>CAJHZI010000741.1:925000-2125000 GCA_905160935.1 Enchytraeus crypticus | reverse complement strand
AGAAGAGAGAGAGAGAGAGAGAGATAGATAGAGAGAGAAAGAGAGAGAGATCTGACTCTTTTAGACTAACGGGTTACAGGTAGATTGTTCCATGCGATGGGATGCTGCCTCAGTTGATATGCGAACGCGGACTTGGACTAGAATTTTAACTCGAAATGAACTTCAATTTTCTGACTTCTTGGTTTGTAAATACTGGACTCTTCTAAACGAGTCTGGAAGAGGATTGTAGAGTCGGACTTGAATTTGGGCTTGATTTCTGTGGATTGGCTTGCGTGTGTCGAGTCCAAAAAAGTTAATTAATAAGATCAAAGTACGATGAAAGGAAGAAATTTCTGTGAAGTACTAATTAAGGGAATAATCCGGATGATCAATCGAAATTAATATATCCAAAGTTTTCCAAAAGTTGTCGTTTTATGTCAGTTCAATATTTATCATGAATCTGATTGCAACTGCAGAGATATAACTATGAAGTATAGAAAAATAATAATCATCTTACCCGAAAACGTCACTGAAATTCGCAAAACGAAAGAAAAAGAAGTAAATTCGTCTTTTAAAATAATTGAATTTTTGTATTAATACATTTTAATTGGCAGCTTTTTCTGCTTTGTTCTTAGTTTTCAATTAGGCGCAAAATAATTGTCACTTTTCGTGAAGAAGGTTCTGACCCATTCCATATTTTTCTCAGCCGCAGTCGACCATGGCTATATCTCAGTGGAAGAGAGATGGATAGGGGCTAAATGGATAGTGAGAGGGAGAGAGAGATGGATACAAACAGGAAGAAGGAGTGGGGAACTGAGCGACGAAGCAATGATGGAAGGGTGAAGGCGTAAAACAGGATTGCTAATAATTACGGATAGGTCGATCAATCATTCAATAAAATTATTAACGAAAGCGGTCAGACGTTTGTGTAAATACTGGATCGGTATAGAACGACAACGATGAGTTATATGCAACCTTTTTAAAAATTCCTCTCAGCAAATCAAATGACCAAGAAAATATTGTGCATTCATAGCTCGTGCCACAGATCAACTCATTCTTCGCAGAGTATACCGGAGTTCATTGACCACTGAACGGCTACTGGTTCACCCATGTTGATTGCCTTAAGCTCACGTTCAATTCCGTGGAGATTATAATTTATATTGACTATATAATTTAACAATAATATTTCTCAATTTTTCATAAAATATATAATAAATTATTATTTGAATCGACAACTAAGGGATCGCAAGACGCACGTGATGTGCAACTTTCGCTGCCTCTAATCCTTTGAAGTGAAAACAGACACGAAACTCGTGAGCATGACTGCACAGCGCTAGCGGGCCGCTAAGACAAGCTCTAGCGGACCGCTAAGTCAAGCTCTAGCGGGCCGCTAAGTCAAGCTCTAGCGGGCTGCTCTGTCAAAGCTACAGTTCGGATGGGAACCTCGTCTGTCTGCTATATATATCAGGCACAGAGTATTATATATCGGCTGGTCAGTGGATCCACGAGGACCTGATGATCGTCGGGAATATAAAGAGGATGGAAATTGATAGATAAGCTCGCGCGTCGTCGACCACATGAGCTCAAGCAGCAGCTGACTGACCAGCTGACTGACCAGCTGACTGACCAGCTGATTGATCAGCTGACTGATCAGCTGACTGTCCAGCTGACTGATCAGCTGACTGACCAGCTGATTGATCATCTGATTGATCAGCTGACTGATCATCTGACTGACCAGCTGACTGATCAGCTAACTGATCAGCTGACTGACCAGCTGACTGATAGAGCTGACTGACCAGCTGAGTGCCCAGCTGACTGACCAGCTGATTGATCAGCTGATTGATCAGCTGACTGACCAGCTGGCTGACCAGCTGATTGACCAGCTGACTGATCAACTGACTGACCAGCTGACTGATAGAGCTGACTGATCAGCTGATTGACCAGCTGACTGATCAACTGACTGACCAGCTGACTGATAGAGCTGACTGATCAGCTGATTGACCAGCTGACTGATCAGCTGACTGACCAGCATAATGACTAGCTGACTGACCAACTGACTGACCAGCTGACTGATCTGCTAATTTATCAGCTGACTGATCAGTTGACTGATCAGCTTACTGACCAGCAAAGAATCCAGGGTTCGGTGTTTAAACGGTTAGGTAATTATAATATACACGTGTAAGCATGATCACGTGCTATTCTTGCTCGATAATAAATAATTGCGGATTCAACTCTCAGTGGGTCCGCTAAGTCATATTTTTGCACTTAAAAATCATACTTTCATCATGAAAAACTAAATATAAATCACACTAAATAATGACTTATGAGTGATTTGGCTCAGCCAGTATTGCCAGTCGTTGAGTTAGGCCGGTGTCTTGTTCGCAAGTTGTTCGACATCGGACCAGTATGTGCATGGTTTAAGTCAGTACTTTCCGTGTATCTGACATAATTTCGAGCAGGAAACTGTCGTTTAATTTTACTTTGCCTTTTAGTATTTTAATAACAAAATGGGCGTTCCATCTATGAATTAGCAGATGCAGAATTCAAATCACCTGCTCACCCTCTCACTTACAAGTGCAAAGTAGTAACGTATGGAGATAATATCTATACAACGTATTCTAGAAAATTCAAATAAATTTGAGGTTAATTTTTTCGGCACCTCTTCTTAAAATGCTTATGTATTTACGTAATATTAGATAATCTCGTAAAAACCGTTCTGAATTCTGTTTTATTTTCCATAAATAGAAACTTGTAAGATGCCTAGCCTCTCGACTCTGACCTTGATGACAGAGTTCTAGAGTAGGAAACACTTGATCACAAGTGTCCTGTGTTCGCTTCCTGGATGAGCTGCGATGATATAAGCTAGAAGATTTGCTCTAGCAATGTCCACAGTGATTCACAGATACGAGTAATGCTGTCACAAAGATTCACAGATACGAGCAATGCTACCACAACATTCAGAGCAATGCCATCACAAAGATTCACAGATACGAGCAATGCGATGACAAAGATTCACAGATATGAACAATGCCACCACAAAGACATACAGATACGAGCAATGCGACTACAGAGATTCACAGATATGAGCAATGCAACCACAAAGATTCACAGATACGAGCAATGCACCACAAACGTTAGATTCAAATTTGAAGTTTAGGTTTGCAATTTGAAACTTTTCAAATTGTGAAGTAAATGTCTCCTTATTGATAGCATATATCCTCCAATTCAATCTAAGATTCTGTGAATTTATCTCTCTTTCTCTTGTTCCTTCTTCTTCTTTCCCTCACCTTCATCTCTCCCTCTCGCGTTCTCTCTCTCCCTACCGCTCTCTCCCCTCCCTCTCTCTTTCACCTCCCTCTCTCTCTCCCTCTCTCTTCCTCCCTCTCTCTCTCCCTCTCTTCTCTCTCCGTTTCTTCTCTCTCCCTCTCTCTTTCCGTCTTCCTCCCTCTCTCTTCCTCCCTCTCTCTCCCTCTCCCTCTCTCTCCCTCCTTCTCTTTCTTCTTCTCTCTCCCTCTCTGTCTTCCCCCCTCACTCTCTCTCTGTCTTCCTCCCTTCCTCTCTCTCTCTTCCTCCCTCGCGCTCCCTCATTCTCTCAGCGCTATCTCGCCAATGCCACGTGCTCGGGACTGTAAGATGGACTACCAACGTGACCGGAACTGGAATTGTCCTGGGCGGCTCATACAACATGGAAAGAAAATCCTCGGCGATTAGAGCGACACAGAAAGTCCGCACATTCGACGCCCAGGGCGCTGTCCCAGCTCTGGGCGTCCTACACTGAGTGAGGGGGCGTGACCCCCACTACCCCCTCATTTTAATTTTCAAGAATACTAATATATTTCAATGTTACTTCAATTCTGTGATTAACCCCCCCTATCTACTTATAGGGACTATAAGTAGAGGGGACTATTATAGGGACTATTTACTTTATAAATTGTCTACTACTTCAGTCGCTTTTGTTAGTCAGAAGTCTTTAGTCAGAGTTTTATTTTGTTAGATATGATGAAATGATTGAAGTCCACTACAATTTTTTCTTCTCCCCTGATTGTTCTTTTCGGAATCGCTTTCAATGTGGGGCCTCGGTCTTGAAAATAAATCAAACTCTGAGCCAGCATGATTTAAAAGACAAATTAAAAAGAGTTGATGTGATGTATGATGTGCAGAGTTAAGCTGCAGAGCGTAGTTCAGAGATTCTGAGACAACAAAGAACATTCACAATGAGATGAAGGTTTACAATGCGTGTAAAACAACAAGTGCCAACCAAGGGTAGTCTAATTAAGATATAATTGCGCATATATATATATATACTGAGAAAATTACTTTATAAGTCAACAAACAGAATCACCTGTTGAATGAATTGTTTTAATAAATTGATGCACCCTGTGCGCAATCAAGAATTAGTGACAACACGGAATTGTATCAAGATATCCGATTTAATTAAAATGTTTAGAATTATATATTATTACAGTTTTACAATGGATAGTTGTAATGAAAATCTGTGCCTGCACAGCATGAAACTAAGTAACCTTGTTGATGAATCGTATCAAAAATCTATCTATCCCATCGAGACATCATCTTATGATGCCTCTCAGAATGCGCCAAATGAATGATGCTGCCGTAGTCAGCATTCGTGGTACCTTACAACGAAATTGCACTGAAACTTCTACGAAAAATCATTTCAAGCAACAAATGATAAAATTGACTTTAATTTTTCCAAGTTTCAAGCCAAGTTTAACGTCAGTTTTTCGGTCTCGAAAGCATGCCAGTGACTGGGGTGAGTATTCCTACTGGATTTGAACCCAGCACTTAATTGTCTACAACTCAACTGCTGCAGACTCAGACCGACACTTACGAATGTTCAGAACGACCTGTCGTCTTACGTTATACATAATTTAACTATTTTACAATATTTATTAGTTACATTTATTACGTCATTTTATATCACCGGACCGGCTTTCGTTTAGGACCTCACTTCTCTTCAGCACATTTCTTTTGAAGATTGGTCTGGGTGAATTGATCTGTAGTGATGTGTGCTGTGGGGATGTCCCTGACATCATTCCTGGATGAGAAAATGGACGGTAAACCTTTATTATTATTATTTTTAAATTTAAGCGTTCAAGTGACCACGTTGCACACGTAGTAACACTGTCACACAGTGCACAGCAGCATCGGAGAGTAAAATGAAGTCAAATTGATCAGCTGAAATACATGTGTACGTGTAGCTTCAAATCTAGATAGCAATATACATCCGACCACTCGTAAGTAGCAGCTTAATACGTCAATATTATATAAATTTATATTAAATCCGCAATTCATAAACACTAATTTCAAATCCGCAATTCAAAAGTACATTAGAGAAAATTGGCGCTCCATTTTCAGAATTCGTATTTAATCCAAACGTAGACTCGAAAATAAGCAATTTTTAATTTGTTCTAGTAATACCTGAATCTATTCTCGTTTTCTCACTTTGGGAATTTGTAATTTAAATCTTTAGGAAAATTTTCCCAGCTAACCTATCTGAACAATCTAATACCCATATTCAATCTTACAGTTACGTAATTTAATATAAACTAGAATAGGTTTCGGAAGGTTTCTTCGACTGAGGAAACGTGCATTAAATTCCCAGCTATGTGGTAGAGCTTGGATTAATTATTTTCACTGCCAACGATTCAGACGACTGCAGTTGGATTAGAAGCCTACAGCTGTCAAGTCGATTAATTGCGCTAACATTTCACTCACATTGCTTCATAATTACATTGCGAACGACTTCACATGAACAAAGAATAGACACATTCAAACCTGCATGTTTAGACATGCAAATGAATGGAAACGCAGTTAATAAATTGGTCGAGAAATAGAAAATAACCCTTTATAACACTGAGAATATTTGAATAATACATGAATGGCAATGACCCATTCAATATTAATAATAATAACAACAACAACCGTAATAATAATAATACTACTACTAATAATAGTAATACTAATAATATTTTAGCCTAGGGTCCTATGCAGCCCAGGTAGATAAATTTTAATTAAGAGAATAAGGTAAAGCTACTGTTAACGTCAGTTTCCTCACTCGAAAGCGATGTCAGTGACGGCCGAGCCCAGGATTTGAACCCGCACATACTGATCCGCGGTTAAATATCTAAAAAAAACCATCGCTACTGGCTCCAGCCAGTGGCGATGAAATTGGTAATAATAATAATCAAATATAAACAATTTTTGTAAATAATAATAAAGGTTTAACGTCTTCGTTAAACTTACTTAAATTCATTTAACTTCTTTAAGTTTATCTCGAATATCGTCGCTTGCCAAACAAACAAACAGTCTATAAACACCAGAAAAACGGCCGTCAGGGAAGATGATACACATCTTATCTAGCTGACCACCGTCTATAACTCATTAATGACATATACATGTATAATGCAAAATCAACCGAAATAAAAATTTAACTCAGAATTAATGAACGAAAAGAAACGAAAATAAATTACAAATTAATCTGATTATAAAGCAGTAAGCTAAGTCACAATTCTATCTGAACATCTACACAAAAAACGAAAATATAGACATTTACAAGCCATCAAACAATATACAGTTGTAACGTTTGCATAAAACGACTTCACAATACATGTAGACTGATGTTGAATATTCACTTCACTGGTTGATTTTCTGATAGACAGCATTTGTGCACATGTAAATGTAACCGTTATTATAATATTTAGTTTTACCTTAAAGTTTCCAATAGTAATTTAAGAATTTATTTTTTATGCCATGCTTGACAAAATCTAAGCTCTTAAATTAAAATTAAAATTAAATTACTTTTAAAGTACCGCCTTCGACAGACTAATCAACATGTAAGATTCAATTACCTTTGATAAAATTCAATCCTTTCAGTGGCAGGTCCAAGGCGCAAGCTGCAGAACTTTTCGATGGGAGAGAGAGAGAGAGATTTATGCATTTATAGTAGAATGTATAATTTTACATGTATAAGTCTGCGAGAAATTTTATAGTGCAATATGAATAAGAGTTAAAAATTGATTTTAAGATTAAAAAGTCTTGCAAAAAGTTAATGTTAACGCCAGTTTCTTCACTCGAAAGCGATGTCAGTGACGTGAGCCCAGGATTTGAACCCCGCACATACCGATCAGTGGTCGAATAATTTACCGACATCGCCACTGGCTCAAGCCCAATATCGACTGGTAGCAAAGTGTATAGTAAACTTGTAAATGAGCAAGGGTTCAAAAATCACTCTTGGCTTTTCTAATAATATCACGGAAACTGACTTTATGCTTAGCTTTACAGTTACAAATGTAATGTAGATATCAATCCACACAATGTTATATGCTTTAGTTTGTTCCATATGTGATATCTTGTAGAAGTTATAATTTAAGTTATCATTTAAACTATGAAATTGCTAAGTTAATTCTGAGATGTAATAGAGAAGTCAAGTTCGATTCGCTATTTATACTGATTGAAAAAATTATCGATGCCAATAATGCCCTTCAATTATTCGAGGGCCTATGAAAGAACTGACACAGATAGAATCTGTATATATACTAATCTTTGACATGTCGTGTGAAGCGACAAGGAATTGGAAATAGGTATATATCTATATTAGTGCCTGAATTTTGAACATAGAACATAACTTGGCAATAGACTTGTACCACAACGCTCAATATAGTGATCATGGCATAAGCACTACACTCCTATTCTATTTGAAGGCATAGTACCGTGAACATGTATATAAAGTATTATCTAAAGCTACTAGCCCCTATCTAGAGGCATCGTACAGTGAACATTACGATAAACTTTTAGCTAAAGCTAATAGCCCCTATCAAAGCACTTACAGTGAACACTTAGATAAGTATTATCTAAAGCTAATAGCTCCTATCTAAATGCATCGTATAGTGAATATGTAGATAAATTATTATCTAAAGTTAATAGCCCCATTCTCAACATTTACACTGAACATTTAGATAAAGTTTTATCTAAAGCTATTAGCCCCTATCACTATACTTTATATAAATACTTATTATCTATTATCTGTAGATAATACTTTATATAAATGTTCACTTACAGTGAACATTTATATAAAGTATTATCTACAGATAATTATTCCTTTAAGCTATTATCTGTAGATAATACTTTATATAAATGTTCACTTACAGTGAACATTTATATAAAGTATTATCTACAGATAATAGCTCCTATCTGAATACTTACAGTGAAAATTAGCTAAAGTTTTATCTAATGCTTATAGCTCCTATCTAACTGCACCGTACATTGAAGATAGAATAGGAACTCGTGTCTGAGCGCTTTGTGCTATTCCTCTAAGACTTCTTGGCTGAATGAACGCTTGGGAGCAGATCAAATATACTTGAGCGACAGTGCTTGGAATATATTAGTATCTAGAGAGTGATGGGGGAGAGAGAAATACTGGGAAAGAGATAGAGAAAAAGAACGAGAGAGAAGAGAGATAGAGCGAGAGAGGTAGAGAGAGAGAGAGAGAGAGAGAGAGAGAGAGAGAGAATGAGAATGAGAGAGAAGAGAGAGATAGAGCGAGAGAGAAAGAGAGAGAAAGAGAGAGAACGAGAGAGAACGAGAGAGAACGAGAGAGAAGGAGAGGGAGAAGAAGGTACAGAAAGATTGGAGAAAAAATGATTTGGAGAATGAGAGAAAGATAGATAGATAGATAGATAGATAGAGAGAGAGAGAGAGAGAGAGAGAGGGAGAGAGAGGGAGAGAGAGAGAGAGTGTAAAGAAGATATGAGACGAAGACAAAGAGTATTAGAGAATCAGAGGAAGATATTGCAAAAAATGTAATACTTTATTTAGATAAAGTGATGGAGAAATAAACTGTGACTGAGAAAGAGGAGTATTTTCGACGAAAGACAGGATTGAAAAGGTGACTAATTAATATATTAATTAGATGAAATATTCAAAGCATTAAGCAGAATTAACGGAGAAAACTTTTAGCAAGCATATTCACATAAATAAAACTAGAAAGTTAAGCAATTGCACTATAGAAAAAACTAGCACAAAAACTCTGCTACAGGTATCTGAAAAGTAGAAGATAAAAGGACTAAAGACAAAAGTTTTCTGTAGTTCAGTTTATACTTGAATGAAGGAAACTGGATGAATTATAGTTAGTGATATATTGCCACTGGGCTATTATTTATCTTTTATTGAATTAATTATTTAACATTCCTCTCGCACCATTCCGTCGGCAGTGAAGTATGTTATGAAGTTTTCTATCATAATCTTGAAATTTCTTTCATAATCTCAGAGATTTTTCATAATCACATGAGATTTATCTATAGTCACATAAGTTGTATTTATATTTCAAAATTTTCTCCATCTCAAGAGATTTCTCCATCATCTCCAGAGATTTCTCCATCATCTCAAGAGATTTCTCTATCATCTTATAAAATGCCTCCATCTTAAAAGATTCTACATCATCTCATGACACTTTTTCACATCTCACGAAATTTCTCCCTCATCTCTTGATTTATTTCTATATCTCCTGAGTGTTCTCCGTCGTCTCAAGAGATTTCACCGTTATTTCATCAGTTTTATTTATCTTCTCATGAGATTTTAAAGCAATATCATGAGATTTTAAAGCAATCTCATGAGATTTCTCGAATAACTCATGTTACCATCACTTTACGAGTTATATATAAAGCTGCAAGCGAAGTCAGGTTTAATGCATTATTTCAAGAGCTGTTGGGGAACTCTGCAATTTTTAAAGTCAGAAACTGCAAAACAAACTGTGCTACATCAACATCTGCCTTCAAAACATTTTCCAATATATTATATCTTTCTGTTTGATTTTACAAAGCTGGTACGACATACATTTTACTCAACAAACAACATTAAATAATAATGGGGATATTTGCAGAAATATCATTATTACTCTTCTTATTGTCTGTTATAATTAGTAATGTAATTGGTGAGTTATATTAGAGGTAACCCGAGTCAATATAACATGTAAGTTACTGACTGTAAAGATACCTAATAAACAGCCTATAAAAGTCAGTATAAATCCTAAGTGGGAACTAAGGATAGTCCTGTTTGGATTTTACTTGACTTCAACTATAGGGTTAGCAGGAACAATAACCATAATACAAATCCTAACCTTAATCCAACATCTCGTCCGCTTGCCTTAACAGTTCATTGCACAAAATTCTCTATTGCCTCTCCACGTCTCTTTACTACCTCTTCCTGATAACTCCAGGATTACGTTCAACATGCAGTGAAGGACTTTATGGATGCATACTTGTCCGAAACTTAAGTTAAGAAATGGGAGAGACATGAAATCATGTGTTCAATTTTATAGAACGCATAATACAAGAGTTAGAATTTAGAATGGGGAAAATTGATTACACAATTTATTTTAAAAATAGTTTTTTTTATTTTATTACTAATTTTTTTAAATTTTATATCTCAGTTTCTACTTCTGGTGTAACAAGATGAGCGTGTTAATTTTTAATAATCCAAAAATATGTTTCTATGTGAATATTTTAAAGTTGATGTATCATCGTTCAGTACGGGATTTAATCTAAATATTTAGCTTCAAAATATTTGACAAGTGTTATAGTCCATTAACAGTTTAACTTAGAGAACACTAATCATATAAACTTCATTTCCTATTTTTAATTGCCAAAGAGATTTAAAGGAACGTTTGCTTAAAATTTCGATAGAGCCTGCTTCAGTCTGTTGAAAAGTTTAATTAATAAATTTATAGTTAAAATTACAATTTGTTAAACTACTTATTGAAGAGGGAGGGCCCCTGGGAGTCACCTCTCCCTCTGGTTGCTGCTTCGTACACTTGGTCGTCTTGGGTATATAAAACCGTCGTGACGCGATGAATGGCGGGAGATTGTAAAACGAGAGCTGAGTGTAAGCCATTGAAGGCAATAAAGAAATCCTTGGCTTCGAGGTGAACAACTCAATCCATGCAGAGAGATTGAGTGGAGAATGGATGTCATTGAAAACGAAGAGTTGACGAACAATGCTGAAGCTGAAGTTCTCTCTCTTTCTAAGTGTTCTGCCAAGTGGCAGGACAAAGTTACATATTCCTTCTCATATGCTGTTTTCACGATTCATAAAGATCACTTCGTGGGATATGGAGTTAATCTCTTTCCGAAAAGCTATTCTTTATCCGCACCTTAATGTAGCCCATAGCTTGGTGTAATATTGTCTGATATGTTTTCTCCTTCCTTAATTCTTGTTTAATTGCCTCTAAATGAGATTTCAGGAGTGAGATTCCAATACTTGTCTTACTAATAATTAGGGCGTAAAGATTAAAGATTAAAGTCAAGATCAGAAGCTCAAGGCCTCTCTTCAAGTCGATTCAACAGACACAAAACATTTTAAGACTTTAAGTTAACTCCATGAGAAGGACCTTGTATATTACCTGAACGCATAAATAATTCTGAATAATATCGGAATAGAATACATGTATCTAATAGGCCTACATGCATCCAATAGGCCTACATGTATCTAAATGTATGTAATAAAATGTATTTTAGTAAGAAGCCGTAACTTTATTCGACGTCGATCGGCTTTCCTAACATCATATGCGACACTAATGACTTCACTATTCAGAAAAATCCTGCTCATTGGTTCAAATACTGTGCAAGTCCGAAAATAGATCATCTAGATTTTAACATTAGAAGTTCTACATGCAGTTTATCACTTATCTATGTATTCTAATTGCTTGCTTTGGACTACTCCGTCTCTTTCTCTTTGCATTTTACTTTTCACAGAGTATCACGTCACTATGAGACTATTTGACAACGCATTATCTGCCTGTCTCTTTCTCTCTCTCCCTGTCTCTTTCTTCCCCACTCTCTCTATCTCACTATATCGCTCACTAATTTAATATTCATGTATTTACCTCTATCTGTAGTATGTCTTGATTTAAAATCTTTAAAAAAACTGTGTAACGATTTATTAAGAATGTATATCCAATTGCAGTTCAGCGTGTTTCCATATGCTATCTCTACTCTTCCTCTCTTTCCCTCTCTCTCTTTGTCTGGCTCTCTCTCTCTCTCTCTCTCTCTATCACTCACTCTATCTCTCTATCTCTCTCTCTTCTCTCTCTCTAGCACACACACACACACACACACACAATATTTGATCCGATGTGCGTTTATCGTTATCTTTTTCCACCTCTCTATCTGCCCTCAATCCGGCCATACATTACCGCGGCTATTCTCATGTTTGGCTTATCTTCTTCAGCAATCTCCATCTATCGACGGATTTCTTTGGTTCACCCGATGAGCAAATATAACAGCAATTGTGATTCCGCCGAATCATTTTTGCTCCCAGAAATCTGCAATAATTCGTTTGACACACGAACAGGCTAGCAATTAATTACTCAATCAATCTACTGATCAATTGATCAATATAGATAGGCGATCAGTCAGTTTAATCATTCATTCGGCGAATAATCTAATCAATCAAATAATCTTTTATGTTATATGTTTTCGTTTAGCAATATTCGAGCTTTTAATTCTAACCCTGATTAATAAATCAAGCTAGTAATTTTAATTCATTCTTAATCAACATTTGTAAATATTAATTATACATTTTTGAGTTAATTCATATCTAGATATAGAAATTATTTATTTGTCTTTGGTAAGCCTGATTAGTCATGGCCTCTTCCCTAACATGTTATGAATATGCTTGAGTGGAGATATGTGTTTATGCCTACGTGCATTTATATCTTATTCTTCAAATGCCGTGTCTGTCCAAAGCCCGGGCGGCTGAGGTCAATGTTCTCCACGCGTCTCTGTCCATTGTTGCTCTGATCATTTCTCTTTCCGATATCTGCATCACTTGCTTAGACGTCTAGTGAACCTCATCATGAGTGCATTTATATAAAAGTCTTCTTCTTCTTCTTCTTCTTCTTCAGTGCTCTGCCAAGAGAAAGTTTCAAGGTACATATTCATAATCAAAGTCTGATTTCTCGCTCTATAAGAGCACTCCTTAGATCAACAAGTTAATCCCTTCACAACCTCTATGACTTATCCATACCTTATGTAGCCTATAGCTTGGGAAGAGTATGGCTTCTGGGGTGGTTTTCCGTTGCCTTCCTCAGTTAGATGAATTAATTACCATTTAATCCTGGGGAAATATTTCATGGTGAGATGGGTCAACTCTTGCCAACCTTAGCTCCTACTTTAGTCGCTTCTTACGTACACACAGCAGATTGTTTGCGGTTGCCCTATTCTATAATGGTCCAACCACATCCGAGCAGAACACGGGGAAAGATAAGTACAAGTATATATATATATATATATATATATATATATATATATATATATATATATATATATATATATATATAAGTTCAAAAATTACAATAGCAGCAAGCACACGCCTGAAGAGTCTTCGTGACAGATATTCATATGCTTCGTTCGCCTGCTGTTATGTAGTTTTAATTCCTTTTTTTATTTTTATGAATTCTCGATATATTTTTACGATCAGTACAATGCAATGGATACACGTTCGTAAATGTATTTTCATTAAACTAGTCCATGAATTAACATTCTAAAATTCGTTCCTGCGCAACTCAAAAAAATCATTTAGTGTAGTCCGATTAACACAAACGCTCATAATAATAAAGAGTCATTATTCATTTCTACTGTCTTTAATAAGCCTTAACATTAAAGTTAGTGATATATCAGCAGTTTTATTATGTGCAGTTTTATATGCGAAATCAGTAGTTATCGCAGTTATCATTAAATATATCAGCAGTTTTATATGCGAAATATTTTATTTAGCATAAATACTTGCAGTACCGGAATTAACAAGGACGAGAACCTTTATATATTGCGAGGATATTGTTGTGCAAGTCGACAAAACAATGAGGAGGTAATAGAATTATGGAGGACGTAGGAATTGGGCAGATCGCAGATATTTCCTTGATTATGCAATCCCCTGGTACTTGACGTGCGACTGTCTTATCATTCATATCTGACATACATACACACACATACACGTACACACACACACACACACTTACACACAAACATATACACATAATACACTCTCAGATACATAAACATACTTAAGCATACCGTACATACATTCACAAATACATGTACACACACAAACATATACACGCTCTTAGATACGTAAATATGCATAAAAAATACCGTAAAGTAAAAAAAAGTAAACACGCATTTTAGTGAATAATCATTACCCCTACGCTATTTAGACATTCAAACATATACAACAACATATAGACAAACATATATACAAAAGTATAGACCGTACATACATACACGTACAAACATAAACATATACACATTCTCAGATACATAAACATACTTAACACATACCATACATACATACATGTACACACTTTCATACGTATAAACACATATATACAAACCATGACATAAATAGGTACTTGTCACAAACACGGGCATGTGAACATAGCCCCTGTGTGATATATTTACACATGTGATCATTAAATATATAGTTATATAATTTTTATGCTCATCAATATCATAGATTCATATTAGTGACACCTAACGCAAAATAAAGAGTAAACCTTGGGCTCTAGGACCATTAATAGACATACAATAAAAGAAGGAATCGTTAGCATACAGAATAAAATGGAATTTAATATAAATTTGGGTCTAAGTTGGTGATCATTTTGAATCTTTGTGTATTGTCGCAATTTACGACACGTTCAGTGCACGGTTAGTCTATTCTTCAGCTACTCGGACACAACACGGGTATTTAGATGTAGGTTTGTAGTAAAGAATAACAAGTTTAACTATATTATATAGTCTCTGTTAAAATATTAGCAGTACTTTTAAAAAGTTATAGAATCCTGGCGTGGGATAGATAGCAACAATGTACGTAAGACTCAAAAAATGAATGTTCTGAGAAGTCTTCAGACATCAAGAAACACTTACAACTCATAAATAGATTTAGCTGACACCGTTCTTTCAGATAATTACAACCTTTACACGTAATAGTACGAAAGATAAAAGGATGTGCGGTGGAGTTTAGACGCGCTTTAGCTACGACTGTGAAATTCTTTAATACCTTATTCGTAATATACACACGCACATCCACAGATACATGCACACATACATACATGCCTGTACATAAACATTGCCTTCACACATCGACTTATATACATATACATATATACGTATGTACACACACATACTGTGCGTAGATACACACATACACGTCCACACGTAGTAACATGGGACCACATATACACCTGTACTCACATAAATCCCCATATAAACAATTAAACACATACACACACATATACACACTATGTATATGCATAACAAATGCAAACATAGGCCTGCATATACCTTTTACATACATAAATATACAATAAATATAAAAAATATATAAAAATATCGACAGAAATTTGTAAGAATGACTTTATTTTAAATGACAGATCCTGATGTGAATTGAACTCTTGTGGATTCGATCCCGGCCGTGCTGATCTGAGAGTAAAATCTCGGGCATTCACTGGTGTGGTGTTATTATAGATATATCGCTATGATTATTAAATTTCGCTGCATTATTACACGAGCCAGTATTTGATTTTGGCTCAGGAGGTACATTTAAAAACTAATATAATATTAACAAGATATTAACCAATATTAATATTATTAAGATTAGCTTCGTGTCTACTAATCAGCGAAACAACAAGTTTATACAATTACTCCAAGTTCATCATAATGTCTAAGCTACGAGTCGGTGGATACATAGCTTACTTCCAAAAATTGCTGTATTGACAATTAAACTGTTGTAATAGCACTAGTTGGAAATACGTTAAACTTTTAATAACTTAATTTTTATAACCATAATTGTCTCTCTCTCTCTTAGTCCACTGCTTACAGGTAGGTCCATGATATATAAAGCTTCCACTCATGTCTATTTTCCCACCATAGTAGTAGATAATAAAATTTAGAATATCTGATTTTTCAGCATTTGTAGTAGTCCACATCAGTATCCTTATATCTTCTTATTTCTTTCAATTCCGGTAAAGTTAGTATTAAGGCAGATAAACTCAGTCATGTCATCTTAAATATGATACAGCTTATACATTAAGTTAAGTTAGCATTAGTCTAGCTAGTTAATTTTTTTCATTTAAAATCATATTTTGAAAATTTCAAGCGAAAAGTTATATAGCAAAATATATTATTCTCAATCACTTGAATGGTTTTAACTTTATTTTTATAAACTGTCGTTGAGATTTAATAATACTGAGTTTTTCATTTACAGTGTATTTCTTTTATAAAATATAGGTAGTCATACTTTTATTACATTAGCTAAGCTTGCTCTAATATCAAACGCATATTTTTAATCTTCTAGTTTAGTTTTGTTATGTTTAATTCTGCTGAACTCTTGAGAGACTATTTACGATTTCACTAAATTAAGTTTGATGTAACTCAGTAACATTCAGGGCCCACCCCAGGGTGGATGCAACATTCAGGGCCCACCCCAGGGTGGCTACAACATTCAGGGCCTACCGCAGGGTGGCTGTAACATTCAGGGCCCACCCCAGGATGGCTACAAGATTCAGGGCCCACCCCAGGGTGACAACAACATCCAGGCCCCACCCCAGGGTGGCTGCAACATTCAGGGCCCACCCCAGGGTGGCTACAACATTTAGGGCCCACCCCAAGGTGGCTGTAACATTCGGGGCCCACCCCAGGATGGCTACAAGATTCAGGGCCCATCCCAGGGTGGCTGCAACATTCAGGGCCCACCCCAGGGTGGCTACAACATTCAGGGCCCATCCCAGGGTGGCTGCAACATTCAGGGCCCACCCCAGGATGGCTACAACATTCAGGGCCCACCCCAGGGTGGCTGCAACATTCAGGGCCCACTCCAGGGTGGCGCAACATTCAAGGCCCACCCCAGGGTGGCTGCAACATCCAGGGCCCACCCTAGGGTGGCTGCAACATTCAGGGCCCACCCCAGGGTGGCTGCTACAGTACTGCTCCGTAGATCCTACTCAGTGAATTGAGTTTAGCGGGTAGATCGTCGAGCGACCTTGTTTGATCTCTACTTAATGAACTCGTCAACGGAAGTCCCGCTGTCATCCGGGGGATTCGTTTTCATCGTCGGGACGCCCTGGAGTAGGGACAGGGAGGCTTGGGGAGTAGGTGCTCTAAAGTACCCACATTTTCTTTGTATAGTTATTTGTGATTAATTAAGATCTTCAGAATTTTAACGTGTGAACCGTTGATGAGTACAGAATGATTTCTAATCTAAAGAAAGGCTACTTTAAAACTATTTTTATTTTCTAAGTTTTGAAGTGGTACTTATGATATTGAAGAGAAAATGGCTTGGCAATGGAATGATCAGAATAAAATAATTGGGAGGAAATGATTACGAGATGAAATACTTATGATTGTTGGTCGTATACTTAATATTGAACTTATTAAATGTTAACGATAAATTATATGCCTTCAAAATAGTTGTCGGACATATAACTACGAGTGCAAATTATACAAAGACAAAAGATATACCACAAACTTTTAAAATCAAAAACATAGAAAGCATCCCTAAGATTGTATACTCTTTTGCCGTCGCTCTGATGAAGCTACATGGCATGAAATTGCTAAGCTTTTACCGAGCGCTCTATTAAACGTTCGCTCGCAACTGAATTTTTAAAATGGAACAATTTTATTTCGAGAAATCCATCAAGCCATCAAGATATTTCGACAGGTTTCCGTGAATTTCTTTTATGTTTAGTTATCTGACTGATGAAATGCTGTCAAGATCTGATGAATTAATTCCTTTTTTAATGCAATTTTATTCTACCCTGGTGTCTGGCTATTTATTATGTCTCGTCTACCCGGGTGTCTGACAGGGTGTATGCCTCTCTTATTAGTGTAAATTAGACTTAATTACTGACATTTTTATAACTTTTTCTCCTTGTTTTAGCTGTACTGTTCCACAATTTATCTATGTCAACTCCAGTGTGCCTCGAAAAGACAAAAAGTCTAGACTATTGGGTGAGATTCTTACTTCGAATCTGTCATCACAAAATATATTAAACACTCAACAACATACTTCAAGTATAAACCCTAGACGTGCTGCAATTGTTTCATTGCCTTTTCTTGAAAACTGTGTTTCTCATTTCTCTTCCCACCATAGATTTTTCATCTTGTCTGACTGTTTTTTATCACCGGACCTGCACCGTTTAGATCTTTTCTTTCTCTCCAGCACATGTTCTTTCAGATCGTTTGTGGTGAATCGCTTTGTAGTGACATGTGACAGGGACGTTCCTGACATTATCCTTGTATGAGGAAACGGACGTTACACATTTATTATATATTATTATTGAAATTCTTTCATATAACAATGCAATACAATAATAAAGATTCAACTTTCAGTTTTCTCCTGCAGATGATATCAGTGATATAAATGGCTCAAATAAATGGCCTAGGACCCACCATTTCAAGAAAGTACATATGTGTTTGCTAAGGCCATATGATGTCTAAAGCCTTGCGTTACTCCAGTGTGACGAATGACAGCTGCCATTCTTTAGGGTCGATAGGATATATCAAGACGGAAATTATTCCGGTCAATTGAATCCACTGACAGGATCTCAGAGGCGAGACTTTGATGCTGAATGGAATCAGCGGACGTCCATCATCCAGTGTCCGCATTGAAGTATTCTAAGGGGTGACAGTGGGACCCACCAATTACTCCTGGTTGATAGTATTTGATCCGGAAGACAACGGAAACTAAAGATGATCTTACCAAGCGACAATTTCTAGAGGAGTTAAACACTTAAGGAAAAGGACTAGGTTATGTAATACTATATATCTACCTATATGTGAAATGTCGTTTTCTTGTCTTGAAGGCACATCAGTGCATCAGTATCTGTACGAACACTGGATTTAAATCCTGCATTTACTGATTAGCTGCGGACACGACATGTAGATGAATACAATTGAGAGGGCGAGAACAGTAAGAGAGTAAATCGTTAGAACGAAAGATATTGAGAGCAATAGAGCCTACAGTACAGTGTATACGTTGGCAACGGTTTAACCTGACAGAATATTTTCTGAGTTCAATCTCTTTAATCACGTCTCAATTACCACCAACCTTTGAATGTTGAGTCAGCTAATTGATTAATCTCTAAATGCCGGCAGGTATGAACCAAAGTTCAAACAGCGCTGTTAGTCCATTAGCTGTAGAACTAGAAGATACACTGCACTGTGACACATTTCTTACGTATTGAAAGGCCAATCTGTATTATTGCACTGTACATGTTAAGCAGGAATCAAAGCCTACATAATATAGCGTAAAAGGTTGCATGTACTATAAAGGTTATATTCTTTCAGAGTAGTTTATATGGGTCTAATAGTTCATAGAATAATGGGATTTCAGATACTGGCAGTAGTTATATGATACTATAGTAGTAGTTACTACTACTACTATAGTATCATAGGAGTAATAGTTTCTATAGTTGATTTTTATGCCTACCTTATTAGTATAAATTAATGTCAATTTCATCCACATATATAATAAAATATGGTGAGTATTGTGCGTTATGCTACAGCAGCGCTATTAGACAATCGAGTAGCTTTGAAGTCAAAGGCTGCAATCATTGTAGCTGTTTGATATCGGCTGACGAAAAATAAGAGATAATTCATAGTACTTGAAGATGAATGTTAAGAAAACTCATGTGTAAAGATGTGTACTGCATCATTACGTATGAAGTGAATTAACTGTCGTGGGTTCGATTCCCAGCCGCGCTGATCTGAGAGTAAAATCTCGGACATTCACAGGACTGGTTGCACGGAAAATGGAATAAATTGCCTAACGGTTAAACATGAGATATTACAAGTGATAGATATCAACATAGTTGATCATTTCACTATAGCGCGCGTTATTATTAAAAGAAATTAAAAATTATTAGTTAACAAACATGTAAATAAATAAAGATAAGTTATTATATTAATTGTAGACGAAGAGTACTGTTACTTTATAGCCCTTTTCATTGAAAGCAGCATATGCTTAAAGTAGAATGAATGACTAAACGTATGTAATCTTGTTAATGTAATTAAAATCTGGGCATCTTGTTCTCTCTCTATTAGTGCACTGCCTACTGGCAGGTACATAACGCCTCCACTCTTCTCTGTCTTCCGTCTTCCTCTTCATTTCCACATATGAGTGGGTCTTTAAATAATCTAGCATACCTAATCTCGGCCTGCCCCTGCCTCTCTTTCCTGCCATTCTACCTTCTATGACCTCTTTTAATAGACATTCTCCCCTTAGAATGTGTCCTATCCATCTCCTCTTCCTATTTCTTAATACATTTATCAACTGTCTATCTGTGCCAACTCTCTCCAGAACTTCTTCATTTGTAACCTTTTGAGTCCAGCTAATCCTCTTTATTCTTCTCCAAATCCACATTTCCGATGCCTCCAGTTTCCTAATATCTTCCTTCCTTAAGGTCCATGTTTCACATCCATACAATAGCGTGGTCCAGACCAAAGTTTTCACTATCTTTATCTTTGTGTCTTTCTTTAGACTTTTTGTTAATAGTTCTTTTCTACTATCAAAGGCCGCTTTTGCTTGTGCAATCCTACTGTATATTTCCGTCTCACATTTCCCATCATCGGTTATAGTATGACCCAAATATTTGAAAATCCTTACCTGTTCCAATTTCGTACCATTTATTGCGATATTAACTTCACCTTTATTATTGGACACTCTCATAACCTTGGTCTTTTTTATATTAATCTTCATGCCATATCTTAAAGCCATATCATTCAGCCTATCCATTATCTTCTGCAATCCAATCTCGCTGCCTGCTACCATGCCTTGGTCATCTGCAAAACGTACATCTTGTAACAAATTCCCTCCTACTTTTATTCGTTCTTCCAAGTCTTCCATGGCTTGCTCCATCATTGCCTCAGTATGTGCGGATCAGTATGTGCAGATCATGTTATCGAACTAAATTACACATATTATTTACATTTTCAAAATCACTAAGGTTAACTTGAGATTTGTGAATGCGCATTATTAAGATTCCATTATGTGTTTAGATTTTAATTTGAAAATTTTACTAACGAAATCCGTTGCACATAATACATGTAGACCGGGGACCAGATAGAAAGAAGGTTTTAGCACAAATTATGCATGTAGATACATGCAGAAATTTCAATAGTAGATAATTGCAGAGGTCATAAAACAGTTTGAGGAAACGTAGGTAAGGCTAAAACTCTACTATCGCAAACTTGTGCCAGGCTGAATAATCGCTTCTTGTTGTCATACGGAAGGAAGAGCTTTAGCAAACTGCTGCGAAATCCATGGATACCGTAGTGAAATCTACGGATTATCCAGTGAAATCTATGGATTCCGGATTTCAAATCTTGTCGCTGTGAAATATACGGATTCTCGAGTGGAATTTATGAATTTTGCCGTAGAAGAAATCTATAAAGCTAAGGTTAACGTCAGTTTCCTCACTCGAAAGCGATGTCAGAAACGGGCGAGCCCAGGATTTGAACCCCGCACATACTGATCTGCGGTCGAGTAACTTAACGACTTCGCCATATGGTTCCAGACAGTGGCGAAGTCGCTAAGATACTCGATACTCGAAGTCGGTAAGACACTCCACTATGAAAAACGCATTTTAGATTACCGCTACATCAAAACAGTAAAAAACTTAGTGACGTCTTTACTTCAATTCATAGATTATTCGGGATAACATCAGTACTTTCAGTTTCATTCAGAGATCGATGAAGTTAAGAAAGGCGCTCATTCGATCCGCAATATTGATCCCACGTGAAGAAGATGTGCCATTGTTTCCTCAGGGAGTTGTTATCGATCACCGATAGTAACGGAGTGAACAACTGGAACATGGACCTCATTTTCCAAAGCCTATTGTTTTCACCTTCTTTAGGCCTTTCTTGCCATTCCTCGACTTTTGAATATCTCAAGTTTTCATCAGATTTTAATCAATTTTTCTTTCAGTGGTTACTTTTTACTTCATTATTTTCTTACATACCTTACTCTTCCACTCTTCCATTTCTTATGGATCTCATGTTTGCGTAGTTATACAACATTGACCCGAGTGCAAATAGTTCAAGTTTTGATACATCTACATGTAAGTTTAGGACTGTGAGTACTTAGGCACGGGATGTACAGCTCGACCATTACGAACTTCCTGTAGCAACGGTGGTATAGGAATGTATTCTCTCTCTTAGTGCACAGCCTGCTGGCAGGTCCATGGTATATAACGCCTTCACTCATCGTTATCTTTCGCTCACCTCTTCAAGTCCACATGCGACTGAATCTTTAAATCATCTGTAACATTTCTTTTTATATACTATTATTCTTGGGAGATTCTGCATATGACGAGGTGGACCCCTATGCCTTCCTCAGCTTCGACTAACATTTACTGGGTAGGGGCGTCATCCCCTGAGAATACAATCCTGTTTACCCAAACAATCCTGTTTACCCAATGGAATGCATTATAGGACTGAATTGCGTTTTTAAAATGCTTTACGTGTTAGACTAATAAAACTAAAGGCTTGATTGCTGGTATTAGCAATACAACTGATTGCACTTGTACTGTGGCATGTTGCATGATGTAGCGCGTATATAAACGTAATTACTATTATTATCAATTACTATTGCACTCAAATACTAATTTATTGAGCAGTAAAATTAATTTTAATAGGGCGATTAAATCAAATAAACTGAATATTTTGTGAAGGAAATTGCCTCTACTTGATGTGCTCTATGCATTTGATGAATAGTTCTCTCTTAATTCTTTCGATAGAAATTGGCGGAACAGATTTCTGAACAGCATTTACGACTTCAGGGAGTTGCAATGAACAGTGAAGAACTGATTGATTGATTGATTTGAACGTCCCAAAGCCGACGTCTCTGGGAAAACTTTGTAGCTCTATGAAGATCGGCTAATTTACTAGTGATTGGAGCTTCAGTTAATCGAAATCATATGTTGCCAGAATATTCTGGTACAGAGAAATTTTACTGAGTCGAGCAATATACAATATATAGTAAAATGCTTCATTTATATCAGTAAAATGTTTAATGCTAGAATAATCTTTAAGATTCAAAAACATATTATTGGAAATGTTGAGGATAAAAGAATTTATTTCGGAATTCATCAGAACTGGTCAAGTTTTGTTTTGATCCGGGGCGGTTTGGAATGCAGTCCTTGTATTCTAATAAAGTAATCAATCAATAAATGATTAAACTTTAAACTCTTTTCACGAAAGCGATCTCAGACGCGAGCAATGCTTTTTTCAAAACCCCATTCTCATCATCTATTCACCTGCAGAACCGTCCATTAGCCAAAATAGAAATTTGAATAAAACATGGCTTGTCCTTTAGACAGAAATCAAAGTAGGACAACTAAGTTTGGAGCTCTCTGCTGAAAGCTACCGGTGTAAAGTTAATTTTGGATTGATTTTGTTTTATAGCTGTTACTAGTTATATTCGTCAAAAAGTTGAGTCCAAGTGATAAAACTTCTTGGAATTCCTTTATCTGAACATCAGTTTCCTGCTCGATAGCATGTCAGTGACAGGGAGAGCACTAGTTTTGAACCCAACACTTACTTATCCGCTGTCGAACAACATGGCAACCACCCACCGTTATTATATAAACAAACACTGTTATTTTACATGTATAAAAGTGTTTAGCTTATTATTTATTGCACAAATTAATGTGAACATACTAACATAAAAGTTTCTGTGGCCATTGCTTAGAGTAGGACCTAATGCTTATAAAATACCACTAAATATAATTCATTGATGCAGCCATAATTGATAAGTTATCTTTAGGATTATATCTAACTGGATAAGTTTTTAACCAGTTTGTCATGAGCTACTGCAACTGCAATGCAGATAACTAACAATAATTAATTAACGAAGCAAATATACGATCTTCAGTAGATTATAAGCCTATCTGTGCTGCGTGCAACTTCTTGACATAACCAAATAAATAGTTTCTTATTTCGAATAGGACCAACAATCTTTATTGAAATATACAGTATATACATGTATCTCTCTGTTAGTGCACTGCCTACTGGCAGGTCCATGGTACATAACGCCTCCACTATATATATATATACATATATATATATATATATATATATATATATATATATATATATATATATATATATATATATATATATATATATAGTCCTGGTTTAGTTTCATATTATCCTCAATATTTTGACTGATACATTAACAAGCTCAATCCAACTGGCGAATATTGCTTGATTTCTTAAAGGAGTTTCTGATTGAATAATATAGAATTGATTACAATCTAATCTAACGCTCGATTAAACTGCGGAGCCGTTTAATCATATATCGATCGATGATTTGCAAAAGATGGCCATATTATTTATATATAAGAATTTTGATGAAACTTGGTCATTTGAATAGGCATATAAATTTTTTATTGTTGGTAATTCAGATGGGAATCTTTGTTAGTATTAATTAAACTATTTCATTGTCATATCAGTTGAGCAATATGGGCAACTTTATATTTTATGGATTATTTAGGAATTAAGAGTAAGGATAAAAGGTTGCTTCAGAAGAAAACTGGAGAGAATCGATTCTCTTTCTACCAGGAGAGAATATTTGACTGTAGCCTATATTTCAATATTTGAAAAATCGGAATGGATCTTGACCCTTCATAGAGCGTCTCAACTATCTGATTGGTCCATGACTACATGTACAGTTTATAGCGGTTGGTTTGTAAGAATTGAACTAATATTACATCAAATTCCGGATTTTTAATAGCACACATAATGAGTGAGTGACAACCGAACTTTTGATGTTGTATTTTGAGCCAATTCCTGAACTTTAATTAGGCAATGTTTTATTCGGAGAACAGAGATAAGAAAATTTTAATTGAATCTCATTAAAAATAATAGCATGCTATCTCAGGCTGGAGTATATTTCGAAGAGTTCTTGTTTCCAGTAATCCTAATTGGATTAATATTCACAATCCTGGTAGTGCTGGCCCTGGTCTGTAAAATTTCAGGTCAGGGTGGGGGCCAACGGGCCCACGGAGACTCAAATATTCAACGCGAGGGGGAAGACGAAGAAAATTGTCCGTGCATCTGTACTAAGGTAGAAAAATCAATCAATTTTGATTCAATTTTGAATCAATCAATCAATCAATAAAAAACTCACTTAAAAGTAAAAGAGTTTATTTGTTTATTTATTTCTTCAACACATCAAACATGAAAATTATAAGCAAATGGAAAAATGAGACATAGAAAAGTTTGTGAACGGAAATATATTCCGGATGTAGTGCATTAAAAGTGGAAAATAAAAAAGTAATATGATTATAGTACAAAAACGAAGGCAACCTCAGAAATGGATATTTGTATGTAGTTACTTACGATATCATATTACAGTGTAAAGACGCAGTATTATTTATACATATAGCCAGCAACACGTTTTCTTACGAGGGTAGTCAACTTGACTCGGTAATAACGAATGATTGATAATTAATTAATTGAAATCAGAACGTTCAAATAATTACTTTTAGGGCTGGTAACAATTAATTAAAACTCCTTAATACTTACCTTTCTGAATATTAACAATCAATTTTTTGCTAATTTTAAGTATTTTAATTTCAATTTTTTTCCTCAAAGTTAAGAAATATAATGCTATCTGTTTTATCCGTAATTAGCGAATGCTTTGTGACAAATCACACAGAGGCGTTTTAATTTGAATATACTGTAGCATCAACGAATGGATAAACTTTTAAAGGCTATTTGCATCCCGACCCTGGTTAAACTGGGATTTAAGGGAAGATGATGATGATGATACTGTACCATCATTACACAATTTTAATCAAAATAAGCAGACACGCATGCGGTAAGAAGCGTCTTTATACAGGTATCTAACTTGCTCAGTATTTAACTCATTATCGGTCCTTGTTCCTTACTTTACTTACCAGAAAATTGCTTTTGGTTATGTAAATGAGACAGAGATAGATTTTCGAAACTTACTGTATTTCGATACTGTATTTTGGTTGCATTGTATTGTGTTTTGATTGAAGTGGTCTAGAAATAGACCTATACCATATCGACCTAGTCCCCCTTCGTCCACTTTAGCTGAAGCCGGAGGGTCTATTGGAGGGGCGCATGGGGAGGTGAAAGTAGAAAAAATTGGTCCTGATATACTGGTGAGGAGTATTGTCAGAGAGCGCCAACTGAGGAAAGAAATTGCTACCGGCGTCATAGGTAACTCTGGTTTATGGTATTCGTTACTAATTACTTGTAATTGTTATTAAATTTTTTATTCAACTACAGCAGAGGAAGTTGATTTTTGAACTACAATCATATGAACTGTCTACAATTGAATAATGTACTTAGTCCCCATAAATACATGATGCTTGTCATACTTAAAATCTGTCTGGTGAATGGTGAAATTCAATATACTTTTGACTGATTTTCTGGACTTTGGAATTTGCACCGTTTTTGGACTTTCTTTTGCTCGCCGGCTTAATTTCGACTCAATAGAGCTCGATTTTGTCATTGATGACTGTAGCACTCTATTATTATCATTATTATTATTATATATTAAAATACATAATTTATGATATTAGAAGTTCTAGTAAGAATACTTTAGATAAACCGGGTCAATATGTCGTCAATAAAGCGTCAATATGTCGTCAATAAGCGTCAATATGTCGTCAATAAAGCGTCAATATGGCGGTCAGTTTTATTAAGATTATGTTCACAATGCAAGTGACCGAGGACTCCTGATGTAAGTCATACTTTTATGTGATCTACATGTGTATCTCAATTTATCATTTTCTCACACTCCCCCCCCCTCTCATTCTATCTTATTACATGCGATCTACAACTACAATCAAACAGCATAAATCTTTAAGTTTTGAAGTTTCTAACCAGAAGGTTTATTTGATTTTCAGATGCATCCGTAAACTCCTACTCCGATCATAATATCGTCTCAAATTTTAAGCACGGTGGCGGGAGGTCCAGTGGGTTAGTCCCCACTGCTAGAACAACTAATCCCAGGGCGGGGCGGAGGCCCACGGGGGACGAATGGCTCGAGGGGGTGACCCAATCCTTTCCAAATCTTCTGGTGAGCGGAAGAAGATCCCAGCGACTGGCAGCTATGCAGCAGCAGCAACAGCAGCAACAACAGCAGCTGAAGCAGCAACGAGAACAACAGCCGAAAGGGAAAGCTCTGCGTTCTGAAAATAAAGAAAATAAGGTGAATCCTTTATCAAACTAGTATGAACTTAAATTCTGAAATGCGTACCCAAATTTCTCTTCGATGAATAAGCGAATTAAGATATATTGATCAATTTTCTAAATTATATTCCAGAGTAATATCCGGATCGACTTCCCTAAACTATTTTCTCGAGACTTGAAATTTGTCACAGTTTTCCTTTAATGATCACCTCTAATACATGTAGTTCGAACTGCACAGCGTTTTCAAGCATGTTAACTTGCAGAAGCGGCAATGGCCGACGCCAAGGAGTTGATTCATACGCTTCCTCAGTTACTAGCCTTTTAGCCAATGAAAGGTCTTCGCTTCATTTTCCATATAAAATAGATGACTTTTTAATTATAAAAAACCTCTAAAGCCTTTAATACTCTGTTGCCCAGCGCGGGCCTAACCCTCAGGCAATAGACATCTAAGGTGTTATCTGAAAAACTTCTTAAAATATCTATACTGCAACCGGTTGTATATAATGCCATCACCATCACCGCGGTCGTCCTCTTTATTCTTGTACATCTTGTACGCGCTGTAGGCATACGTCTGTGCGAGATGCTGGAATACAATTTCTGGCTGTTTGTACTACAAATTTGTTCCGGACATTTTCTTGTTACTTGACGCTCTGAAGAAACTCCATCCTTTATTTCTCCTCTGCTTTTGCCTCCAAACAGTCTAGACTTGAATCATGTTGACTACGAAATCTGGGGAATTTTGCAGAAGTACGTCTGAGACAAGGATAAGGGATGTGAACCATTTAAGGCAACGCTTGATGTGGACTAGCCCGAATTGGATCAAAGCATTGTCTGCCACGCGGTAGACCAATGGCTTGCTCGCCTGAAAGCTTGCGTTAAAAATTCAGGTGGTCACTTTAAGCATCAGATACTAAAATTAACTACAATGGTTCTTTTCGAACTAACAATAATAATTTAACAACGTGTCTTTTCCCAGCCAATATTAATCAAATAAAACATGCATTAAGTTGCTTGAGTAAACAATATTGGCCTACGCTAATATCATTCTTTATTGACTCCTATAGCTTTGCGTACTTTTGCCATGTTAAGAACGCCAGAATTTGAGTATTTACGCCACAAACGCTATAACTTGATACCATTTTATTTTATTCTTGATGCCATCATTGCAGAATTTCAAATATTTTTTCATATATATTTGTAAATAAGTATAAAATTTGATTAAATTTGCCTTCTTCAAGCCGGAGATATTATTAATTTTAAAACTTGTGTTATTTTATATGGGCCTCTGTATATATATATGCCAATATATATATATATATATATATATATATATATATATATATATATATATATATATATATATATATATATATATATAGACAAGACATTTATTTCTACATGTACAGATTCATCAGTCTCAAGTTCACATGGAAAGTGACGATTTCAACAAACTTCATCAAGCTAAGAACTCTAAACCAAGTGGAGTCAAAGATGGATCTGATGTATTTGAGGAGCCACAAGTTGATGCAATATTGGCATCAAAACACGAATTAGGCATGACTTCACTAATGAATCTAGCCAATAGTCTGAATTCCAGTAACACTCTATATCCTATGACTTCCTGCTATTCTTCATCTTCTAAATCATTCTGCTCTCTGTGCAGCCAATGCGCTCCCGATTCTGTTATTCAAAATTCCCGCGCAGAATTGTCATTGGTCCCCAGTTACTTGATTGACAGATCATTAGCCTTTCACAGCAGCTATATGTCGTCATCGTACTCGGCCAGCCGTATGACTAGTAATATATCCGCAGCCAGTTGCCCAATTAGCGCCGATGGTTACATTAGGAAGGCGGAGCCTTTTTTTCTCTACCCGCAATTAGATTATTTAAAAAGTTCAACGGTTGCGGTGGGAGGAGTCGGCGGAATGTTAACAAATCGTTGTCAAGGCTGCCAGAAGTGCACCGTGTGGAAAAATGTATCTGCATCCATTAGTAGCTCCATGCTGGCCATGATGGGAAGCTGCAACACTTCTGGTATTAATGATGAGAATTATTTTCATTTGATTTAAATTTAAGGCTTAAATGGAGAGATTTATTATAGCGATTCTTTTACAGATTCTTTACACTGGTAAAATTTAATTTTCATATTTAAAATTTCAAGTAGGTCTAATTTTAAATAGGCAGATCATATAAGGATTTTACAGTTTAAACTATCTACAGTTTTTTATGACTATTTCTGCAATTGTAACACATCAAATAATCAAATAATCACGATAACAATGTTGTACCAATCACTGGATATCTGAACAGATAGCCAGTGCTTGGTACAACAATGTTACAGTGATTATTTGAAATTTTGTCGATGTACATGTACTAAATTGAGAGACTTCACAACATCAAATTTGAGCTCTACATCGTGTCACTCGCCTTGATCGAAAGTTGATCTATATTTTCTAGATTCTTTCCATGAATCGAGTTTATTTTTTA
The DNA here is from genome assembly GCA_905160935.1 of Enchytraeus crypticus. NCBI lineage: Eukaryota > Metazoa > Annelida > Clitellata > Enchytraeida > Enchytraeidae > Enchytraeus > Enchytraeus crypticus. Next base: position 2,095,298 of record CAJHZI010000741.1, on the reverse strand, counting down.
AGGTCTATACATCTTGTATCATAGTTCTTGTAACGTGATGCTGCAAGTAAAAACCTTGTAGCAGAGTACATAAAACATTTTTTAAAGTGTTGACATAATTAGTACATTTTCTATATAAATATTTTAATCTAGTCTGTACTCGTATCGCAACATGCTTATTTGGTTTCTGGCTACTTCATTCATCATTTAAGCCTCCACTTGATCACTTAATCGTAGTAGACGTCACCAATTTTAATCTTCACTAAAGTATTTCTCTATTAATAGTTCTCATTGATTAAGTCTTTAATAAATATTTGCAATCAACAGGAAAGTCGGGTGAGAAGCAGACAATAAATGTCGAACATTCTGATGAAATATCATCTGAAACGTCCAAGTTTTCCAAGTCACGTGATATCGACAGGAATGTTACAGGGCGAATGAAAGAAAATGGAGATGGCAAAGATAATAGATCATCGCAAATGCAGAACGGGACAGACAACAAAGGTAGGCTTTAAAATTCTTACCAAGAGCTTTCATCCAGCATTCGAGTTTATTGTCTGTTTGATGTGCAACGAAATGCAAATGTATGCAAGGAACTATAAACACTGCTAACGAGTAATAACAAAGATTTCATTGTGCAAATAAGGATTTATACATGTACATAGTGATCCTATATGCGATAAATATAACATACCATAGTACTATATTGTATTCGAATGATAATTCTGCTTAAAAATTCACCCGTGTTGTGTCCGGGTTGCTGAAGATGACCAACCGTGGATTGTACGTCCCATAAAAGGCAAAAGGCACTAAGATCTAAATCAACGTCAAAAGGACATTCAGTTGGTGAGCGCCTAGACACCTGAAATTGGTACATGTACAACATTTTCCAATCCGCACCCTAGTTAAAGTAGGATTCGAAAGATAATGACGATAAAGAATTCAGGTTAGACATTTGATATAGGCCTATCCAACGTCATTGTCTTATTATACATTTACAAATGCATCCGTTGTAAAGAATTTAGGATTGAAAACCATCTAAGAACATGAAACTACATTTTAAAGAGAAGTTTTCTCTATGAAAGCTACATTTTTAAACAATTCTTCACCTTTTCTGTGTATTAGAACATACCGCGCGTGCTACATAGCTGTCATGCTTAGTTTCTGTTTTGTAGTATAGCGTAGACGAAATCTCAACAACTGATCTCAATTAGGACCTACATCTGCAATAGAATACTGTGATGTCTCATTAATAGAATTTATTGTGATCTTGAACGGGCTCAGAAAGCAGAAGTCAGAATGGTGAAAAGTTGCATAAAGTAATAGCTATAATGAGCGATTACGTTTTCATTGTGGAAATATCAACTGTGGTGACAAGACAGATTCTTTAGATTCACCCTCAGGTTACTTATCTGGTAACTCTAAATGTAATTCATATTTGTGCCTCGTTTTAGATGAGCATTTCAACAATTATAGAGGACTAAGAAGAGAAGTTGTAAACCTACAGAAAGCTGAGAGGCCGATCACCAGCCAATCAAACATTCTTCTTGCAATGACGTCACAATCCGGTCAACCAATCGTAAATCAGAATGAAATTTTAAATGCAGGAGAGCTTTATACTCTAAACTTACATAAGCAAAGACTACAAAATAATCAGCGTTACTTGTCCAGGCAACATGAAGGTTATGGAAAATTTCAGATAAGGAATGCAGGTTATAGGCGATCACTTCCATTAAGGAGAGGGCATGGTCATCAAAAGCCGAAAATGTACTTTGGTACTGTACGAAAATCCATTCGCCTGACATCTGGGAATGATGGGAGAAATTCCCGAAATTCCAGTTCCGCATATAGTCAATCTGAGATGCAAAAAGGAGAGATTTCAGGACATTTCGAATGGCGTAATTCAAGAATTCCACCAGTGTCTGATCACAATCAGTCAGAACAAGAAATTAGAAAACCCCCGTCAGTTGGCAGCTCCGTTTACGTTGTGGTGGATGATGGGAGAATGGAAACACTGCAGATGATGACGTCACGATCTCAGTTAAATCTACTGCAGGAGAATAAAGATCTGGCAATAAGAGTGGTGGGAGGGAACAGAAGATGGAGAGGTTGGAGAAAGGTGGAAGAATCAGAGGAAAAGAGATCACCCGGAGTTTCCGGTCATCCTGTTCATCCTATTCATCCTGTTCTCCTGGACAAACAATTCTGGGTCTAACCAATCTATTTAGCTATCAAGATATCATCATCATCATCTTCTCCTGAATCTCAGTTTAACTAGGGTCGGAATACGAATAGACTGTCTCAAATCCTCTCTGTTCTACATCATATCATCCATCAGTCAATCCTCTATTTGAGACCTTTCTATTCGTTAAAATTTTTGTAGCAATATCTAGAGCCTAGGGGCTCACCAGCGGAATTCCCTTTCTGACGTTGGTATGGATAATTATTTATTAGTTGGTATGAATATTTATGATCAAGAGATAAAAAGTAAATTAACAATTATGTATAAGTATACCCATACCGATAACGTCTCAGTCATAGACTTATTAATCATTTTATAGCTATTATATTCAGTCCTGATATCTGTTTATACATTATTCGTATTTCAGAGTTTTTAGTACTTCACTTATTTAAGCCGCTTTCTTCTCACAGCAGCTTAGTTTGATCTACAACGCAATTCTAGTCTCATTTTTGTTTTACTTGCTTTCCTTTAATTTTCTATTACTTTTACTTTTCATGTATATTTATGCCACTTTTTTGAAACTGATACAAGCAAATTAATTGAATTTGCCCATATTTTTATTATAATAAATCTTATTATTTATCGATTCGACTACATTGCGCTAATAAGTAAAGTCGTCCTGACGAGAATACTTTGAGACTTCTGACATTGACGTTAAACTCGCATCATTGGCTCACTGTATGTGGAATCAGTTGGTTAATGACAGCTAAGACTAGTTGAAGTGTTTGGTGGCGTAGTTTTATCATTGATTTAATATTGCTTAGTGATCGTTCATGCTCATATGTAGCAACAATACAAGTCTGTCGTCCATGACAACATAAATAACTATTTTTATGTACTCACGTAATTAATCTAAAATGCACGAAATTTAGCATGCGACTGAGTCTGACCTTTGAGCAGGAAATCCATTGAGAGGTTAAATGATTTGTTTTAACGTCTGTTTCATTATCCATCGATGATGCAAAGATTCTGGGGCTAAATTCTTTCACAGTCTAGTTCAATGACAGCTTTTGCACAGCATCATGGAAATTAATGGAACCAGTAGGGTTAAGATATAGTGTTAGTATTACTATATAGTAAATTTATATATATATATATATATATATATATATATATATATATATATACATATCTATGCATATAAATCTATCTATCTATCTATCTATATATATATATAAATATAAATATATATATATATATATACAGGATATAATATTATACATATATATATATATATATATATATACATATATATATATATATATATATATTATATAATATTTATATACAGTATATAATTTTTAAACAGAATTGCGGGTTTAAATCAATTTAAAGTGACGAAATAGCTTTATTTTGCAGTGTACTATAGATTTATTATTGAGTGTTGTTTGTGGATTACTGCGCACCCGTTAGCTACAAAAATTTCACAATAAAATATTGTTCTCGACGTACTTATGTCACAATGCTTTCTGATTGGTGTGTACTTGAGAGATTAGCATTGATCGTCCATTAATCGTTGCATCAATTAATCAGATGCAATATCTGCTATTAATCGATCAATGCTAATTAGTGTTATATTTAGCCCTGTTTTATATTTTATTTCAGTATTTTCTATGTATTTTTTATTATTTTTATTTCAATTTATATATATATATATATATATATATATATATATATATATATATATATATACATATCTCTCTTCAGTGCGCTGCCAAGTGGCAGGTTCAAGGGGTACATATTTATACTCAAAGTCTGCTTTCACGCTCCATAAGAGCACTCCTTAGATCAGCCATTTAATCCCTTCACAAAGGCTATGCCTAATCCATACCTTATGTAGCCTATAGCTTGGGAAAAGTATGGCTTCTGAGGTGGTTTCCCGTTGCCTTCCTCAGTTAGATCGAATAATTACCATTTAATCCTGGGGGAAAATATTTCATGGTGAGGTGGGTCCCCTCTTGCCATCCTCAGCTCCTGCCTTTAGTCGCCTCTTACGTACACGCGGCAGATTGTTTGCGGTTGCCCAATTCTGCAGTGGTCCAACCATACCCGAGCACAACACGGGGCATATACACACACACACACATATATATATATATACATATATATATATATATATACATGTATATATATATATTATATATATAAACATATATATATATATATATATATATATATATATATATATATATATATATATATATATATAGTACATTTAAAATCTCATCCATTTAAACTGTATTTTACAATCTATTTTAGCCCGATTGCTATATAAATAACACGCCATAATGCAGTACCGTCTGACAATAGTGAACGTATATTTTCCATAGAATTCAAACATTAACTCTAACCAAAAGTATGACACCTCCGTGACCTCCTATTTTGAAATAACTATCACTTTAGTAATTGATTATCAATGTACTATACATTGTAGATTATATATACGTTGTATTTAACGGCAATATAAACCTATAACAAACCTATAAGAGTAAATCTTCAAGCACGCCTCGGAGCGGTATAATAATGGATATCGAGCAGATAGCGTAGAGGCTACTAAATCATGTACATGTGACATAAATATCATCATGGATGATGGTATCACTAATATATCGAAATACCGCTTAATCGTTATTTATAAATAATTAATCAAGTTTCACAATAAAGAGCTGTTTTTGATTTACTGATAATGAAGTGCTTTAGTGTTGGAGTGCACTTGGAGAGGGCACATGGAGAAGGTAGTAGGAGAGGCTGCCTGAAGAGGGTGGCTGGATATTGCACATGAAGAAGGTAGCTGAAGAATGAACATGAAGAAGGTAGCTAGAGATTGCATATGGAGAGGGTATAAATGGTTAGTGGTCAATCAGTGAATTATTCCATTAATTGATAAAAAAATCAATACTGAATTTAAATTTAACTTTTTAGCCTTTACAATTTTAGAATGCTTTCTATTTTACCTCTATATTTTTATGTTTAGAGATTTTTTATTCATTATTCAATTTTATACATTATATCTCACTATTATTTCTAAAGTTGATGTTATTGTAATCATCACTCACCAGAAAGAAAGGTTGAACAACAGAATTAGAAATGTTTTTACTTAAAGATTAGCTTTAATATCCGTCAAATGAAGGGCAGTCATTGTCGTGCAGCTGCTGTGTTCGCTAGGTCAGATGTTCTTCAAACAGGGCAAAGAAATTGAACTCTTACTCTAGAAATAATGTATTTAAAAGATAACGAATCAAATGCACGCATTTGGCTTAAATCATAGGCCTACATACATATTACAAATGTATATTACAAAGAAAAAACCATAGTTAAATGATTGAACACATTTATATGATTGGTGAACACGGTATCATGCAGTAATTGCTATAACTAAATAATAAAGTTTTGGCACAATAAGAAACACTATAGTTTACGATAGCTTCTTGCTTTACATCAACAAATTACACGAAAACCTACAGCAACCTTAAAACATAAAATAAAACTGATACAGTATTCAGCCTTGGTCGACTCTTTAATCTCCACACGATGTATTAAATCGTTAAGAATTCGTGATTAAAACATTCAGAATAATTTCTTCTTGACTTTGCAATAGTTCAAATTCTCATTCCGTTCTTCTGAATTGATACAGTAGAAATTGCACACATGATCGTTAAAGCCTAGAGGCTAAAGCCTATAGGATAAAGGCTAGAGGCCAAAGCCTAGAGGCAAAAGCTAACGGCTACAGCCTAGAGGCTAAAGCCTAGAGATTGAAGTCTACCTTAAAAGCAGCACTGGACGTGAATCCTGAACCTACTGATTAGAAGTCTGACAACTTACAAACACGTTACCAGTTCAAATTATAGTTTATATACAAAAGCTGTAAAGCTAAGTGTAACGTTGTTTTCTTATAACAGTTTACACCGTCAAAAGTGCTCTGGTTGGGTTACGGACTGTGCTCTCCTGCTTATCAGCCAAGCTTGCTATCCATTCGGTCATGTAACTGTTCATAATATTCATACATTAAATCTGAAATAGTAGTTACATTTTCAGAATAAACTTAAGAAATACAGTACCCGTTAATGTCATGATACTATGTGATACCTCCATAGAGGGCAAGAAAGTTTCTAAATATATACAGACAAGCTAAGGAAATGTATTATCAGCATATGTACATATACGAAGACACATATTATAACTAGAACATACATAATTTCTATAATCAAAATTTAATGTTGTTTCAATTATGTCGAGGTAAGAAGTATAACAAACGTTTGATAATATAAAATTCTAATATTGCATAGAAAATACAGCTACAGCTAACTATTAAATATGATAGCTCTCGTGTATAAATATTACAGTTACATAGTTAAATATTGCTAATGCATAGTAAAATACATTAAATACTTTACTCGGAAAAATTAACTGCATCTCTCTCTCTCCCTTTCTGTCTATTTCTCTCTACTTAGTAGCTGTTTATTTTACTAAAGTCCACGCCCAAGATATATATTTTTTCCACGAGTCAGCTACCGAAATCAGTATTATGTGCTCCATTGACGGATAGATTAGAAATTTCGCCATCTCTACACCGTTTCTATACCTTAGTACAATATTTTAACATGAAGGAGTCTTCGGTGATATTTCATTGCCTTCTTAAATATCAACCATATTCAGCTTTTCGAAATACATGCATTTCTCTACTCGACTATTCTCACATTTTAAACTCGAAACGGAAACAAACGAGATTTAAGTTATTAATTAATTAATTAGTAAATTATCGATTAATTAATAACTACATACGTTAATTAGTACAACTAATTAATTGATGAGGATGACTTAGGCACAACGGAAGTTTCTTGTTTCTGTCCTTAGCTTCGCCGCAGATGTTCATCTTCATCAGTGGCTCCTGGTATCATAGATCCTCCTGATTCCGTATCACGAGCCTCCAGCTCTGAAGTCAACTGCTGAACCTCCAACTCCAGTTGTCGATTCCTCCTCGACATCTGGACGTAGTTGAGCTGCAGCTGCTTCTGATATTCCACTACCTTGGACTTCTCTACCAGCCACTGCGCTCTCTCCCTTTCAAACTCTATCTTCATCTCTTCTAGGCTGAGCGGAGTCAGGCGGATATTATTTATCTCAGAAGTTTCTTCGTACACAGAAGTTTCAATATACTTCGAGTCATACGATTGGTTTAGTCGATTTTGTGTCGACATCGCTGATTGGTCAGAAGGGCTACTGTTATTGCTATCCGATTTAGGGTACGCAAGCATCGTGGTACGTGCTCTTTGATCTAGCTCTGCGTCCTTTAGCCTTAACCTTGTTGAGACTAGGTCAGCGTCCTTGACCCTGACCTCATTCTCAATGACCTTCATTTTATATAGGGCATCTTCAAGTCGATTATTCAATTGGACTTTCATGGATGTTTCATTAGCTAGATCAGTTTCACGACTTTCCAACCGCGCTACCAACTCGGATATTTCAGTTCTTGCATTGTCAAGCTGACTCTGGAGGTTTTTGTTGTCTTGCTGTATTTTGAAAATTTGCATAAGAAGACACTGCTCAGCTTTGAATGATTTTTGTTGTTGTAGGCGGAGTTTAGATTCCCAATCTCTGTCTCTTGCCGTAAGCTCCTCCTCCCAAGCCTGCTTCTTTTCCTCTAGCACCTGCCAATCAAACAATTGTCGAAATACGTTATTTATATGTCGATATACTATATGGATTGATTCAGAAAGTTGTTCGACAGCGGATGAGTTGATGTAGGATTCAAATCCAGTGCTGTCTCCGTCATTGACATGCTAGTCGTGCAGGACTAACTTGGCTTTAGCTTTTGTTCATTCGGGGGCTCAAAGCGCATGGAGGAAGGCATTAAGTAAAATAACTATGATCTACAATTTCATAGAATTGAGTCACTTTCTTAACATGATACAATTTTGCTAATATTGTTTTCAGCAACAGTTGTATTCTATACCTGTAGGCTTTGGCTGTTGACGCACTGAAAGAGTATCATGAAGAAACAATTCAATTGAAGCAATATAAGTTAAGTGTCTTAAACCTTTGCCTTCATACACGTCAGGCAACTGCTCCACTAAGTTATCCAACATAAATTATTATAACGTATTATTCTTTTATGTGAATAGCCACAGAAGTAGCGATCTCGGATTCAAAGAGACGCAAGTGGTTCCAAAGGTCTTAATTCAAGGCTAGAAAAACTACATTAATAGAAATAACAATATCAGCACTTGGTTTGAGACCAACTACACACATCAATAACATTGCTAGTACTTGGTTTGTAGACGGCTCTATGAGAGGTAATTTACCATTTTGAAAGCTTAATTTAAAGCAAAGCCCAAATCCGGCCAGTTTAAGTTTAGAAACAACAGTAAAGTAAAAAAAGTATAGAAAGCCACTGATAGGGCGGGTGACGATTTTGAATCTTGTAACTACTAAAATATAGTCAAACACCAACCTATCAAGTAACTGACTCAGTCAAATTTAACTATATTCAGTGAGGAAAAGATCAAACAGGATAGCCAGATTACAAAAAAATAACTCAACATAAGTAATCATGTGCGCCTGTTATGTGGGTAGTGGTACCCATTATCGTACCTGCATGATAGCATTCTCATTCGTCTCCATCGTCTCTCTAATCCTCTGTATCTCCAGCTCCTTCTCTCGTATCACCGCCTCCAGTTCCCCCACTCCACTATCACTGGGGGACGGAGTCTGGACGATTACAAAGCTTCTACAGCCTCCTTTCCCCACGGTCTGTCCACCATCCTGCTGCCCTGGGTTCACATCCACCACTGATCCCTCTCGCAGCTTATTAGCAGCAGCGCTGGCACTACCACGGCGCTTCTGAGCTGCTGCAAGACCGGAAAGCACTGAAGGCACTTTGTCCTCAATCTCCTTACGATCTCTGATGTCTCTTAGGTCTTTGCAGGACTTGGATTCGCTTAGAGAGGATCCGTTGGGATTCACTGTTAATGCAGTTCCGATGTCGCTTCCGATTTTGTACTCACCCCCACTTCGCGAGTCTTCTGGTGAATTCTCTGACAGATTTCGAGCTGAGAACGAAAATTTTCTCGTCACTCCTAAGTTGGAAGTTGTATTTTTACTGGAATGTTCAAAATTCGATTCTCTATAAGGTAAAGCTGCATTATTTTGATTGCCTGAATACAATTTAGACAATTTCCAGTTAGGGTCTCCAGCTGGAAAGCGATGTCCGGGTGAACCACTCGCCACAGTGGCTGAATTCTGGAAGTCGAAAGTCTGCTTGTCTTCAGAAATGGATCTCTTGGCGACGATGGTGGCTTCAGCTCTTCGTTCTGAACCTGGTGGACTGAGGCAGTTTGAGATAGTGGATCGGTTGAGAGAAGCACCCTCAGATGAACTGCTGCTGTTGTTGATGGTGTTCTCATGACTGTGATCACCCTGTAATCAATCAATCAATCAATCAATCAGTCAATCAATCACGCAATAAATAAATAAATAAATCAGTCAATCAATCAATCAATCAATTTATCAATCAAATAATCAATCAGTCAGTCAATTAATCAATCAATCATTCAATCAATCAATTTATCAATCAAATAATCAATCAGTCAGTCAGTTAATCAATTAATCAATCAATCAGTCAATCAATCAATTAAGCATTTAATTGATTTATCAATCATTCAGTCCGTCTGTCAGTCAAACAGATAGACAGTCAGTTAGCCAGTCAATCAGTCAAAAACTCAATAAATAAATAAATAAATAAATCAATCAATCAAACAATCATTATTTTAATTCGCCACACAAAACTAAATGATTAAGTAACACTCAATTAATAATTTTGTTTTCAAATCAAAATTAATAAAAGCTTCACACTTTATGAACATAAAATTAATTATAAATTTTTGAATAATGTAAAAACAGTACTCCCAACAACATTACTAAATTTGTATTGCTTGTATATTAAATAGATTAAAATCAGGTTTAAAATGTGAACAATGATTCACAAAGGATTATAGCTTCAATTTGTGAGACCTCAGTAAAATATTAACAGAAAAGAAAGCCTTTGTTAAATGGTCCACGAATGAACATTCAGTGAAATTTGCCTTAGCGGTTCATACTATAAAATGCTGCCTAAATACTGGCCACATGCAATTAATAGACCGTAATTATTACTGGCCTATCAAGCCAGTATAGCTTTTACACATTGAATTTTCTATCAATTGACTTTTCTTCCTATTTTCATCCCATAGTAGTCATTATATACGTTTTAGCAACGCAGGTTTCTGTAACTACCATAAGCTGATAGTTAATAGGAAGATATGACCAACTAATTCTGCTGCTTAGACACATAACCTAATTACAACTTTCAGGAAGCAGCATAGTTTTATTTTTAAAAATCCGCTAAAATTGTACCTATTCAGTCCTTCATTTCCAAATATTATCAAATATAATAAATTAAAATTAATTATCCTAATTTATTATGAAACACAGAACGAAACAAACCTGTGCTAAATCTCGTGATATATTCGCTCCCTGTCTCACATCGTCATCTATTGCTCGCCTCTGAGTACCCTCTCTAGACCCATATCCCTCGTCACTGGACCGGCGCGGATGGTTCTTTCGGGAAGGAGGGGGCGGCGGAAGATTCCCAGGACTCGGAGGATACGCCCATCTCCGTGCCGAACCAGCTTCCATTGATTCCCTTAAAGTTCTGAGTCCTGCGGGCTGAGGTCCTCCACAATGTCCCGTCTGATCTTGGAAACTGGAATGATCTGCCGCTATTGTCTCGTAGATTTGTTCTGAGGAAGGATTTCTGCAGTGTTGTAGAACGTTGGATCTGGGAACATTGTTTGACGTTAGGACTCCACTGGTCCTACAGACTTGACCTTGGATTGACTTGTCTTGAGTTCTAGGGGTCCGTTCTTTCTCGAAAGCTTCGTACGGCTTGGACGTTTGCCCCACAGCAGCGTCATTGTGTGATCTCGATGTGGTCGATAGATCTGAGGCATCTCTGCCGCTACCGGAAGGTCCTGGATTTAAAAATTCCGAATTTTGAACTATACTATTAGAGTGCGCTTGTCCGAAATTTTCGAAGGTCCTTGACGTATGTCCAGGACTTAGAACATCCCGATGTGCAGCAGAAGACAGCACCAATCCAGAATTTCCCTGGTTTGGAGAAGAAGCCGCTAAACCAACGTTATAACCAGGCCTACCGGAATTTCCTAAACCTAAGATATTCTGCGGTCTAGAAAATTTTCCCATCTCAACGTTTTCCCTCGATCTGAATGCACCTGCGATTGTTCTTATATTATGACTAGCATTTTTAACAGCTACGTAATCTCCTTCAGGGGTGAATTTATTCCTTGAACCCTGACCCTCGTCGAGCTGGAACTCTCGAGAATATCGTCGAGTGAATGGTCCAGGTCTGACTTCGCAGCTTTGTGAGTTCGTTACACCGCCCACAGGGGGTCTACCACTACCGCTGGAAGGTCCACTGGAGGCTTGATTGGTTTGTTGAGGACCGTCAGTGGTTGAATTCAACTCCATCCTCCGATGAAGCAGGGGCAGGGGACCGGGGTCAGACCGTGGCGGTGGTAACATGACTGGCTTGCACGGGATAGGTCGGATTAGTCTGCTTCCGTCAGCAACCTGGAAAAATGCATGTTCCAATTAATTGTCAAAAATAATTATTTAGTCTTCTTAATTTTAATTTAACTTAATTGTTTATAAATATCGCGACCCTAGTTAAACTGGGATTAGAACTACTTTTGAACATTTATAAAAACTATGAACACCATTTTTATTATGCCATAACTATTTTGAACACTATTAAAAAATTATTAACACTACTCTTATATACTTTAACTATTTTGAGCACTAATAGAACTGTAAACACTACTTTCATATACTATAACCCCTTTGAACACTATTAAAAATATGAACACTATTTTCATACACTATAACTACTCTGAAAACTATTAAAACAATCTGAACACTAATTTTATATAGTATAACTACTTTGAACACTAGCACTACTTTGAACACTAGCACTACTTTGAACACTAGCACTACTTTGAACGTTGTAATACAACTCTTTACTGTATACTCTAACAGTTCGCTGCAGTTAGCGACTTCCCTACCTAGGACCGCTAAAGACTGTTAGTATATCAAACGTTAGGACCGTGGGAGGCCAAAAGTTGTCAGGCTAAACTGGCAAACACTGAGACATAACCACAAGCTTGCCGCGAGTACACCCAGGCAGACAAACAGGCACTGACAGCCTGACAAACAAGCACAGATAGACTGACAAACAAGCAGTGGTAAACATTGCAAACTGAAGAAAAACGATTCGCAAGAAAATAGACTGGGCACATAGTCTACGAAAACATTTAATTATGTAAACGAAGGGAAAATGGTTGGAAAATGTAGAAAAATCCACGAAACTCAAATAAGTATGGTAGCAGATAAGTCGAAATATTTGAAAATGGACTAAACAAATCCTGATCTATTCAAAAAGGTACTCAAGTCATCAATCAAAATACCCACTTTCTCACTATGTTGTTCTACCCAATGGCAGGTCCACGGTACATAATCCTACTCATAGTCTGCTTTCACTCTCAGTAACAGTACTCCATTGATCAAGAAGTTGATCACATCGCATAGGTTACAACTTTCCAAACCTTAATAAACCTTTCTTTAGCTTGAGAAAATAAGGCTTCTACTGTAATTTCCTATTGATATCCCGAGCTCTTCCTTAGCCGCCTTTTACTACGCATACCTTCGTAAGGTTCACAATCTCAATACACTATTCACAAATTCGCAATGTGCTCTAAACACAGATCGTTACATTAAGGTGAGAAATTTGCAATAAACAGCATCTAAGAAGCATAAAGTAACAGACACAAACGCATTTGTACACATTTGAATTAAAGGCCTGGCGGGTAGCGAGCTTGCATGATGCATAAAAGACCACGGGTTCGAACACCGCCTAAGCTTCTCTGACCATAAACTTGTGATACGACAACAGTACGACATTAACTTAGATTCATCTTTATTTATACTTAATTATGCTAAATTATTCTTTATACTTAATAATACTTTATTTATACTTAATTATGCCAAATTATTCTTTATACTTAATAATACTTTATTTATGCTTTACGCTTTATTTTAGTACTTATGCAATAAAAGCTACAAAAGTAAAGTTTAACCATAGCTTCTTGCTCGATATTATGTTAGTGACGGGAAGAACATTATATTTGAACCATGGCAAAACCGATCCGTTGAGGAACTACAAACAAGTCAACAAGATACCGGCTCAGATTTTATATCATAATTTATTTCGTTTATAAAACTCTTCCACACAGACGGGCTATTTAAAAACATCCCTTCCGAACAAATATCTAAAATTCAGAATGTAAAACCTGACTTTCAAAGCTGCGCCGCAGATCAATCTCAGTCACTAACTAACAGCCAAGATTTCAACACTATCGCAAGCTTGCAGACACTAACATAAACATTACGTGAACAGATGTCGAAGGTTTTGCTAAATTCAGAGGTTTGTTTTAACTGAAACAATACGCTACGCAAATGGATATCGGTAATCGATGCCAGTACAAACTGTCTTTAATAGACGTGTGCTAATTAATCTCAGTAATTGATTGTTCCCCGTGTTGTGTCCGGGCCACTGGAGAATAGCCCAACAGTAAACTGCACGTTTCTTATGAAGCGAATCAGCAAGAATTGAAAAACAAACCAAAACCACCTAAGAGGCCATACTGTTGTCTAAGCTATGGCTACGTAAGGTGTGGGTATAGCATAGACTGTCCGCAAAACACAACAATGATAAGATAAGCAAACAATTGATCAAACACTACAACATACAAACTATTCCTTTAATATTGCTGAAAAACGGCGAAGATAACTTCATTTCTTGAAAGTCTTTAACTAAAATTAAACATAAGCCCCACACTACATCTACCTTACCATATCAATATGCCAATTGAAAATATACTGACATATAAATGATGGCATTAGCATACACACCCACTAATAGGCATTAAATACGTTTAGTCATTTCTTCACGCCTGACCTGAAACTAACTGCCCCAGGCTTCGTATCCGAGACATTCAGAATCTAATTACTATGCATGACAGCAGACCCAGCGATAACAATCTGGACATTTTTGTCGAGTTCATATAATATCAGAGTAAAATCAGAAAAAAGTTTTCAGTACGATTGAAACTCTGATCAACTACAAACGTTACGTTTAACTACTTTCGTCGCATCATCATTGCCCGTTTTACAATCGTCAAACACACTGTTGAAGACCCCGTTGATGGCCCTGTTGAAAAGGCTTATGTGGTTTCGATTCAAAATCTTCTGCATATCAGACTAGTGCTAAACCAACTCGAACATCAAATTAAGACATTTATTAATGTCAATTTCCTAACAGATTACAAATGATATCAAATGTTTTATTTTTAAAATATAAGAAATATTTATAAGTGAGTTTGGTTTTTCTAATTGTTTGCGGAAGTAAGATGTCTAAACAATTGATCAGTCCAATTTACAGATCTAGTAACAGAGAAAGTAGTATGCATCTATTTCAAAGTTTTCACAGTTCACATATCAAAATAATATCAGGCCCAATGTACACATTAGTACAAAATTGTCTGCTACCACACTCAATTAAGACCTATCTCACGGGGTAGAGGATTTTTTAAAATTCCCACCGATTAGAGCCAAATTCCCAGAATTAGAGTAAAATTCTCAGGTCACACCACCCTACAACACCCCAACTCAAACCCCAGCCACCCACACTCCGGAACATTTTAAGCGATGGGTTAGGGTGCGGAGGGGTGACCCAAGACTTTTTGAAATGTTCACCGATTCCAGTCTGAGAGAGATGGTATTTAATTCAGTTCACTTCATCTGAATATCACACATGTAAATGTTAAATACTAGCAAACGAAGTCATACAAAAAATCAATCGAAAGATAAACATCCGTGCAAAACATTGATAAGCATTCACAACCATAGAAAAGTAAAAGTACAATTACGAGTACGGTTAGCCATCAGAGAAGATACACAGTATCTTATCTAGCTGAACACCACTACGCACTCATAAGATTTAGTAGAAATACAAATGTGTAGTAGGTGGGTATTTAAAAATCACCTCCCGTGAGCCTTTATTTACCAGGACGCGAGTGGATCCACGACAGAGTCTTTCCATTCATCATATCTTACCACCTTGCCTTTACGATATTCAGAGTTTCCCGTATCTCCGTTAGAAGGAACTTACAAAATCCCTTCAGCGTTTGGTGATTTACTCCTAAGTTGACTAGATAAAATATCGCACAACTAGTAGCCTACCAGTACAAGATCTACTAATATATATATATATATATATATATATATATATATATATATATATACATATATATATATATATATATATATACGCGTAGATTATATATATATATTTCCCCGTGTTGTGCTCGGGTGTGGTTGGGCCACAGCAGAATAGGGCAAACGCAAACAATCTGCCGCGTGTACGTAAGAGGCGACTAAAGGCAGGAGCTGAGGATGGCAAGAGGGGACCCACCTCACCATGAAATATTTTCCCCCCGGAATAATGGTAATTAATCCACCTAACTGAGGAAGGCAACGGGAAACCACCTCAGAAGCTATATTTTTTCCAAGCTATAGGCTACATAAGGTATGGATAAGGCATAGATTTTGTGAAGGGATTAACTTGTTGATCTAAGGAGTGCTCTTATGGAGCGAGAAAGCAGACTTTGAGTATGAATATGTACCTTGAACCTGCCACTTGGCAGTGCACTGAAGAAGAAGATATATATATATATATATATATATATATATATATATATATATATATATATATATATATATATATATATATATATAACGTAGTATAATTACTAATTGACATTATTCACATTAATGTATTTACCTCGACTCAATAATTCCACCTGTTAAGCAATGAATAAGTAACCAATGTTTATGTTAAGTTAAAGTTAATGTTTATGTTAAGTAAATGAATACTACCGTAAACTGAATAGTTTATCACCGCAAAAATTAATAAACATAGTTAATGGGTCAATCGCTACAGCAGAAATGAGATGCAAATTACATGATGATATCTTTGCAACGCTCTTATCTTACGAGAAAATCCTAGACGACAAGCCTAGGTTACAATTATTTGTATTTTGACAGGACCTAAAACCGTAGCCACGAGCCGTGTCAATGGCGGGTTAACATAAAATATACATAGGAGACAATGCTACCAGCACATAAGAAAACTTCTGTTAAACGTTCAACTGTCTAACTCCAACATATAGAGATATACTAATGACATATTGATTTATAGAATATACATGTGTGCGTATATTTATATATATAGATATGTATATACAATTATACATGTAAGCATATATAAATATATATATATATATATATATATATATATATATATATATATATCTAATCTATATCTATATCTATATATAGTATAAATATATATATACATGCATATGTGTATGTATATACATGCATATGTGTATATGTGTATATGTATTTATGTATGTATTTATGTATGTATGTATGTATGAATGTATGTATGTATGTATGTATGTATGTATGTATGTATGTATGTATGTATGTATGTATGTATGTATGTATGTATGTATGTATGTATGTATGTTTGTACATTTGACCAGACACTTTTCAGTACATAAGAAATAAAAAACACAAATCGAAATATGAAACATTATATACATTAAGCTATATATAAATTAAAAACTGTTTAAAAATCAGGTGTCAGAAAATTTATTCCAATCTAAAGTTCATGACAGGATTCATAAAGGAAGCCGGGAAAGAAATCATTCTGCCATTCATGCGTCATGATCTGTAATTTATTCCACTATTTGCAAGCGATTATATAATTTACCAGTGTCTACTACATCAATTCGGATTATGATAAGTACAACGGTACATGTAGGTGCCTCTATTTGCTATTGTATCATATTATGGGAGATTTGCGCACACATAAGGCACGCACATCTTATTGCTAGCGCTGGTGGCGCTAAGATGGCGCTCTAATTTAAGGAGAAACTGAGTTAATATTATATGCTCGTGAATGTTGCATTGGTTAGAGTGCTGTGTAAAATTTCAAGTTTCGAGCCGTCTTGGGTTCAATTTTGAGAGAAGTGTTAACGACTGACTGGCACACAGCAAGGTTCAATGGACATTGGACATGATGCTAAACCAAAGTTGAACAGGTTATTTGCTATCAAGGATAGAATGACCACAAATAGTTTACATTGAAAGTTATTAAAATAGCAAAACATTGGATCATTTGTGCCACGTATTGGGGGATATAGCTTGTAAAAGAGCTGAAAGTAACCCAACCCTTTATCTTAGGCACTATTAACCGTCAAACTGCATTCTATAAAATAAGTTCTCAAATTGTTTCTGTTGACAAATGACGAGGGATTTTCTATCGCACTCGTTATAGAGCACACGTCTTAGGATAGAATAAAATAGCGCAGTCACAAGTGGTAGTCAAAATATTACACAATGCCACATTAGAAGTAAATCTTAACTCTGAGGTGATTTGACAATATATTCTTCATAGCGTTTATCGATAAAAATTTACCGAAAATACTAAGAAATTAGTGAATGGTCAGGTTTAATTATAAAGCACTATTATAAATAATATTGTTAGTCAGCGCCTACAATGGGTCTCCTCCTTATAAGTACTCTTAAAAACAATTTGAAAATGTTTAACAACGACTCATCAACTTATTGCTGGTGTAGTATGTAAGATCACATTATTTTTAAGATTAAGCCGGTTGGGTTTAGATTCGATGATTTATAACGTTTAATCTCACGCATATCGTTGAATGCCGAGCTCTGTGTATACATCGTATTAAAACAACGATTCGCTTTACGGTCTTCTCTATCAAAGCCGCTTTGAAACAGACTGCGCATAAAAGTACAAAAAAATATTAGTAAAGGTTTTGAAGAATATTAAAGGCTTTGAACCAAATTAACTCTTGTAAAAATATCAAGCAGCATTTGTGATATATAGTCTTTTAAAAAGACCGTCAGTCAGAGGAACAAAGAAATTACGTATTGTCTTCTGCTACTATATGATGTGTATAGAGAAAAAATTCGCTGTAATTTGGTAAAATAATCAATTTTAGGAGAATTGACTTCGTATAAGTTTACACGAAAAAACCTGATTCTCTAATTTCTAAGCTAGAAATCACATTCTCCCCTAGTTTGAGTAAGTTCACGTACGTGATACATCTATAGTCAATCAATAAATGCGTTTATATAGCGCACCTTTATTCCAAATGCCACAGTAGCACTGATCAAAGGTAAAGAATGGCATAGTCTCATTTAACTATTGGAGCAAAGAACCGAGTAAAGTCTTTGTTTTCAAATTCATCCAAGTTGCCATTTCCCGCGGATGGCAGTAGTGTGTCTTCAGCTAAAAGTCTACTTTAGGCTGATGGCAACAGTGTACTTTGACGTTAGTGACATCACATTTGAACGAGGTAACGGGCAATGTATCCTTATTGCCATTATTACCGTTATATTAAGAATGCATCTGCATGCATTGTCTACTGAGATGATGATAGAATTCTGCAAATTGGTAAAATTGCAATAGTAACAAAGAGTCAATTCATATCGCTTTCGAGAGATGAAACTAACGCTAACATCGGCTTTACTGCTTTTGAACTGATCCCAAAATGCAGGGTAAATGTGGTTATTCTTTTAATATTCATATGTCATTTTCATTGTACACTCGTACATCATATATACAATCAATTGTTAAGTGCGCCAAGTCAATCATATAGGCTTACATCGAAAATCCCTAAGTTCACAAGTGGAGATTTTCTACAAACCGAAGAGCAAAGCAGTTAACTAGGACGTCATAAAGATCATGTAAAACATACATTTATCAAAATAACCGAACTATCATTAAATAAACTTCCGTATTTGAAAAAGTACACTCAGTAGCTGACAGCATATATAAACAAAAAGTGAACGCTATCAATTCGACAGATGGCGAACTAACTGACCTGCTGTCACCTGGCGAACATCAAAAATGTTGACGATATATTTATTATATATCTTACTAAGACAAATACGACGCAAGGAATAAAGCCAATGTTCATTTCAGTGATCAATTCCTAAATAGAGATGCCGTTTCTCAAAACAACAGCAAGTACATGAGTATATAAGTTAATATATAATTATATAAGTTAATATACATGTATAAGTATATAAGTTATATATAAGTTAGTGACATGATTAAACTGCTCATGACCTTGTGTCTTCAGTGCACTGCCAAGTGGCAGGTTCAAGGTACAAGTTCATACTCAAAGTCTGCTTTCTCGCTCTATAAGAGCACTCCTTAGAAAAACAAGTTAATCCCTTCACAAAGTCTATGCATTATCCATAACTTGTGTAGCCCATAGCTTGGAAAAAGTATGGCTTCTGAGGTGGTTTCTCATTGTCTTCCTCAGTTAGATGGATTAATTACCATTTAATCCTGGGGAAAAAATTTCATGGTGCGGTGGGTCCTCTCTGGCCATCCTCAGCTCCTGCCTTAGTCGCCTCTTACGCACACGCAGCAGATTGTTTAATTGTTTTAGATTGATTAAATGGTAATTAATTATTGAATGTCTCAATAGAGCAATGGATAACGTCATGAACTTTTAAATGACAGATCCATTGGTGAATTGAACCCTCGTGGGTTCGAATCCTAGCTGCGCTGATCTGAGAATAAAATCTTGGACATTCACTGGACTGGTTACACGGAAAATGGACGAATTTGCCTAATGGATTAAACATGTGGTGTTAAAAAGTGATAGATATCAACATAGTTGATCAGTTCACTATAACGCGTGTTAACTTATTGTTTGTGAGTATCCTGTTATGCAGTGGTCTAACCACATCCGAGCACAACATATATATATATATATATATATATATATATATATATATATATATATATATATATATAATATATATATATATATAATATATATATATAATATTAATAGAATAGAGGACTTACAGTGATAGAAACACGTACAAAAACAAACATCGATGCAGACTCATATAGATAATGAAAGACAGCGAGAGAGAGAGTCAATGTAGAGAGAGAGAGAGAACGACAGAAAGACAATTATAACTAATTGGGGCACACTTCGGAAAACTTACGCTGACGCATAGTGGCAAAGAGAGTGAGAGAGAAAGAAATAGAGAGAGAATGTATGTGAGAGAGACAAGAAGACAATGATATATAAACATTGAATCTGATGAAAATCCATGAAACCATTTGTATTTTTACATAAAGCTCATGTTTCCCTGGATTCGATCCATTGATACAGCGCTAATATTGAGAGTCTAGAGGTTGCATTGTGCAGTAGAAAGGCTGCAGATGTACAGTAGGTTTATAGGTCAAGAGCTTCAATATGAACTTATTAGACCAAACGGCACAGTAATAAAGCCATTAGTGCAAAATAATGTGCATTCTGAATTATATTTCTCATGTTATGCTCGTATTTTTCAAGAGTTCAACCTAATAATTCAAACAATTCATCACTCATGCACCAATTCATCGATCATCAATACATCTATCTATTTTTCAGTTTTCAAGATGGCATTGATCCATTAATTAAGCATCCATGCATCATCCAAATATCAATTCAGCATTAGTGCATCAATCGGCATTATTCCATCAATCAATTATTCTTCCATCAATCCATTATCTTCTAACTAGTTCCTTCAACATGCATCTCAATCTACGAGAATGTCGCTGTGCCTGTACGTCTCTTTCTCCCTCTGTCTGCCTTTCTGCGTATTTTTGAGGTAACCGTAAAAAATAAAAAAATATATAACATCCATTCTGGGCCTGTATTCATCCGTCATTTCGATAATTTTCACCCCGATTTCACTGTTTAAGTATTGTTCAATGATTCCATTAGTTCATGAGCCTTCATCCTTCCAGACACATAGGCCCCTACATGAAACCATCAATTCATTATTTGTCAATGTCAATTGCAGGTATATATATTAAGCCTGGTGTGAACGCATGGGAGAACTTTTATACGTTGAATTATTATTTAAAATGTTTAAACTCTATGAGATTTAGCATTCATAGTACGGCACCATACTCATAGGGATTGTTGATACAGTAAACTAGAGAATAAAAGGTCAAGTGGACTTAGTGGAGATATAAAAGTGCCATTTAGCTTAAGTATACGCCCGCAACTGTTACCAACGCTCAGCAATGAAAACAAAGAAAAACTTATTTATGTGTAGCCCATCCGGCCTCACTAAACAGTTAGGATCTGGTAAAATTGAAATATACAAATTTTTCTGTTTTCTTTACCAGTTGCTCGCTGGGTGTTAAATTATAGATTAACTAAGATCATACTAACTCTTAAACAGTATAATATAGTGGAATTAAGGAGATGAATGCTAGGTAGTTGAGATATTATTCTCTCGACGAACTAATTTAAAAGTAATTGAGGAACGAATTATTAATGAGAACTGAATTGAAAAGCTGCATATCGATATCAAAGAGAAGCGACATATGAGAAACTGAGGGCAAACCACTGTAACCAAACCTATCTCATATCATTTTTGTTTAATGTAAGACCTCACAAGAGAAGACTCTATTATAAGCGAATGAAAACTCTATTATAAGCGAATGAATATGAGATCAGATAGTCATATCATCAAAGCCTTGACTTCCTCAGTTATCATATCTCACTATCACAACCTAACAGAACATTTATTCATTTCCGCTGAGTTGAGAGCGTCCCACGAACTCTGTGAATATAAACTATAGGACCTGCGCAGATAAATTAAGATATCCAATCCATGGGTAGAGATAAGAACTTTTCTTTGGTTAGATAATGCGAGTTGTATCACATATCATATATCACATGCTATATCTCTCACTAGTAGGTATTGTGTCCATTAAGGAAGTGGGTGGTGGTGATATTGTACCGTTTCGATGGCAGAGTGTATAGCAAGTTAGCCCCGATAAGCAGGTGTTAATCGGTTCAAATCCCAGTCTCTGAATATATCCCTGCTAGTACTATGAAGTAGTTAAACTTTTATAAGATTTTTAAAGCTTTGCTTTTTTTATCATCTTTTTATGTATACTTTTCGTTCAATCCATTTTAGTTTCAATCTCAGAATCATACACAATTTAGTGATGCAACTGATTTGGCATAGGATTGTATCGTATCGACAAATGTTTGCCTTGATTTGCATTTTGCTTCACGAATTTGATTCTCACTCCCATAATGACTCCTTCAGAGTACTTACTGAAGTGGCTTTCCGTTGTTTGCTTAACGTTACGAGGAACTAGACAGTTACCATCTTAGTAGAGACATGAATCACTTCGACCATCACTACGAGGAAGGTAGAAACTTTACAAGGCCCAGACTCTATCATTTCTGCCACAATACAAATCATGATAATTACAATTAGAAAGTTTTCCTTTAACCTACTAAGACAACATACATTACGTTACTGAAAGTACTACTCTAACCGTTTAATCATTTTTAGCGATTGTAATTGACATTTCCCAGCTACTGTTCTTTGAGGGATTAAATCTAAATTTCTTACACGATCATAATTTCTAAATATACAACGCATATTTTACTACTTCTTCTTGAAGTCGTTTTAATTTTAAATTAATTCGAAGAAATACGAGACTCAAAGTAGTGAAGACCTGATTAGTTACACCTCCAAGTTGGAGTTGCTCTTTGAAGAGCAACAAAATAAACTAATATGAATGTGTTGAGAATTATGAAAGCCATAAATTTTTGCTTTAGACTAAAGAAGGTTTAAACGCTCTGATGGACCAGCACATATAAGTTTTGACTCACTGTGACTAAAGGAAAAGAGCTCCAGGTGTAAAGTTTAAGTTGGCCTTTCTCACACATACAAAACTTCATCAAAGCGAAAAGTACCCGTGGGGTGCAAGTGAATCCATAGATAGTGATATATGACTATAAACAAAGACATGTAAACATCAAAATAAACACGACGAAGATGTTATCACACATGTGCTAACCTACTAGCTTTGCAACAATATATTCCGGACTCCGGAGTGGTAAAACCCAAGTAACATAGTTGATAGTGTGTGTGCGTGTGTGTGTGAGTGTGTGTGTTGTGCTGTGTGTAAGTTGTATACGTATGTATGTCTGAGTGACCATTCGACATAGCAAGAAAAATGAAATACAAGAGATATAAAAGTAATGAGTGGTCTAGTAGAACACATGACATCTTGAAAGGAAGCCCTTTGAGCTTCTGACCTTGACGTTAAACTCACATCATCAGCGGCCAGAGTAGAACAAAGATCATATGAACCTGTATAGGCGTGGATATTATTTATGCAAACGTGCCATGTAGATGGCATCGACAGTAGACCTAAAACTTTACAAACTTGTGATTATTCTCAAGTATTTTTTCATTGTAAAATGGCACATCCAGATTATCTAGTGGGTATTATTCCGTCTCAGATTTTATATCATGTTCATGGCTCAACAATGATCAGTTCATTTACCAACAAGTTATCCGATAACTAAGGTTTTACCAAATTGCCACTTAAGATTTTCATTGAAAACGTTTTCTAAAACCTTCCTCTGTAACTACTTCGGCCTGCTCTTAAATTATGAAAATTTTCACATTTTAATAACATATTTCTTAATTTAAAACTTTATATACTATATAAAATATATTAATATAATATAATATATATCAAAAATAATATATTCCTTTATTAATAACTTTCTATACAATTATGTGATATACCGCATGTCCAGAAACCTTCAGGCAGCATCAAATTTTGTAATACAACTTTATTTTGATTTCATATATGCTGCGATTTTAGGGGCCGTCACGTGACGGACGGCTGGCAATTTAAAGCGGGAAGATGATAAACGAAGGCGATTGTTGCAATGCATAAAGATCACAACACAAGAGAAAGCTCTGATAAGAAAGAATATCGTTTCATTCACGAGGCTCACAAAGCCCGAGCGAGGGTTGAGTTGGTTTTGAGCATCGTTCTGAATCAAAAATCTACGGGTTACGGACATAACGAAAATCACTTAGCTCTGGCAGGTGGTATTTTAAAATGGTACAATAGATTTTACAGTTTGCCTTACCGCATATCAATCATTTACACTGGCACAGTGTCAACTGTAAAGGAAAGAGTAGGACGAATATTATATACTTAGCGCGCCTTATGAAAGTTTTGCATAAAAAGGCCGAAAGTTTGTAATAAAACAAGTACAACAATGATGTTCACCTAATTTCAAACATTTAAATTTCTAAATCTATGAAATTTCTTTTAGCTATCAAATTGCGATATAATTTAAGAAAGGAGATCGTAGAAGGTAGCATGGAAGGAAGTAGAGACAGGGGCAGGCCAAGATTGGAAATGTTAGACGATATAATTAAAGATCCACTCAAATGTGGACATGAACAGGAAAACGGAAAACAGAGAAGTGTTAAGGCGTTATATACCAAGGACCAGCCGGTAGGTAGTGCACTAGGAGAGAAAGGCAGAGAGAGAGAGAGAGAGAGAGAGAGAGAGAGAGAGATAGAGAGAAAATAATATAGCCAATAAACTTCGTTGCTTTACAGTCAATGCTCTTCGAGGATAGTGCTAAACAACGAGATTTAGAATATTTAAAAATTTGTGTGCCACGGATCAGCTATCAGAAGGGATCTCGGAAAATATGTTAAGGCCAACAGAGAGAGGAGTAACTTGGAAATTCCAACCCATCAGATGCACAATTGCTCTGCGTTTTCTCATCCGTTAAATTCAATTTCCGTCCATGGTACTTTCAGTCAAACAGCTGCTCTAGAATAACATGTGAAATATTTATATTTGGTAGAATATACCAGCATATTGGCCTATTTACATTGCAGCGGAAAACTATTGTTTCGCCATTGGGTCAGAAATCCGAGCTTTACTCGAGCTACCGTTTTGACATAGATAGAAATTTCTTTGGCAGTATAAAAAATATTAAGCCAACTTATTAGTCCAGATAACATAATTTAAATAACTTAATACCTTACATAGCATAAATCATTATCATCATCATAGTCACCATCATCATCATCATCATCATCAGCATCGTTATCATCATCATCATCATCATCTGCCCATGAATCTCAATTTAAGTAGGTTCGGGATTAGACATTTTTAATCAATTTCTGGAGCCTAGACGCTCAGCAACCGAATGCCTTTTCTGACGTTGGTAACTTTAATAACGTAAATAACATAATAAGTTGAATAATTAACTTTAAATAATTTAATTGAACGAGGCAAGTTATTAGTAAATAAAGCAAGCATTGAACTCACGACCACTGGTTTCAAAGCCACTCAGCTCTACCAATGGCCACCAAGTCTTGTGCTTTCTTAGCAGAAGAGTCAGATTTTCTGCTAACGAAATTTGCCAAGTTCAATTAAACGGAAATGAGTTTAACCTGCGAAGGAAAAGGATGTTCGCTCTGATTGATTCGATATTAAATGAATCAATATCGAATCAAATCACATGTCTGCCATCCTGAGAATAATAACATAACGTTATTCAACAGTGGGCCAGTATGAGCAAGGAAGTGGCAAGAATGACCTATTGATCTCCACACTGAAAGAATAAATTGTTAACTCTCTCTCTCTCTTTCTCTCTCTCTATATATATATATCTCTCTCTCTCATATTGCACTGCCTACAGGTAAGTCCATGGTATATAACGCCTCCACTCTTCTCTGTCTTCCGCTTTCCTCTTCTTTTCCATATATGAATGGGTCAACACAGCTTCTGTTAAAACATTTAAATTTGCTTTAAAAGTAAAGCGAGACTAACGCCCAAGGAGCTCGCCAAATTGGTCCGTGGTCCAAATTCAATCACAGCAACAATCTGCTCAGCAACTTACACTAAGGTTTTTAACAAAATATCAGGATAACAACGCGCAAAGTCATAAAGCGAGTAATCGATTACAGTAGATAGAGCTCTATTCTTAGAAGCTTTGATTTTACAAGTAAGGCTAAAATGTCGTGCCTAGTGCAGGGATTAAGTTGTTGATTAATGAAGTTCTCCTTAATGAGCGCGTTAACATACTGCGAATAAGAACAGGACCTGCCAGTTGACCAAACAATAAGAGGAGGAAAGTAGAAAAGCAGAGAGAGCGAGAGAGAGAGAGAGAGAGAGAGAGAGAGAGAAATGGAGAAAGTGAAGAGAGACAGACAGACAGAGAGAGAGAGAGAGAGAGAAAGTAAAATAATGATTAAAATATTATCATTAATCTATATAATATCATCATGCAATCAAAATTTAACAGAGGCAGGATAATACCATCTTACAAACTTTTCCATTTCACATTATCCTAGTACTGAATTAAGCAGCCTCAGCAGCAGAAAAACTGTTGGGAAATTACAGTTCTTAACTTTAAACTGAAGTTGTGATGCAAGTACGCTAAATTTAACGTAAAAAAGCACAATAGTAATGGTATCATGTCAGTCTACATGAGTGATTTCATTAAGTAGACCGTTTAGCGTTGAGAGAGAACCACGTATAGCAGTCTATCGATATCTATTCTACTCTATTTAACTCTTCTTCGCGTTAGCTAATGGAACATCTGCTATACACAGCACACACTTATCGACTACCTATCAGTGCACTCGGCAGCATAGAGGTGCTATTCTGAATCTAATCGTTTACAACGTTGTATTTTGAGTTGTGCAATTGGAATTCAATACTTGGTAGAGAATTCAAATTTTTGCCTTCAAATTGCCGCCAAAACGTGAAAGGTTACTTTTGAAATTCTATTAAGAAAGCTCACTCTCGCTAATTTGTAGAAAGTAACAGATCCGATATACAAATTTCTAAACATAGATGCATTCAAAACCCCGAAAGAGCAGTCAATCGACAAATGAGTTAATGTCTGTTCAGATCGGCTTAGTAGCCTCTTATGCAGTTTTCGATGGTTTTATCTTCATCGATCTGGATTTGTAAATTTTTGAAAACCATGCTGTACAATAAGAACCAGATAGATATTTGTGTTATCTTATCTAAGTTGTTTCTACATGTATATTATCTGTTATAGAGCTAAGTAACTCTCTATCGTGGTCCCAAAAAATTACGCTTTCGGTGTATAAATACTATAGCAGACAGTTTAAAACACTTGTCTGTTGTAGTAGAAAGTTAGAAACCAATCGAAACCGTAAATTTCTCTACATGCACATTTCAATAATTATTAAAATATTATTTGCAAAAATTTGTATTCTAAAATCAGTGAGTCATTTCAAATAGTTATAGAAAACTTACTGAAATTAATAGCAGAATTTTATAATTTGTTGGCATTGATATATTGATAGCTTTCACGCTTGTATACATACATATGGATTGAGTGATGATAAAGTGGCTACGATATATAATGGATGAACAACACATGTGGATTATTATGGATACATGTAAATCGATATACTGTAGTAGGGCATCCCTACGCTCCCAGCGATGTTTTGGCAGGTAAATGAATGGCGTCTGCAAGATACATTTGCATGCAAAATGTAATCGATAACAATTTATACTTGCATGTGAAAGCAAATTTTGTCAGGCCACCATTCCTGCTTAGATTCAAAGTTTCAAACCCGTAAACTACTGCTTAGCAGCCAAACATGTTAATGTCTCTGATAGGCTGGAGCCAGTGGCGAAGTCGATAAGATACTCGACTGCGGATCAGTAGGTGCGAGGTTCAAATCTTGGGCTCGCCCGTCACTGACATCGCTTTTTGAGTGAGAAAACTGAAGTTAACTTTAGCTTTAGCTTTTTACTTTACTTCAAAGAATACAACAATATATTTAAACCGGTTTAAAAAAATACTCATTAGGCTACAATTACCCATTTTAATTTAACGCTTTTGGTCTTTCCACACCCCTTCTAGTAGTAGGTTTTCGTTAATGTTTTATTATTCGTTGCATCCTATTATATTGCTACTAGCTTATGTTTTCAACAATAGAGCTCATTAGCTTTCGATATGATGACATAAGCAGAGGTTTCTTCATGTCTCTAGCATCGTCAGCGAATATAGTGATATCAACGTAAGTATAGCGATGAATTGCATTAACATATTTTATAGCCAGGAAACAAACCACAAAGAATTTTTATGACAAGGAAAGATGATGTAAGAAACTCAAACACTGTACATTTTACCGCATTAGCGCTACTCTCACATATTACATAGAACAGTGGTTATATAAATCGTATGACGATGAAGATGATTATTAGTATGACTAATTTTTTATTGGCCCTGGGTTGTATATGGCCCTGGGCTAGAAATATGATAAAATAAGGATCTTATTTAATTAATAGAAAGATTTAAAAGAAATGTTTAAAATGCTACTAATACTACTAATAATAATGGCAATGGTAATAATTAATTATTATTATTACTATTATTATTTTTTACATTATCATTAACATTATCATAGCCATTACTATTAGCCTTATCACTAACATTAACATTTTTATTCTAGTTATATTTTTGATTTTTACGCTTAGAATTGCAGCAACATATATATATATATATATATATATATATATATATATATATAATACTACCTAAAGCTACTTAATATATAAAGACACACAATAGAATATTGTAAAACTACGAACTATTCAAATAATGTCAATGTATTTTCATGTATTTGAGACGAAGAAATCTAGGAACAATATAATAATTATAAGGAATTAGCAGACTAGTAAGCAGTGGTTAAAGTGGGAGGAAACCTAGGAACTGCGTTCCCCTAGGTCTAATTTTTTCTGAAATGCGTTACCATGCTAGAGGCCCATATTAGCTACTAGGAGCCCTAAACATACATTACAGGGGCCCGTAAAATTCTGACCATTCCCCTAGCTGTCAATTCCCACTTTAACCACTGCTAATAGCAAACAAGAATAAATTATCGCATGTCTGGCAAGCTCGTGATGTGATATGCGCTGTAATAGCGACAGCCAGGTATTATTTAGAACTAGTGACATCATTAAAAGGCAAGACGATTATGATGATGATGATGATGATGATGATGATGATGATGACGATGACGATGATGTGACATAAGGGAATTACTATAAAAAGCATTAACCAGGTACAGAATGTTCGCATTTTTACTCCTAGTAAAATATTAATTAAACCTCTATTCCTTTAGATTTATACCACGACTTGGCCACGGCAGTACTCATAACTCAAAATGTCTTTTGCCAAGATACTGTGTTGATTAACTTAAAAAGAAACCTAATTAAATTTACATTTGCCTTTAAAGAAAATAATTATGTATATATTATAGTGAAAAATATAAAGGAAGACCATCTCAAAAACGAAATGTTTCCAATCTGAGGCCGCATTTAGGTGTAGTAAATGAGTCAAAATATAAATGTAAAAGTTTAAAAGTTGCATAAAAGTTTTTACTGCGGTAGTAATTTGTTAATCTAAAGAATGTTCAAATTGTTCATCATTGGGCATGATAGGACACCATTATTTGGAATATATGCACTTTGGACTGGAAACTTTTCAGACTACTAAAGAACGTTAAAATAGCCATAGCCTATACAAAAGTTGGATTTTTATTATCTTGCCGGGTTGACTGTACCGTAGAAATACTGCCCAGTGTTTTGTAGATGATACGCTGTCTCGTAGACATCTCAGTCTGGTAGCACTTAGAGTAAAGTTCAAAGGTCGATCGAACTGTTTACGTTTCATTTTATTTTATAAACGACAAAACGCTAACAGAGGTAAGGTGTAGAGATAACAGAGCATCGTTGTGCGGCCTCGCGCTATGCTCGGATCAAGTTTCATAATAAATAATGACTCATACTGTTATTGATTACTTGATTATCATTTATCAATATCTTGTTAAATATACTTAAGATTGAACGAGCTGTAATTGAATGGATGAACACATGAATGAATGAACACATGAATGAATGAACACATGAATGAATGAACACATGAATGAATGAACACATGAATGGATGAAATATTGAAAGAATTATATTGTATGAACACTGTATAAACGACGAAATTAAATGCAAGAGAGAGTGACTAATTTAATTAATGAAATAGTTACTCGTCTATCGTACAACATTAGGCCTACATTGACACAAAATCCTCGCAGATTGATTTTCTGCGAGGATTTTGTGTCAATGTAGGCCTAATGTTGTACGATAGACGAGTAACTATTTCATTAATTAAATTAGTCACTTTCTCTTGCATTTAATTTCGTCGTTTATACAGTGTTCATACAATATAATTCTTTCAATATTTCATATTAATTTCTTGAAAATGGAGAATAAAGAATGGGGGGGAACAAATAAGCGAATTATAAAGAAACCTTGAGTTAACATCATTACATGAAGAAAAAAATAATTTCCAAAAATCAATAGATGCACTAATAAATGAATGAATTAATTTCTGCACAGCAATACCTATACCGTCTAAAAAGTAAAAAGCTGGTAAAGCTAATGTTTACGTCAGTTTCCGCACTTTAAAGCGATATCAGTGATGATCGAGCCCAGGATTTGAATCCCGCACAAACTGATCCGTGGTCGAGTATCTTACCGATCTACGAGTAACAAATTAAAAATTATGTCCAATTTTTTCAAGAAGTGAATGAACAATACATCCACTTATTTAGTGTCCGCATTCATATACATGTAAGCATAGAATACAATGAAGCAACAACACTCTCCATCAATTCCCAAGCGATTATCTTTACGACTGCAGGCGCCCGAGAGGCTCTGTAGACTAAACACTATTGGTTCAAAGCTGAATGTGCTTGGCCTCGTAAAGCTATTCGACTAAACACAATCATAAACGACTATATAGCTAAATCACTCTGTTGTCATTGTTTTCAACAGAAAATAATAGTCGCTATTTTAACTACCTATGTAAAACTAAAATTAATCCGGTCATGGCTCGTACGTTTTGAGAATATTTTTCAATTACTGCAAATGTTCAGTTATTCTAATTCGAAGTTTGTAAATATTGAAAGAGTAAAACTAACTATGAGAAACTAAGAGCAAAACTAACTATGAGAAACTAAGAGCAAAACTAACTATGAGAAACTAAGAGCAAAACTAACTATGAGAAACTAAGAGTAAAACTAACTAAGAGAAACTAAGAGTAAACCTATGTACTAAATATGTAAAGAGAATATTGATTCATGGTTTCATTCATCATCAGACATTTAACTGAATTGATCGATTAACCAACAATCATTGTGATATGCCAACAAAGTTTAAATCATGCACCCGGTGCGCCGTTGTTGCTTCAACAACTGCAGTTGTGTTAACATTTTGTCACTAATATCAATAGCTATTGCACAACCTCTACGATAATGTAGCATATTGGTTAAATTCTTTTCCGAAAGCGGATCTAAAAGCGCAGGGTTCAAATCCAGTGCTGACCTCATCACTGACATTAGTCCGAGACAGGAAACTTTAGAAAGCAGACTTAGCTTTGGTTTTCATCAACAAAATGATTTTAGCTTTAAGCTTCATGGGAAAATAGATTTAGGAATATATTATCTAAGCGACTACTATAAACAAATGAAATGCTTTTTGCCACTGATCATTGATAACTAGGCTTTCTGATTGTAAGCTAAGATAATAAAGAATTGATTAGTTAAAACAGAATTGGGCAGAAGGGTATTAATTTCTTTAAATTAATTTTTTTAAATTTGCCTAAACGGCCGAAGTGTTTAATTTGCCTTAGAATCATCGAAACTACTGATCTAATAACTGTGCTGTTAAGTTATTCGAAGCACGGTAGGCCTTTATACTCGATGACTTTAACAACAGATAAATATGCATGTAGACAGTGTTCTACGTTAAATCACTAGCTGATTGATTAACCCTGTCATCAGTCCACATCTGCACAGTATCTGTGCAAGTATCTGCTCAGTATTTTACTGTACTTGACGCAACTGCACGACACAATTGCGCAAAGAGGTCAATTGCAAAAATTGAAACAAGATTTTTAGTCCATAAAATCGAACAAAGTTAACATTTAATCCAATGAAAAATTTCTGTAAAACGCGTGCCTAGTAAAGCGCTGAGCTATTATCATATTATCATTCAGTGTGTTTAACATCAAGGTTCAGAAGCACTGAGCTTCTTGTAAAACGACTCAACACGCTCAGTTAAGTCTAAGGGTAGAGCCTCTGTTAACGTCACTTTCATCTCTCAAAGAAATATTAGCGACGGGAAGGCCCAAGCAACTACGGGTTATTTTGTGATCTCTTATGACTCGTGCAGTAAACGGTCGATCTATTTTGCGTTGACCGGACACTACACCGGATTAAGTTTGAGATGGATTAACAAAATAGTCCAAATAACGAATTAATGATCTTGACTTGAGGCTCGAACAGAATAAATATTAAAAAATAAAAAAATAAAACAGAACTAAATAAAATTTCAAAGAGACTGCGAGCAATGCTCAGCTAATAAATTACTGATATCAACAACGACTACTGAAAGCAACGCAGGATAATGGTAGCATCTGTTAGGAATATGACAGCGAATCAGTATGCAGGAGATTCAAATCTTTTGCAGGCCGGTCACTGATATTATTTTATTTATGTATTAAGTTATTTCATGAATAAATATTCTTTCAAGGGATTAACTGACTCCTTCTAAACTCAAGGAGCTTTTAACCTTATAGGCTCTCTATAGTGGCTCATATACTATTACCCAAATTACGAACTAAACTACTTCAAGCCATTAGTAACCTTCGTAATGAGGACTTACCTCATTCAGCCGCCCACTGACGGGGGTTATCTTGGGTGGAGAGTTGAAGTCATCTTCCAAACTCTCGTAGAGGTTCTCAATGTTGTCTAGCTGATCGCTGCTGTGGTACCTTCTCCTTGACCCCCAGGCCGCCTCACCCCTTCCTCGACCTTCCATCGGGCCACAAGGTTCAGGAGGTGACCAGGTCCTTCTTCTTGGTTCAGCCATCAGTATCTGAAGTGGCACCACTTCGCCTGACATGACATCAGCGGGTTGTTCTCTTCTATCGTCGTAGTTGACGTTGCGAATGTACAGGTTTGGATATCCAGTTTCATTTGAAAGTTTCTGCTGTGGATTGTCTCTCGAGTATTCAGTTGGAATCTTTCCGACTGGATCGAAGTGTTCAGTTTTCTTTGATGGATTGTTTTCAGTGGAAAGTTGTCTTGTATTTGACGAAAGCATTGGAGCCGGCTGCCTCTGCGTGTGTAAGTAGCCATCCCTGCCAGCAATGGCATCAATCGGTGGTCGGGGATGCTGAACACCATCAGATGATATCTGCCGCACCTCATACCCTGGTTTAAATCTTGGACCATTATCAAAATCTCCGGTACTATAACGATTCCGGTACCTCCTATCTACCTCTCTGGCATTACATTTGTCCGGATAATAATTGGGATTGTCTGCGTATCCAATAGCAACAGACCTACCGTCAAAAAGCGGTCCACGGTCTCCATGGCAACCCAAGTAGTCTGTAACCTTGACACCATTTCGAAATTGAGCTGGCGGTTCGATCGGCCTAACAGACCCGCCTGGATTGAAATTTGAACCTGCATTGCCGGTACTTCCAGAATCAGATCTTTTATCACTTGGCCTTCCGCTGTTCTCATGATGAACCATGCCATGACTAGAGTAGCTCTGACCATGAACTCCGAGTCTTTGTTCTATCAGCATTTTCCTGTCATTGCCATTCTGTCCGAGATTACCCGTAGGCAGGACATTTCTATTTGACATCATATATCCATTTTGTGCGGGTCGAGATGGTAATTGAGTCGCCCCCAGTTTTGTAACGGGTGGCTTAACCTCCCCACCGCTAGGAGTGACATAGGGGGAGTAGATTGGGGGTTTCGAATGTCCTACGGGCACGCCCCTTATAATTTCCGTCATGGTTTTCTCTTGCAGCGATATATAATTATCCGATACTCTTATGCATTACAGCTGTGTGTGACAGATATCTATTACAAAGTGAAATGAGCACAGAATTATATATTACACCTACAGTTGCTTGAAGATATATTACATATAGTGCTCGATGTTATCATTGATGATTGTAGCACTCTAATTGCTAATTAATATCTAATTATTATTAGATATTAACGTATACTTTCCTATCTCTCCCTCTCTCTCTCTCTCTTCCTCCCTCTCTTATACTTAATCAGTGCTGTATTTTCTGGGGTTGTGGAGTTCGCCCTCATGGCAGATATATTACTCCCCTATTGAAGGCTTAACCCTCTGTTGTAACCCTATCACACTATGACAAAACTTTGGCAAGCCTTCAACCCACCCCCTCAATTGACCCTTTGGAAAAATTTAACAAATACAACCCTGTACTAAACGTAGTTAATTATCACGACTATATTTTAAGATTTTGTGAAACAGTACACCGCACAATCGGCGCAGTTCCGTTAAAACATAAACTCTCTCAACTCCTTAGCACCACACGCGTATCGTATAGCAGCACAAAACATGATATCAGCACTGCAGAACTTGCCGCCTCAAATGTCTAAACAGCGCGGTGCTATACTGTACTAGCTTAGGGCTATAGCTGCTTTATTTCCGTCTCCAATCTACACTCCTCTAAAGTAACGGGAAAATCCAACAAAAGGTTTCTTATGATATCAAGCGAGCTAAATTGAAAGCCTAAAGCTATAAGCCCCTTTTAACGACAATTTTCTATTCGAAGCAGGTAACTGATGAGGATAGTATTGAATTTGAATTCTGCTGCTACAGATCCGCAGTGGAACACCTAACCGATAACGGTACAGCCTCAGTTTGCCAGTGTCACTGGCTACACTCTGAAAAAATAAAGTATTTTGCTAACGCCGGTGTAGTATAACTAAAGTAACGAATAGAGTGGAACATAAACAATTCAAATGGCAACATTTAATATTGGTAATAATTATTTCTATTTTAGACGAAAGTAATCTTGTTAGTGCTGTAATAGACACCAACAAAACTAAGTGAATACTGACCCCCCTCCCTCCAATAAGAGTGTAAAAATTTAACTCTGTCTTGCAGAAGGTGTGGGTGTATGTAATAAATGTGGTCACTGAAAGTCTAAAAATATTTTCAGCACCCTTAAAAAATTCATGGATCCGCCCCAGCATATCTTCCTAGTTTTCCAATATCTTTATTAGCCAGTAAATCGAGTCCTATAGAATGCTACTAATAATTAATTAAGCAATTAATTAATTACATAATGTTATTAATAGATCTCTTGCACATGAAATTATTCATTATAAATTATAATCAGCATCTGCCTATTATCATTTTCGTTTTGACATCTTTATGCTAAATTTATTTTATTTAGGCGTAACAGAAAATACAACATACACACTCATCCATTTTATCAGTCTATAGAAATCAATCAATCATCAATACGGGATTATAGAAATCAATCAATCATCAATACGGGTCTATAGAAATCAATCAGTCATCAATACGGGATTATAGAAATCTATCAGTCATCAATACGGGTCTGTAGAAATCAATCAGTCATCAATACGGGATTATAGAAATCAATCAGTCATCAATACGGGTCTATAGAAATCAATCAGTCATCAATACTGGACTATAGAAATCAATCAGTCATCAATACGGGATTATAGATAACCGTTATTGGCGGATATACGCAATAGAGGCTCAAACATTTACAAAAAAGCGGTTATTTGAGACGTTAAGCGGTTATTATGTTTTAGTAAATGTTTCAGATTTATTCAGTAAGTTCTACAGAAAAATTAGACTATAACTACTTCTTCATATGGTTATCAACATTCGACGCTTAGCATAACTTATGAAAGGAACTAGTATGAGTAATGACTATACTGCGATGCACGACAGAAAGTGCATGGTCTAAATAAACTTTTTTGTGACACTAATTAGGGCGCCCAATAAATTTATAGTAGTACTACTCCTCAAATAAGTAACAATTTGTCCTCGTGCATTTTTAAAAGACATCTTATGACAGTCCTATTATGATATCGTAGTGTAATAATTATTAAACTCGTAGGCCTACATAGGCTAGTTTGTAACTTTATAATATTTTCTAATTTTATAGTTAACAATATTTTTGGCCAATATTACACGGATCAGCCGCAGTCCTATACGGATCAACCGGTAGCCGTGCATGTCGCAAGTGAAATAACACATAAACTGAGAAAGGCTAAATGAATAAGTCAGCAGTCTAAACTAAGAACTCTAATTAAAAGAAGTCTAAATAAGAACTAATTCAAAACTAAACCTCTTTAAATTTATTTTAAACATGAATTATGTTATAACCATTGCGATTAAATTAACTAATTGATAAGTAGGTTGTAAGTTTAAAAATGTACTGAATATGATATCACCGTGATTAATTATCCACACAACCACTCGCTTGCTTTTATTAAAAATTACCTCCGAGATCTTGAATATCAGGGACATGACATATAACAATATTAAATATATGGTATTTAATATAATATTTAATATATGGTATTTAATATTATATTTAATATTTGGTATTCAAAATGTACTTTTAAGATACTGAATTAAAATAGAATATTAACCGCAATCACTGTATAACATCATGTGCTGTACATGTACACTAAACAACACTGATCTCATCATTATAGTATATAGTACCGCAGCCCTCGCTGTGTCAGCCTGTGCTTTATGTTTGAGCTCAGGCTACTTACTCGGCGGGCTTGATAGGCCTTCAGAGCAACTACAATAACTCCAGCTGTCCGCAGATAAAGCTTTTCCACCAGCTTCAGGGAACAATTGAAAATGTGTACCAGATTTGGTTAGCTGTTGTGGACTACACTAAACTACATGTAGCATTATGCTTCAACATTCTAATTTAAAAATGAAAACTTGATTTAAATATAATGGTAGAAATTGAACACTTCTCTGTTCAAACCCCACATTCAGCAATTCCAAATAAACAGATTGCGCCAAAAAGTGCACCACCACAGAAAATTTTCCAAAATTGTTGAACTTGATGACTGTGTGTCTTGTCAATCTCCGAGATTATTACTGGTCGAGTGCTACGCATATCATCCAAATTTTATTTAAATACATTAGTGCAAGTCTTGATTGTGTCAGACACTAAATAATGCTGTGTGAGGACACGATAAGAAGAATAAGTGCAATTCGAGTTATACATTCTTTATACATTGACCCTACCATTGCAATATTTCTGAAATTGACACATTTTGTTGGACAATAAAAGGCTTGTTTGGTTATTTTTTGAAAATATTCGAACGAAGTAACTGTTCTAAATATCTGCCTTCAATCAGAATGCATGACTGCAACTTTTTTAGAAACGTGCCTACGTTTCTGCAAAAAATTAAAAAATCAAAACAATTAAAGATATTATTAATAGCCTAATAACAATAATAATAAAGGTTTAACGTCCGTTTCCTCATCCAGGGATGATGTCAGAGACGTCATAATCATAATCAAGAAAAGTAATATAACTAAAATAAAATAGTATAAAATCGTTTGTTAACTCTCCAACATAGTTAGCAAAAACCAAACTCATGCTAGTACTTGAGAAGGGTCATGGGCAACTGAATAGCTTATTTTCTTCCTTGGTATCAAGGCAGAAAATAAGCTCAAACTCAAACTGATATCAACATTATAAGGTTGGTTGTTTGGGTCGATGCTGGAAGACCATAAAATGTAAAGTAAGCACGCAATACAGTGAAATGATCAACTATGTTGATATCTATCACTTTTAATACCACATGTTTAAACCGTTAGGAAATTAACGGATATATCATGTTCTTCATTTTTAATCTCTCTCTCTCTCTCTCTATTTATAACTTCTCTCTCTCTCTCTCTCTCTCTCTTTCTCTTTCTCTCGCTTTGCCGAGTGACAGGCAAGGGCGTCCATCACCCATCTCCAGCCCTTAAATGAAAGACGGGTGCACACATATGCTCCCTCAATTTCTCGCGTACTCACTATGCGTAATTTTCCACTTTTCCCTCCTTTATGAAAATCCGTACTTTTCCACTTCCACCTATTTTTCAATGGCGCAACTTGCGTCGTTGTTAATATTGTATGGACACACTTGGTGGCAGGCCCTAGGTACATATTTGTACTCACTATCTTCTTTTTCTTTCCATATAGACCACTCCATAGATCAACAAGTTTATGCTTTCACAAAAAGATATGCTTAGATCATACCTTACATAGCCTATAGCTTGGAAAATATGGCTTCCAAGGAGTGTCCCGGACACAACAAGAGAAATATTTTTAATGTGCTATTGAAAATATGCCACTTATTAGCCTAACAAGAGTTTGAATCAGACAAATCGACAAAACTAGGTTTTATTAAACTCGTTTTATCGACAACTCAAATTTAATATTTAAAAATCATTCAAATTTAAATTACTTTACTTCCACTGAATGGCATATAAAGTTAATTGCATGGATGAATCCATGAATGCTTTATCGTTAAATAGGATATAATTTCGAAAGCAGTTTTCGCTTAGGAGCAACCATGCTCCTTCGAATGATTCATTGATTGACTTATTCATTGATCGATTGATTAGTTGATTAATTCACTGGTTGGTTAATTGAATTTTAGATTGGTTTATTATTAATCAATCGATTGCTTGATTTACCATATAGTGATATAACACTGTACAAAATATATAATATGATTTTGTTATCTGGAATGCTGGAATGTCATCAGATTAGAAGAAAGGCAATTTGAAACACATTTGGTGGGGAAACCTGAGCTAAGCTCAAGTCATTTTACTCGAAATATAATATATCGTAAGAAATTGTTATATCTACTTATAATTTAATTATATTCATATAATTGTTATATGAACCAATAAATACGGATTGATGCATATTTACTAAATATATTCATACAGTCAAATGTGAATTTAATTGGCCTCTCGGCTCTTTGAGTTTCAACGCCCTCTGTATAAGCATTGACTTACTAAAACAGCAGTGCTGCATAGTTGAGACTAACTCCCTCGACAGGCGGCGTCGATTATCAAACAAAATCTTTCCACGGGAGTCAAACAGCGGAAATAAGAGTTTTATCAGGAGAGGCAAGTTACACCCACTGGATTATTTAATCAATCACACCCATGGGTGCTTTAAAGACTCCCTAGAAATTCACTGTTACACTCATGCCTGGTGAAGATATGAGAGCTTTTGTTTTTCACAATATAGACCATTATTCTGAAAGTTTGTTAAGTCTAATTTGCGATGTCTATGGATCGTTCGCTAGTTTGACAAAGTCACAAACCCATTTCAAAGTAAAGTGAAAGAGAAGAGTCTATAGTAAATACACCAAAGATTACAATTTATTGTTTGCCTCAAATATATAAATATCTGTTTTCACCTCAAGGATACTTTTTGAAAAATCATCATCATCATCATCTTCATCTTTATCGTCATCATCATCATTATCATCATCATCATCATCATCCTCATCATCATCATCATCATCATCCTCATCATCATCGTCATCATCATTTAGATTCTCTCTCCTCAGATTTTAAAATCACTTACGGCAGCTGATAGTATACAGCAGATGCCGGATCAAGTTACGCTAAGTGAAGGCAGCAAGAATTAATTAGACACATGGACGTTAACGTTGAGATAGCCAGATAGGAACTTTTATTATCTGTTTTATACGCTTCAGTATCTTGTTGTTCAGCCTTCTTCTTTAATCCTGACTCTCTCTTGTCTCTTCACTGTCTCTCATTCTCTCTCTCTCTCTCTCTCTCTCTCTCCCTCTCTTAGTGACTATATTTCACTCATATTTCCCGTGGCATATTTCACTCTTATCATATTATTGTTATCTTGTTATCATCTTGGATATCATCTTTGTTAGATCAATATTTGTAATATAACATCTTTATTTCAATTTGTCTGTTGTCGGATCCTGGCCACTACGTACACTGGATGTGTGTAGTAAAGATCACTAAGCAGAACCTGAGGAAAACAACGGTAAACTACATCGGAAAGATGTAATAATATCATGTTATCTAATCAAACAAACATTAAAGTTTGAAAAGCGCCTAGTCTTCGAAAGCGTCAACTCTTTGAGAATGGAGTGGTGTCCTTATGGAATAAGGAAGCTGACTATGACTAGAATATGTAAATTGGATGAGCAACTTGTTAGAACACATTTTAGAGAGAGAACGAGAGAGAGAGAGAGAGAGAGAGAGAGAGGGAAATTTAATTTAAATATAGACGAGTCCTGTAGCATTAAATTGCTCTGATGAGTGCATTCTGTCATACATACAAGGGTAGACCTTAATATTTCAACATCTTAATATTTAATCATTTTCAAGTGCTATCATAATAATTAAAGTCTCGAATTAACATTAAAATATTAGGCACACTGGTGGTGGCCGAGTTATTAGACCTCTCAGCAAATATGTAAGAGGTCATGGATTCGAAATCCAGTCTGCGATATTAAATTTGTGTACGGGAACAAAACATGAATGATTGAACTTATCTTTAGCTTTTAGTTTTATGAAGCGGCTATAGAAGTTATGAATTAAATTGTATAAAATTCTTTATGATTGTTGAATATTAGCATGTTAATTTTATAAACCAAAGTTTTACCACATGAGTCTGAAATGTGAAACCTGATATTTTAGACCCCATACTAGACTTTAATTCTTGACGAATTTCATTAAAGCGTGAAATTATAAGATTTAACTGAGGTTATTGCGGTCTAGAATTACAAGTGGAAGCGAATTTATAAAGCGGCCAGACACTTGCGCCACCTGCCGTGCTTGGAATTAATCACATATTCCCAGTTCTTTGTTCCTGCTCGATGGACTCTACGCTGGCACACTTCCTTTAAAGGTAGAAATTAGTTCAGGCAGAAATAATCGCGGTGTCATAGGAACCGGTGTTTAATTCCACGAAATCAATGAGAATAAATAAGTAAAATAAATTAAGTTAAATAAATAAATAAAATATACATTATAAATTATGTAAAAATTCTAAACGCAAAATAGATAAGATAATAGCTATGATGGTATTTAATGCTTTTAATGAATATTTAATTATTTTAAAATCCAACATTTTTTATGTTAGTTCTCTGAAAATCGATGA
The DNA here is from genome assembly GCA_905160935.1 of Enchytraeus crypticus. Lineage (NCBI taxonomy): Eukaryota > Metazoa > Annelida > Clitellata > Enchytraeida > Enchytraeidae > Enchytraeus > Enchytraeus crypticus. The sequence continues at coordinate 2,053,883 of CAJHZI010000741.1, read as the reverse complement.
ATAGTAAACTAGATAAATGGGTTCAACGTTTAAGTAATGCTAATCTACGGCTTTTATTATCTAGAATTTTCTCAAGACTTCAATAGGAATGAATTGTGTGATATACAAATGTAATTTATATTGACTTATTTAAAGTCATGACAATATCGAATCAATGCAGAGTTAAATCCTCTTTTATTTAATGATTTGATATCTTCTTAGACGAGATTGCATATCAGGTTAACTATTGCTTTCAACATAACATAACATAACATAACATAACATAACATAACATAGCATAACATAACATAACATAACCTAACATAACATAATATAACATAACAAAACAAAACATAGCATAACATAATATAACGCAACATAACGTAACATAACATAATATAACATAACATTACAGTTTCTGAAAGCAATTACATGCTTGTTTAGGACTCACTAAACACTTAACTAAAACCAATTGATATTAATAAAGCCTCACAGTTCAATATAAGACTGAAAACTACATTATACTGACATTTACCTAAAAAGCCAGTACTCTCTCTCTCTCTCTCTCTCTCTCTCTCTCTCTCTCTCTATATATATATATATATATATATATATATATACACATATAGGCTCATGTTTGCTTGTGGTTGTCATGAAACGCGAAATATACTATATTTATGTTTACATGGCAGAGGAAGTAAAGTAAAAAGTATACACACATTATATTGAAATGATCAACTATGTTGATATCTGTCACCTTTTAATACCACATGTTAAAACCGTTAGGCAGTTTAGTCCATTTTTCGTATAACCAGTCCAGTGAATGTCCAAGATTGTACTCTCAGATCAGCGCGGCTGGGATTTGAACCCGCGAGAGTTCAATTCACCTCAGGATTTGTCATTTAAAACTTCATGACGTTAACCCTACAGTATTGAGACATTCCAAAAATTTCACAAAAACCCGTATATGTACCAATCTCGTCAAATCTTGAATCGCAGTTAGTCGTAGTAAACTAATAAAGGTAAAAAGGTAGGCACAAGTCAAATGACATACGCAGCTCTTAACTCATTTTAAAGTAGCCATGTTATGTCTACCGGCGGGACATATTAGTGATTCGTCTGAGATGCTTTTCGACTAATTTCGATGGGTAAAATTAAGTTAGAATTTCTGAAAGGTAGGTGAATAGTTATTGATAGAATACATTCAGACATTATGTTCTATATGAACTAGCGGTATCTCATCATACCCTTTACTGCCTCTCACAGCGTGAGGTAAATCACTTCATGCTTGTGAGAGCGAAATAATTACTGGCCCACTTGATGCTGACAATGAGTGCAATATCCAGCATTTGTCGGTTAATCCGCTGTGGTTTTAACTTTATTAGTTTAATACGACTGACGGCGATTCAGATTTTCACGAGATTAGTGTAAACTGACCTTTGTGAGATTTTCATTGATATAAGGGTGCTAGGTGATTTCTATAAAGTGTCTATTGTTGAATGTGATACTAGAGTCTACAAGTTGAATTGTGCAATGAGATATCATATTGCATCATATTAAGTCACTGTTAGAGTCTTAGAATAGATCAACCGTATACTGCTTGTGTCGCAAGAGTCAACTTAGAAAGAACCGAGAAAGGCAACGGAAAATCACCTCATTAGCGAGATTATTCCCAAGCTGTAATTAAGGTAATTCAGCTTTGGATTTGACATATCCTGTTGCGAATAGATGAATTCGTTGATCGATGGAGTGCTCATTATGTACTGTGAAAAGCAGCTTGCCAGTGGGAATATGTACCTTGGATTTGCCACTTGGAAGAACATTAGAGAGAAAGAAATTGAGATATATTGTTATCCGTTTCATGTTTACCCCTATAGGAGTTTATAGGCAGGTGGATTATTATCATTGATGATGCCTTCATGTTCTTAATCTTCGGCCATCAGTTTTCTCTGCAGACTAACCCCGACTGTATGATCAAGAGATAGAGAATTAAATTGTAAAATTAAAAAAATTATCGTTGTGGGAAAAAATGTCCAATTCACTTATGTTATTATTTGCGCGTGCAAAACTGAGGTACACGCATGTTGTTTCATATCCATATAAGAAATATTCCCACATTAAAAAGCTGATAAAGCTAATGTTAACGTCGGCTTCATCACTCGAAAGCAATGTCAGTGACGGGAGAGCCCAGGATTTGAACCCCGATACCGATCCGCGAAAAATCTACATTTTTGTGACTAAAGTCATGACACGACAATCCTATGATGTCATATAAATTTCTCAATTTAAAATGTTGAGTATTCAATTTTATGGCCTTAACTCTTGGAATCGGCCTTAGCCTGACGTGAGAACTAATGAAATTCTCCTGTTTGGCCCCTCATTAGCTGGCATCAACACAGTGTATCATATATGGCAACAAAATGCCATAAATGGACTTATTTGAATATCGCATCTACTCACTGCAGTATCAAATCAAGCTATTTCTGTTTCAAGACTCTATATCACAGTATGCTGAATGAGAAAACTGAAGGATAAACTTTTAGCATGTTTATTAATTACAGCTATCAAAGAGTAAATTATGCACATTACTCTTCATTTGATTTTCATATTTTATCCTTCATTTGAATTTCCAAATCGAAGAGCTATTAGAAACTAATTATCGTCCTAGAATCTACATGTAATTGCCTTTGTTTCTTTTTGATTCTACTGGCACAGCATCGTGAAAGTGGACGAGAAGAAAGAGGCTTGAAATGCTGAATTCAGATTAGCTCAGGGATTAGGTGCACAAAGTGGGCCAGGTTAGAGAAAAGTCCTTTGTGAGGTTGAATTGAGGGTTGGTGCGTGTTACATAAGATGCTCATTTGGGACATATTGTGTCAGATGGCTGATTATTACAGAATGATGACGTTAGAGAGTCAGATTTCACAAAGAAATCGTCATTGGTATTAATGTCACTTACGGTCTATTCTAAAAAGTTAAAAATGAAACAGATGATGATTTCACAAATTACAGTGAAATGATCATCTGTGATGATATCTATAACTCTTAATGCCACATGTTTATTCAATAGGCAACGTAGTCAATTAATTATTCATATTGCCAGTCCTGTGAATGTCACAGATTTTACTTTATGATGATGAGCAGCTCTAGCCTTTACCTGGAATTGATCCCAGGACTTCAGCCACATCAGCCTATACCTTATGACTTGAGCCACGTCAGCCTATACCTTATGACATATATGAGTGGAAACTTAACGCGTCACAAAAAGGTAATAAAAATGCTTGACAGGTGTATTTTAATTTGATAGAAAATACCTGAATGCAGGTAAAATATTAAAGCATGAAAGCGTATTGCAGTTTTAAAAAAATCGTAAATGAATGTGGCTTCAAGCTCAGTATAAAATGCTATAATCCAGTGTTGCAAGGTGTATTATTTGATTTCAAATCACACACACACACATATATAGACTATATATATATATATATATATATATATATATATATATATATATATATATATAAGCTAAAAGCCAATGTTAACATTAGTTTTCTCATTTGAAAGCAATGTCAGCGACGGGCAGCCCAGGATTTAGCACACACTGACATGCAGTCGAATATTTTACCGACATCGCCACTGGCTTCAGCCATCCAGCCACACACACACACACACACACACACACAAACATACACACACAAACACACACACACACACACACACACACACACACACACACACACACACACACATATATATATATATATATATATATATATATATATATATATATATATATATATGTATATAATTTTAATCTCTATAACGGCAAGCTAATAAATTTTAATTTTTTTTAAAAACTGAAACTTTTAATTTACGTTACAATTTTATTTGCAATACAATAATTAAAAACATTTAATTTAATTAATGAAGTTTATGTAGTTGCAATTTCGTTTTCTTTGCATTAAGAGGCTAGTTGTCTATAGTGCAAGAGATACTGAAGAAAACAATGGAAACCATTCTTCTAAAACCAGATTAAAGCCCTAATTTTACAGCTAAAGACAATATTTAAGGTATGAACGCTTTAGTAGCAGCATTTCTTTTGCAAAGAAATCAATTTGGTCTTTAAAGTTCTCATTATTTATTGTGATAGCTTTAATATGTATTAATACTACCACATGTGTTATAGTCATAGTATAATCAGTGAATGTGTAGGAAAATCGGTCCTATATGTGTTTAAATGTTTTAAAAAATCATTTGAATATTCTGGAGAAGGAAACTGTTGTGTTTTGCTTCTCCCTATAGGCCCTTCTCCCTATAGTCCTATATCAGATCAAAGTCTTTTAATGAAATTTAGAAACACTGACATTCACACTAATTGAATTTTACTGTTAGAGATTTTTCATACCAGTAGAGATAATAAAGGAAAGTATTTTGTCCATATCATTCGTGATTTTTAAGTGCAGAAGCTGGTAATATAGGCCCTATATACACACTATTATATGAGCGCACTATACATGAGTGCTTACGTATATGTATGAACTCATGCATGCTTTACAATTATTTCAAATACACGCACATTTATATATTCGTACATAACCTCCAATGGTTTAAGTCGATTACAGAGCCAAAACAATTCGCGATTAAAGCTGCAGGACGCCTCTTTGAGAGATTGTAACAAAGCTGGCGTCAGAAGTGATCAGCATCTGTTGCAATCTGTTCATCCACCTATCCTATGCAGTTCTAGGTGAACAAAGCGAAGTACATATCAGCAGGTCAGGTGCCAGCAAGAGGACCTGTAGAGACCGTGTTATGTTACTAGGGTCGTCCGCTCAATTTCATTTCCTATACTCGATAAGCATTTTCATTCATTTTTACTAATGTAAATTTTATTTAATTTGGAACAGCTATGATTTTATTCTAAATTTATTTTCGGCAAACAATTGAAGTACCAATCAGATATATCTCTCTCTCTTTTTGTGCACTGCCTGGCAGGTCCATGGGTATATAACGCCTCCACTCTTCTCTGTCTACCATTTTCCTCTTCATGTCAACATACTAGTGTATTTTTAAATTATCTATAACATTTCTTTGATATATAATCATTATTGGGGTATTCTGCTTATGACGAGGTGGGCCCCCTTTGCCTTTCTCAGCTTCTATAAATTTCTACTATAAATGCTATAGTAATAACGGAAATGAGTAATTATAACATTTACATACAATTACTAGGCTCTTACAAACCAATGCAACATATTTTCTCAATCAATCAATCAATAAGAATTTAACGTCCGTTTCCTCGCCATAAGGCAATGTCAGGGACGTCTCTTGCAGACACTACACAAACAGGCGTCAAAGCACTACACGATGACGACTGAGTACACAGAGACCACAAGAGAAAATGAGATCAAAACAGTGCAAGTCCAAGATCCAAGGCAAGCGGGTCATAATTTAGACCTATGGCGGAAAGAGATGGGTTTTAAGCTTGCCAAGGAAAGTACCAATACAGTTACAAGATCGAAGGTCTTGTGGCAGAGAGTTCCATATTATCGGAGCAGAAAACATGAAGGAGCGTCTACCCATGGCAGATTTAATATTTGGTACAGTGAGAAGGTTTTTGCTAGAGGAACGAAGACTACGAGAAGGTTGATAGATGGATAAAAGATCAGATAGATAGGATGGTTTACCATAATTTAAACGTTTGAAGGTCAAGGAAGCTATCTTGAATGCGTTCTATGTTTTATGCTTTATTTTTGATTAATTATGATTAATTAATAAATTAATAATTAATAATAATTACTTAATAATAATTAATAATAATAATAAATTATGATTAATGTTTTATGCGTTCGGATACTGGTAGTCAGTGCAGTTTCTTAAGAAGAGAAGAGGTGTGGGTTTTGAGTATTTTTACAATACAGACGACTCGAGAAAGAGAATTTTGAACGTGTTGCAGACGAATTAGAGAAGTCTCTAGGAGATCATTCAGCAGGGAGTTACAGTAATCAAGTTTAGAATAGACAAGCGCATTAGCTAATACAGTGGCGGAATTAATATCAAGGTACTTGCGAATTTGAGGTAATTGACGGATATGGAAAAAAGAAGAGCGACAGACTGCTGATATATGAGTTTTAAAGTTTAGGTTTGAATCAAAAATTACACCAAGGTTTCTGCTTTGTACTTGTATGCTTCAAATCCAAGTACAAAGTAGGAACCCTAACGTTACAACAGACTCCAGGTATCGAAGAAATATAGTTAATATAAAATAAGGTCAGTTATGAGTCGCCATAAACTAAGAACACATTATTCTTTGTAATGCATTAATAGCACACGCCCTCTTTAAGGAAAAATCAAGAGTGGCAAAACTAGGTTTTTAAGAACTAAGAAAAGTAGGAATTTTAGGTTTTAAAATCTACTAATTTTTATATATTTAAATTTGACAAATTTTAAATCGGACAATTTTACATTAACATTTGATAAATGTAACAAATGAATTGAATAGTTATGCTATTAGTCAAGTGTTAATCAAGTCAATAGTGTAATATTGCATTCATTATTTCTGATTATGACTTCGGGATTTTTAGATTTGTAAGTTGCAACTGTGAAAAAATAAAAAACCTAGGCCTACATTTATTCTGAGGAGGCAAGTAGGTTTTTCTGCATTTGTCTAAAAATTGCGGTTTAGTTGCATGTAGTTACACTATCATTGATTAATTTTTAGCTTAAGCCACACTTAATAAAATTTATTAGACCCATAGTCAGTTGAAAATGCAAAATAAATCTTATGATCTTATACAAAATTAATTTATACAAACACAGAATTTAATTGGCATGTTATTTACTTTAATACCGTCTGAAAGAGATATTTTTAGTTACTTACAGATATTGCACTAAGAGGGTGCAGATTAAAATCGTAAATCCTTATGTTGTGAATATAGAACTTTAGAAAAAAAAAAAGGAAATTAGATAAAACATATCATAAGGGAAATTAGATAAATTTTTATAATTTGTCGAATGACATCAAATTCTATTTATCATATTATAACAATTAATGCTTCATTTTGAAATCAGTGAAGAAGCCTTTCTATCACCGTCTTAACGTTTTCTATTACAACTCGGACTTCAAGGTGGCAGTAATCTGATGCCACTCTCTGTTTAGAGAGAGCCTGAGATCAAGTTCTCCACGCTCATAGATACATGTCATCATCTTCTTAAACGATAACCAGGACCCGAGAAATTCTGCCAGTCCTTGAGTGATATTCTCTAAGATCTGTGTCAGCGGTAAATCAATCAATTAATAAAATTAATGATTTCAGATTTTAACTCTTGTGCTGTGTCCGTACAGAATAGAGACCAACATTTTAATGTACGTGTTGTAAGAGGTAAAGCAGAAGATGACAATGCGAAACTACTCCAGAGCTCTAATTTATTTTCCCAGCTAAGAGCTGCATTAAATTTAGCTGCATTGGGTTTGAATAAAGATTTAGCTCTAGTGATATGAGCCACTTTTTAGTCATCGTCTCATCGGAGGATTGTTACAGAAAGAGAAGTGATCTTGGGTATGAATATGCACACTGAACCTGCCACTTCGGAGGAGACTTGAGAGAGAGAGAGAGAGAGAGAGAGACAAAGAGAGAGAGAGAGAGAGACACAGAGAGAGAGAGAGAGAGAGAGATGAAGAGAGAGAGAGAGGGAGAGAGAGAGATAGAAAGAGAGGGAAATAAACTCTTACGACGGGATATAGCGCACTTGGTTTATTTGAGCGTCAATAATCGAAGTTAAGCTACATTGGCCTCGGTTAGTACTATGTGGGGGACCACCTTTGAAGACCAAGTGTTGACAGCTTTGAAGTAAAAATCCCAGAGCGATGGAAGGTTATTCGTAAATTCGCGACGGCTGCAATTGATGCGCCATCAAAAAGGCAACGATTACTATTAACCATGGAGAGGAAGGAAGAAATGGGTCTTAAACAAGCATCTGAGCTTCCTGACCCAGTGTGCCGTTATGTTATGTTATGTTATGTAATTGATTATGATTAATTTATGATTAATTAATCTTTTCAATTATGACTACATTTATGATTAATTCATATCTTCAATTTTCTAGTATATCCCAATACACCTAGACTGAGACAGTAGAATTATCGATTAGTTGTTCCACTTCAGACCAGCAGGTGTAGGGTTCAAATCCAGTGCTCCACCCAGCTTTAACATGTTTTTAGATATGAAAATGACTTTAGGCTATGGCCTACCTTTAGCCTTAATATTTAACTTCATCATGACCGAAGAATTGCGGCAAACTAAAAAAACATTGCTATTGGTCTCATTAACTATTACTTTTAATATTTCATTATAATATAATTTTATGCTATAATTATATTATTATAATTAAGCCTATTATGATATTTATTATAATTACGATTTCATATTTCTTACAAGCTTCGCACTCTGATAAGAATATGTAGACATATTTTAAGTCAATACCCGAGCCATAAACAATAATGAAATAAGGGCTCAAAAAAGCTAAATGATAACGTCAGTTTCATCACTCGAAAGCAATGTCAGTGACGGGTAAGTCCAGGACTTGAACCCCGCACACACTTATTTGCGGTCGAATATCTTACCGACATCGCCACTGGCTCCAGCCAGTGTTATCTATATTTAAACACTGATTATAATTTATGTGATGTTTGTCGACTGCATTAGTCATATTTACTTAATTGTTTATGAAAGATGAACCGGATGTTGCTGTTGTCATTCAGCATTAGACAAGGATGACCCCTGTTATGTATGACAGGGTTACCCATTAATGCGACGTTGAAATCTATTAGACAGCCTCTCTTCGACACCTTAACTGAGTGGGCAAGGGAGTAAAATCATGGAATAAGATATAAAACAGATGCAATCTGTGATGTAAAATGGCATTACTACTATACATATTGAGCCACATGTTTATATTTATATATTCAGTACGATTTTTATGCAGCCAGTCACACCTGTTAGTTTAGTAGGATTTATTATTTACATAATTGTATGTTAAGAATGTTTAGCCTATGCACTGGATAAAACTCAATAAGTTTTGGGTTGTTTAACCGGCCAAAAGCGTTAACAAATATCTTTGAGTGGGTTGCAGATTTTTTAGAGTTAGTAATTAGAGAGTTAGCTAGTCTTTCCGTGTTGTGTCAGTGTTGTTTGAAGAATTGACCAACCGATGACTGCACGTGTCGTAGCAGGCGACTAAAATACTAAGACCCACATCAACGTCAGAAAGGGCATTCAGTTGGTGAGCGCCTAGGCTCTAGAAATTGTAAAAACATTATGCGAATGGAAAAGTATCAAATAGGGGATTGACTGATGATATGATGTAGGACCGAGAGGATTTGAGACAGTCTATTCGTATCCTGACCGTAGTTAAGCCGGGATTCAAGGGAAGATGATGATGATGAATAAATAGAGTGGGTATTTGCTGCAGAACATTTTAAAGAAAGCTACAATGTCATGTCTGACATATGATGTTTTTCTATCAGTGGTTTTCTAATTCCATTGGACTACTGGCAATTGGTAAAATCTAAACTGAAAAACTAAGGTTAACGTCAGTTTCCTCACTCGAAAGGGATATCAGAGACGGGCGAGCCTAGGATTTGAACCCGCACATACTGATCCGCGGTCGACTGTCTTACCGACTTCGCCACTGGCTCCAGCCAATTGTCTCATGTGTATTGAATAGCTTCGCCTAGTCTCAGCTTCAGCCTATGGTATCAGAACTGTGGTTTTTATTCTGACAAAGCTGTTATCTAATTAACTTAAATTAGCGCAGGATTGTAAATACAATTTACTGGCATTAAACTAATTGGACCTGCGGTAAGCCACTAATTTTGACGACTAAAGAGAATCTAAATATTTAAATAAAGGTTTAATCAAGGATATAATTAGATGGATTTAATAGGTGATACTATATATGGGCCTGTGTCTTGTCCTAGTAATATCAACAAATTTATTAGCCACTTACTGTATATCTAAAGTACTTAAAACGTAAAGAGTACAAATACATAGTCACATATATTTTCAAGTATTTAGGTATAAATATTAATAGTATATATTCAAGTAACATTTCAATGAAAATTTATTTAGGTAGAAATGCAAATATGCCGCGGGTTATAATTTAAAAAATATCAATAATTCAATCAACTGATCCAAAATTTATATCAAATGACATCTAATTTAATTTTCATAAAAGACAAAAATTAAGTAATGAACAATGTAGCAATCTCCCCAGTTTCCTCTGTGATGAATCTCAATGATGTCCTCAACATTCTCTTGTTATTATATGTTGTCTTGTTACATTCTCTGAACACATCACCAAAATATCACAGGCTTGTTTCTTTCACATCCGAGATCTGCAGCTTATTTCTCTCTCTCTCTCTCTCTCTGTCTTAGTACACTGCCTATTGGTTGGTCCATGGTTTATAGGGTCTCCATTAACTGCATCTTACACGACCATACATTTCCCTTCAGACCGATTCAACGATCGGTGCTGCTTTCAAGCAATCCAAACTGGACTACTGTAACTCCTTGTTTCTGAATCTCCCAAGCTGTGAGATCGACAGATTGCAGTTCATCCAGAATTCTCTCGCACATGCAATCTTCCGCCGCTCTAAGCACTCCCATGTGACTCCTCTCTTGAAGTCTCTGCACTGGCTTAAAGTCAGAGAAAGCATTTTTTACAAGGCATCTTCTATGATTTACAAGGCTATTACTACCCCGGCTAAAGGCTATATGTCCCAATTATTGCAAGTTAGGTAACCTTACTCCTTGCAGTCATCTAATAGGTCCTCTAAGTATTGCACTAGGCAGAACAAGCATTCCTTCTCGCAGTAAACTGTCCAAGCAATCCTTCCAGCCTACTGCTCGACTGATCGGGAATTACTTTCTACTTTGCGCACCTCCTCATCTACTCATAAGCTTTTCCTTCTTCACGAATAGTTCCATGGGCAGTTAAAAGCTTTTTCTCTTCTATCTCTCCCAATCTAACAATATCCACCCAATGCCATTGATCTGAGACCAACACGTAAACCTTTATTATACTAGGACCTTTCCTTGGACCCAATTCCTGGATTTTGATTTGCACCCTTTTGGACCCAACGCTCTGCTTATCGGTTGCATTTGGTGCGATAGTGCTCGATGTTGCCGCGGACGTTACTAGCATTCTAATTCTCTTGTTCTAAATTAATCCAAAACAATCAAAACAAAACAATCCAAAACTTGTTATGAGTTTCTTAACCATAAATTTAATCGCGTCCAGAAAATACAAGTGCAGCAGACTAACTTTTAAATTCTAAATGTTCAATGTATCTAAATGTACATGTACATATTTACCAATATCTAAATAGGATATGTCGGGTAGAAGCCATGTGACAACGATTTCTGTACAATCTACCATTTGGTTGCCTATACTCAACACTTTTCAGAATATAGCTACTGAAACGGATGCGTCATTCCTAAGTTACCTGACTAAAGGTTTTTCCATAAATACAGTATCTACATGTATTTTGGAGCACGGGGCATGAAAGCGAAGATTACCTTATGAAGCGAAACTTTCCAACTTTACTTACTAATTGTATTGTTTATGCCCTTGTACGTGTAAACTGTACATAGCATGGACATAGTAAACACTAAACAGTCACAACGATTGACTGCAGGGCGAGAGAAGGCGCAACAGATGGTTGGTCGTGCGACAGATGTCGCCTGTTGTCAATCAATCAAGCATCAATCGATGGGGTTGATGAAAAGCTATGTCGATGATGGTTTATTGCTTATAAAGCTAAGTGCAGTTTGTCAGTATATAATTTATACTATAAAAAAGTAAGGTTAAAGCTAATGTTAGCGTCAGTTTCCTCACTCGAATGTGATGTCAGTGACGAATGAGCCCAGGATTTAAACCCTGTACATACTGATCAGGCAGTCGAATATCTTACTGACATCGCCATTGGCTCCAGCCGAATATAAAGTAATATACTATGTATATATATATATATATATATATATATATATATATATATATATATATATATATATATATATATATATATATATATATATATATATATACATATATACATGTATATATATATAACTACAATTGATATAATTCTTTCTTTATTTTTAATTAAATAAAAAATGTGCAGCAACGAATAATCAACAATGATATTTGTAAAACTAAAGCTCTCGCCCCTTACAGTGTTTTGCAAAGTGGCAGATTCAAGGTACATATCCATGCCCGAAGTCTGCTTTCAAGGCTTAATAAAGAGCACTAATAAGATCAATAATCATTTAAAAATGTAAATCAGGAAGCCGTCGATTAGAAATCCCAATCTCTGTCAAACTATCCCTGATGCAACGGAAACAGACGTTAACTTTAGCTCTGTAGCTTTAGAGAAACAGCAAAAAGTAATTTTGTCGTATACTGCCACCATCTGTCGAGTGAAATTTTGTTGGCCTCAGGAGCAATGCTTTATGCCTCACATTTAGAGATGGGAATCGAACCAAACCCGAACCGAACCGAACCGAACCGAACCCTAAAATCTAGAATTTTGACCGAACCGAACCGCAGTCGAACCCAGACTCTGACCGAACCCGAACCGAACCCGAACCCAGACTCTGGCCGAACCCGAACCGAACACTTACCCAGACTCTGAACGAACTCGAACCGAAGCCGTACTTCGTCGAAACCGAACTGAACCAAACTCATGGAGTTCCTTTCTTCTTCACCAGCCTGACTTTAATAAAGATAGTAAGAATAATACAAATATATATTAGTTTTTACATTTACATGTCTTACAGTATCTAACGGCATATATTCAGGTAAGGCTGGTTCCGACATAAATTTATAAATGGTAGCAGTACCAAGGAATGGTAGCGGGAAGCGAGACGGGCCTACAGAAGATAATGGATAGTCTGAATGATACCGCACTGAAATATGGAATGAAGATTAACATCAAAGAGACAAAAGTGATGAGAGTATCCCATAAAAATCTGAAAATGCTTGACTCAATCTAGGTGGATTTGTTCTTGTTAAATTCAAATTATGATTTTTTCTAATTTTAGTGTGCTACCTTAATATTTTTGCACCAAGATTTACAAATAATTATATATGACATTCTATATGTGTTAAGGCTATCTAGAGTAAATAATTTTTTACCATAGCAATGCAATAATTGCATAACTATTTTCGTAACTTCATAATTGATCTGAGAGTTTGAAATTTGAAACCCTAAAAGTGGCCACACACGATCAAATTTATCTGAACAGATATCTGTTCAGATAAATTTGATTCGTCCACACACGGTCAAATTTATCTGTCCAGATCTGAGATCTGAACGGATATTTTGCCCATACACGGTCAAATTTATCTGCAGATAAAACTGATGACGCCCACACACGGTCAAATTTAACTGTTCAGATATCTGATCAGTTATTCTAATTAGCTGTCAATCATTTCCAGACTGCAGCGCTCGTGACTGGCGCTGTTATTACTACTGCAGTGAATCAATATATTTTTGAGCTATTTAAACTACTAATTTGAGAGCTACCCATCCCCTGATTGATGCTGGCTGTCCAAATGATGGAAGTATCATTTAATGATTTAATAGGTCCATTTCTATTATTTAATTTTTAATCTCAATTTAAAATTCTACCCCTGACTATTTTGTAAGCACAAGTTCAACAATTATCATTAGTTTTATTTACGTTCACCATACATATAGATCACATTTAGTCTGCGTTTTTCAGTGAATTGTACGTTTGAATCTAGGCCAATTTTCATCCAAGGCGAACACTCTAACCTTTACGCCATATCCACCCAATACTTCACTATCAATGCAACAGTATAATATAATACTAGTTATAGTCTATACACCCACATGTTAATTATTCTGCATCATTAAATATTCTGCTTCATCGTCACTATTTAGTTTATATTTCTACATACCCGTATAGGCAAAGTTTATTACATGAAGGCCCATATACAGTGGTTAAAGTATAAATTTTCTGTAGCGGGATCCCTATAAAGTATCCGGGCCCATAAAATTTCTTCCGGGCCCCTTAGAATAACTTCCGGGCCCAATGCATCATATGCGACTCTGTGAGCCACTAATAGATTACCAGATTTTATATAACTAATTGAGAATACACAAAATTCAATCAGATAATAATCAATTTCAAATATTAAATTAAGCAAAAAATATTCAGTAAGAAAATGTATAAATACGGAAATTTTTGCGAAAACTGTAATCTCTACATTTATTTCAAACAAATCTTGCTATTTTGTGGGGATATCTAAGATAAGCGTCATTTGATTTTTGCTGAAACTGGATCGAGACTGTATTATGAGGTCCCACAAGTCTTTTAAGAGATCTCGCTAGAAAATTTTAAAATATTGTTGTGGGATCTCTATTGCTTAAAATCTGTGGGCTCAGGATCGCGGATCCCACGGGATCCCGCCTACTTTAACCACTGCCCATATATAGCATAACATAACGCCACTGAGTGAGGAAGCACATATGCTTGTTTAATGCCCATTTCTTCTCTCTTCTCCATAGTTATTAGTAATCATTTCCTTTTGGTGGCGCATTAATTGCAGCCGGCGCGGATTTAAAAATAACTTTCCATCAGCCTGGGATTTTTTCCTTCCTAAGCTGTCAACACTCGGTCTTCCAAGGTAGTCACTCACAAAGTACTAACTGAGATCGGTGTAGCTTAACTTCGATAATTGACGCGCAACTAAGCCAAGTGCGCTAAATCCCGCTAAATGGCCTGTTTATGAAGTGTTCATTATCGCGGGAGATTGTGGAACACTGTATAAATTGCGCATGGCATTTTTATTGTTGAGAAATACAATAGAGATTGACTATAAACTAAATTATTATTTTTTGTTTATAAAATTTTAATTTGTTTAGCGAAGGTATTTAATATTGAAATTTAAAAAAAGCCGTTTACCATCCCGTATATCCCTACTCGGGGTCGAAACGAAAGGGTCTAGATAGAAAATGGAACAATAGGGTCGCGTATACATATCGATTTGGCGTATATAACGTTTGCACGACTATGTTTTTATTTTTCACGTCGCAACCCGAATTCGCGAATTCTCGTTCTAGAGGCGAGCTCTTTATCATTGCACCACTAGTCATTCAATTTATATTAAAATCAATATTGAAATTTAATAATGATATTTAATTCGGTAACGCTTATCTCTGTATGTCAGAAGTATCTTTGTGATTTATAATACTTTTATTTTAATTACTCAATTAAGAAATTAATTTCTTTTTAGAATGCTCAAATTAAAATAAGTTTAGGCCGACAAGTGCGCCAAAATTCTTTGTGGGCGGGATAAGTCCTCAGATCTGAGAACTGACGCGGCCACACACGATCAAATTTATCTGAACAGATATCAGTTCAGATAAGTTTGATGGTTTTCCCATCAGTTTTGAAAACTGACACTCGTCAGTTTTTCCATCAGTTTTTGCCCACACACGATCAAATTTATCTGTTCAGATATCTGAACAGATATCTGTTCAGATAAGTTTGATCAGTTAAATTTGATCGTGTGTGGAGAAACTACGTCATCAGTTCTCTTGTCAGTTTTAAAATCTGACGCGGCCACACACGATCAAATTTATCTGTTCAGATATCTGAACAGATATCTGTTTAGATAAGTTTGATCAGTTAAATTTGATCGTGTGTGGAGAAACTAGGTCATCAGCTCTCTCGTCAGTTTTCAAATCTGACGCGGCCACACACGATCAAATTTATCTGTTCAGATATCCGAACAGATAAATTTGATCGTGTGTGGGCAAAATTCGAACTCTAGCGAGTTGGAAAGCAAGCCGAACCCGAACCAAACCCGAACCTTTGTTAGAACCAAATCAGAACCGAACCGAATTTTCATTTTCAACGAACCGAACCGAACCCGAACTCTGGAAATTCATAGAATTCCCATCTCTACTCACAATGTTTTATGTAATCACTAATCAAATTACATGTAGATTCATTTAATTAAATTACAAGGGCGTCCACACAGTGGTAACGAGAGAAGGCACGAATGCTTCGTTGCTCTAGGGGAGTGGAAGGGCGCCCCTGGATATCTGAATATTACCAATATTCTCTCTTCTGTCTGGTGTTCTGCCAAGTGTCGGCTATACTTATTATATTCTTGTATATATATAAATATATATATATATATAATATATATATATATATATATACAGGGTGAGTAAAAAAAGATAACACCTGCAAAAAGTTTGAATATCTCAGGCTATTGTTAATATTTTCAAAGCAGACTTTTACCAATTAATAAAGGACTAATTTGTGATGGGGTAGTCAATTTTCATTCATTTTAGTCTTTGGATTGGCCAGATATACAAGTTTCAGCAGAGCAACCCCCCATTTTTTACCTAAAAATGGCTTTTGCTACAACGGTAAGGGCAAATCGCATTTCACTGGCGAGAAGGAAAAGGTGAACCCTCAGTATTACGTCAATACTTTACATTCCGAACTGTTTGATGATTGCTATGCTCTTCTACCAAATGGTTTCATCTTTCAGCAGGATGATGCTCCGGCTCATTCATCTCGTCATGCACAGGAATGAATCAGCGAGAGAAACCCGGATTTAATTAAGAAGAATGAATGGCCTCCAAACTCTCCCGATGTAAATCCTCTGAATTACTATGTCTGGGAAACCATGCTGCATCTCAATCAGAAACACCAGTCGAAGCCTAAAAACAAGGCAGAACTTGCAGGAAGTGTTACCTACCATCAATTTGGGAGAGACTGCCCCAAACTGGAATCAACAAGGCTGTCCTATCGTTCCGAAAGCTGCTGCAGTCCTGAAAAGCAACTGGAAGAAAGCATATCGAATAGGCAGTAATGCTAGCTGGTTCGTTCTGAACCACCACAATGACCCTTTTCAGAGGTAAAATAAAAATAAAATAAAATGAAAATTTTATTTACAGTGCGTTTAAAAATGGAGGGTTGCTCTGCTGAAACTATCATAATTGGCCACCCCATCAGAAATTAGTCCTTTAGTATTTGGTAAAAGTTTGATTTGAAAATATTAACAATAGCCTAAGATATTCAAACTTTTTTCAGGTGTTATTACTTTTATTTACTCACCCTGTATACATATATATCTTAGTACACTGCCTACTGGCAGGTCCCTGGTATGTAACGCCTCCACTCTATCTCCCGCTTTCCACTTCATGTCCATATACATGTACTAGTGGATTTTTAATTCATCTATAACATTCCTTTTGATATACAATTATTTTGGGGGGGTTTTTCATATGACGAGGTGGGCCTCCTATGCCTTCCTAAGCTTAGTCTAACATTTACTGAGGAGGGATGACTTTAGGGTAATATATTTATCAAAGTTCAATTCGATATTCATTTAGTATTTATTTGTATTTGTAAGTGTATCTCTAGTAAAGTATTTAATAATACTGTTGGATAAGTAAAGTTAAGATTTAAAGTATTGAGTTTTATTAAAGTGAGATCCTAGGCGGTAGCTAAGCTAGGGCAAGTGACCAATGAGGGCATGCCTAAACAGGAAGTAGAGAGGGATCCAAGATGGAAGTGTGATAACACGGACGTAAAACGTGCTAAGTTGAAAAGAGATTTAGGAGATACGAAGAATCTCAATAGTAGACGAATTGAGAGCAATTCGAAGGGTTCGGTTATTCGAACTAATTTGTAGTCCATCGAGCAGTCGATGAGAAAAGAGTGATTTGTAGAGGATCGAAGAGGGAAGAGAGTTCCATCGAAATATTCTAACCTAGGGATAATACTAGAAGGTATCCTAGTAGGCGAATAGTCGAGAGGAAAGTTGAGTAAAGTGTAGGAATTTATGCTAGAGAGCGCATCAGTAATTTGCATGTCAAAAGTAGTCGTATGTAGTATAAAGTACTTGCTTTTGCGGTATTTAAAGTGAACTGTAATTCGCTAGAGAAGTATAAATTTTAGTTATTCGAATTTCGCGTACACGTGTTATTTGAAATCGTTATAGTTTTCGTTCTACTATATGTCTGTGGATTATTTTAGTTTCTTTTCGTTTTAAATTAATATTTAATTTAATACAGTCGTTGAAGTTATCGCTCACTTAGTAGGAGATCTACATTCAGTCAAATCGAGGACAGGTAAAGATTCCATAACAATTATTAGAGGCATATTATTAGGAATTTGAATCCTGGATCATTTGATGTCTGGTCCTCATTTTACCTCAGATTAAAAATTGTAGATTCAGGCTCCTGACATTATGAGAAAAAGAATATTTAAAATAATCCGTAGATCTGAAATAGCCTGTAAAAAGTTGAAAACAGTTTTACGTTGTTGCTGGAAAAGTTGCAGTAAATCAATGGAAGCAACTTATTAAGTTGAGTTTACCTTTGGTTTGATGGATATATAAATGTCAGTATTAGACAGCTTCTCCTGATGATATATTAGCTCTTGCAACTGGAAAAGGTTGTTAGAAACTTCTAAGCATATGTTTGTACTAATGGAAGTTTTTTTATCACTTCTTTGCTACACGGACTATATAGTAGGCCTAGCAGCTTAAGTCTTCAGACGATGAATTTGTTCTGATGTATCTCTGATTCAGGGAGACTGCACTTCTTTAAATATATACATATATATATATATATATATATATATATATATATATATATATTTATATATACCACTTAGTATATGTATGTTTATATATTTAATATTTATGTAATATATATATATATATATATATATATATATATTTATATATATATATAATTAATATCTATAGTATAATATATAATATAATATTATATATATATACATATATATAAAATAATATATAATATATATATACATAATATATATATATAATATATATACTATATATATGTATATAATATATATATATATATTATATATAATATATATATATATATATATGTATATATGTAATATAATATATATGATATATATATATGTATATATATATATATATATATATATATATACAGACTGGGGCAAAAAAAATAATCCCCTAGCGAAATCTCAATAACTTCAAGAAAGCTCCACAATTCTTTACTAAATTTTCGGAGCTTCTAGGGAGGAATTTCTACGCATCTCCTGCAAATTTGGCGAAAATATTTTCAGTAGTTACAAAATTATAGCATTTCTACGAGAAAATTGAAAAAATGAATTTTAACAAGGTTTTTTGAAATGTTAGTCCTTGCTTTTTAAGAAAATAACGACCCTGAAAAGGGCCATTTACTTAAGTGGTAGAATATAAGCGTACACTACCTTGTTAGCTGCTCCATTAAATGATACTTAAAATTAGTTCTTCTGTTTAAATTATTTCTAAATTTTGAGGACATTTTCCGGTACTTTTGTTTAATTAGCCTCCTTGAAATTGATTTTAGCACTTTTTTCGGAGTAAGCGCTGTATCTTTGTTACTTCTGCATATATTTTCACCAAATTTGCAAGTTAGGTGTAGAAAGTCATCCTGTAGAAGCTCCTAAAATTTTGCAAAGCTATTTTGAGTTTTGTCGAAGTTACTATGACTTTTGTTAAAAGAATTCTTTTTAAAATTGATTTTTGTACTTTTTTCGTAGAAACGCTGTAACTTTGTTACTGCTTAACAAATTTTCATCAAATTTGCAGAATATATGTAGAAATTCCTCCTCTAGAAAATCTAAAAATTTTGTTTAAATATTTTGAGTTTTGTCGAAGTTATTGAGATTTCGCTAGGGGATTATTATTTTTGCCCCAGTCTGTATATATATATAACAAACTATATTGTATATATATATATATATATATATATATATATATATATATAATAAAATTTTACCAATTACAAAAGGACTAAATTCTGATGGGGTGGCCAATTTTCATCCATTTTGGTACATAGAATGGCCAGTTATGCAAGTTTCAGCAGAGCAACCCCCATTTTTAATGTACTGTAAAATTTAAATTATATTTAATTTAATTTTTATTTTGGCCCTGAAAAGGGCCGTTGTAGTCTTTCAGAAAGAACAAATTGTATCTGCTAGCATTCGATATGCTTCCCTCCCGCTGCTACGCAGGACTGCAGTCGCTTTCTTAATGCTAGGACAGCCTTGTTGATTCCAGTTTGGGGCAGTATCTCCCAAATTGATTGTAGCACTTCCTGCAGTTCTGTCTTGTTTTTAGGCTTCGACTGGTGTTTCTGATTGAGATGCAGCATGGTTTCCCAGACATAGTAATTCAGAGGATTTACATCGGGAGAGTTTGGAGGTCATTCATTCTTCTTAATGAAATCCGGGTTTCTCTCGCTGATTCATTCCTGTGCATGACGAGATGAATGAGCCGGAGCATCATCCTGCTGAAAGATGAAACCATTTGGTAGAAGAGCATAGCAATCATAAAACAGTTCCGGAAGCAAATTGTTGACGTAATACTGGAGTTCACCTTTACATTCTCATCAATAAAGTGCAATCTGTACTTACCGTTGTAGCAAATCGCAATTTTAAGGTAAAAGTGGGGGTGGCTCTCTGAAACTTGCATAACAGGCCACTCTATCTACCAAATGGATGAAAATTGGCCACCCCATCAGACATTAGTCCTTTAGTAATTGGGAAAAGTTTTATTGGTAAATATCAACAGTAGCCTAAGATATTCAAATTTTTTGCAGGTGTAATCTTTTTTTACTCACCCTGTAGAGTCTGTGATAAATAAATGGTCGTGATAGATAACGCTATGTGTTAGATTTTACGTGACCAGAGCTGAGTCCTATTTAATTCCAATAGGCACCAATTTAATTCCAATAGGCTATAGGTTCGATTTTCGCGTTGTACTGATAACATAGTAGATTCTCAGCAATCCACAAGACCGGTAATATGAATATTATAGTAAACTGTGTTACGGTTAAATACAAGCCATTAAAATAGATAGATATCATCTCGGATTATTCAGCCATAGCGGTGAACCTTGCATAACCTTCCAGTGCCTACGAAACTTTGATTTTGAAAGTGAAAGTGAATACCTAACAGTTAGAACGTTCAGAGTGACAATGTGGGTTTTTTGTCAAAAGATAAAAATCCCGAAGGGATTCTCTTCAAGACGATGATGTGTTCAAATAGCCTATTCATATTCTACTCATTTTCAAATTGTTCCCTCGTCGCCGTCCAATCGCAGGACAAAACTGACGTTAAAATCTGCTCTGACGTCAAATTTAGCTTTCACTTACAAAATAAACAAAATTGATTGCTCTCCATGAATTCTATACCTAATAGTGGCAAGTGTTTACTCTGCTATAACTGTAAATAACTATGGCTTATGTGTAGATTCGAGGGCGGGTTCGACCCAAGTCTATAATAAGCAAAGGGCTCCTCTGCTCAGAAGAGCCAAATGGTCACCGTGGCTCTTCACAAAGAGTTAATTCAGCAACAAATATAGCAGCGTCACATCTTGCCTCCAATCATTGAGCTTTCAGTGACCGTACACTGATTCCAGTAAGAGTTATAGTGTTAAAAATTCAAATCTAAAAAATTCCAGTCTTCGAGGTCTCAGTCACTGTGGCTCCAGTCATAGTTCTGGATTCAGTCATCCAGGCTCAAGTCATCCAGTCATCCAGGCTCCAGTCATCCAGTCATCCAGGCTTCAGTCATCCAGTGATCCAGGCTCCAGTCATCCAGACTCTAGTCATCCAGTTATCCAGGCTCCAGTCAGTCATCCAGTCATCCAGTCATCCAGTTATCCAGTCACCCAGGCTCCAGTCATCCAGTCATCCAGTCATCTAGTCATCCTGGCTCCAGTCATCCAGGCTCCAGTCATCCAGTTATCCAGTTATAAAGTTATCCAGGCTTCAGTCATCCAGTTATCCAGGCTCCAGTTATCCAGGCTCTAGTTATCCAGGCTCAAGTTATCCAGGTGCAAGTCATCCAGTTATCCAGGCTCCAGTCATCCAGTAATCTAGGTTTCAGTCATCCAGTTATCCAGGCTTCAGTCACCCAGTCATCCAGAATTCAATCATCCAGTTATCCAGGCTCCAGTCATCCAGTTATCCAGGCTTCAGTCAACCAGTTATCCAGGCCTCAGTCATCCAGTTATCCAGGCTCCAGTCATCCAGTTATCCAGGCTTCAGTCATCCAGACATCCAGGCTTCAGTCATACAGGCATCCATACTTCAGTCATCCAGTTATCCATGCTTCAGTCATATAGGCATCCATACTTCAGTCATCCAGTTATCCATGCTTCAGTCATCCAGGCTCCAGTTATCTAAGCTTCAGTTATCCAGGCTTTAATCTCCAGACTCCTATTACGAGGACCAGCCATTGGGTCTTATTCTCTTTTACTGAAATTGCCATAGATCCGCTTGCAGAAAAAAATGAATTTGAAACTTGTGACGAGAAGCACCCTTACTATATTTCAGACTGAAGAAGACAGAAGAACGTTAGAAGTGCAGACTGCTTCCTAACCTTTGAACAAGTTTCACGCGTTAAAGCTGAAGAGATATGCATACGAAAATCGATACAATATTAATAATAATAGCCTCCGGCGATTTCCATAAAAGTAAAAAAGTAAACACGCATTATAGTGAAATTATCAACTATGTTGATATCTATCACTTTTAATACTACATCTTTAAACCGTTGGGCAATTTAGGCCATTTCCCGTATAACCAATCCAGTGAATGTCCGAGATTTTACTCTCAGATCAGGCCTAGGCGCTTACGATAAACCGAAAGCCCTTTCTAACGATGATTTATATCTCAATGCTTTGTCGCCTTTCACGACACTACAGTCAACAGTTGGTATATTCTTCAGCAATCCGGACACAGCAGGGATAAATTACTCATAACATCATGGAAATTAACACGCACAAAAAAGTCTCAAATTAACATAACATAATTTTCAGGTGCTGCGTCAGAATTGTATCACACCACTGCAGAATAGGCCAACCGTAAACTGTGCGTGTCATAAAATGCGAAAAAAACTGAGGAAGGCATTGTAGACCACATAAAAGGGCGTTTATTCAAAATCTCTTAGATACATTAAGGTTTAGAGAGAGAGCATCGATTTTGTAAAAAGGAGTTCTTTACATTACATAGTGTGAATGATGAAAGTGTAAAGGAATATATGACTTAGACCTTCCACTGGGTTGAACACAAGAAGGAGAGAACCTTAACGTAAAAATTTCATCGGTTCATTATTTTTTACGTTCTATGATCCAATTGCCTCAGTCACATCTAAATTTATTCAAAGTGCATTTTGCAATTGCCGTTAGTTTTACCACTGTAGATTAGACCAACCGGCTACTCCAAGTCTTTATAAGACCACTAAACAGGCGCTGACCACGATAAGTCATGTTTTTTGCTGAAATCTGCATGTTATGAAAAACCAAACTGTTGTAATTAACTTTAAATTTCAAATGAATGAATTCTCTTCTTGAATGTAACGGGCGAAAAGCAATATATAAACAGGGGCTTACGTATATATACATGTAGTTTAGTTTGAACTGACACTAAATATAGAGCCTGCATTATAAAAAAATGAAATATGACGTTGTGCGAAATTCCAGGAAGTAAGAAAATTGTAGGATGAACTCAATACACAAAAAACAAACAAACAAATTAAACAAACTTTTAATTGGGACGTTAAACAAACAGTGCGCAGAGGCCTGACCTTCAGACTCAACAATATTTGACAGTTTTGCTTCAGTATACAGCAAGCTTGATGATGATTGAAGAGGCTGCTGATAACGTTCAGGTGATTTCGCAAGCAGCTGGAGATGATAAGTAACCCAACAAAAATTGCGTTGAAGATATTACGGGGGTTGATCAACAAGTAATGAGAAAAGCAGGCAAAACAATAAATCTGAATAAAAATTACTTCATAGTTTTTTCAATATAATCTCCGCGTAACCTCCTCGAAGTTCAAAACATTTTTTCAAGCCACGTTCAAGTGCTTTTACACCGTTCAGGAAGAATGTTTAATGAAGCCTTCGAACCAGTCATGGCATGAATAACATTTCCTTAGCTGTCAAATTTTTATCCACGAAGTGATTCCTTTAGAAATTGAAACAGATGGAAGTCAGGTGCTATTGCTTTGTTTAGTTTCTAGTTAAGTATGCTTTAATTTTTGCTCATGACATGGAAAAGGAATGAAAAGGCTGAAGAGGAAGAAGAAAAAAAGAAGATGGGGCAAAATCTGTCGTATATAGCGGGTGTTGTAGGAATTCCCATCATTCCCCGTGTTGTGCTCGGGTGTGGTTGGACCACTGCAGATTAGGGCAACCGCAAACAATCTGCTGCGTGTACTTAAGAGGCGACTAAAGCAGGAGCTGAGGATGCAAGAGGGGACCAACCTCATCATGAAATATTTATCCCAGGATTCATGGTAATTAATCCATCCAACTGAGGAAGACAACGGGAAACCACCTCATAAGCCATCCTTTTCCCAAGCTATAGCCTACATAAGGTATGGATATGTCATAGATTTTGTGAAGGGATTGTTGATCTAAGAATGCTCTAATGGAGCTAGAAAGCAGTCTTTGAGTGTGAATATGTACCTTGAATCTGCCACTTGGCAGTGCACTGAAGACAGAGTAGCAATTCGAGGCCGCAGTCATCAATGGCAGCCGTTACATCAACGGAGGTGTGAGCAGGGGCATTGTCCTGGTGAATCAGAACACCTTGACGCAACTTTCCTCGTCGTTTTTCCTTGATAACTGTACGAAGTTTTCTTATTAACTCTGCAAAATAGAATTGTATTGTATGAAAAAGGTTGAATGTATCTTTCATAGTTAACTGGATGTATACGTTATTGACATGTGAAACTTCTTGGATCGTTTAGTGACCATAACTCAGGGTTTCATTAGTCGTAGCTGTGTGCTTTAGCTCAGGATTTTGCCCATAATGGTACGAGCTAATAAGTTTTTTAATGAGCTGGAAGTCTATATAAATCCGACACTTTGTGTATGGAGGGATTACTATTATTGGTTGGGATTACTGTCAATTTGATATCAGGGTTCTGTGAGCTTAATCGTTATCTATATTACTAGGTGTCTGTTGGTGTCTCGTGGAGCTGAGTGGACGCCCATTCATGTTCGAGAGGTTATCTCTCTTCTTCTAGTGTACAGGTTTCTGTTTGGCTACTCTTTGGTGTTTAGGAACGGTTGTAATGGTGTAATCTTTATTTTTGCAATCTTTATGCGTTTAGGAGTATTGAGCTGCCAGGAAAGTATCGGCTAGATGGTCACTTATATGGACAGAACTATTTGCATCAACGCGGGCTCTTGTTTTGAGTCACTTATTATTCTTTGAAGTTTTAATAAATTTTATTAGTTTCTTAGGAATGTGTTTAGAGTTAGGGTAAAGGGTAGGGGTTAGGATTAGGGATAGTTTAAAAAGTTACATAAAAATTACAAATTCCCGCGATAATGTAAACAAGAGCCCGCGATGATGCAAATAATTCTGTCTAAATAAGTGACCCACTAACCGCAAGTTGCCAGGAACGTTTATCGTTCGGGATTGCCCTGTCCCACGCTATGTGGGAACTGATGCTGACCCGAGTGCTCCCATAGTGTTACCAGAGCTTAAACTAAGTGGAAGTTCATTTATAAATATCTATGATCAATTGGTGTTGATGAAAACACTTAACTTATTATTCTTAAAAGTGATTTGGTTCTCAGTTCCATAATAGTTAATAATAATTATGAGCTGCCGGAATAAATCACTATAACATGGTAACTATTTCTAGAGTGGAGTAAAAAATGATTTTAACAGTAGATATATCTGACAGTCGTTCCTCGCTCTAAGTAGTAAATCATTGGAATACGTCTACTCTCCCAAAATAAGGATACCATAACTTTACCTGCTGACGCCATCTTGCTGAATTTGACTGGTGTCGGTGAAGTGGCGTATTTCCATTCCTCACTCTGCCATTTAGACTGATTTCCTAGATTTTGGTTTGCACCGTTTTTGGAACCCACACTTTGATCATTGGATTGGATTTGGTATCACAGTGTTCAATGTTGTCATGGACGACAGTAGCACTCTAATTGCATTTTTACTGTTGTTGTTCTGCGGTTTGTCTCCGGATGATTTTTGTGAGCCCAAGTCTCATCCGTGGTAAGATATCGCGAGGAAACTTTGCCTGGTCTGCTCTGTACAGATTGAGATTGTCACGAGAAGTTGTTACGATAAGTCTTACATGCTTTATTTGAAAGCCGTCAACCTTCGTGGAACCCATCTAACACACACATTGTTGTAACTCAAAACGTCAATAATAATGTGATGGGTTGTGCAATATGAAAACTCAAGACTATCAACTTCGTAACTGTTGCTTAATCATCGAACTTTTTGTATCATAACCTGGTCACGTTGAATAGTTTCTTCGGTACAGGTCTCGACAGGTCTTCCTGAACGGTACACGTCTTCGATCGATTGCTAACTTCGCTGTAATTCAGCTATCCACCGATGAATTTTAGCCTGTGAAGGTGCATTATCCCCTAACATTTCCTTCATGCTACCTAATCTCACTTTGGGTCAAACCCTTCAAATGTTAATATGAAAAATTTAATTATAATATTTAATAACGGCTCGTTTTCGTTATTATCCATTCTTTGCAATTTTTGATGAGAAGATCTTTAGAGCGTGCGTAGCAACCACAGTGGCTTCACCTGCGTGACCATTTCTTAAAAATTTTCTTAAGAAGTAAGCTAGTCTGTGGAAATATCTAGTTTATGGAGAACAACTATTCCTCATGCTTTTCTCACTACTTATTTATCAACCCTCGTATTTATTTTAAATGTTCAATTCATTTTGTACAGCAGAACATTTGCTTCGTAATTTTCTTGTCATCACATTCAAACTCCCATACTATAGTTTTTATTAATAGGCTATTAAACTGGTTTGTGTTTTAATTCTGTGAGATGGTATATATATATATATATATATATATATATATATATATATATATATATATATATATATATACATGTATATATATATATATATATATATATATATATATATATATATATATATATGAAGTAAATAAATATTTTTTCACAAATTCTTGAAACACTGAAATTTGCAGGGGCGTTTTGCTTAGTGAGTGAAACCTTATAGAAGGACATGCACATAATCAATGAAGGCTATAGTGAAGTGGAACTTGAGTGTGGCACTTGAATGTAGTAAATCACTCTTATGGTCGGCACTTCCCATTTACTAAGTTAAAATTCGGGAGGGATACAGTTTAAATTTTAATTACAGTTTAATGTAACTCCGCTGAGCAATCTATAAACACTTCCAGAAAGTAGATAGTAGAACATTTATAGAATTTTGATTCATGCTTTAAGGATATTGATCTAATTGATCGCAAGTTACCTTGTTGGCAGGGTTAGACACTCGATCTAACTTCTCAGAGAGTAAAATATATGAAATTCACATTCAGCATGAACAACTGAATATGTTTCCTATGATATGTGATTTTATAAGTTATGTGATATTAAAAGTATTGTGATATTATAAGTTATGTGATATTATGAGTTATGTGATATTATAAGTTATGTGATATTATAAGTTATGTGATATTATAAGTTATGTGATATTAAATGTTATGTGATATTAAAAGTTATGTGATATTAAAAGTTCTGTGATATTATAAGTTATGTTATATTATAAGTTATGTGATATTATAAGTTATGTGATATTCTAAGTTATGCGATATTCTAAGTTATGTGATATTAAAAGTTATGTGATATTATAAGTTATGTGATATTATAAGTTATGTGATATTATAAGTTATGTGATATTATAAGTTATGTGATATTAAAAGTTATGTGTTGCTAAAAGTGATGTGATGATTTAAAATTGATGTGCCTTAAATCCAGCTTACCAACTCTACAGGTAGTCATATCATATTCAAAAAGCCTTTAACGCCTCACAGGTGCCTGACAGCCAAAATAATGTGTGCGAAAAAAGTAATTATCATCTGACAACAAAGCTGAAGTCATGGCTTTGGTTCAAATTGACAATTCCTGGGCCAATTTTGAAGATATAGTATATTATTTAATGTGTATAACTCGCGAAGTACTTAACATTTAAACTTTAACACTTCATATACGTATTATCTTAAATTTTACCGGAAAAAGTAGAAGTCTTTACTTGTTATTTTTTAGTCTCTAGTGTAAACTGAAATTCGAAACAGTTGCCATTTATTGAATTTTCCTAAATTCGGAGTCAATGGTAACACTAATTAGTTTGATAACTGTAGATCCTTGCATAGGCCTAGAATGCCCATAGGCCTAGAATGCCCATAGGCCTAGAATGCCCATAGGTCTAGAATGCCCATAGGCCTAGAATGCCCTAGGTTGATAAGAGTCTCTGCCAACTCCTGAGCATTAGGCCTATTTATTCTGATGCATGATAGACGTCGAGCATGCATATTTCTCCGAATGAACCGAAGATCCTATAATAATCAATTAATTTAACCTAAATAAACCACCTTTATTTATATGTCTTCATTTACTAATAGAACAAGCACAAAAGTAGTATAATATGTTAGCTAACTAATTAAGCAAATAAACTGAACGGAACTGTCGATCATATAAGACTAAAATTTTGCAATGCAAATAAACCAACTAAGTTTATAACACAAAGTAAACACGCATTATAGTGAATAATCAACTATGTTGATATCTATCACTTTTAAAACCACATGTTTAATCCGTTAGGCAATTTAGACCATTTTCCGTATAACCAGTCCAGTGAATGTCCGAGATTTTACTCTCAGATCAGCGCGGTCGGGATTCGAACCCACGAGGTTGCAATTCATCTCAGGATTTTTCATTTAAAACTTCATGTCGTTACCACTACGCTATCAAGACATTGTTATATATATATATATATAAAATTATAGATATATATAAGAATGTATAAACCATATATATATATATATATATATATATATATACAAATATATATATATATATACTGTATATATAATACATATATATATATATATATATATATATATATATAGCCCACTGTATGCATGTATGCACACACACACTCATATATTCCCTATTATTCATATATATGTATAATTATATATATATATATATATATATATATATATATATATATATATAGGGAATAGATATATAATTATAATATACATATTATACATGTATATAGTAGTCTGTAGTACAGAAATATATATATATATATATATATATATATATATATATATATAGAGAGAGAGAGAGAGAGAGAGAGAGAGACAGAGACAGAGAGACAGAGAGAGAGAGAGAGAGAGAGACAGACAGACAGAGAGAGACAGAGAGAAAGAGAGATAGAGAGAGAAATACAGTACGGAAATTATATATTTTAGAGATGGGAATCGAACCGAACCCGAATCGAACCGAACCCGAACCCAGACTCTGGCCGAACCCGAACCGAACCCGAACCCAGACTCTGATCGAACCCGAACCGAACCCGAACCCAGACTCTGGCCGAACCCGAAGCGAACCCAGGCTTCGTCCAAACCGAACCGAGCCGATCTCTTGAAGTTCCATTCTCCTTCGCCAGCTTCGGGAGCAAAGAACACTTGTCTTTTAAGCTATTTTTCAAAGCTATTTCTCCCCGTATTGTGTCCGGGGTTGTTTGAAGAATTGACCATTCGATGACTGCACGTGTAGTAGAAGGCGACTAAAGCACTAAGATCCATATCAATGTCAGAAATGGCATTCGGTTGGTGAGCGCCTAGGCTCCAGAAAGTGCTACAAAAAATTTAAAAGAATTGAAAAGTCTCATATAGGGGATTGACTGATGGTGTGATGTTGGACAGAGAGTATTTGAGACAGTCTCTTCGTATCCCGACCCTGGTTAAACTGGGATTCAAGGGAAGATGATGTTGAATAAGGGCAATACAATATATATATATATATATATATATATATATATATATATATATATTAGTTTTTTGTATTTGCATGTCTTACATGTAAATACAACGGCAGTATCTAACGGCATGAATTCAGGTAAGGCTGGTTCCGACACAAATTTTAAAATTAATAATAGATAGCGATACAAAAGAATGGTAGCGTTACAAAGGAATGGTAGCGGGAAGCGAGATTGGTCTACAGAAGATAATGGATAGTATGAATGATTGAAATATGGAATGAAGATTAATATCAAAGAGATAAAAGTGATGAGAGTATTCCAGAATTGAGTTGGAGTCAATATTATAGTAAATGTTACGAAATTGGAACAGGTTTCAACCATTTTGGTCATTCTATAGCAGATGATGGGAAATGTGAGACTGAAATATATATATATAGTAGGATTGCACAGGCAAAAGGAGTCTACGATAATCGGAAGGAACTTTTAACCAAAAGCCTAAAGAAAGACATTAAGATGAAGATAGCGAAAAGTTTGATATGGACCACGCTATTATATGGATATGAAACATGGATATCATGGAAAGAAAATATCAGGAAACTAGTGGCATTGGAAATGTGGATATGGAAAAGAATGGAAAGGATTAGCGGACTCAAATAAGCTATTAGTTTCAAATTTGAAACCCTAAGTTAAATTATGAAGTTTATTACTGGTTAAGTTGATAGCAAACTGTATATATTGTGATCAGTTTTCTGTGGAAGTACACGTATTTATCAATTCGTACTTATTTGACAATTTTATTTTAATAAATTGCACCTTGTCTCTGAAATATTGCATCAAATTTTAGCCAAGACATTTCCACTTAATTATAAACGATTTTAATAGAATTTTTCATATACAGCAATAAAGCTAAATATCTCTATTATGAACATTGTTGGTCAACTTACAATATTTTAAGAAATATTGAAATGTACAGGAATAAATACCACTTCTCTCCTTTTTGATATGTTTACTCAGGTGAAAAATGTGGCAGTTATTATGAATTCATGTATTTTAAGCATATTTACCATAAACCATTTTAAACATGTTTATCATAATCATGATTATTATAAGTAATGATAAATAATTATTGCAACATTATCCAAACCAAACCATTTCGAACTCGACTCGAACCCTTGTGAGATGGAAAGCAAGCCGAACCCGAAGTCTATAATTGTCAACTACTAACCGAACCCGAACTGAATCGAACTTTCATTTTTAATAAACGGAACCGAACTCTCAACTGCTAACCGAACCCGAACCGAACCAAACTTTCATTTTCAACGAACCGAACTCTGGAAATTCAAAAAATTCCCATCTCTAATATATTTCCGTTTATATATTTTATATGTATACGAAATACGAAATTATATATACATGCACTATAATTATATTTATGAAATTCTATATTTGTATAGATAATATATATAATGTATTTATAAATGTACATGTATTTATAAATATATATGTATATATATATATATATATATATATATATATATATATATATATATATATATACATATATTTGTCTCATTTCCGAACCTGATTTGTTCTTTCATTTAATCATACTAGCTTCAATACTACACAGAGACAATGCTTATAATTTCATGGAAATATATGGTCTACAAGTCAAGTCACAGCTCTTCTTGCGTCTCGACACTGCCATT
The DNA here is from genome assembly GCA_905160935.1 of Enchytraeus crypticus. Taxonomy (NCBI): domain Eukaryota; kingdom Metazoa; phylum Annelida; class Clitellata; order Enchytraeida; family Enchytraeidae; genus Enchytraeus; species Enchytraeus crypticus. The sequence goes on along the minus strand of CAJHZI010000741.1, from coordinate 2,022,281 downwards.
CTGATTCACGCTATTTGTCACTGAGTGTTCCCAATTAGAAAGCCTTGTCGATCCATTGGTTTGGTTTGAGTCACATCTAGGCTACGGCTACAATCTCAGCAAGCGTTGTAAAGTAAAACAAACAGTAAGTAAAACAGATAACAAAGTTGTAAAGTAAAACATATACTTCTTGTATATTAAAGTGAATGATCATCTGTTATGATATCTATCACCTTAACCACATGTTTAACCATTAGGAAGTTTAGTCAGCTATCCATGTTAATTCAATATTACAAGACCATATCTATAGAATGATAAGCCTCGCAGTAGCCTAGAGATAACGGAGGTACAGCTCAACCCGTCTTTGCACTAATGTGCACTGTTCAGTATGGACGCTTGACCATACGATGGGAAAAGTTACATATGATGATAAGTTACAGACATAAACGCTATGATCAGGGTTACGATACGAAAATAATAAATAAAACATAGCCACTGAATGGATGGTCAACTGTGTCAATTATTAAGAGTCTGTCGAAGGACGAGAGTGAGGATATAATACGGATAATATACAGTTGTGATACAACTACCAAGCTTTCTATCAGCAATAGAAAGGTTGGTAGTTCAGACCCAAAAGTTCGTAATTCCTGCTAATGTTGCTGCTTTTGAGAAACTCAATGATTCTCAGAAAGGAGAACCTGGAACAAGCTGCAGTACACGCCAAATGTCTCAAGGGCTGGGGGTTTCTGCTACACCAGTTCGCAAGATTGCTAAAGGTGGATAGTTATATATATATATATATATATATATATATATATATAATGTACATATTGTGTGTATACATGTATACTGTTTATATCAATAATATACATATACTATACATGTATACTGTTAATAAATAGTATGCTCAACACATATAGTATATGATATGCTAAAATTTAATATACTTTATTATACATGTATACGCAAATTTTTCATGGACTATATAATATAAACATGACAAGTCCAAAGCAAGCACATAAATAATAGAAACTATTTATGCGGGAGTCAATTTTGATGCTGTCTGTACAGATATCACTAAAGACCGTTTATTACGGCAGTAACAAATTATTAATAAAATACTGCAGTGTACATGGCATATGCTACTAAATACTGTAAAATGCATTGGGCATAATGCTTTGTAAAGTAGTCATTCATTATTTATTCATATTATATATATATATATATATATATATATATATATATATATATATATATATTTACACAATGAAGCAGTAGTTGAAGGTATTTGTAACAAAGAAGAAAATTAAGTAGTTGAAGGCGTACTGTTGACGATAAGACTTGTTCGTTGTTCTTGCATCAATTATTATACAGTAACATTTGAAGGAATGATGTTTATACTGCTGAAGATCTAGGGTAGCCTGAATGCTATCATTTAATTATTACAAGAAAAGCATTTTTTTTAAAAACAATGAAAATATTTAGAAATTAGAGTAAAGAATTAATTTATTTTGTAATAATGACACACACGTATATCTCTTGAAAGTGAGATTATACACAAACGTTTAATATTATAATTATATTTTTATTGCCCTGGGCTGCATAGGTAGGCCTGCCCTGCCTAAAAATAAGATAAAAGAAAAACTTTATTATTATTATCATTATTGTTATTACTATTAATATTTTCTTTTTTTAATTCCCTGGACTGTAAAGGGCCCTGGGCTACAAAAAAAGATAAAAGAGACTTTATTTAACTAAAACTTTAAGAAGAAGCGATTAAAATAATTCCTCTACAGTCTGGGAAGCCGCATTAGACCAAGTGCCACTGACACAGACTGCATTGAAACGCTGGGGAGCAATAGACAGTCGCTGCCAAAGAAAAGTTTTTTCCCACTGATCACCAGTAATGGCGCTGGTCCTCCTGCTTATTTCGTCAATAAAGTCTGATGCGGCAGAGTTGATGGGGTCCAGGGTCTCAAAGGCAATAGGCATGAAGATATAGTTGCTAGAGATTTCGGCATACTTCAGAGTTTTCCTATTAGCCGCGGCCTCTGCAGCAGCACCAGCAGCAACGCAAGATAGGCCAAGATTGCTTGCTGAGAAAGTGTCCGTCACAGTGACATCCCAGCTAACACACTTTTCTTCCATCCAAGGAACTTGTGAGACACCATCCGGAAGCTTCCCATCAGTGCGGATCAATCCCAGGGCTCTTAATAGCTGGGATATTCGCTCTACTCAGTGAGCGCCAAATCAAATCATTCAAGAATTGATGCTAGCCGATTTTCCCGGCACTAGGTTTAATTATTTATTATTATTTTAATTTATTTTATTTTTAAAAATATTAAATGTCCTGTGATGTATAGGGCCCTGTGCTAAGGAATTATTATTAATAAAATAATAATAATAATAATATAAATTTTTTTCATAATTGTAACCTATAGCCTTTGAAACCCTGGGACCCATAAATTCTGCAGGCACAGACTTAATTGATGTGATAAGCAAGAGGACTACTGCTGCTACTGGAGATCTACGTGAGAATTCTTTCCTGTAGCAACGTTTGTCAATGGCTCTGCAACGAATCAATGCAGTTTTGGTTCTGTGGTACGTTTGGTGACACGGCATTTCGGAATGGAGAGCAAGATTAATAAATAAATAAAAATCCCCTTCTTATGGGTTAAATAATAGTAGTAATAATAATATTATTATTACTATAAATATTATTATAACTAATCAGCTAGTAGGCCTATTTCTTATACATTAATAGCATAATATTAAATTTTATGGTCTATCTTTGAGAATATATTTACTATAGAGCCTACGATAGCCTACTCAAAAATATTTATAAAAGGCTTATAGGATGTATGCTGTTGGTTACGAATATTGTTTTACGATAACAGCGCTCACCGTAGTGTTAACACATACGGTGATGTTTCTAGGCCCTCTATTTGCTGAACGTAAAGCATATATAACTAGCAGCAATTGCAAGCAGTTAAGTAATACATTGGCTGATATGCTGAAGCACGCCAGCTGTAATTGATTAAAATGAAGTGAGCAGTTAACTATTTCAAAATCCCGTTCTTGAACGGAAATTTAACGATTATTCGTTAAAGTTACATTTAATATTGCTTCGTAACTAATATTACATTTAATTGTAATTCTTGATTAACTATAATTATTGCATAGACGTATAAATTATGATTATATTTCACGGCTTAAATATACAATAATGATTGCTTTGTAAATTATAGAAGTTGAGAATTGATCTGTAGTTTTGTTGACATTGTTTTGATCCAAGAGGAAATTAGAATATAAATAATGGGAAAATTTCTTTTTTAATCAGAAAAATATAGATTAATGGTTCTACAGATTATATTTATCAAAAGTAAATCAGCCAAAGAAAAGTTATGAAAAAATATTAAGTAAGATCAATAGCAAGTGGCAGTAAGTGGATTTGGATTAAGTAGAACTTTTAATTAAATGTATGGGTGGATAGTTTAGGCTATAGGGTATAGATATAGACAATGTCGCTCAGTTTCTAGCACAAATAATCTATTGGACTAAAGGATAACTCTTTTGTCTATTATAAATATTTATATATGTAGAAGTTGAGAGTTACTGAAATCGGTATCCCTCTTGGTATTGCAGTCTTAATCATAGTAGGCTGTTGTAAGATTTTCCAATGAGTAGTATTAGAGTTTTAAACAGGAATCCTGCTGATTCACTACAGAAGAATAAGTTGGATGATAAATTTTCAGAACTAGGCGCGTAGCAGGAAAGTCCAGTAATTAAAGTAAGCTGCAATTTAGTTGAATTCTATCACCGGCGCGATAGGATTCAAATTTACTCTGCTGCTAGTGAAACTAAGAAAAGTTGGAAAGAAAGAAAAAATGCGAGGAGTAATCACTAGGCCGCAGTGGCGAGAGAGAGAGAACAATGTTTTATTTCAAAATTACACTCAAATATGCACAACACACTAGGCCGTCAAAGAGGTTTAAAAAACCTATCTAGTTGCTCACCCATCATGAATGCATAAAAGTACAAACTAAAAAATGAATATGCAAACTTTAAATGAACAAAGCAAATCAACTCAAAGAATAGAAGCAATGTGCATAGAAATTTGCATAAAAATGCACATACATGCAAATAAACATATGTACATAAACATAAACAGAAATACATATACAATGACCAGAAATTGTTTCAGGGGGTGACGGTGCGGTGGCAGCTTAAACTGAGAGGTGGCAGTTGAAAGGGTGTCGTCATAGCATAAGCAGATGATCAATACAAATTTGTTTGGAGGGGGAGCTTGGGTGACTGACCTTTCATAGGAGGAAGCTACCCCCGTGCCTCCCCGTAGTTATGCCCATACAATCGAGAAATGATCACTAGGCTAAGTGAGTCTCTGGAGACCCTGCAGATCTCTTAGTTACGGCGTAGTTATAGTTTCGCTGGAGCCAGTGGCGTAATCGGTAAGATACTCGACCGCGGATCAGTAGGTGAGGGTTCCAATCCTGGGCTCGCCCGTCACTGACATCACTTTCGAGCGAAGAAACTGACGTTAACCTTAGCTTTTTATTTAAGCAGATAAACTTAGCAATTTCCTATGCATATGCAAAAACATGGTATCTAAGAGCTAAAACCCGGATAAAGTTAACTAGAAAAAGTTACAGTTGAAATATTGAGTTCTAGGACTAGATAAATAATTAATTATTCACAATTGTCCGACGTGCGTGTATGCACAGTTGCACATCTAATGCTTCTGTGCCATTGCCTCATAATTACTCGCCTTCCAAACCAAATACGCTTTGTTATTGATTGATTGAACGAATATTTACTTGTATGTAGCAAATATGGTATGAAACAGTAATTTAAAGTTATGAGGCCTACATAATCAGATGTGATGCTTGGTGAGCACTAACTTTATTTTAAATAATTCTTACATAAACTCAATTTAATTACATGCATTAACCGTATAGAAAATAGAAATAGATGAAACTGTAGCATTTAAGGAATGGGCTGATTTTCTGAATAACTCTTAATATCACGATGTCCGAAGTATAGGACGCAGGGAATTTAAGCTATACAACCTGAAAACTGCACGTGATTTAGAAACCTACTAATGAAGATCCTAAGTTTTGTAGCAAGAACTACTTCAGTGTTGTAGTTCCATCTGGCGAGTTACGGAGACTTAATAAAGTCTGCAACAGAAATAATGTGTAGGAAATAATATGCACAGGCGAAAGAGGCTTTCGGAAATAGAAAGGAACTACTAAGAGAAAAACAAAAAGATAAATATTGTGAAAACATTGGTGTTGTCTACACTTCTGTATGAATGTGTAACGTGGACATTAAAGAAGAAGATATCAGGAATCTGGAGGCATTGGAAATGTGGTTATGGATAAGGATGGAAAAGATTAGTTGGACTGACAAAATTACAGTTGAAGAAGTTCTTGAAAGAGTCGATAAAGATAGATAGTTAATAAGTGTGATAAGAAAAAGAAAGACAAACTGAATAGAACATATTGTTAGGGGTTTGGTTTGGTAAAGGATATAATAGAAGGAAGAATGTAAGGGAAAAGAGTTACAGGAAGACCGAGACATGAGATGTTGGATGACCTGATAACAGATTCATATATAGAGATGAAAAGGAGAGCTGAGAATAGAATTGGTTGAAAGAGTTATGTGCCATGGAACTGCCGTTGGGCAATAAACTAATAGAAGAATGAATTCTGACTATTAGTTTAAAAATAAATTTAAAAATGCATGCAATCCCAGGCTATAGTTGGTTATTGTTATAGGAATTTAATATCAAAATTCTTTTCCTTACAGAATGTGCATATAGTACGAGAGACACGTTAATCGGCTATTGAATTGTAATTGTATGTTTCTCGACTTTGGATTAGCTTACATCACACAATTCAGTCACACTCTAACTAGTCAAATTAGTTTGTAATTAACTAGCTGACCAGCGTGTCAGTTCAGTACGTTTTAGTGATTACTGGTAACGACTAGTAGCGATTTGTTACTAATAGTCTTAAAGCGTAACTTGATCTAAGGAATTTATCTAACAGAAATTTAGACAACAACAACAAAAATGAGGATGCTCAGGTAAGTGCATAGTATTAAGATTGTACGTTTTTGACGTCGTTCTAACTGTCTAGACCCAAAGAAGTCAAAGACCACTTAGTCCTTAACGCTCTACCTCTTTTTAATTTGAAAATCGCAAAAAACTTCATTCTCAACATTTTTTAGTGTTAAAGCTCGTCACAAAATGGCTTCCGTTTCCGCCACAGTTCCTGTCATATTTGTTTAAAACTTCGTAAAGGGTAAATTAATTTCACTTTAAAATGTCAATAATTAAGTTACTATTGCTTAAAATGCACAGGAGGAGAAATGAAGGAAAAATGAAACAAACCCACTGAAGGAGCCTGAGCTGAACCTAAGCTGAGCCTACCGGATGAAGCTTTTATTTACTAACAATTTAGTTTTAATATTTGAATTTAATATTTAATCTTAATTTATGTAATTATTTCTCATATATTTTACTCTTTATAGCTTTTATACAAAATAAAATTTGTAAATTTGAAGAAAATAAATATTTATTTATTTTCTTCAATTTTACAATAATAATAAAATAATAAAAAATAATGATAAAATAAAATAAAAAATAAAAATAATATATATATATGCATATATATATATATATATATATATAAAATTAAAATAAAAAATAATGATAAATTAATGATATAAAAAACGTGATTTTAACGTGGTTTTAACATTTTTGTTTGACATTGTACAAGGTTTTTAGCGCGCTTTTATCTTTGCATTTTAACACTTTTTTGTCCTATAATGCTTTTCTTTTACTTTAATTCATTGATTTATTTCTGCCTCACCCACAGGAAGAAATCATATCCTGTTTTTCATGCCATAGACGTGCTTTCACTGCTCTTTCTTTCTATTTGCCTTGGTTTAGCCCTGACTACTCCCCTCATGACCAACCATTCCATGGCAATTCCATTGACCATATTTCATCCTAGTGCAATTTTACTTATCAACCGCATGCCTCCGTTTGTCAGTGCCTTGATACTTTACATTTGCCATACCTTTTCAACTTCTATGTTCATGTTGTTTCGCTTATCCTCACTTCTAAACGATATTAATATTTCATTCTTTCTTTTCTCTTAATTCTTGCTGGCGATGTTGAATTGAATCCTGGCACTGTTTCTTGTTCTAACTTGTCCATTTCCTGCCTCAATGTTCGGTCTGCCACAACTATTCCACAAAATTAAACCTCTGTCCTCAACTCTCTCACTCCCTGTAACTATTCTATTCAACACATCAGTCGTTCTTCTGGTCATGGTGGTGTGGCATCGCTGCTATTTAGCCTATTTTTATGTCAACTTTTCCTATTTCTGTAACGGCTCTTCCTTTGTATCCTTTGAACATATAATGCTTCGTCTTACATGCAAATCCAAATCCTATCTCTTTTTGATTGTATACTGAGAAGTTGCTGAAGTGATGAAGTTACTGAAGTTACTGATGAAGTTACTGATCAATTGATGAAATCATTGATGAAGTTAATGAGAAAATTGACATTACCTTCTACATCCAAGACCAAATGCACTTCTGATTTTTCCTTGCTTCTTCAGACATTACCTCATCACCCACTGATTAAACTATTATGGGTGATTTCGACATCCATTTAGACTCTGATTACTATTATTATGTTTCCTTTTCGTCCACACATGATACTTTTATATCTCATACAACATATATATTCTCCTACTCACTCCTCTGGTTACATTCTTGATCTACTTATCACTCGAATCAACATGTCAATTCTGGATCATGGAGTCTTTTATCCTTCATTATCAGATCGCCGTGTATTTTTCTGTAAATTGACTATTCCTGTTAATTTATACCCCTCTAGAACACTTAAAACTTACAGAAAACTCTCTTCTATTGATATTAATGGCTTCTCTGCTGATATCATGTCCTCTTCTTTGTATTCTAATACATTTTCAACTGTTGCTGAATACTCAAATCAGTTTAGTTTAGCTCTGTACCTTCTTCCATATTGAATAAGCATGCTCCTTTAAGAACCATTTATTGTCTTTCAAATCATAGGAAACTCTATATTTCTGAAGAAATCCTTAAACAAACGTCCGAACGTTTCAGACTCGAAACAAAGTTCACGAAGGATCTGAAATATCCTCCTGAATTGTGAAATCCAGACATTAAGGCCAAGTACCTCAAGTAGAGCAAATTATTAAATAAAATGATTACTTCTGCGAAAAGTTTCTATTATCTAAATCTAATCTTGCAGAATCAGAATTGTCCTAAGAAATTATTGGGAGCACTTGATTCTTTGCTTGATCGCACCATTCCAAAGTCACTTCCCTCTGCCACTTCACCATCGTCTCTTGCTGCTTCTTTTCTCAGCTTTTTCGATGACAAAAATTGCCAAAATCTGTAGCTCTATACCCTCCAGCACTTTTGAACCAACCACACTGGGAGAAATAAGCAATCTTATTCTTCATTCCACCAACTCATCTTACTGCCTAATGTCATTTCTACTAGATTTCTGAAATCCTGTGTTGATGTTCTGGTTGCTCCCATTACCCACTTGATCAGCCTCTCACTATCAGAAGGAGTCTTCCCAACCTCCTTCAAACAAGCTGTTGTCTCTCCTTTGGTAAAAAGCCATCTCTACCATATGCTAATCTTTCCAGTTACCGTCCAATCTCCAATCTTAACATTATCTCCAAACTACTTGAAAAAGTAATTTATACTTGTCAAGGTAGGCACCTTGATTCTTTCCCCTCTCTCCCTCATTTTCAATCTGCCTATAGAAAACTCTATTCTATTAAAATTGCGCTTCTTCGTATCCATAATGATCTTAGCTTGGCCATGGGCAATAAACAGGTTTCTGCCTTGATTCTTCTAGATATCTCTCAGGTCGTACACAATCTGTCGTTATTGGTCAAGATCGCTCTTCTGAATTATTGCTTCTGCGCGGTGTTCCACAAAGTTCTGTATTAGGTCCATTGCTTTTTTCTCGATACATTACTTCATCTAGCTACCTGCTTGACGTTTCCTCCATACAATTTTATTCCGATCAGAACTCATCTCTCACTCTAGACTAGGTCTATTCCTGGTTTTGTGCTAATCGTCTAGCTGTTAATCCCTCCAAAACTGAATAACTTTTGATTGGCACCCTTTTGCAAAGAAGTAAAATTACTAATAACTCAGTTCATTTTCAAAATCTTGCTCTTACACCTTCTCGATCCGCCAAAAACCTCTGAGTCATATTTGATGAGAACCTTGACTTTAAATCCCATATCTCTTTCGTTTGTCGAGCTTCATTTTTCAGATTCGTCAGATTAGGTAAATACGTCTATCCTTCACTAGAAATTCAGCTACTATCATTGCAAATTCTATAGTTCATTCAAAGCTTGGTTACTGCAATTCATTATTATATGGATTGCCTTCTTATTCTCTCAGTCGTTTGTAGCACGTCCAAAATTCTCTCGCATGTGTTGTTTGCAAGTTCTCTAGACTTCAATCTCGTTCTCTTTCTTTACTTCGCAGTCTTCACTGGCTCCCTGTTAATCAGCACATGAAATATAAAATAGCACTATTAACTTTCAAAACTCTGCGATTTGGCAAGCCTTCTTACTTATCTGAAATTCATCTACCCTATCGTCCCTCACGTGCACTTCGTTCCACCGATGCCAATCTTCTCTCAGTTTCAAATTTTCTCACATCATTGGGCAGACGTTCATTTTCTTATGCAGCACCCACAATGTGGAACTCTTTACCTATTTGTCTTCGCTCTTGTACTTCTCTTTAACTTTCTGTAGTAAACTTAAGACTTACCTTTTCCCACCGTAGACATATTCGATCTACCCTGACCATTTTTTATAACCGGACCGGCTTTCGTTTAGGACCTTATTTCTCCTCAGCACTTTTCTTTTGCATATTGGTTTGGATGAATTTATCTCTAGTGATGTGTGCTGTTGGGGACGTCCCTGACATCATCCTTGGATGAGGAAGCAGATGTTAAACCTTTATTATTATTATTATTATTATTATTATCAAAATGCATTCTTTGTCATAGTAATTTAAAATTGTTTATTTGCAATTTTTGATTTCTGAGTCAGATTATAGTTTAGTTATGGCGTTGTATTGTATTTTAGGTATTTGCGTGGATCGCGATTAGGCGTAACTGTAGATCTATATTCAGAAGATATATCATGGAGAGTCGGATGGGGCCATATTCTACTGGTAATTGGTTAAATACATTGGTTTCTAGAGACATGGCAATAATATACACACATAATATCCATAAAAGATGTGTTAATGGAATATACAAATTTTTTCAAAGTAATTTTCAATAAAGTCTTATTATTAGTTGTTTATTTGTTGCCTGTCAGACAATAGGTATAGAATAAATCCTGGCTTAATAAAAATACAAAATTTACAAAGCTGATTTAGCATCTCATAGTTACTAACTTAAACTATCGATCGATATAGGGTCTTGCCTATCTTATACCTTGTCTACACTTTTAAAAGGAATTTTAACTGCTGCAGACTGTTTTAAAGATACTTGTACATGTAGAACTATTAACAAAAAGTCTAAAGAAAGACACAAAGATAAAGATAGTGAAAACTTTGGTTTGGACCACGCTATTATATGGATGTGAAACATGGACCTTAAGAAAGGAAGATATTAGGAAACTGGAGGCATTGGAAATGTGGATTTCTAGAAGAATGGAGAGGATTAGCTGGACTCAAAAGGTTACAAATGAGGAAGTCCTGGAGAGAGTTGGCACAGATAGACAGTTTATAAATGTATTAAGAAATAGGAAGAATATATGGATAGGACATATTCTAAGGCGGAAGGTCTATTAAAAGAGGTCATAGAAGGTAGAATGGAAGGAAAAAGAGGCAGGGGCAGGCCGAGATTAGGTATGTTAGATGATTTAAAGACCCACTCATATGTGGAAACGAAGAGGAAGGCGGAAGACAGAGAAGAGTGGAGGCGTTATGTACCATGGACCTGCCAGTAGGCAGTGCACTAAGAGAGAGAGTACATGTATTAGCAAAAGTATCTTTTAAATTTATTAATACGCAACAGCGTATCTAGCGCTGTCATTGCTGTGATTGTTATGATTTATAAGAAATCTGCTGACAAGTTTTATATGGATGTATGATTACATTAAATATTCCTAATTTGTATATTTTACTTAAGTAGATCTAGCTTACCTTCATATTTTAAGCTCTCTAATCGCTTTTTCTAGAACACTGCTCCGCAGATTTGGCATACTCTTCCATCCACTCTTCAGAAGTCCTCTTTTGAATCGCATGAGCTTTGGCCTTTCTATGTATAAACAGTTCCTTATGCAGCTCTCTCTCTCTCTCTCTCTTAGTGCCTACTGGCAGGTCCATGGTATATAACGCCTCCACTCTTCTCTGTCTTCCGCCTTCCTCTTCATTCCACATATGAGTGGGTTTTAAATCATCTAACATACCTAATCTCGGTCTGCCCCTGCCTCTTTTTCCTTCCATTCTACCTTTGACCTCTTTTAATAGACCTTCCCCCCTTAGAATGGGTCCTATCCAACTCTTCTTCCTATTTCTTAATACATTTATCAACTGTCTATCTGTGCCAACTCTCTCCAGAACTTCCTCATTTGTAACCTTTTGACTCCAGCTATTCCTCTCCATTCTTCTCCAAAATCCACATTTCCAACGCCTCCAGTTTCCTAATATCTTCCTTCCTTAAGGTCCATGTTTGTCGTGATATACCATTCCTTTTCTTGAGGGATATGTTTTTGACGAGGTGGGCCCCTTAATGTCTTTCTGAGTTTGACTGACATTTAGATTGCACTGGGCGTAATGTTGGAAGCGTTGTAATGGATCGAAATGAATGCGGTGCCTTAAGGAATTATCATTAACTAGCAAAAATATATCTATCATTTATTTTAGATGTTCCTGACAATGCCTTCGAATGAAAATTCTAGCGTTAAACATTCATTATATTACACATTATTCAGGCGGTCCTAGACTCAAATTGGAAAGCCTGTGTTAAAATCCGTGTCTACTCAAATTGAAACCAGCGATGTCAATAGCTTTACTATTGTAAAAGATCTACATTTCGACTGCTCTTAAACCAATTTACACAAGTAACTATAACTAGATTTTATCAAATCTAGTACACTGGAATGAAATAGTAACGTAGTCAAAGAGAAAGAAATAACATTATAACATTCTTAGCAATTCAAAATGTTAAGGTAGAACGTTTTAGAATTAATCTCGTAGTATAGTGAAATAATTATCTATGATAATATATATCACTTAGTTCATATATTTTCATGTATATTATTCTTATTATCAGTATTCATTTATATGTAAAATCCTTCCTAAGTATTTTAGTCGGTAATCAATTTACAGGTCCTGCAGATGTTCTGGATTTTACATCTCCCATCATCTCGCCCGTATGAGAATCGAACCAGCGACTTGTGCAGAATGTGTTTCCGTTGTGGACGTCCCTGACATCATCCTTGTATGAGGAAACGGACATTAAATCTTTATTATTATTATTTTATTTTTTTAATTTACCCCGGTGTAAAGAACCTGAGGTTTGATAAAAACGATTCAATACGTGCTGACAGCAATAAGTGCTGAATCGCCGCCCGGCTACTCGAGGTCATCAATCGGCTTAAAAGAATTGCTGAAGCAAACTGCATTATACCTTTGCAAAGTCATGGAAAGCCTTTGCGAAAGAAAAGGGGCCTCTCGCTTATCGCCGGTTATTATTATTATTATTATTATTATTATTTTAATTCCCCTGGACTGTATAAGGCCCTGGGCTAAAATATAAGATAAAAAGACCTTATTTAATTAAAAGAAAGATGAAATTTTTAAAAAAATAGTTCCTCTACGCTCTGGGAGGCCGCATTCGCCAATGTGCCACGAATGCATACAGCATTAAAACGCTGGAGTGCGATAGATAGGCGCTGCCATAGAAAGGCTTTTTCACGCTGGTCGCCTGTAATGGCACTGGTTCTCCTGCCTAATTTGTTTAAAAAGTCAGACGCGGCAGAGTTGATGGGGCCCAATGTCTCAAAAGCAATTGGCAGGAAGATGTAGCTGTTAGAGACTGCGGCATATTTAAGTGTCTTCCTATTGGCAGCGGCTTCAGCAGCTGAGCCAGCAGCAGCGCATAAAAGGCTGAGATTGATTGCTGAGAATGTGTCTGTCACAGTGACATCCCAGCTGATACACTTGCCTTCTGCCCAAGGAATTTGAGATACACCGTCCGGTCATTTCCCATCCGAGCGGCTCAATCCCTGGGGTTCTTTTATGGCCGGAATATTTGCGCGAGCCAGAGCACGCCATACCAGATCATTCAGATACTGGTGTCTGCCGATTCTGCCAGCGCTCCGCATGCACGAAAGGCCGTGAGTGCCTAGAGCATTGACCGATGCTCCAGAGACACAGTTGTGTGGCTCACAAAGCGTAGAGCCCAGCCGAGGACCAACCGCTACTCTCACTGCCTCGTCATCCAGGCGGAGGCCACAGGAAGGCTTTCAACCAGTCACCACTATGAAGAGTAGAAACAGCAAGCAGCCGAGCCTTTTCTTGTGGGATTAACGCCTTCGCGAGGAGTTCCGAGTGCGCAATGCCAGAGATTTTGGAGTCTCAAGTCTTCATGGCCTTAGACACCATTCCATTAAGGCTCTTCCGATAGCGATAGAGCAGACCAAATGCCTTGAACCCTGCCTACCTCTTCATCGGTGAACTGAGGAGAGCATGAAAGGATCGAGTCCTGTAAAGCGCTTGTCCCCGCAGCAGACGCCAAAAAGGCAGAAGGTGCCAGCGACGAGACAGAACGAATACCTAGCCCTCCATATCAAATGGGCAGACTTGCTTGGATCCACTGACTGTCGTTAATATTAACGTTAACGATGTCACTAGGGACTTTCGCAGGATTAAGTCGAAAGACTGCAACATTGGATGGCCCGCACAAGGAGAAGCCCGCAAGATGTATATCAGTTTTGATGATCCAACGCAGCTTCGCAATATTGTTAAAGCATCGTGCGAGGAGATGAGCTTTAACCGGCTGGAGGCCCTCTCTAGGTTTGAGCACTGGGTGTTGAGGACCACTTCCATAGCCTGACCTGTCAACAGTGGAGCTCCGAGAAGGCAGTCTTCAACAGGTTTCACATGAGTGAATGAGTTGATGACAGGAACGTTACTGTCAGAGCGATTGCTAATCAGCTCACATTTCTGAATATTAAGACTTAGCACTATAGCCTCACCCGCAACCATCAGCCTAGAGATGTCATCCTCCACGGTAGCCTCCTCCTCGCCAACAGTAATATCGTCCAAGTGGCCTATTTTCAGCGCAGAGAATAGTGACTGGAGTAGGGGGTGTATTGTCAAACTGAACAGAAGAGGGCCCAACGGGTCACTCTGCTGTACACCCTCACAAGATATGATCACCGTATCACCAAAACGTAGTGCGCTTGTATCTTCATAGGACAGGCGACAGAAAGGGCCCAGTTCAGGTAATGAAGCATCTACTGCCTCCAGCATCGAGTCTTAAAGGCGTTGCAGAAATCAAGTTTCGCCACCACCCAATCATCTGGTATGCTGCTAATGATACGGCGGGTGGTATGCACAGCTGCTTCACAACCTCCTTTCACCCCCACACCTACCTGAAGTGGTTGAAGATAGTCTGAGAGCCTGGTTAGGGCGAAGGTATTTGCGCTTTTATCCGCGATTCTACGCCACGCGTAGCCATCTGCGATCGGTCTAAGCCCACCAGACTTTTTCCTCAAAGCAATTAGATTAGCTCCAAAAGGGATTGGCTTGACTTCCTGGTGGCATTTACCCTGTAGAAGTAGATTTACAAATCCATTAATAGCTGTAAGAGCCTCCCTACCCTTAATGGGGCACGACACCAACTTTAGTATGTACTGTGGCCTAACACCATCCGGACCACCAGAGGAGCCAGTGGAGAAGCTTCTTACAGCTTTCAATACCTCAGATTCGGTAACATGGAAAATGATCGCCTGAGGTATGACAGAGCTGTGACTAGCACGAGGTGTGCAGTCTGCAGGTGGATGTTTCTGACATAACTCTCTGTAAGCCTCAGTATTGCTCGGGGCCAACGTCTCTTCAGAGCAGAGAATTCTCACGGCTGCCCGCAGGTTCCCGTCCTCGATCTTTGATGTTACCACTGCTCATAAGGATTCCTCAGGAGTACGCAACTTTAACGGTTTACGACTCTTCGCACTGTCACTACAAATGACAGGGTCGGCAACCCCAGATGCTCTTTTGCGAATAGTGGACGCCAAGTTGTGACTCTTGCCTGTTCGTTTAGGAGCCAGCAAAACGTTCTCACCCATGGCGAGCAGTGATTTCCATGCTTTTAAGTCGTCCGAGTCCCTTACGATTCTGTTCAAAATGTCGATCAGATAAGTGGCACAAGTGGCTCGAACAGATTTAGGGATGTGCTTAATTGTACCACACGTGAGGTTAGGGTGAGCAAAACTCTTGGAAGCAACAATTGAATTTGGCACCGGGGGTTGCTGTTTATTGGGGGTCCAGGTGAACAGAGGTAATCAACCCTTATATCAGTGGAGGAGGGCTGTGACGAGGATGGTCTCTGGCCATGGAGGTGAACGGACCCGTCTCTAATGTGTAACTGAAACACTCCCAAGCATACGCCGCAAGTGCCGTTTTTCTTATTAGCATCCTGAGATAGCGGCCAAGCGTGTCTATGAGACGGCATTCATGCGTGAAGTTATAAACAGCCCCGTGAAAACCGAGTCTATTAATATCCTTGGAAAATCCTGTAAACAGATTCACATCTGTACCTCATAACTGACTACGAAATGGCAGGAAAAAGGACAACTTTCGGCAAGCGGGAGATTTACTAAAGCACAAGCTAACGGGTGGCCTCAAAACAAGATATGGCCTTGGCGAATAAATCATAAAATCCGTACAAAACAGTGTCGAGTGCGCTCATGTAAACAAAACGCAGCCAGCACGGACCTCCCAGAGCATGGAACTTTAACTTATTATTATTATTATTATTGTTATTATTATTATTATTATTATTATTATTATTATTATTATTGTCTCTATCAGAGCAAAAGAAGTTTTTTGTAGCAGGGAATATTCATTCCATTTCAATACTCCACAATACCTTTTTTTCTGCATATTTGTTGATAGAGTTCCTCAGAGTTAGCAATAGAGTAACTCGAGATCAGATTACTAGTTTAAATATAAATCTAATCGAAGAAATGGTAGGAAAAGTATCAACCAATATAAAATTATGTGTTTTCGATTTCGCAAAGGCCTTTGAAATGGAAGGCCTCACCTTGTACAGCTAAAAAGCAAGGTATACAAGCAACAAATGGTTGCTGTTAAAACTGTTGAATTAGTACCAGGATCGTTTAAAAGTAAAAAGGCTTAGAACAGAGTTGTTTTCTTTCACCTTGTCGTTTTAATATTCCAGCAGAAATAGTCACGAGAAGAGTCCATGAGGGATGGACAAGTGGTTTCAGAGTTGGAGGTTTAAAATTATTAATCTGAAATATGCAGTTGATAAAGCACTAAATTAGAATCTGCCGAAGATGTACAGAAGCTTATTGGCAGATTAGTTATTGAAGGTAGGGAGTTCAGTCTTTTTCTAAATGCACCAAAGGCGAAGATAATGTCCAACACTAAAGAGCATATAGAAATTCGAGCTGATGGAGTTGAGATTGAATTTGTAGGTATATTCCAGTATCTGGTAGCAGCAATATCGAATGAAGCGAAATGTCCCTCAGATATCACAAAGTATCTGGCCGTAACATCCACCGTCTACCTAAACTTCTATCAGTAATTAAAACAGGGCATGAAGTGTTAAGACAAGTTAGCGGTAGTTAAAACACCTGTATGCCCGGTGGCAACTCTCAAATGTGAAAGTTGGACTCTACGGAGGAAGATGAAGAGAAGATAGTTGCTTTTGAAAGCAAGTTTTTGCAGTCGAGTACTACGTATTCCATGGTTAGAATTGGTTTTGAACATAAATGTAGAAGAACGTCTTTTAAGAAAGTTCTTTTAAATCAAGAGCAACCTGGAGAAAATTATTCATCACAAAGTCATAGCTTCTGCTGTGAAGTGCGATTGAATATGAACGTGAACAAGATACCATATTCCAATTTGAAATGATATAATATTCATCTTATATTCGCATTATAACTATATTTAAGAAAATTAAAGGAAACAACGAAAATTCATCATTTTCATTTGCATAGAAATGATAAATATACACTTAAGATTATTAAACTGCACACCAATATCTGCACAAATGACCTATTTGATTGTATTATTAATTGTATTCAAACTATTGCTGTAGGAAAATTTTATATTTTTCGCTATCAATCAGAAATTATAGAGCCAAGAGAATTCTAGTCACTTGCAAATAAGTTTAAATTGCACAAAAGACACTGCACGGAGAGCACTATACATTGTCTTACTGCAAGCGTTGCAAAATAGTCCTACTTACACCACTGATATGATAGAGTATTTCTTTTCTACTGTACATTGCACTGGTAGATAACTCAAGGTTTTTGTATTTTAATTGTAATATTTCAGAACAAAGTTAAAATAATATTTAAAATGAGGTCGTTTGCCATTGCCCATAAAGAGAGTGCAAGCCTACTTCTATTGTATTTTTCAAACTGCTTCAATCGCACAAAAATATCTGAACAACTGACCAGAATAAGCCAACTGCATTTCGAAATAGAACTGGCAATGAATGTGTCATTGTATCTCAATTATTTGAGTTCTAAAAATAGATTTCAATGGCACACAAATAAATTATACGTCTATAAACCGGTGGAATTGCATCAAATTATCTAAAAATAGATTTCAATGGCACACAAATAAATTATACGTCTATAAACCGGTGGAATTGCATCAAATTATCTACACTTATATTCATTAAAAGGCAGAAATATAATCTATTAAAAATTGAAGTCATATTAATGAATAACACAATTAAAATGCACATAAATTAAATCAGATAGAGTAGTAGTAGAGTAGATGTAGTAGTAATATTATTAATTTAAAAAAATGATACGCACAATTAATCAAGCAATTTCACTTCTAATTATGGCAAGCGTATAAATGTAGGCCATTAGAATTAGGATAATAGTAAAAACAATAATATCATTAAAACAGTAAATATCAGAAAGGTAATCCATATAATAGTTGACACAGTAGGGTTAATCTAAATAGTAATGCAAATATTTCTTACACTTAGTATTGTACAGGCCTACGGCTCATTAAATATAATATTCATGGTAGTAGTTCTAATTTTAAAATCATGCATTATTACTGCAAGGCTAGGTAGTCTATATATATATATATATACAGTATATATATATATATATATATATATATATATTTATATATATATATATATATATATATATATATATATATATATAATATATATATATATATATATATATACAGTATATATATATTTATATTGGCCAATATGTACTTAGAATTGTAAATAGAGGCCTCTATATATGTATATATATATATTATATATGTATTATATTATATATATATACATGTATATATGTAATATACATGTATATATATATATATATATATATATATATATATATATAATAAATACATGTTAATATGAAGATTAAAGTGCAATAAATTATAATTTTCATAAGCAATACGATACTCACGGTTATCATGGATAGCAAGATGCTGAAGATCATGAAGATCAAACACGGTGCTAAATATCATTTTGAATAGTACGTTGTTAAGGATGTGGAAGACCTATAGGCTGATTTTAAAAATGAAAATGTTTTACAAACAATGTCAACTTGTCGTGACTTTTTGAACCGAATACGACGACAACAGATGACATTTTTCGGACACATTATGCGGAACAAAATAGTTGAAAATACCGTAGTGACAGGAATAATAGAAGGAAAAAGATGCAAGGGTTGACAGCGAATGACGTTCATTAAGAGTCTTAGCAAATGGATACAGTTAACTGAAACAGAGATGATCAGAGCAACAATGAACAGAGACATATTATGGAGGAATATGATCATGACCGCCCAGGCTTGGAACAGGCATGGCACTTAGAGAATAATAGGTTGATTAGGGTGATCAAGATCATCATGAACTGCACGAGAAGCGCTATAGAATAGAGAATCTAGGGCAGCAAGACAGAGAAGATGAATCAGAGTATCGAATTATAAATATATCATTAAATGAATTATGTAACCAATTTTTATGACAGTTTAACGTAAGTTTAATAATTATAAGGCTTATTTATTCATTTTCTTAGAGGCGCCTAGCGCAGGGGCGGAGCTGCTGAACTGACCACGACCTTATATCGTTCTCTTGAGACTGCCACTATGATTGGTGGTGCTCCTGTTCAATCCAAACTGGACTACTGCAATTCCATATTTCTAAATCTTTCCTGTTGCGAGACTGATAGGATACCATTCATTCAGAATTTCCTTGCACGTTTAGTCGTTCGTAGCTCCAAATAGTCTCATGTTCCTCCAATCCTCAAGTCCTTACACTGGCTCAAAATTAAATAACGTATTCTGTACAAGAAGGTTTCTCTAACCTGCAAGTCTATCACTTCAACTGGCAATGGTTACATGACTGACTTACTACAAGTGAGGCAGCCTACCTCCATGACTCACTTACTACAAGTGCGGCAGCCTACCTCCATGACTCACTTACTACACGTGAGGCTGCCTACCTCCTGACTCACATACTGCAAGTGAGGCAGCTAACCTCCATGTCTCACTACAAGTGAGGCAACCTACCTCAAAGTCTCACTTACTACAAGTGAGGCAGCCTACCTCCATGACTCACTTACTACAAGTAACTCAGCCTACCTTCATGTCACACTTACTGCAAGTTAGGCAGCCTACCTCCATGTCTCACTTACTACAAGTAAGGCAGCCTACCTCCAAGTCTCACTACAAGTGAGGCAACCTACCTCAAAGTCTCACTTACTACAAGTGAGGCAGCCTACCTCCATGTCTCACTTACTGCAAGTGAGGCAGCCTACCTCCATGTCTCACTTACTGCAAGTGAGGCAGCCTACCTTCATGTCTCAGTTACTGCAAATTAGGCAGCCTACCTCCAAGTCTCACTTACTACCAGTTAGGCAGCCTACCTCCATGTCTCACTTACTACAAGTTAGGCAGCCTACCTCCATGTCTCAATTACTACCAGTTAGGCACCCTACCTTCAAGTCTCACTTACTACCAGTTAGACAACCTAACTCCATGTCTCACTTACTACAAGTAAGGCAGCCTACCTCCAAGTCTCACTTACTACCAGTTAGACAACCTACCTCCATGTCTCACTTACTACAAGTAAGGCAGCCTACCTTCATGTCACACTTACTGCAAGTTAGGCAGCCTACCTCCAAGTCTCACTTACTACCAGTTAGGCAGCCTACCTCCATGTCTCACTTACTACAAGTGAGGCAGCCTACCTCCATGTCTCACTTACTACAAGTGAGGCAGCCTACCTCCTTGACTCACTTACTACAAGTGAGACAGCCTACCTCCATATCTCACTTACTACAAATGAGGCAGCCTACCTCCAAGTCTCACTTACTACAAGTTAGGCAGCCTACCTTCATGTCTCACATACTACAAGTGAGGCAGCCTACCTCCATGTTTCACTCACTACAAATGAGGCAGCCTACCTCCAGGCAGTCGTCTACCAGGTGTTCTAAGTTAGTTACTCACCATAGAGACCGAACCTTCCTTCACGCAGCAAGCTGTCTAGGCGCTCCTTCCAGCGTGCTACCCAGAGATCTGGAATTCTCTTGCTTCTACTCTGCGCACCCCTTCATCTACTCCTGAGCAGCCTTTCCTATTTTACGAACAGTTTCAAAGGCGGTTGAAAGCTTTTATCTTCGATCTTCCTATCCACCTAATGTCCATAGACTTAGGCCACTACGAAAACCTCCATTCCGATAGTACCCTTCCTTGGACTGATTGCCCAGATTTTGGCTCGCACCGCTTATATACCACTAATATGCTGCTTTTAGGTTTTTATTTGGTTCCATAGTGTTCGATGTTGTCATGGCCAACAGTAGCACTCTAACCGTATTGTTGTTGTTGTTGTTGCTGCTATAAATTTGTATCAGAATCTTAGAAATATGTATTTTTGATACCCCATCTTATCGTTCTTTCTTGCATAAAAATCCTTTGAAATTAAATGTCCTAAGTTTTGTAACTCTATACCATAGTTATTAGAAACAATGGATTCACCCTAAATATTTGAATTCAATCTCCGAGCCTGGCATATTGCAAAATATTGATATGTTTTCCATTAAATACAAGCCTCATGATGACTAACTAAACCCTCACCTTATAATTATCACTCCTCCACTTTGCTTTTATTTAAGTCATAACTGATTGTGAATACGCCATTTTAGGCCAAATGCATATAAACAGAGTTCAAAAATTCTTTTATGCGTTTCTCAACATAAACTTTACTTTTCGAAGTGCATAAAAATAGATGCAGATGGAAATTGTGCACCAATTTAATTACGCACAAATATATCGTTTTTCAGCTACTATCTGGTGCAATTTCACCAATATATCTGCACAACTGGCTACTGATCCGCGGGCGAATATCTTACCGACGTCGACACTACTATTAACGCTAAATAATAGTGTTAATTACCCCTGCCTTATGTTACGTCCAATTTCATGCTGTTTCGTTGTCTCAGGGTTGTAAAAGTTTTCAAATTTAACTATGATGACTGATATTGAATTATTAATAATATTGATATAATGAATGACTAACATGGACTGGATGTTCCTTGGTAATATGTGTCACTTATTTCATTTCTCTGTCACGAATATCAATATGTGGCTTCGGTGATGATAATTTCAAAGAATTTTGTTTCGATGATTTAGGATATGCACGCAGCCTGAGCATATCGGAGAAATGTGCAGTGGTCATGCAGGAATCGGGACCTCACAACATTCAACTGATCGAGGAACTGCTCAGTATGTACTTCATCGGTTTCACTGAGAACGGAAATCTGCTCTGCAATAGTAAGCATACTAAACAAACCTGTTTGAGTGTATAACGTAAACGATGATCACGATAATATACCTACAATGGACAGTGAGCGCAGTAAGAGGCGACTAATCAGGAATTGCTGAAGGCCATGAATTTACTCAAATAAATTTCAGTGAAATTTATGATTCATAATTGAGCAATTCCTGATTAGTCACCTCTTACAGCGCTCACTGTCCATTGTAGGTATATTATCGTGATCAGGTGTAAATCATATCTACTGAACCTTGCTTTATCAATCTTTTGAAATATCAACTTTGTAGAATTGCGTTTCAGTTAATTGCTTTTAGAATTCAATACTAAATACAGTGATATACGGCTTGGGCTAAATTTCTTTACCGTTTCGACCTAAAGGACTGGTCGCATTAAATTATATCTTCATAATTTAAGAATATTGTTGTGTTGGTACATGATAGTAATGAAGCACTCTATTCTGCTAAGGGTGACATCGGTTCTAATTCGAAGCTGGACCCGCGGATGTCTCCAAAAGCCACACAGCGGTACTAAAAGTGACGTTAAACGTAACTTATATACTAAAAATAGCATTTCTTCACGTATTTATTCGAGTAGATTTCACAGAAAACATCTACTCTACGGCGGTGCTTACAAACGGTGGGTTGGGCCAGTCTTTCCTCAAAGCTGTGATCATGCAAGAATCTGGAGAGCACAATAGGATTCTAATTGACTATCTCAACAGTATTCGTTTCGAAGGCTTCACAGAAACTGGAAGTCTTTGCTGTCAAGAGTTTGTACATGTCTATTTAAAAGTACAAGGCACACATTTTAATTAAATATCCATACATGTATATATATATATATATATATATATATATATATATATATATATTCGTGTATATGTACATGTATATAAATAATATATGTATGTACTTGTATATATAACATTTTATATCACATAGTTATGTATAATCCTTTATAGTGCATTGTCCATGCAGTCAGTAAGAATATTCTATAAGAAGGTTCTATTGTCTGATCAATTCGCCCGGAAATGATCGCATGACTTAAGAACGATGGCGCTTCATTAGGGAACTGCAAATCTTCCTTATGGGACTGCAAAAACTTCATAACTTGACTTTGCATTCTACGCGATGAAGAGATATTAAGACATTCCATGTAGGTTTATTATATTAACATTTTGTGCATTTAGTATCTATATGGAGACGTTTTATTTTCAGTACCTCATGCAATTTCAAATTTTATCACCGATAATTTCATAAATTCTTCTAAAGCGGCTAAAAACAGATATTAGGCCTATAATAAGTTAATCTTGGCAATAAAATTATGTGAACGCGTCAGAGTGCGTAACAGGTAGGACATGAGTAAACATTAGGCTACCGACTGCGTGTGATTATGTCTAAGTAGATTATGTCTTACTTCGATTAGACATTCTAATTGAGATTCAATTCTGCTACTCAAATTGGATTAATATATATGTTTTATCATCATACCATTTCTAAAAACTTTTTTATGACCAATATTTAGCGTGGTTTATTTATATTTACCTTTCTGCAAAGTAAACTGCTTTCAGAATTAATTAATTAATCGTCCCATTATATTATCTATTTCAGTGCATCATCTTTTCGCTAATTTGTAATTTAGATTGAAAGAAATTGAGTTAAGTTTTAATTTCTCAAACTGCTTGTGTTGGAGAGATAGACCTACCCACTGGAAAATAGACATACATTATAAGAGCAGACTAATGAGAGATAATACGAATTTAATAAAGTCTCTCCCTCTACGTCTTTTAGTGCACTGCCTAACGCAGGCCCAGGGCATATAACTCTTCTAATTTATCATCAGCCTTCCTTTTCATCGCTATGTACGAATTTGTTATCAAATGAGCTAACATTCTGTGTTCTTGTTGGTTGAGACACATCAACAACTTCTGAAGCTGAATAGGAAAACTCTTTAGTTTTCTTTGGGCATTACAATATCACCCCTTTTGGCAATGAGGAATCTCGGTGTTCTCCTTAATAAACACATAACATTACATGAACACATAACTAAAACTTCACAGGTATCTTCCTTATACGAGATCTTCGTCGAATACGTCCATATTTTTCAAGTGAGACAGATGCTACTAATGGTGCAGCTCTTGTGCATTCGAGGTTGGACTACTATAATTCATTGTTTTTAAATCTTCCTGGCTGTGAGATAGTCTGTTGTAGTTCGTTCAAAATTCTCTTGCGCGAGCAATTCCTTTGTAGTTCCACGTACTCACATGTTATGCATATTTTAAAGGATTTGCACTGGCTGAAGGTTAAAGAACAAATCATTTACAAGAAGGATTAGTTAACCTATAAGTCAATCACCACCACTTGACCAAGATGTATATCTCACCTGATTAAATCGATGCAGACTTGTGCTACTCTGTTCTCCAAATTAACTACTCTTGTGAGACCTAGCTCACCTACACGCTCTAAGCTATCTAATCGTTATTTCCAGCATGCTACACCACAGATCTGGAATTCTCTTTCATCCACTCTTAGGAAACCTTCTTTTGAGTTACATCGGCCTTTACTTTCCTATGTGCAATTCCATACGCAGTTGAAGGCCTACCCTTTCTGTATCTCTTTTCAATCCTGTGTCCATGAGCACCTAACACCCCTCATCATAAGTTAATTACTTCTAACATTGGACTGGTCTTCTGTATTTTGGATTCCTCGACCCTAGTTAAACTGCCATTAAAACTGGGATTCAAGGAAAGATAGTGTTGATGATGCTCTTACAATCACACAATTGCGAGACGTCTGTTCATTTCTATCAGGGTGTTGATCATCAAAGCAATGAACATTATATAGTACGGAGGGATGGCTGGAGGTGGGGGTGGAATGCTGTAGTACTGGGAACATATTTTGTTCTAGTTAGTTTAATAGATATATTGTGATGTCATAGCAACCAACGTAGGAAAGGGCATTCGGTTGGTGAGCGCCTAGGCTACAGAAATTGCTACAAAAAATTAAACGAATGGAAGTAGTCTATTCGTATCACAACCCTGGTTAAACTGGGATTTAAGAGAGGATGATGATGATGATGATGATGATTGTGATGTCATAGCTGCCATACAATCATAGAGGTAACATAAAAATGTTTGTATATTTCAGATCTAAAGTGTAAAGTAAGGTGTAGAACTGCTCTACATTCCTCCACTTTCACGTAAGCGTACATGTATATCTGATACTTGGTGCTAATTTTTGTATTACTTGTACACAACTTATATTCTCTCTCTCCCACTCTCTCTTTCTCTCTCTCGCCCTCTCTCTCTCTCTCTCTGTCTTTCAGCGTTCTCTCTATCGTTTATCTCAATAGAGCTGTTAGCTGTGCAGGGTTTGCCATATTTGAGGGTTGTGGAAGAGAAAGTGGAACATTTGGTATCAATCTGATGAAGTTGCCCTTACAGTAGATTTAGGCCATATAAGTGGTGCTATTTATCTATATACTTCCATAGAATTGCTAAATGTCGAAATATACAGAAGACACGCAAAAGGGAACGTAGATCATTTATTAGCAGCTTAAATGATCCATAAAAGGAAAAGCAGAGAGACAACTGGAATGTATAATCGTAATTTTAATGCTTAGAAAATATTTGAGAAACACAGTTGTTATATATTATGTAATATAATAATTTTACGTTATTTCAAAATCACCATTATCTACTTTTTATTTCGATGTTTCTATTGACATTTTATTATAGTGATTTTGAATATAATAGAATATGGCCTTTTGTAAATAAGGCTTTTAGAGATGTACAGCTTAATCTGCAAGTCATTCTTGACGGTGACATTTAAATGTTATGCGTATATTATGTTATATAATATAATATATATTATAAAATAACAGCACGTGCAGAACCATTTATAATGACGCTGTTTAGTCCATACAAGCTGTACATATTGATAACTACAGGATATTTAAATAGTCGAATATGGTTGTTTTGTCTTCAGATTCTCATCTTAGGTGATGCAATAGAAACTGATACTCAGCAGATCTGATGTGATGGAATATTTAACGGGGCAAATGAAATTATGCAGCACGATTTGAACGTATGTCGCTCTATGAAACGGGTTTGCAAATTATTTAAAACGCGAGTTTATGACATTGAAGCAA
This sequence comes from Enchytraeus crypticus, assembly GCA_905160935.1. Taxonomy (NCBI): domain Eukaryota; kingdom Metazoa; phylum Annelida; class Clitellata; order Enchytraeida; family Enchytraeidae; genus Enchytraeus; species Enchytraeus crypticus. The sequence continues at coordinate 1,996,004 of CAJHZI010000741.1, read as the reverse complement.
TTAACACAGTGTTCTTTGTCTAAGATTGAGTATTTGCTGGTCGCCTTGCCAAATATTTTGTTAGTGCTTTATGCTTGAAATTATTTTGATTCTACATGTATTTTATCAGTGCTCTCCTCGAATGTGTTCGCTAATAGGTGACGTCATTCACTTCTGTTCAGCAGTGTAGCTTTTCCATTTATAGTACTAATTATTTTAGACGCACGTTTGAGTTTGTTAGACTGAGATTCAGAACTTCCGTAAGAGTAAACTTTTTCGCCGATACTAGAGAATTCTCTACAGTCACTGTGCAGTAAGGAGATGATCCTGTTATACTAGAGAATTCTCTGCAGTCACTGTGCAGTGTGCAGTAAGGAGATGATCCTGTTATACTAGAGAATTCTCTCCAGTCACTATGCAGTCAGGTGATGATCTTATTACGCTAGAGATTTCTCCATAGCCGTTTCGCAGGCTAAAATGCTGAATCTCGCCAATGCACTCTACATGTAAGCCCTAAGCATTACCATCATCAGCATCGTCATTTTTCCATCGATCTCAATTTAACTAGGGTTGAGATTATAAAATTTTGTAGCACTTTCTGGAGCCTCGGCGCTCATCAAGCGAATGCCATTTCCGACTTTGGCTTGGATCTTAGTGCCTCGTCGCCCTTTACGACACGCGCAGTCCACGGTTGTTCTATTCTTCATCAATCCGGATATAACAAGGGTAACACTTTTTCTATTACCCTATAATTATTTACATTTTAACTCACTTTCGCTTCAGTATAACGTTCTCACAATTGACCTATTAAAGAAGGCAAATATAGCCATAACTGTAGTGTCCTATAACAGTGATTGTACGCAACAGAGATTGCCCATAACAGAGATTGCCCATAAAGAGATTGCCTATAAAGAAATTGTCGACAGCAGAGATTGTCTATTACATAAATTGTCTTTAAAAGAAATTGTCTATAACAGATATTTTCTATAACATAAATTGTCTATGACATGGATTTTCTATATAAACACCCTTTCGGTGTGTTCTAAACAAACTAACTAATCAAAGCTTGCAACAAGTTGTGGTTTAACGTATGAGAATACGCATACGTCTTTGTATAGTATAATTAATGTGCAAGTCGATGAGTGTACACTATTAGGTAGGGATATCGAGTATTTGGGTACAGGGATGACGATACATTTTCCACGAATGGAAGTTACAAATATCGGTATTACAAACTCGTTCTTGTTTCTAAAGTAATTAGGCTATATTCAAGCACTTTAGTTTTTCTATGCTTTTTTCCGTTTATGCTTTCTATTTTTACTTTGCTTATGTGTTATTGTTATACAAGAAATGCAAGCGCTATGGTACGTGTATTGCGTGAAAGATCTGGGAAGTTTTATCTATATCAAATGGGCTTGTAACAAATTTATCTCACAGCTTCCAATGAGACAGACTTTGAATGTTAGAAGTAACTGGAATAGTTATTTTTTATTACGTTGCTTTGATATATTTTGTGGAAATATTGCATCCGGAATGATATTAAATTTAAAGCATTGCATATTCATGTCTATCTAAAATACCACTACAAATAAACCAAAGTTTAACTGCCATATAAGCCTTAATATCTTCAGCATTGTTACTGCATTTTAATAGAATACTAACTGAGTATGATATTGATATGATGTGTACTCTTTCAGAAATTGTGTGAAGCTAATTTCCTATAGATTTCTTACACCATATTACAAGCAACTGAGCAAAATAATGTTTAGATCTGAAAATCTCCTTAAATCCAGCGGGCATTAATTTCGCAGGTATATTTTAGTATTAAATCATTCTCAACTAAGGCAATCGTTTACTGTCGTACAAACAATATTTCTGGGGTATCGAATAAACGGGTAAATGTGAGATTATGTTAAAATGTAACGTTACTGTCAACTGCTGTACACTGCCTATTATTTGATTGTGTGATTGTTTCTCAATTTTTCTCTATATATAGAAATGAATATATAATATATAAGGAATAATATAATGGTATGAATTTACCTTTTGAGAATGTCAGTGGGAATGTGATTTAGAATGTCTCAATAGCGCAATAGTTAGAGATGAAGATAACTTCATGAAGTTTTAAATGACAGACCCTGAGGTGAATTGAACCCTCGTGGGTTCGAATCCCAGCCGCGCTGATCTGAGAGTAAAATCTCGGACGTTCAATGGACTGGCTACACGGAAAATGGACAAATTGCCTAACGGATTTAACATGTGGTATTAAAAGTGATAGATATCAACATAGCTGATCATTTCACAATAATGTAATTAATGTGTGTAATTAATTAATTATAATTCCGCAATATACTATTTATTATTTATATTTAAGATAAAATGCTTAATTGAAAATGATCGCGTTATGAAATGTTAGTGAAAAGAAAGTGTTATGCAGAGTTGCACGTAGCAAGAACTGGGGAACGAAAACAAATATTTATTGAATTGTATGCACTTAAGAATACGTATGTATTGAATTGAATGCATTTAAGAATACGTATGTACTGAGTGGTATGCATTTAAGAATACGTATGTACTGAGTGGTATGCATTTAAGAATACGTATGTACTGAGTGGTATGCATTTACCTTTTAAGAATGTCAGTGGGAATGTGATTTATCATTAAACGCATTGTAAACTTCCCTCGCTCCTTGATCCTGATATGCAATGTATTACATAATTACTACGTCAAAAGCAGAACAAGAGAGCAAGCTCGAGGGCAAGTAATCGAATTTCAATTCAATTCGCGACAATGTTAGACTAGCATTGAAGAATGTACAGCAACATGTATACACGATGCATATCTCAGGATAAAACACAGTCATATTAGTTATGATATGATGCATCTAATATTAACGGATGGATTGCCAGCTTCCTCTCGGCCCGTTCACACACCACTATCTTTGATGGTCAAACATCGTCATCGGAAGCAATCAATGCCAGCATAGTCCAAGGAACAGCCCTTGGACCAACTGCATTTGTCATTGTTACATCAGACCTAAAAACCCTACAGCCTACAAACTCTTTGTTCAAATATGCCGACGACACATACCTGATTGTGCCTGCCTCTAACCTTCACTCAACGGAAGAGGAATTAGTCCATATCAAAAACTGGTCCCGCTCCAACAATCTAGTAAAACTAAAACAAAAGATATTTTCTTCCAATTACCCAAGCAAAAAGGCAGATAAGAGATGTCCCATAACTTGAAGGAATTGAGCGGGTTTCTAACTTCAAATGCTTAGGTGTCATAGTATCTGATAATTTTTTTTCCTGCTCACATCACAAGCATCATTAGCTTGTGTTCGAGCAACATTTTTGCGCTCTATTCTTTACGTAGTAAAGGTTTGGCAAATGATCTTCTTCAGAGAGTCTTTCAAGCCTCCACACTCTCTAAGCTTCTGTATGCCTCCCAATTTTGGTGGGGCTTTACAAATGCTGAAGAGAGAACCCGTCTTGAAACCTTTTTAAAGAAGGCAAGGAGAGCTGGATTCAACAGTAAAGAATCTAATTTTGAGGATCTATGTAACTCTGCTGACAATAATCTTTTCAAGACAATCTGTAACAACCCTGCACATTTACAGTCACTTTATCAGTGAAATTTTGTAAAGTTACTTAAATATAAATTTTAAATAACTGAATGAGTTATACTCTGCGTTAGTATCAGCCATCGAAGTATATGAAAAGCATATACTCCTTTATACTACTATATATATATATATATATATATATATATATATATATAATGTAATATATATATATATACATTATATTATATATATATTATATACATGTATATATATATATATAATGTAAATATATATATACATTATATTATATATATATATACATATATATGTATATGTAGTATATAGGAGTCTATGATGAAAGTAAAATACATGTTTTAAAATCTAAACATAAATTAATTAGTTATCTCAAAAGATTCTAAAACAGATACCAAAGGAAGTCGCAAAATCGCCATAAAGAAATTTGACATCTCAACAATCGCTTGCTTAAAGTCAGAGAAAGCATTTTTGACAAGGCATCTTATATGATTTACAAGGCTATTACTACCCCGGCTAAAGGCTATATGTCCCAATTATTGCAAGTTAGGTAACCTTACTCCTTGCAGTCATCTAATAGGTCCTCTAAGTATTGCACTAGGCAGAACAAGCATTCCTTCTCGCAGTAAACTGTCCAAGCAATCCTTCCAGCCTACTGCTCGACTGATCGGGAATTACTTTCTTTCTACTTTGCGCACCTCCTCATCTACTCATAAGCTGTTCCTTCTTCACGAATAGTTCCATAGGCAGTTAAAAGCTTTTTCTCTTCTATCTCTCCCAATCTAACAATATCCACCCAATGCCATTGATCTGAGACCAACACGTAAACCTTTATTTATGCTAGGACCTTTCCTTGGACCCAATTCCTGGATTTTGATTTGCACCCTTTTGGACTCAACGCTCTGCCTATCGGTTGCATTTGGTGCGATAGTGCTCGATGTTGCCGCGGACGTTACTAGCATTCTAATTCTCTTGTTCTAAATTAATCCAAAACAATCAAAACAAAACAATCAAAACAAAACAATCCAAAACTTGTTATGAGTTTCATAACCATAAATTTAATCGCGTCCAGAAAATACAGGTGCAGCAGACTAACTTTTAAATTCTAAATGTTCAATGTATCTAAATGTACATGTACATATTTACCAATATCTACATAGGATCTGTCAGGTAGAAGCCATGTGACAACGATTTCTGTATAATCTACCATTTGGTTGCCTATACTCAACACTTTTCAGACTACAGCTACTGAAACGGATGCGGCATTCCTAAGTTACCTGACTAAAGGTTTATCCATAAATACTGTATCTGAATGTATTTTGGAGCACGGAGAATGAAAGCGAAGATTACCTTATGAACCGAAACTTTCCAACTTTACTTACTAATTGTATTGTTTATGCACTTGTACGTGTAAACTGTACATAGCATGGACATAGTAAACACTAAACAGTCACAGAGATTGGCTGCAGGACCAGAGAAGGCGCAACAGATGGCTGGTCGTGCGACAGATGTCGCCTGTTGTCAATCAATCAAGCATCAATCGGTGGGGTTGATGAAAAGCTATGTCAATGATGGTTTATTGCTTATAAAGTTAAGTGCAGTTTGTCAGAAGATAATTTATACTATAAAAAAGTAAGGTTAAAGCTAATGTTAGCGTCAGTTTCCTCACTCGAATGTGATGTCAGTGACGGACGAACCCAGGATTTAAACCCTGTGCATACTGATCAGGCAGTCGAATATCTTACTGACATCGCCATTGGCTCCAGCCGAATATAAAGTAATATACTATGTATATAATATATATATATATATATATATATATATATATATATATATATATACTGTATATATATATATATGTATATATATACATGTATATATATATATAACTATAATTTAATTAATTCCTTTTTATTTTTAATTAAATAAAAAATGTGCAGCAACGAATAATCAACAATGATATTTGTAAAACTAAAGCTCTCGCCCCCTTACAGTGTTTTGCAAAGTGGCAAATTCAAGGTACATATCCATGCCCGAAGTCTACTTTCAAGCTTAATGAAGAGCACTAATAAGATCAATAATCACTTCAAAATGTAAATCAGGAGGCCGTCGATTAGAAATCCCAATCTCTGTCATACTATCCCTGATGCAACGGAAACAGACCTTAACTTTAGCTCTGTAGCTTTAGAGAAACAGCAAAAAGTAATTTTGTCGTATACTGTCACCATCTGTCGAGTGAAATTTTGTTGGCCTCAGGAGCAATGCTTTATGCCTCACAACTAGAGTTGGGAATCGAACCGAACCGAACTCGAACCCAGACTCTGTCCGAACCCGAACCGGACCCGAACCCAGACTCTGAACGAACTCAAACCGAACCCATACTTTGTCGAAACCGAACTGAACCAAACTCATGGAGTTCCTTTCTTCTTCACCAGCCTGACTTTATATATAGATAGTAAGAACAATACAAATATATATTAGTTTTTGCATTTACATGTCTTACAGTATCTAACAGCATATATTCAGGTAAGGCTGGTTCCGACATAAATTTATAAATGGTAGCAGTACAAAGGAATGGTAGCGGGAAGCTAGACGGGCCTACAGAAGATAATGGATAGTCTGAATGATACGGCACTGAAATATGGAATGAAGATTAACATCAAAGAGACAAAAGTGGTGAGAGTATCCCATAAAAATCTGAAAATGCTGGACTCAATCTAGGTGGATTTGTTCTTGTTAAATTCAAATTAAGATTTTTTTCTAATTTTAGTGTGCTACCGTAATATTTTTGCAGCAAGATGTACAAATAATTATATATGACATTCTATATGTGTTAAGGCCATCTAGAGTAAATAATTTTTCACCATAGCAATGCAATAATTGCATAACTATTTTCGTAACTTCATAATTGATCTGAGAGTTTGAAATTTGAAACCCTAAAAGTGGCCACACACGATCAAATTTATCTGAACAGATATCTGTTCAGATAAATTTGACGGAGCCCACACACGGTCAAATTTAACTGACAGATATCTGAACAGATATCTGATCAGATATCTGTTCAGATAAATTTGATTCGTCCACACACGGTCAAATTTATCTGTTCAGATCTGAGAACTGAACGGATATTTTGCCCACACACGGTCAAATTTATCTGCAGATAAAACTGATGATCGCCCACACACGGTCAAATTTAACTGTTCAGATATCTGATCAGTTATACTAATTAGCTGTCAATCATTGCCAGACTGCAGCGCGCGTGACTGGCGTTGTTATTACTACTGCAGTGAATCAATATATTTTTGAGCTATTTAAACTACTAATTTGAGAGCTACCCATCCCCTGATTGATGGTGGCTGTCCAAATGATGGAAGTATCATTTAATGATTTAATAGGTCCATTTTTATTATTTAATTTTTAATCTAAATTTAAAATTATACCCCTGCCTATTTTGTAAGCACAAGTTCAACTATTTTATTAGTATCATTTACGTTCACCATACATGTAGATCACATTTAGTAGTCTTTGTTTTTCAGTGAATTGTGCGTTTGAATCCAGACCAATTTTCATCCGAGGCGAACACTCTAACCGTTACGTCATATCCACCCAATACTTCACTATCAATACAACAGTATAATATAATACTAGTTATAGTCTATGCACCCACATGTTAATTATTCTGCATCATTAAATATTCTGCTTCATCGTCACTATTTAGTTTATATTTCTACATACCCGTATAGGCAAAGTTTATTACATTATATATATATATATATATACAGTGTATATATATATATCCCATATATCAGTATATATCAATTCAACTAATTAGATTCAACTTTTAATATTTGGAAAGCCTTTTGCCATTAATTTTCTTGTAGCTTTCTTTGCCGAATATAACTAATTGCTTACAATTTCAATTTTAGTAGTGTTAATAGTTTTTATCAGGGTCAATCGCAATGAATATCCGTGCTTGATATCACATGGACAACAACAACATTTGCAGAATAATGATGATTAGTTATTAAATCCTTGCTTATCGCTTCTAAATCGCTGAGTTGGTTATTTCGAGATACAGAAGCTGAAGGGGGGGGGGGGGGAGGACAAGATTATCGGAGGGTCGGATTGCTGTCCAACGCTTCCGTGCTTGAAAAGGATAATGATAATATTTGCAGGCCTTGATTGTTGTTATATTTTAATTTTATGCAGTCTCATGAAGAGGTGTTGACCTTTGCTCTTTTCCAGGTTATGGCCAGGTTGTTTAGCCTGTCTTTATTCCTATCCTGCTAGGTATATGTAATTTTATAGATACTACGTTTTGAACGCTTGTTTGCTGGTTTACTAATAGTTCAATGTGTATTAGATAACTTAATTTTATTTCTGCAATAAGCTAAACCTTTTGTGGAAACTGTACTTTATCCGCCAACATGTCCGAGGCGATTTGGTTGAATTAGAGATGTCAAAAAACATTTAAGTATCGAAATTATTCTAATATTTAATTTTTGGTAAGGTATCGCTAACTGTGTGTAGATTCTCGGTTCATTGTTTGTGAACTGTTAACAAGTTTTCCTAGGTGTTAAACCTATAGTTGTGAAAAAAAGAGCTAGATGTGAACTGAATTAGAAGAATTAACGTAAGGCATTGAGTTGTGTACTCTTTAATAGACTGGGGCACAGTAGCCACCAGAAGTTATATTGTGACACCCATGGGTTATTAGGTAAGGTAGACACAACTCATGATTGGGTAGTAGTGTAATGCGGTAAGCACAAAAATTAGCTCAGATATAGAGAGTGAAACGGGTGGAAAGTACGTATAGTTCCCCATTGGACAACGACCCGTTGATAGTTGATGTATAAATATTACATATAGTGAATGGCATATATACCTAGATGTCAGGTAAAGTACCAATGAAGGTATTAACAACCAGACATATCAGGAAATGAAAATATACAAGATATTTACAAAATCCTGGACCAGGTTCAAATCTCTGATAACTGGGGCAAATAATGTGAGAGTTAATGAAACAGGTAATGTCTCACTTAATTAAATTCCTACACAAAGATGTACTCAGGCAAACAACAGGAATTACTAATTAATTAGAAGAATATTCATTCCTCAATTAATGTTTTATTATGAACAAAACAAAGTATCAAACGTGCAAGAAACCATAACGAGTTAAACGACGTGAATGTAAAACTAAATTACAGTTAAAATAATAATAATTATAATAATAGCAAATTAAATAATATAAATAAGATGTTCATAAATTACTATATCGCCTTTAAAGTTACACGGCGCAAAATATAGTCGACACAAATCTGAAAACGGGCGTTAAACTGAACTACCACACTGGTTGCTCATTATCTGTAATTAACATATGTGTTATGCTACGCACTAATGTATCAGTATGTGAAAAACCACGATACAGTAGATTCCCCTCGAAACTGGTCTATAAATTATCCCTCAAACAAATGGGTCGTCACCCATAAACATAACAAATGGGTTTGCCGCCTATTTCTAAATCCCCAAGGATTTAATTTATCACACTGGCTCTGTTAATTCTTACCCAGGCTATAGTCTCCGAGTCTTGAAACGGTTTAGCCGTTTTTTATATGTTTTAAACAAGAACCCCCAGGAAACTATTTTAGCCACACCTGGTAAATTTCATTTAGGCCACAGTACTCACTCTCTTATAAATTCCTAGTACTGGCCTCTAAATTAATACACAATAAAGTCTGCTCAAGTTAATGAATGCTAGCTTTTCCCCTCTCAAATAGGGTTATCACAACACCACACGAGCCACTCCCTACACCAACAGGCTTCAGACTGGGCAAATAATTGCTACCAAAACTATACAGACAATGAAGGAGAAATTACTACTGTAAAGTGTTTTCCTTAATACACTATTCAGCGAGCATACCACATATACTTACAAGTTACAGATAACGGACGCACAGTGGCCTTCCCCGCTCGGTCATGACTTAAAATAAACACTTAATGAAAGCCCAAAAAAATAATAGAAATAATATGTATAAAGTTTAAAACATTTCTAGTTCATGTTTATACTTTTAAAGACCGAGGAGGAAGTGAGTTAAAGTCCAAATACCCCGCAATAATACAGTGTTACCACGAGCTGTTAAAAAAAACCTTGTAGCTTCAGATGTAAACAAAACATCCATGACAGTATCAAGTGCATAAAGGATCGATCAATCCGCGCCTGACACTAGACCTACCTTATCTCTTCACAGAAATATTATATACTTTGAGGCCGTCATAATTAAGACAGTCTAATTCCTGAAACATTTTAATGTGGAATATTTAAAATATTATTTCAATATATCGTTAAATGACTAAACATATAATATCTAATGTTATAGTTGAATAGTTAGCATTGTAGTTTTCCCTAGTTAGCTTTCGATTAGAGTGCGGAATAATTCATTTCAGAAGATTAGGCCTAAAATAGGCCTATATACTTAAGAACTTCTCAACTTTTATTACATGGATTGACCTTCTACCTATTATAAATTTTATTCTTTTACTAGAATATTAGTACACATTATCTGGTTATCAGTTGTGGACATTTTTCACTTATAATGTTTGCTATCACATAGTTATAATTAAAGTGTCAGACGTGTTGAAATAAATTTTATTTTATACATACAGTATATTCCGTTTTGGTTATCACATAGCAATAGCAATTTAGGACATACATATAGAAAGAACCTGGTCCATAATACTCCAGATTTGGTTTCCTCACTGAACCCCATTGTGACAGTTTCATAAATATATTAATAATTATAGTCTGCTATTTCTAATAATTAATGAAATAAAAATTCATTAATTACTAGTATTCATCATCATCGTATGGGATACGAATAGAACTTAAGCTTTTCCATTGGTTTTAGAAACTTTTGTAGCAATTTTAGGGCCTAGTCGCTTACCATCAACCGAATGCTTTTTTCTGACGTTGATTTATATCTCAATGATTTGTCGCCTTTCACGACACTGCAGTCAACAGTTAAATAACATAACATAATATTACAACATTATAGAGTCAGGAAGCAATTATATGTAGAGATGGGAATCGAACCGAACCCGAACCGAACCGAACTCTAAGCATTCGTGACAGAAGTATAGATCACAAAGAGAATATTAAACTGAACCGTTATTGCGTGTTTGATGGAATGGTTCAAATGGGCGACCAGTGCATTTGGGCATGACAGCTCTTGTGCAATCCAAGTTGGACTACTGCAATTCCCTGTTTTTAAATTTCCCTGGCTGTGAGATTGATCGGTTGCAGTCTGTTCAGAATTCTCTTGCGCGAGCAAGTTCTTGTAGTTCCATGTACTCACATGTTACGCCTATTTTAAAGTCTTGGCACTGGCTAAAGATGAAAGAAAGTATCATTTACAAAACAGCTTCTTTAATCTATAAGTCCTTCACCAACCCTGGACATACTTGTATGTCTCACTTGATTAAAGTGATGCAGCCTGCTGTTATTCGGTCTTCTAAATTAATTACTCTTGTGAGACCTAGCTTACCATCACGCTCTAAGCTATCTAATAGATTTTTTTCAGCATGTTGCACAGCAGATGTGGAATTCTCTTCCTTCCAATTTTCGGAAGTCTTCGTTTGAATCACGTCGGCCTTTGCTTTCCTATGAGCAGTTCAATAGGCAGTTGAAGACCTAGCTTTTTCATCCCTCTTTTCCATCTAGTGTACATGAGCAGCGACCTGCGCCTAAACCACCTTTTCTTTAACTCCCTTTACTTTGGACTGAATTTCTGGTGATATTAAGTTTCAATTTTGAAATGAATGAATGCTTTTCTGGAATTTAACGGACGAAAAGCAATTCATAAGTACCTATAAGTGTTTATGTACATTGTACATCCTTTGCTATGCAATTTGTACCAACTTTAGACGTAGAGTCTGTATTATAAATAATATGAAAAATGAAGTTCTGCGAATTACCATACTGTAAGAGAAATTGAATATGTATTAAGAAATATGAAGAAGAGATGGATAGGACACATTCTAAGGGGGGAAGGTCTATTAAAAGAGGTCATAGAAGGTAGAATGGAAGGAAAAAGAGGCAGGGGCAAGCCGAAATTAATTATGTTAGATGATTTAAAGACCCACTCATATGTGGAAATGAAGAGGAAGGCGGAAGACAGAGAAGAGTGGAGGCGTTATGTACCATGGACCTGCCAGTAGGCAGTGCACTAAGAGAGAGAAGAGAAATTGTTGAAATAAACTCAATGCACACTGTGACGGTAAACAAACAGCGAGAACATGCATGACCTTCAGCATTGACAATAATTGGCAGTTTTTGCGTTAGTAGACCTATATATTAGAGATGGAAATTTTATGAATTTCCAGAGTTCGGGTTCGGTTCGGTTCGTTGAAAATGAAAGTTCGGTTCGGGTTCGGTCAGAAGTTGACAATTTGAGAGTTCGGTTCGGTTCGGTTCGTTGAAAATGAAAGTTCGGTTCGGTTCGGGTTCGGTTCTAACAAGGGTTCGAGTTCGGTTCGGGTTCGGCTTGCTTTCCAACTCGCAGGATTTCGATTCGAGTTCGAAATGGTTTGGTTTGGATAATGTTGCAATTGTTTAACTTTACTTATAATAATCATGGTTATGACAAACATGTTTAAAATGGTTTATGGTAAATATGCTACAAAATTCATTAAGTAATAATAGCTGCCACATTTTTTCACCTGGGTAAAAATATGACAATGAAAAAGGAGAGAAGTGGTATTTATTCCTGTACATTTCTTAAATATTGTAAGTTGACCAACAAATGTTCATAATATTGATATTTAGCTTTATTATTGTACCTGAAATATTCTCCTTGATTATAACGAACAAATAGAATGCTTCATAAATTTTTTAATGTTTATTGTCACTATAGGCCTATATATTAGATACGTTTATAATTAAGTGGAAATGTCTTGGCTAAAATTTGATCCAATATTTCAGAAGCAAAGTGCAATTTAGTAACATAAAAATGTCAAATAAAGATGATTTAGTAAGCACGTGTACTTCTGTAGAAATTAGAACTGAAAAATATATAGTATTCTGTATTATGAACTGTATGCATCCAACTTATATTAGTGACGAACGTAAACGTTTATGTACTTTTTCTCCTATATGAAAGTCATTTGTCAAAAGTAATAATTTTGAAAAAATTATTCGCTAATTCTGTAACATTTCCGCATAAAATTATCTTGCAAGACATGAAATGTTTAAAAACAATGAATCTCATTGACATATATAATATTAATGTTAGAATTATTTTATATAGCAAAATATTTACTTTGTAGTTTTCTTGTCATCACATTCTAACTCCTATTCTATATTTTATATTAGTATTAAGTTGATTTATGCTTTCATTTATGCTAGGTGAAATCGCACACACACGCACACATAAATATAGGCCCTATATATATACATGTACATGTATATATATAATATATATATATATATATGCATATTATATATATATATTATACATATATCCAAAGTTAATGTTAACGTCAGTTTTCTCACTCGAAAGAGATGTCACTTATGGGCGAGCCCAGGATTTGAACCCCGCACATACTGATCCGCGGTCGAAAATCTTAGACTTTGTCACTGGCTCCAGCCAGTGACGATGTGGATGCTTTATAAGAGTTCAATGAAGTAAATAAATATTTTAATATAACTTATTGGAACACTGGCATGATTAGGCTTCATTAGGTTGCTTAGAGAAAGTAACCATATTGAAGGACAAGCACATAATCGAAGGCTATAGTGAATTGGTACTTGAGTGACGCACTAGAAAGTAATAAATCACTCTCTTGGTCGAACACGGAAGTTTCCCATTTGAAATACAGGCTAAAAGATTCTTGCATCCTGGGGGCTTTGTTTTGTGATCATTGAAAATTTCTGAATTTTCCTCAACTCTAAATAAGTATAAACTACAAATATCGATAAGGTGTACATTTTTTATTGAATTATAAAGATGTGCCGTACTGTATCCTGCAACTAGCTCTTTTTGAGCTAAGATAGAGGTCGCGTGGAGCTTTACTTTATACTAATTTCATAGACCTAACTGCCTTTCGAATAAAAATTAGGCCTAGTCATTGTATTAGGTCCTCTGACCAACATAATCCAGGAATCGAATGTTCTGTTTTGTTGCACGGTGGTATCTCATGACAACATTGTAAAACATTGACAACACGGTGGTATCTCATGACAACAATGTAAACATTAACACTCTACAATTCTTCAGAACTGTTTGGCATATAAAACAGCGCGCGCACAGCAGGGTGAGATAGGGAATGGGTGGGAAGGCATCCATTGTCTTGGAAATAGTGAGGCTCAGACAAAAAATTCATAGAATACAATTTTATTGGACGCGTTGTTTCTTCTATCAAGCATTTAATTCCGCTTGAGAATTTAGAAACTACTCACAAAAGACATTTATTTCAGAACGACTCAGACCCAAGCAACTCTTTGGTTAATAGAGTTCTGTCTCATACCGCTTCACTTATAAGTGGAGCACTATGAGAGCAGATTTAGTTTTTATTTATTTATTACGTTTAGCTCATAAAACACATATAAATATGCTCAAATATTTAACAGGAAATAAGAAAACATTCCGCAATCGTGAGTGAAACGGTTAAAGGCTACGGATAGCACTTACAAATTCAGCGATTGTAAATATTTATATGTTAACAGTAACTAAAGTTGCGTGGAAAGGGGGTATAGGCCTATGTTAAATTGACCTAGTAAGCCCTAGTATCACTTACGAGAATCTCATTAGTCACATTTCCAAAAATAGGACAGTAGAAAAATGACAGCCTTCTGCTTCTTGCTTTAAATATCTTTATCTAAACTAAATTAATATCAATTCAAAGTTTTCAACGGAAGTGCAGCTCAGTTTAATATCAATTTAAATCCACTACTTGTATAAACAGAATGCTCATCTTAAAATCGAACGTATAAATGGATGCGTATGTAGAGGTCCTTTTTCGTAACATCATGAAATAAGTCATGAAAATATAATGTTAAGTGACCGATCCCAAGTTACCATATGCACAAGTAGAGACTCCCGACCGAGCTTCTCAGTGAATAAAATCTATGCAATTCACATGCAGCTTGAACAATTGAATAGGCTCTATATGACATGTGATATTATATATATCAACTTCTTTATTCGTCAAAATTTGACTGGAACAAGAGCAACAATAAACAAATCAAACAGCATAAACATAAAATTAGTATAAAAATAAAACACCACTAAAAACACAGTTAGAGTTACAGTTAGCCTAATTGGATCGAAATACTCACTTCATACATTCTATTATTGAGCATATGTCAACAAACAAAATAAAAATCCAATATTATTAATGGCAATATATTATAAGTTGTTATAAGTGATATACAGTATATATAAGTGTATAATATATATATAAGATATTATAAATGATGTGATATTAAAAGTATTGCGATATTAGAAGTTATGTGATGTTAAAAGTGATATTAAAAGTATTGCGATATTAGAAGTTATGTGATGTTAAAAGTGATATTAAAAGTATTGCGATATTAGAAGTTATGTGATGTTAAAAATGGTGTGATATTAGAAGTCATGTAATGTTAAGAGTGATGTTAAAAGTGATGCGATATTAGAAGTTTTGTGATGTTAAAAGTGATAGATGAAATAAAAAATGATCATTTCTTAACTGGTTCAAGAAGTCACAGAGACTTACAACACCATGGCAGTTACATACCTTAATATAACAAAATATTCAATAAGCATGATTACAACAGCTACATACACATAATACTTATAATAATGTACTTCGGCATATAAGATCATAATAATATATTTATTACAAAGTGTGTTTAATCTTTTCTGGCTGGAGCTAGTGGCAATATCGATAAGGTACTCGACCGCGGATCAGTATGTGGGAGGTTCAAATCCTGGGCTCGCCCGTCACTGACATCGCTTTCGAGTGAGGAAACTGACGTTAACATTGGCTTTACCAGCTTTTTAGCATAACAAAATAACATAACAACAATTAGAGTGCTACTGCCATCCATTACAAAATCGAGCACGATGATGACCTAACAGTGTTCTTTAGAAATCTACAAGTAGCCGTATCATATTCGGCAAGCCTTTTAAAAAGTAGAAATAAAAAGTAGAAAGACAAAGCCTTGTATTACAATAATTATTTAGTATTGATTTCTAAAAGCAAATAACTGAAATGTTGATATTTCAAAAGATTGATAAAGCGAGGTTCAGTAGATATGAAATTAAATTGCAGTCATAGCGATAGTTCAGAAAGGTGAGAAATGAGGACTGAAAAGATATAGCGCTAGCTCTCTCCCTCTTAGTACACTGCCTACTGGCAGGTCCATAGCATATAACGCTTCCAATCTTCTCTGTCTTCCGCTTTCCTCTCTTCATGTTCACACATATGAGTGGATCTTTAAATCATCTAACATACCTAATCTCGGCCTGCCTCTGCCTCTATTTCTTTCCATTCTGCCTTCTATGACCTCTTCTAGTAGACGTTTCCCCTTAAAATTTGTCCTATCCAACTCTTCTCCCTATTTCTTAATACATTTATCAGCTTTCTATCTGTGCCAACTTTCTCCAGAACTTCCTCATTTGTAACCTTTTGCGTCGAACTAATCCTTTCCATTCTTCTTCAAATCCACATTTCCCTAGTTTCCTGATATCTTCCTTCCTCAAGACCTGTGTTTCACATCCATATAATAGCGTGTTCCAAACCAAGGTTTTCACTATCTCAATCTTTGTGGCTTTCTTTAGACGTTTTGTTAAAAGTTCTTTCCTACTACCCAAAGCCTCTGTTGCTTGTGCAATCCTACTGCATAATTCAATCTCACATTTTCCATCATCGGTTACAGTATGACCAAAATATTTGAAACTCCTTACCTGTTCCAATTTCGTACCATTTATTGTGATATTAACTTCACCTTTATTACGGAACAGTCTCATAACTTTTGTCTTTTTAACATCAGTAGGATAATAATTAACTTTCTGGTCTATCTTTAAGAATAAATATTTACGATACGTAGGGCTACCCCAAAATATCTATTTCACGTTATATGATGTTTGCCTTAGATTGTAAATATTGTTGTACTAAATATTGTTGTATAAGGTTTGCTTAGTGATATCAAAAAAAACATGCGAGAAAATTTCTAGGCACTCTCTTCGATGGGCCTATTGCACAGGTGTCTACATGTATGCCTGACAGTATTGGCAGGGAGACAGTTAAGTAATACAGTAGTTCACAGTCTGAATTAGGCTCGCCAGCTGTAGTTGGTTAAAATGAAGTGTCATTTTAACCAACTACAGCTGTAGTTGGTTAAAATGACACTTCATTTTAACCAACTACAGCTGGCGAGCCTAATAAATGACTTCAAAATCCCGTTCTTGAACGGAAATTCAACGATTATTGTTAAAATTACATATTGTAAAGCTACAAAGCTAGTATTAACGTCAGTCTCCTCACTCGAAGGCGATATCAGTGACGGGTGAGCCCAGGATTTGAACCCAGCAGATACTGATCCGCGGTCGAGTATCTTCTCCGGCCAGTAGCATATACGTGTATATATATAATATTCTATCCTAACTAATATTTGATTTAATTTTGAAACCTTAGTAACTACAGTTATTGTATAGGCTATAGCTAATTGTATTAGGTTGCCACTACAATTGTCAGCTTATATATATGATAAGTGTAATCAATGCTTTGTAAATTATAGAAGTTTAGAATTGACCTGTATTTTTTTCTAATATTGTTTTGATGCCAAAGAAAAGTAGAATATACGGTTATATATAAATTAGATATATTATATATATTAATAAAATATATTATATATATAATAAATTAGATATAGCTTTATAGCATCACTTAGTATCATGCGGTTTATAACGTATTTATCATTCAAGGGGCTATGCTTAGTCGATATGGTGTAACTTCCTTTGGCAACGTTTCTTCAGGTTTGATATGATGGTTGGTTTAGTGGGCGCAAAAGCGGAGCCAGCAAGTGGTCAGGATTATAACAGACTGCCTTGACTCGCTTACAATCAGCTGACAAGCGGATATTCTTAAAAGTTAGCTCTTTGTTACAGAAACCAGTCCTTTTCATTGCCTTAAAATTCTTCTAGGTGGTTTCGATCTTCAGTAAACCCGACCAATATTGTGAGGCGTAGAGTAACTGACTGAGTAGAAGCCTGGAACACTATCCGAAGAGGACTTCATTGGATAGGCCTTTTGTGCTCAGGAGTATAAAGCAGACAATTCCATCTAAGTAGGGCACTTCAATTGTCTGACGCTTACGGCTAGGTGACTAAGATAATTTCTCTAGATTTACTTCTGTTTAGGTGTAGATTTGTTTACTGTAGCCCATTTTTCCGAAGTTCATTAATTATTCTTTGATGATGATACTTTGAGATTTGTGTCATCAGCAAATATTAGTAAAGAATTTTCCGAATGCAATGTCATTAGATAGAGGATATAAAAATAAAAGCAGGAGGACCACTCTTTAGAGATATCACTCTAACAAACGTTTGGTCTTCAAGTGTAGAGAATATTTTATGAAAGAGAGTGACAAGGGCAAGTACATATAAATTATATATGACTATTATATATACATTTACAGTATATGTAGCTTACCTAATCGGATGGAATCTATTGATGAGCATTAGCTTTGGATTATTTGATGCTTATGTTTGTTATTATGTATACATTGTTTATTAATTATTTATTATCAATTGTTAAAATTAATATTTAATAAAAGGAAATAATTATTTATTAATTTCATAATTTAGGCAAAGTGAAAACTATGAAATGGTTACATTGAAGAAATGAGTCGATTTTCTGAATAACCTTTAGAACCCTTATGCCACTTGTACATGTACAGGATGCAGGAAATTTGAATAGAGAACACGTGAAAACTGCACGCGTTTAGAAATAGACTAAAGTAAATGCTAAGAATTGTATGACAAGAGCTACTTAAGTACTGTTGTCATCTGTATAGTCTATTACTCGCCAGATGACAGCAGTCATATGGCCTAACATTAAATTCTGACTAGAAATGGGCAAATATTTCTAGGCTGTAATTTGATATAATTATTAAGGTGAATGTTTTTTTTCTTACATAGTAATAATATAGGAACTTAGTAGTCATATTAGCTCGCTAATCGACTATTTTATAGTATGTTGTGCTATTTTTCAGTTAATCAAAATGCAGCCGTATTCTATCTCTTCAGCGTAATTAAATTAATTCGTTATTAATGTAACTAGATAAGCAGTGAGTTAGTACGATAGGCCTACGTCTTTATTATAAAAGTAATGGCAATGACTGTTAAGAAGCTTACTAGCTAGACTTAAAGTCATGACTCGATATAGTAACGTCTCTAGGAAAAATATATGGCAACAACAACCATGTGGTTTTTCTCAGGTAAGAATATATTATATTACGATCATGCTTTGTAACTTAATTTTTTTATTTCTAGACTAAAAGATAAGGCCTGCTTTTCCCTTGTCGTTCAGCCTCTATTCAATTTGGAAATAGCAAAAAAAAATTTCATTCTTAAACAAAATTTTCAGAAAAATTTCATTCTGAGCTAATTTTCTTCTTAATGTTAACTCTTGTTCTGAATTCTTATTTGTTTCATTTTATTGATAAAATATTGAAAATATTTTGAGGAGGTATATACATTTTAAAACATTATGTTGTATTTATTAGTTTCGCCAATTCTCTTTCCCATTATAGTATGAGGAAACCGTTGAGTTTATACAAATCTAATACAAATACTAACTATGGAAAAAGAACTAACAGTTATATATATACCCATTTGTGGATATGCTCCCTGAAAACATACATGCAATCAGTTCCACCAATATTTATTTAAGGAAAATTAAGGAACACGAATATGAATGTGAATATGAACTAGCTAATTTCCTTTCTTTTGCTTTATCCCACAAGTTTATGTTTTTATGTTATTTTTCTGTTGACTTGCACTGGTTTTAAAATTTAATTTGTAAGTTTTCATTTGTACTTTTGAGGTAACCAACTAGATGGCGCTAGTCGCTGTTTTGGTAGCCTCTATTTCTGATCAAATACATAGAACTACTACTACTGATAGAATAGACAAATTATTAATTATGTGCTGGTTATGTTTTTGACTGAAATATTTATTCTGGTATGAATTCATTAGCAAAGATAGTGGCTGAAAAATTTAAGAAAAAGTTTAAACTTAAACTCTCTCAGTTAAATTAATTGTTTTAAATTAATTATACTTAAATATCTAAAGCTGCAACATACTTGGAGCAGAGCTTTAATAGTTAGTTATATATGACTATTGACACAATAATACATAAAAGTGTACACTTAAAAATGAACGAATTATGACTTTTATAAAGTTTTAACTATAATTGAGACAATATATGTAGTACTGTGCTTGTTCTAAATAATTAGCTTTACGTTTTAATATCATCAGTTCTATCTAAAGTAGGCCTACTCAAAATAGTCATCTAATTTTTGTCAAATGTCGAATGTTGAAATATTTGTTATTAAGTGTGTGATAGATAATGTTAAATGATAATGATGAAGAATAGAAATACACTAAGATTAAGATAGTGAAAACCTTGGTATGGACTACGCTATTTTACGGATGTGAAATGTGGACCTTAACTTAAAGAAGGAAGATATCAGAAAACTAGACGCATTGGAAATGTGAATATTGAGAAGAATGGAAAAGATTTGCGAATGAGGAAGTTTTGGAGAGATTTAGTACAGATAGACAGTTGATAAATGCAGTTAGAAATAGGAAGAAGAGCTGGATATTACCCATTCCAAGGGGGAAAGTCTACTAAAGGAGAAAAGAGGTCATAGAAGACAAAGTGGAGGCCGAGATTAGGAATGCTAGATGATTTAAAGATCCACTCATATTTGGACATGAAGAGGAAAGCGGAAGATAGAGAAGTGCAGATGCTTTATATAGGCCTACCATTGACCCGCCAGTAGGTTGTGCACTAAGAGAGAGATAGAGAGAGAGATTATTTAAATTCAAATAATGTGAGCTAAGTGTTTTGGGTATTTAATTGTAGCGCGATTTGTTGGGCTGGCAAGAGTACTACAATGGCCGAATGGACACAGCATCCTGCCGTGGGGAGGTCTGATGGCTCAGAACATGGCTCTAATTGGGCTCAACAGACGATTCCAAGTTAGTTATTTAGTCATAATACCTTAGTACTTTGGTCGCTTGGGTGGTGGATTAGGTAGCACGTAGTCTACATGTGCGCCCGATTGGCAAGTGACCATGGGTTCGATAAACAGCCGGGCAATATCGTATAGTGTCCTTCGAGATACGAAATCAGAGGTCAAATTAAGCTCTAGTTTTTTATGAGCAAATTAAGATATGCTTAAGGGATTAAGGAATTGTATCTCTTCAAAATTAATCTTTTGAAATTTTCGCACCGAAAAAAATGAATAATAGCGTAATTTAGGTTATAAGTTAGAACAAAGATGCTAATTTCTAAATATATAACAAGTAACTTGTACAATTGTAATTAATGAATTAGTTACTTTAATTTTGAACGCCGAATTGAATCTTGAAAATCATAAGTAGATGGAACTAGGAAGCACATAAATCTCAAATTGCTTAGGGTGCTATAAAAATGAAGAAGTTTTGCAGTTTATCCTTTGTTGATGTCGGTGCACTAATACATGGCTATTTTAACATTAATTTTATATTCACTTTACTTTATCGTAATTATCGCCTTGGACTTTGCCCAACAGCTACTGTTAAGCAGTATTACATTCTTCCATTAGGCCCTACTCATGAATAATCATTACAACTGATTATGTCTCTAAGAATGAAGCGAGTTCATTCATTGGACGCTATCAATACGGCTTCAACTGATCCTGTGGATCGATCGTTCACGCAGGTAGTGAAGAAAGGAACACGCGGGGTGAAAGCCCCACAATCTCAACCGGCTATTTCTATAGATTCTGGCATCGAGGTTAACAGTGATTACATCAAATTGAACTGTGTGGTTTGTAATGAAGAGGGCACCCTAGCCTCTACCATTCGTTGTGAATCGTGCGAACTGAGCTATCATCTCAGCTGCTGCGGTGTCGATGAACCCGATCACCACAAGGTGTTAAGATTCATAAATGTCATGGGGTTCACATGCAACATTTGCAGAGTCAGCTAGATAGAGCTCAGTTGTGCTCTTTCTGACGGCCGTTTTATTTGTATTCTGTCTCGTTGTATGCGATTTGTGTATATTTGGATTCAGTTACAAATAAATGATCATGCTTCTCGCTCGTGTCACATTCCTTGGTTCATAACAGTTCGTTGGACAAACACTTAAATAATATACTGGCCATTTTTGCTAATACAGCATACTAAATTTTGGCAAAATACTGATTTAGTATAACCCGTACTTTGCCCGGATTGCTGAAGAATAGACCAACGTGGGTGGCACTTATCGAAAATAGTGACGACGCTTTAAAATCCAAACCAACGCTAGAAAGGGCATTCGACTGGTGCTAGGCTATCCAGAAATTGCTGCAATATTTTCTAAAGCGAATTGAAATGTTTAATATAGGGGGTTGACTGATGATACGGTGTAGGACCGATATTATTTGAGTAGGTCTATTCGTATCCCGACTCTAGTTAATCTGTAATTCAAGGGAAGAAGAAGATGATGATTATGATGATGATGATGATGATGAATGTTGATTTAGTACTCACAAGCTGTAGCTTAAACTGCCGACGGTTGTGGGGTCTTGCATATCTTATATCGGCGCATTTAAAATAGAATGTTAAATACTTCAGACTATATTAAAACTACTTGGCACTTATATCATTTAACTCCCTGTGTTTTGACCGGGTTGTTTGAAGAATAGACCAACCGGTGACTGCACGTGCCGTAGAAGGCGACTAAATCACTAAGATCCATACCACCGCCAGAAAGGGCATTCGGATGGTGAGCGCCTAGGCTCCAGAAATTTCTACACAAATTTAAACGAATGGAAAAGTCTCAAATAGTGGATTGACTGATGATATGATGAAGGACAGAGAGGATTTGAGACAGTCTATTCGTATCCTGACTTTAGTTAAACTGGGATTCAAGGGAAGACGATGATGATGTACGTATATCATTTAACGATTCTTTTAAATATAATAATAATAATCATAAAGAGTTTTAACGTCCGTTTCCTCATCCAGGGATGATGTCAGGGACGTCTCCAACTGCACGCATCACTACAGATCAATTCACCCAGACCAATCTGCAAAAGAAATGTGCTGAGGAGAAGTAAGGTCCTAAACGAAAGCCATCAAAAATGGTCAGGGTAGATTGATTATGTCTATGGTGGGAAAAGGTAAGTCATAAGCTTGCTAGATAATGTTGAAAGAGAAAAACAAGAGCTCAGATTACCAGGTAAAGAGTTCCAGATTGCGAGGGTGCTGCGTAAGAAAATGAACTTCTGCCCATTGATATGAGAATATTTGGAACAGAGAGAAGATTGACATCAGTGGAACGAAGTGCACGTGAGGGACGATTGGGAAGAAGAATTTCAGATAAGTAAGAAGGCTAGCCAAATCGCATAGTTTTAAAAGTTAATAGAGCTATTTTATATTTTATGCGTTGATTAACGGAGAGCCAGTGAAGACTGCGAAGTAGAGAAAGAGTGCGAAATTGAAGTCGAGAGGACTTACAAACAACACGTGCAAGAGAATGTTGGACGTGCTGCAAACGATTGAGAGAAGAAATAGGCAACCCATGTGATAATGAATTACAGTAGTCGAGCTTTAAATGAACTATAGAATTAGCAGGGATAGTGGCTGAAATATATTAAATACGTAACAAGAATTTGAATTTCAATGGTGCAGTGGCTATGATTGTTATGATGTAAGAAAAAATCGAGTAAAGTGAGTATTCGTTCATACATTCATATATTCCAGTATCTGGTAACAGCTACATGTATATCGACTGAAGTGAAATGTCGCTCAGACATCACAAAACATCTAGCGATAGATGTTTTGCACCGTCTACCCAAACTTCTATCAGTAATTAAAACAGGACATGAAGTGTTAAGTCAAGTTAGCGGTTAGTGAAAATACCTGTCGGCAACTCTTGGATGAGAAAGGTGAACTGATCGGAGGAAGATGAACAGCAGTTGCTTTGAAAAGCAAGTTTTTTTATTCGAGTACTACATATACCATGGTTAGATTTGGTTACAACAAAAAAGTTGTCGGAAAGATATTCTGAACATGATATAGAAGAATTTCCTTTAAAGAAGTTCTAAATCAAGAGCAATCTGGAGGAAATTCTTCATCACCAAGTTATATCTTCTGCTGAGAAGTGAGATTGAACATGAATAGGAGCAAAATACTATATTCCAATTGGACATGACAGGTCAAATTCACCTTATATTCACATTTGAGCTGTATTCTGGAAAATTAAAGGTAACAACGAAACTTCATTTCAATTGCATAGAATGAAAAATACCCGCTTAGAATTATCATAATGCACAAAAATATCTTCACAAATAACTTATTTAATTGTATCATCAATTGTATTTCAAACTATAACCGTAGGATAATTATATATATTTTCGCCATCAGTCAGAAATTTTAGAGCCCAAAGAGTTCTAGTCACTTTCAAATCGGAAAAAAAAAAAAAAAAGCACTACACATTGTCTGATTACCAGTAGTGCAAAGTACTTACAACACTGGCAGAGTTATTTATTTTCTACTGTAAATTAGACTGGTAGATAATTTAACGTATTTGCATTTTAATTTTAATATTTCAGAACAAACTAAAACTAATAATAAAAATGAATACTGTTTCCGTTGCCCATAAAGAAAGTGCAATTCTATTGTTTTTGCATACTGATACAATCGCACAAAAATATCTGAAAAACTGAAAGGAATACTGCATTTCGAAAAAGGACTGGCGACTTCGTGAATTTTTCTTTATACTTTAATTATTTGAGTTCTTAAGAATTTTAAGATTCACGCCGAAATTTTAGCATTACAATGACACAATTAAATTATTACCCCACTATAAACCGGACAATTGCACCAAATTATCTTCATTTATATTCGTTATTAGGCATATATTTAGTATATTGAAATTAAAGTCATGATAATGAATAACACAATTCAAATGCACAAAATGAAATCTGAAGAATAGAAGTAGTATTGATTTCGTAAATTATTCTGCACAACCAATTCAGCAATTTAGTTTCTAATTAAAAACCTAAAAAGCTAATGTTAACTTGAGTTTCCTCACTCAAAAGCGATGGCAGTAACGGGCGAGACCAGGATTTCAACACCGCAAATACTGATCCGCGATCTAATACCTTAAACGACATCGCCACTGGCTCCAGACATTATGCTAATCCTAAATGTGGGCCTATTTAATCAATACGGCACTCATGGTCATCATGGATAGCATGGTACTGAAGATCATGATGATCAAACACGATGTTAAGTATCATTTAAAATAGTACGGTGTTGAAGATTTGGATGAACAGTGGCTGGAGCTAGTGGCGAAGTCGGTAAGATACTAGACCGCGGATCAATATGTGCGGGGTTCAAATCCTGGGCTCGCCCGTCACTGACATCGCTTTCAAGTGAGGAAAACTGACGTTAACCTTAGCTTTTTAGCTTTAGCTTTTAACTGTATGTTGATAAAGATCATCATGAACCGCCCGTAGAGCTAGATGGAATAGAGAATTTTGGGCAGTAAGATGAGAAGATTAATCAGTAGAGCTTATTTAAAACAAATGTTTTTTAAAACCGTTTCTTAAACGACAAAATAAAACACACACACAAAATTTCTAAAAAATAAAATAATAACAATTGAGTTTCTTTTGTAGTTTGTAGTGTAATTTTGCGAACAGCTAATTATATACATGTATATATATATATATATATATATATATATATATATATATATATATATATATATATATATATCATCATTATCTTCTGCCCTTGAATCCCAGTTTAACTAGGGTCGGGATACGAATAGACTGTCTCAAATCCTCTCTGTCCTATATCATATCATCCTTCAGTCAATCCCCTATTTGAGACTTTTCCATTTGTTTAAATTTTTGAGGCAATTTCTGGAGCCTAGACGCTCACCAACCGAATATATATATATATATATATATATATATATATATATATGTATATATATATATAATAAAAATAATATGGAATAATGATATATATAGAATACTATAATAATGATAAAAATATATAATATATATTATTTATATCATTATTCCATATATATATATATATATATATATATATATAGAATAAATATATATATAGAATAATGATCTATAATGATCTATAATATATATATATATATATATATATATATATATATATATATTATGTCACTATTCACCACTTGGCCAACCAAAACGTACGCAGAACAGAAAAAACTCATGTGTGCAACAAACAAAGAAAATGAAAAGATAAAAAAACAATAGACTGCATTTCGCGAAGTATGCAATAAGCACATAAATATCATCATTATTGAAACCGCATAGGTTCCACTTGACAAATTTCCACAACAATAATTAATTATTGACATGATATGCCAATTTTTTCTTACAAAATTGTTGAAAGTTGAGGTTTATTGCATCTCTGTAATTATTGTTAAAATCCAGAGCATTGGTATGGAAGTGAGCTGCCAGATTGCCAAAGTCGCCCATAGAGAGGCTTGTACTTATTAACCTAAGCATTTTATTTTCAGACATATTCAGAGACGATAAGAAGGACATTACCTTTAATGCATATATGTGCAAAAATGATTTATATCCAGTATAACTGACAATGTTTAATAGCATTCGTGTCGTAGGTATTAAAAACCTTCTGAAAAGATTTAGTCCACAGACAAAATCATTTTAGAAATCAGAAATGCAAAACTAATAGAATATTTCACAGTTATTGAATATTTATTCTCCAGGAAAATGACTTTGTGATTTGCAAATTACATTTTCTTTCAGAAACTCTAGTTAGTCTATTCATAAACTCTATTTATTAACCTAAACTTAAAATATACAAAAAACCATAGCAATAATATGTAGGCACTATATACTTTAAAGCTGTAATAGAAACGTATGCATTAAATGCCAAAAATCCACAAAAGACAACAAAAACACCAAATAACAATTTAAAAAACACGGCCAAAAACATGTTTTTTCATCACTAGGCCTAACAGATAATAGTTTAATTATTGCATAACGCAATTATTATATCATCTTAAAACATCTCTTATGCAGCAAGCACGGAAAGGATAATATATTATTAGGAATTCACTCGGGAACAAAGAGCCAGCATTCACTGCTATAGCTTGCCAAAGGCTGCAATACTACTTGGAGTTCTTCTAAACCTAAGACGTTTCATACATACAAAACCTTTAACACCGAACACAATATTAGAATCCCAATCAGTGGCGACTATTCGACGTTACAACTTGCTAAGAGCTGCAACTGTCGCTGCTATAACACCTGTGACGTTTCGTACAAGGTGAAAACTTTAAAGGCGAACATGTTGTTGGGGATCCACTCAGTCACGACTAACTGCCCGTCAGCGCTACAGCTGACCACTTCAGGGTACCTCACCTGGTCCTAGTCAGTCAGCAGGGGCCGCACGTAGCGACCAGCCCCGTCAAACAAACAGACCCTGCAGCAGTCGTCTGCCACCAGAATGTTCCCCTTCTGGTCTTCGTGGCCCAAACTAAGTTTTTCACTAGCTTTATCTTTCTGCCTTTCTTTAGATTTTTTCTTAAAAGTTCTTTCCTATCACCGAAGGCCACTTTTGCTTTTGAAATCCTAATGTAAAGCGGTTTCAAAGACCAGACACTGGCCATGACACCGCTATAGAAATTGTCGGAGGTTATTATTATTATTATTATTATTACTACTATTATTATTATTACTGCATATTTCAGTATCACATTTTCCGTCATCAGTTATACTATGACCCAAATATTTGAAACTCCTTACCTATTAAATGTCGTATCATTTATTATGATATTAACTTCACCTTTATTATTGGTCACTCTCATTACCTTGATCTTTTTGATATTAATCTTCATGCCATATCTTAGGGCCGTATCATTCAGCCTATCCATTATCTTCTGCAGTCCAGTCTCGCTGCTGGCTACCATCCCTTGGTCATCTGCAAATCGTACAAATTGTAACATTTTCCCTCCTACTTTTATTCCATCTTCCACGTTTTCCATGGCTTCCTCCATCATTTCCTCAGCGTAAATGTTAAACAGCAGCGGCGAACTGCTACAACGTTGTCTTACTCCATTTCCTATTTCACCTTCTTCTGTGCATTTTTGTTGGATTCGCCCTATCTAACAAAATTCAATCTCCGAGCCTGACTTATTGCAAAATATTAATATGTTGTCCATTAACCACAATCCTCATGATGACTAACTGATACCTCACGTTATAATTATCAATCCTCTCAATCCTTTCTTTGTTTTTATTAAGTCATAATTGACTTTGAATACGCCATATTTATAGGCCAATTACACACGCAGAGTTTTTCTAATTCTTTTATGGCATCGCATTATTCTCGTGGAACTTTAGTTAAATATTATATTTGACTTGATTTATAGCAGTATAGCTATATCTCATTATATCGTTTTGCAATAGCATAATTTCTCTCTTTTGCTATGTTTGCTTAATGATGTTGCTATAGGCCTATTGCTTTGTTCCTTTTAACCAGAATTATAAAATGATGCTATCACGAACGATCTTCATTTAATCATATTGAAGTTAAGAACATTTCAGAAAACTTAACGCATTAAACGAATTCTAACCAGGTTGAAGAGTGGTGAAAATGAGTCATTATCTTTACTTTGGCAATAGATTGCACTAATTTTCGCCTTAGTAATGATATTACTAATAATAAGCCTACTTTAAAAAGACTTCAATTAAACGAAATATCTTTAATTTTTTTTAGTCCAGGGTCCTTAACATCTCAGGGCATTAAAGTACAACAGCGGTAACACTTATTAATAATACCACTATTAATACTAACATTAGGGCATAACGATAATACAGTTACTGCTCTAGGCATTATTATGATCTGCAAAACATATGTGAATAGTATAGATAATAATCGTCTTTCCAAAGATAAAATAAATTAAAGGTATTCAATAACAAGAAACTTATCACATAGCCATGATAAGAATAAGTTTTCATTGATTACAACTTTGTCACTTGAAAAGATATATCCTCATCATGTGTATTAAGGCAATCATTAATTTTTCAAAAGTAAAAACATTGTTGAGTAACAATAAAATATTTTCACATGTAATGATAACATTTTAATTATCACACAAGTATAATTACCATATCATATATCACCTTATCATGCATTGCAAATGATGAGAAATTATTGATTTTTCAGAACAGTTAATAAAATTATTTTTGTTATGGGTCCATATCTTGTATTCTTATGGATTTCTGGCACTTGTGTTAACGACTGACGAATCATCGGATAATTACCTTAATACCCTACTAAAATAAATCATTTTTAAAATAATATTTGAGGAACCTGTGTGATGTATGTCGCAGGATCATCCTGAGATTTTCATTTAGGACCGGCGGGGGGCGCGTTGTGTGCAAATATTTATTCATCATCAGCATCATCATATCCCTTTAAGTCCCAGTCTAACTAGGGTCAGATTTCGTAAATGTACGTTAAATTAAATTCATCATCACCACAATCATCTTTCCTTGAATCCCAGGTTATCTAGGGTCGGGATACGAATAGACATTCTCCAATCCTCTCTGTCCCACACAATATCATCAGTCAATCCCCTATTTAGTTCCATTCATTATAATTTTTGTAGCATTTTCTGGAGCTAAGGAGTTCATCCACCGAATGCCCTTTCTGATGTTGGTTTGGATCTTAGTGCCTTAGTCGCCTTTTGCGACACGTGCTGTCACCAGTTGGTCTATCCTTCAAACAACCCGGACACAACACGGGAAAAATTAAATATTAAATATTACAGTAAATTATATTAAATAAAATTTAAGGTTAACTTAACGCTCTATTATCAAAAGCCAAAAAAGCTAAAATTAATTTTAGTTACCTCACTCGAAAGCGATGTCAGTGACGGACGAGCCCAGGATTTGAACCCCGCACATACTGATCCACGGCCGAATATCTTAGCGACCTCGCCACTGGCTCCAGCCTGTGACGACGTCGACACTATTATTAGCGCTAAATAATAGCGTGTAATGACCCCTGCCTGATGTTGCGTCCAATTTTTGCTGTCAAATTTTCTCAGGGTTGTATAAGATTTCATATTTGATTGTGATGGAAGATGTAGTTTTAGCGTATTAATATAATTAATGAATAACATTGATTCTCTGTGCCTTGTTTGATACTTTAGATCATATATCATTTATTACATTTGTCAGCCACGAATATCCGTAGGTGGCTTTGTGATCATAATTTCAAACAAGTTGGTTTTGATGATGTAGGTTTTTTCCACGGCCTGAACATATCTGAGAAATGTGCAGTAGTCATGCAGGAGTCGGGACCTCATAACATTCAACTGATCGAGAAGCTGCTCAGTATGCACTTCATCGGTTTCACTGAGAAAGGAAATCTGCTCTGCATTAGTAAGCATACTAAACAAACCTCTTTGGGTGTATAACGATCGTGATAATATACAAATCGTGGACAGTAGGCTAGGTAAGAGGCGACTAATCAGGAATTGATAAGTCCATGAATTTCCTGAAATATATTTCAGTGGATTCTCAGTATATATTTTTTAAAGCCAAAGCGAAAGTAAAATTGTGAAATATAATCTCTTTATTTGCGTTGTGATGTACTTGTCGATCGAATGCTTTGTTATATGTGAGATATGGGTATATCTAACGTTAAGTAGGAATATGTACTTTGAAACTGGCAGTTAGACAACTCTATAAGAAGAGAATTATAAAAGTCTACTTAGATAATTGAAAATAGATAGAAAATTGACTTCTGTTTCCAGTATCATATGTTGTATCATTAGAATTTAATATTTTCAATAAATGACATTTTTTAAAAATTTAAAGTCTTTCAAGTAGGCCTACATGTAACTGCCGAAAACTGCAAAGGCTATATCGAGTGTCGTCGAAAGTTGAGAAGTAATATTTAATTGAAACTATAGATATAATATCGCAACCCCATTAAGCAATCATGTTGCGAATATTTTACATTTATTCAGAATATAAAGTGCTCTATTTTTTAGTCTCTCCTTTCTTAGCTATCTTTATGATTTAAATTTAAGTATATATCCACTGAATCTCGTTTTATCAAATATGTTGAAAAAATCAACTTTGTGGGAGTGCATTTCAGTCAATTACTTTTCAATACAAAATACTTTGATAGAAGGCTTGGCCTAAATTTCTTTACCATTCGCATAGTTCGCCCAAAACGGCTGGTGGCATAAAATTTTATTTTAATAGCATTTAAGAATGAATCACTCTTTTCTGCTAAAGGTAACAAGGGTTCGATGCTGGACCCGTCTCCAAAAGCCACACTGCGATACTAAAAGTGACGTTATAAACGTAACTTTATAAACTAACAAATCATTTCCGCACGTTTGTATACGTGTAGATTTCACAGAAAACATCTACTCTGCGGCGGTGCTTACAAACGGTGGGTTGGGCCAGTCTTTCCTCCAAGCTGTGACCAAAAGCCACACTGCGATACTAAAAGTGACGTTATAAACGTAACTTTATAAACTAACAAATCATTTCCGCACGTTTGTATACGTGTAGATTTCACAGAAAACATCTACTCTGCGGCGGTGCTTACAAACGGTGGGTTGGGCCAGTCTTTCCTCCAAGCTGTGATCATGCAAGAATCTGGAGAGCACAATAGGATTCTAATTGACTATCTCAACAGTATTCGTTTCGAAGGCTTCACAGAAACTGGAAGTCTTTGCTGTCAAGAGTTTGTGCATGTCTATTTAAAAGTACAAGGCACACATTTTAATTAAATATCCATATATCCATGTATATATATACTCGTGTATATGTACATGTATATAAATAATATATGTGTGTACATGTATATATAACATTTTATATCACATAGTTATGTATAATCCTTTATAGTGCATTGTCCATGCAGTCAGTTATAAGAATATTCTATAAGAAGGTTCTATTGTCTGATCAATTCGCCCGGAAATGATCGCATGACTTAAGGACGGATGGAGCTTCATTAGGGAACTGCAAATCTTCCTTATGGGACTGCAAAAACTTCATAACTTGACTTTGCATTCTACGCGAAGAAGAGATATTAAGACATTCCATGTAGGTTTATTATATTAACATTTTGTGCATTTAGTATCTATATGGAGACGTTTTATTTTCAGTACCTCATGCAATTTCAAATTTTATCACCGATAATTTCATAAATTCTTCTAAAGCGGCTAAAAACAGATATTAGGCCTATAATAAGTTAATCTTGGCAATAAAATTATGTGAACGCGTCAGAGTGCGTAACTGGTAGGACATGAGTAAACACTAGGCTACCGACTGCGTGTGATTATGTCTAAGTAGATTATGTCTTACTTCGATTAGACATTCTAATTGAGATTCAATTCTGCTACTCAAATTGGATTAATATATATGTTTTATCATCATACCATTTCTAAAAACTTTTTTATGACCAATATTTAGCGTGGTTTATTTATATTTACCTTTCTGCAAAGTAAACTGCTTTCAGAATTAATTAATTAATCGTCTCATTATATTAGTATACAAAAATTCTCTATTAGCTCACCTACACGCTCTAAGCTATCTAATCGTTCTTTCCAGCATGTTACACCGCAGATCTGGAATTCTCTTTCATCCACTCTTAGGAAGCCTTCTTTTGAGTTAAATCGGCCTTTACTTTCCTATGTGCAATTCCATACGCAGTTGAAGGCCTACCCTTTCTATATCTCTTTTCAATCCTGTGTCCATGAGCACCTAACACCCCTTATCATAAGTTAATTACTTCTAATATTGGACTGGTCTTCTGTATTTTGGATTCCTCGACCCTAGTTAAACTGCCATTAAAACTGGGATTCAAGGGAAGATGGTGATGATGATGCTCTTACAATCGCACAATTGCGAGACGTCTGTTCATTTCTATCAGGGTGTTGATCATCAAAGCAATGAACATTATATAGTACGGAGGGGAAGGGGTAGAGGGATGGTTGGAGGTGGGGGTGGAGTGCTGTAGTACTGGGAACATATTTTGTTCCGGTTGTTTAATAGATATATTGTGATGTCATAGCAACCAACGTAGGAAAGGGCATTCGGTTGGTGAGCGCCTAGGCTACAGAAATTGCTACAAAAAATTAAACGAATGGAAATAGTCTATTCGTATCCCGACCCTGGTTAACTGGGATTTAAGAGAGGATGACGATGATGATGATGATGATGACGATGATGACGATGATGATTGTGATGTCATAGCTGCCATACAATCATAGAGGTAACATAAAAATGTTTGTATTTTTCAGATCTAGAGTGTAAAGTAAGGTGTAGAACTGCTCTACATTCCTCCACTTTCACGTAAGCGTACATGTATATCTGATACTTGGTGCTAATTTTTGTATTACTTGTACACAACTTATATTCTCTCTCTCCCACTCTCTCTTTCTCTCTCTCGCCCTCTCTCTCTCTCTCTCTGTCTTTCAGCGTTCTCTCTATCGTTTATCTCAATAGAGCTGTTAGCTGTGCAGGGTTTGCCATATTTGAGGGTTGTGGAAGAGAAAGTGGAACATTTGGTATCAATCTGATGAAGTTGCCCTTACAGTAGATTTAGGCCATATAAGTGGTGCTATTTATCTATATATTTCCATGGAATTGCCAAATGTCGAAATATACAGAAGACACGCAAAAGGGAACGTAGATTATTTATTAGCAGCTTCAATGATCCATAAAAGGAAAAGCAGAGAGACGACTGGAGTGTATAATCGTAATTTTAATGCTTAGAAAATATTTGAGAAACACAGTTGTTATATATTATATAGTATAATAATTTTATGTTATTTCAAAATCACCATTATTTACTTTTTATTTCGATGTTTCTATTGACATTTTATTATAGTGATTTTGAATATAATAGAATATGGCCTTTTGTAAATAAGGCTTTTAGAGATGTACAGCTTAATCTGCAAGTCATTCTTGACGGTGACACTTAAATGTTCTGCGTATATTATGTTATATAATATAATATATACATAATATAACAGCACGTGTTGAACCATTTATAATGACGCTGTTTAGTCAATACAAGCTGTACATATTGATAACTACAGGATATTTACATAGTCGAATATGGTTGATTTTGTCTGCAGACTCTCATCTTAGGTGATGTAATAGAAACTGATACTCAGCAGATCATTTGCGATGGAATATTTAGCGGGGCAAATGAAATTATGCAGCACAATTTGAACGTATGTCGCTCTATGAAACGGGTTTGCAAATTATTTAAAACGAGGGTTTATGACATTGAAGCAATTGACACAGTGCTATTTGTCTAAGATTGAGTATTTTGCTAGTCGTCTTGCTAAATATTCTGTTGGTGTTTAAACTAGTTTGATTCTACACGTATTATACTTGTGTTCTCCTCGAATGTGTTCGCTAATAGGTATTGTAGATTATTTGGCAGAGTCTTGCCATTGAAAAGTAATCATTCTCTTCTGTTCAGCAGTGTAGCATTTTCCATTTATAGTACTAATTATTTTAGACGCACGTTTGAGTTTGTTAGACTGAGATTCAGAACTTCCGTAAGTGTAAACTTTTTCGCCGATACTAGAGAATTCTCTACAGTCACTGTGCAGTCAGGAGATGATCCTGTTATACTAGAGAATTCTCTACAGTCACTGTGCAGTCAGGAGATGATCCTGTTATACTAGAGAATTCTCTGCAGTCACTGTGCAGTCAGGAGATGATCCTGTTATACTAGAGATTTCTCTACAGTCACTGTGCAGTCAGGTGATGATCCTGTTATACTAGAGAATTCTCTGCAGTCACTGTGCAGTGTGCAGTAAGGAGATGATCCTGTTATACTAGAGAATTCTCTCCAGTCACTATGCAGTCAGGTGATGATCTTATTACGCTAGAGATTTCTCCATAGCCGTTTCGCAGGCTAAAATGCTGAATCTCGCCAATGCACTCTACATGTAAGCCCTAAGCATTACCATCATCAGCATCGTCATTTTTCCATCGATCTCAATTTAACTAGGGTTGAGATTATAAAATTTTGTAGCACTTTCTGGAGCCTCGGCGCTCATCAAGCGAATGCCATTTCCGACTTTGGCTTGGATCTTAGTGCCTCGTCGCCCTTTACGACACGCGCAGTCCACGGTTGTTCTATTCTTCATCAATCCGGATATAACAAGGGTAACACTTTTTCTATTACCCTATAATTATTTACATTTTAACTCACTTTCGCTTCAGTATAACGTTCTCACAATTGACCTATTAAAGAAGGCAAATATAGCCATAACTGTAGTGTCCTATAACAGTGATTGTACGCAACAGAGATTGCCCATAACAGAGATTGCCCATAAAGAGATTGCCTATAAAGAAATTGTCGACAGCAGAGATTGTCTATTACATAAATTGTCTTTAAAAGAAATTGTCTATAACAGATATTTTCTATAACATAAATTGTCTATGACATGGATTTTCTATATAAACACCCTTTCGGTGTGTTCTAAACAAACTAACTAATCAAAGCTTGCAACAAGTTGTGGTTTAACGTATGAGAATACGCATACGTCTTTGTATAGTATAATTAATGTGCAAGTCGATGAGTGTACACTATTAGGTAGGGATATCGAGTATTTGGGTACAGGGATGACGATACATTTTCCACGAATGGAAGTTACAAATATCGGTATTACAAACTCGTTCTTGTTTCTAAAGTAATTAGGCTATATTCAAGCACTTTAGTTTTTCTATGCTTTTTTCCGTTTATGCTTTCTATTTTTACTTTGCTTATGTGTTATTGTTATACAAGAAATGCAAGCGCTATGGTACGTGTATTGCGTGAAAGATCTGGGAAGTTTTATCTATATCAAATGGGCTTGTAACAAATTTATCTCACAGCTTCCAATGAGACAGACTTTGAATGTTAGAAGTAACTGGAATAGTTATTTTTTATTACGTTGCTTTGATATATTTTGTGGAAATATTGCATCCGGAATGATATTAAATTTAAAGCATTGCATATTCATGTCTATCTAAAATACCACTACAAATAAACCAAAGTTTAACTGCCATATAAGCCTTAATATCTTCAGCATTGTTACTGCATTTTAATAGAATACTAACTGAGTATGATATTGATATGATGTGTACTCTTTCAGAAATTGTGTGAAGCTAATTTCCTATAGATTTCTTACACCATATTACAAGCAACTGAGCAAAATAATGTTTAGATCTGAAAATCTCCTTAAATCCAGCGGGCATTAATTTCGCAGGTATATTTTAGTATTAAATCATTCTCAACTAAGGCAATCGTTTACTGTCGTACAAACAATATTTCTGGGGTATCGAATAAACGGGTAAATGTGAGATTATGTTAAAATGTAACGTTACTGTCAACTGCTGTACACTGCCTATTATTTGATTGTGTGATTGTTTCTCAATTTTTCTCTATATATAGAAATGAATATATAATATATAAGGAATAATATAATGGTATGAATTTACCTTTTGAGAATGTCAGTGGGAATGTGATTTAGAATGTCTCAATAGCGCAATAGTTAGAGATGAAGATAACTTCATGAAGTTTTAAATGACAGACCCTGAGGTGAATTGAACCCTCGTGGGTTCGAATCCCAGCCGCGCTGATCTGAGAGTAAAATCTCGGACGTTCAATGGACTGGCTACACGGAAAATGGACAAATTGCCTAACGGATTTAACATGTGGTATTAAAAGTGATAGATATCAACATAGCTGATCATTTCACAATAATGTAATTAATGTGTGTAATTAATTAATTATAATTCCGCATGCCTTCAATTCAATACGTATGTATTGAATTGAATGCATTTAAGAATACGTATGTACTGAGTGGTATGCATTTAGGAATACGTATGTACTGATTGGTATGCATTTAAGAATACGTATGTACTGAGTGGTATGCATTTACCTTTTAAGAATGTCAGTGGGAATGTGATTTATCATTAAACGCATTGTAAACTTCCCTCGCTCCTTGATCCTGATATGCAATGTATTACATAATTACTACGTCAAAAACAGAACAAGAGAGCAAGCTCGAGGGCAAGTAATCGAATTTCAATTCAATTCGCGACAATGTTAGACTAGCATTGAAGAATGTACAGCAACATGTATACACGATGCATATCTCAGGATAAAACACAGTCATATTAGTTATGATATGATGCATCTAATATTAACGGATGGATTGCCAGCTTCCTCTCGGCCCGTTCACACACCACTATCTTTGATGGTCAAACATCGTCATCGGAAGCAATCAATGCCAGCATAGTCCAAGGAACAGCCCTTGGACCAACTGCATTTGTTACATCAGACCTAAAAACCCTACAGCCTACAAACTCTTTGTTCAAATATGCCGATGACACATACCTGATTGTGCCTGCCTCTAACCTTCACTCAACGGAAGAGGAATTAGTCCATATCGAAAACTGGTCCCGCTCCAACAATCTAGTAAAACTAAAGCAAAAGATATTTTCTTCCAATTACCCAAGCAAAAAGGCAGATAAGAGATGTCCCATAACTTGAAGGAATTGAGCGGGTTTCTAACTTCAAATGCTTAGGTGTCATAGTATCTGATAATTTTTTTTCCTGCTCACATCACAAGCATCATTAGCTTGTGTTCGAGCAACATTTTTGCGCTCTATTCTTTACGTAGTAAAGGTTTGGCAAATGATCTTCTTCAGAGAGTCTTTCAAGCCTCCACACTCTCTAAGCTTCTGTATGCCTCCCAATTTTGGTGGGGCTTTACAAATGCTGAAGAGAGAACCCGTCTTGAAACCTTTTTAAAGAAGGCAAGGAGAGCTGGATTCAACAGTAAAGAATCTAATTTTGAGGATCTATGTAACTCTGCTGACAATAATCTTTTCAAGACAATCTGTAACAACCCTGCACATTTACAGTCACTTTATCAGTGAAATTTTGTAAAGTTACTTAAATATAAATTTTAAATAACTGAATGAGTTATACTCTGCGTTAGTATCAGCCATCGAAGTATATGAAAAGCATATACTCCTTTATACTACTATATATATATATATATATATATATATATATATATATATAATGTAATATATATATATACATTATATTATATATATATTATATACATGTATATATATATAATGTAAATATATATATACATTATATTATATATATATACATTATATTATATATATATATACATATATATGTATATGTAGTATATAGGAGTCTATGATGAAAGTAAAATACATGTTTTAAAATCTAAACATAAATTAATTAGTTATCTCAAAAGATTCTAAAACAGATACCAAAGGAAGTCGCAAAATCGCCATAAAGAAATTTGACATCTCAACAATCGCATACAACAGATTACGGTTGATATATACATATATAGAAGGCATATGTGTACCTACATGTATATTTACACAGTATATAAGTACATACCGACATGTATATACACAGTATATAAATACATAAAAGCATTCATACTCAAGGTCTACTGTCACGATCCACAAGGTAGCCTTCATCGATCAACAAGTTAATTCCTTCACAAAAGGATTTGTCTTATCCACGCCTTACTGTAGCATACTGCTTGGGAAATATATGGTTTATGAGGTAATTTGCTGTTGCGTTCTCCACTTCTTGCTCAATCGCCACGTACAAGTGCAGTTTACGGTTGGTCTATTCTTCAGTGGCCCGGACACAACAACTGACACCTGTAGCCACTTTTCAAATTTATATATATATATATATATATACATGTATAAATATATATATATATATATATATATATATATATATATATATATATATATGTTTATATATATGTATATATACATATATTTATATATACATGTATATTTAAAATTATGAATTCTATTTGAACAATAATTAGGACTCTTAATATAATCAACATCCTTATAAATGCAATAAAAATTGTACGCAGGCCTACATACTGTAGCAGTGCAAATAATTAAATCTAGAATCCTTCACTATAATTCCTCGCTTAAAGCGCTAGTATTCCTTACTTTAAAGATAATTTATAAATTTAATTCTAAATACTACAATACGTATTCAGTATTTCATCAACATAGCAAAGCATTCGAGGTAAACAACGACTTCATCATTAAACGATGACA
Source organism: Enchytraeus crypticus (assembly GCA_905160935.1). Taxonomy (NCBI): domain Eukaryota; kingdom Metazoa; phylum Annelida; class Clitellata; order Enchytraeida; family Enchytraeidae; genus Enchytraeus; species Enchytraeus crypticus. The sequence continues at coordinate 1,956,974 of CAJHZI010000741.1, read as the reverse complement.
TTAGCGACATATATATGTATCTACACAAACAATACAGAATTAGTATATACTTGCACTATACAGTAATTGGACTAAACAATTTTGCTTTGCTTCAAACAAAAAGGTAACATAACATTCAACACAAGGTTATAATAGGAAATGCAAGAAAATAATTGTCTACGCAATTTGCAGGAATAGGAAGATCATTAACCAATGAGAATAGCCAGTGAACTGACAGCAGCACAGCAATACTATATCGCTCTTCAACGATGCGGAAATGCAAGACAAAATAAAGTTACATTTCATTAACTGCTAACTCCACAGAATAAATAACTAAACCATTTTATTCGTTTAAACAGAATAAATGAATGTCTTAATAGCGTAGGGGTAACGTCATGAAGTTTTAAATGACAGATCCTGAGGTGAATTGAATCCTCGCGGGTTCGACTCCCAGCCGCGCTAATCTGAGAGTAAAATCTCGGACATTCACTGGACTGGCTATTCGGAAAATGGTCTAAATTGTCCAACGGTTTAAACATATGGTACTAAAAAGTGATAGATGTCAACATAGTTAATCATTTCACTATAATGCGTGTTTACTTTTTTTTAATAGACACTATAATTATTTCACCGCTGAAAATCTAATTTTTAACGTTTATCTTACATAAGATAAGAACAGGCAAAGAGCAACCACTGCGCAAGGCAGTCAGATTCATGAATAAGATTAATATACAAGATGACGCACAGAATTCATTCAGCCCTAACTGATTTATTCAATGTTCTCCCATAGCATTCACACACGCATAGCATAACAATTGCAGAATTTCTGGAAAAACTGACGGATATGATGATTTTACGCTGCTAGGATGTTCAATTCAGGAGCATCAAACTCATATTACCATTGCCAAGCCAGAGTAGACCCATCAGTTAATAAATCTCATTGACATGATAACCATCGTCAGTTAAAAAACCTCATTGACATGATAACCATCGTCAGTTAATGAACCTCACTGACATGATAACCATCGTCAGTTAATGAACCTCATTTAAATGGTAACCCTTGGCAGTGAATAAACCTCACACATGCGTTCGCTATGGCGATGAAGAATTAAATAGAATTTGTATAAAATTAAGCAGGACACTATTATTTTGACGTTGAGTAGGAAGAGCTTCATAGAGTTTAGAGCATAACATCACTGAACCAGATCTGTCATATCTCTATCTCTCAGATCTGTCATATCTCCATCTCTCAGGTCTGTCATATCTCTATCTCTCAGATCTGTCATATCTCAATCTCTCAGATATGTCATATCTCTATCTCTCAGATCTGTCATATCTCCATCTCTCAGGTCTGTCATATCTCTCAGCCGTTCCACTGACACAGTCACAATCAACTCAGAAATGCTACAGTGTATATTTAGCTACAATGTACATGTATATTGTACTATTATGACGGACATTGTATTCCAATCAGATCTATTAGGAAATTAACGTGAAATGATTCTCAGAGATTTGCAATTTAGTTCTTTGACAGAGGTATCGCTTCGTATCAATAAAAAGCTTTTTTTAACGTCATTTCCTCAGTTCCCGGTCAAATGCAATCGAATTCATATGATCTACCAAGGTTTTAATTGCTCTGTCTCCGTGACACAATGACAGAAGCACACATTTACACTCTACATGATCTATAGGTCCTTGTGGTATATCACAAGATAGCGAGTTTGATGAAGCGAGATCTGTTGCAGTAGAGAACATTATTAATAAATTTTAATATATCAGCCTGTCCAAATTAAGTAGTTTAATGTTGAGATAATTCGCCATTAACACAAAAAATTGCGAAGTACACCAGTTGGCTGTTTCTACCAAAAAGACATCTTTTTCTGGTTTTAGGTTTAATATTACCTTTCATTGTCTATACTCAGCATGCTAACAATATTAATTAAGTATGGTCGCATTAACTGGGTAACAACTAAAAATATATTAAATGATTTATAATTAGAGTTTGTCACATTATATAAGGTCACATAACTTAACAAGACATAAGGAAACTTATACAAGTCAACAATAGTAGACTTGTACAATAATATACAATGCAGTCTACAGTTTAACTACCGAAGGATATATAACTCAGCTTTACGCAGAATTTTCATACAATTAACTTCATCTTAGAACGACGATGGATCATTTTAAGCATATTTTTTAATGAGAACTTTAAGTATTTTTCTACTGTCTGAGAATACACAGCCCTAGCGAGAGAGAAAGAGAGAGAGAGAGAGAGAGAGACAGTAGGACACTCACGAGAGAGATATTTAGCCATGAGTAGGATCACCTCTCCAATAAATTTTGACAATGTCATACTTTCTCTAACTCCTCACCCAAAAATGAGGAATAAAAAGAGATCCGTAATACAATATCTTCAGAAATAATTAAAATGAAATACACTGAAGCCAATAAATACTTTAAAGAACATATTCGTATCTGACAAAACCAATTATAAATATGAGTTAGATCATAATTCATTGACAAGCGACATGAGAAATAAATACGACTCACGCTAAGCAAACGTCCAGAACTGTCACAAGAACAATATTGATTATTATTTCATGTTAATACTAAACCCTAATAACATAAATGCGTAAAATCAACAAATTCTAAAATAATCAAATATTGATCCTCGTCAAGGGAAATACTAAAACCCCTTTACCCTTTATATAAATGCATGAAGTAACCAAAATCACTTAAATAAATGCTTAGAAAATCTAAAGCTAAATTTAGCGTCAGATTCCTGCTCGATAGCATGTCAGTGACAGGGATAGCACTGGATTTGAACCTACCTTGACGAACTGATACCCTGTTGAACAACACACCAACAAGCCACCGGCTCAGCCCATAACACTAAAACTTGACTATTAAATTCTAAAACCCCTCTAGTATAAATGAAAATAAACAAAAAATCTACATGTATAATTATTAAATAATGATTCTTACTCAACTATTGAGTAAGAAACAATCAATTACATATTATTTTATTTTAAAGGGATCTTATTAAAAGACACCCTTATACAAATGTATAAAATAATAGAAATTAAAATAAATGAAATAAATAAGCATTGAAATAAATGCTTACCACTAAAATTCGCACCTATTAGTAAATATTTTTATTTAGCAGCTGACACTTCTCATTTAAACAATTTACACAAAGAACAAAAACATCAACCAGATTAAAGCTACGACTGTGCAATGAGATTAACTACATTGTATGTTTCCCCTTCTTTCTTTGCTTAAAATGGTGCTTATTACAGATTGACACTCTATTTGTAAATGATTGGAGATTTGCATAAATGGACCAGCCCATAATCAACAATTAAAACTACAGATATTGTTTCATTTAACGATAATTTGCAATTTCAATTGGATTTTAAAATTATATTTAGCAATTAAAAAACAACATTTAACTGTAACACCGTAAATGTAAATGCACTTATATCAGAAGGTTTTTGATTTCTAAATAGTTTTTATACATATTACCGGTTGATTATACCTATGCGAGTCCAATAACCCATTCGACCAATAGACTATCCAGTCAGTAGCCCTTTGGCTTAACGCCCTCTAGTGTTCTGCCAAATAGAAGATCCAAGGTACATATTCAAACTCACATTCTACTTTCACTCTCCATAATGAGTACTCCATTAATGAACGAGTCAATCCGTTCACAAAAGGTTAAATTACAGCCCATAACTTTTAGTGGCTTCCCTTTGCCTTCCTCAGTTCTTGCTCAGTCGCCCATTACGACACATAGAGTTTATGATTGGTCTACTTCTCAGTGGTCCGGACTCAAAACTATACTTAACTATGTTGACGTCCCTGACATCATCCTTGATGAGGAAACGGACGTTAAACCTTTATTATTATTATTAACTAAAACACGGAACAAAAGTGAAAAAATGAAGTGCAGTAAATATGGCACACTTTTCTATGAAGTATTAACAAGTTGGCAAACAATAAAACGAATAGGCCAATAATTTCCTATAGAAATACTAAGAATGACTCAAATACACAGCACAACACTGACACAACAGAATCACAAACTACCATTAAGTAATTCAAAGCTAAGTAAGAGATAAATGTTTATCGCTTGCCGGCTTGGATTTGACTCAAACGTGCTTGATATTGTCATTGACGACAGTAGCACTTTAATTCTTGTTATATGTTATATTATTTACCAGCCTTGCACATAGCAGAGATATCACTGATTTCACGATATTAGGCTGATATTTGATTATTTCTAAAGATAGCGTACGATTTAAGATTCTCCAAAATGCAGATACAATACAAAGTTCTGCGAGAATTTCCAAACTCACCTACTGACCAACCTATCTAGCCCTATATGCAACATGTAGATTGTAGATATTAAACAATCTAATATCAAAAGAAATAAAAAATAATTTTTTAATTGACTAATGCGACTGCTATCGGCACTTTTGCTGCAACTAACTTATAGGCCAACTATTGGCACTTTTGCTGCAACTAACTTATAGGCCTACTATTAGCACTTTTGCAGGAACTAAGCGTATAAGCCAACCATTGGCATTACCAATTTTAAAAAATTCTAATATAACATGTTAATATAAAAATATAAGTTAAAGGCTAATATAACATATAACATGTTGTAGTGATAATATATCACTACAACAGTAGTATTCCTTTACTATTACTACAATATATTCAGTACAAATATTCAACACAAGTCAAGTACTAAAATTCCGTTAGGCCGCTCTAATCAAATAAAACACTATTCAAAAGAATATAACAACACGGCTTTGCTGCAATACAAAAATGAAAAACATTTCTCTATTTTCTTACTTAATTGAGCGAAAGTAATTAAAAGTAGTTTCAGCAACCGATTTGGGTCATGATATTTGTAATAGATTTCATTCAACGTTTGGTTTGCTATGAAATTAAAGTAGCTACAAAAACCTAGAAAAATTTAAAGAAGTTAAAATGTTTAATGTCGTGTAGTACGCGATGTTGACTATAACTAATCATGAGATATATCTCTATAGCTGTTAAGAATTGAACAAAGTGACATGTTGCTATCATACAACAGTGAAAACAACTAAAAAGTTGATAGATCGACAGACAAAATCTCCAATCGGTGAGAATGAGAGTAGAATTATCTATACATTTTTATGTACACACAGAATTCTCTACATCCTTACTATATACAAGATGAATTACCTAGATTTATCTACCATGTAAAGCAAAATCGTCTAGATTTATTTTCCTTTATGCAGAATGTTCTAGATTTTCTATGAAGCAAAATTTTCTAGATCCTCTTTTAAAGCAGAAGGTTCTAGATTCGCTTTGAAACAAAATGTTCTAGGTTCTCTTTTGAAGTAGAATGTTCTAGATTCTCTATGAAGCAGACTTTTCTAGGCAGAGTCGTCGGAAAAGCCTTTGACTGCAAACACATCCATATAGTAGACGGAGCCATTCCAGAGAATGTTGAGAGAGATAAGGATGATGAAGATCGAGTGGGCGATAAAATATCGATAGAGTAGAACAGCCAGTAACAGACTAACTATGCAGTAGAGCCAGTTAAATAGAGAGAACATCAGAAAACTGTGCCTGTAAATCATTACATCAATAAATCAATGCATAAATTAATTTATCGATTAATAAATAATGTACATTCTTCTTCTCCTTACCTATAATCCCAGTTTAATTAGGGTCGGGATACGAATGGACCTTCTCCACTCCTCTTTCTCCCATACCATATCGAAATCTCTTCCATTCGTTTTAGGAAATTTTGTAGCAATTTCTGGAGCCTAGGCGCTCACCAACCAAATGCCCTTTCTGATGTTGGTTTAGATCTTAGTACTTTAGTCCCCTGCTACGACATGTGCAGTCGGCGGTTGGTAGATTCTTCAAACACCCGGGCACAACACCGGGAAATAAATACTATATATCTGAATAAATTAAGCAATTTATTAAAAAAACAGTCCGAAGAGAATGAAAACAAAACTACCTAAAATTAATGGCAGATAAGATTTGTTAGACTAACAATATCAATGCTAGAATTCAATTAAAATGAAGGTAAACAGAGCACTACACTTAATCTTTAGACTGATTATTATAGTCGTCAATATAAATAAAGTGCGGGACAAAATATGTGAAATGTCCACTATGTCATGTTTACAAGATCAATACAGTGTAAAAAGTGAAGAGAGCTGAACAGTTGCATATCAAAATATGTAGTCATATGAAACAGGCACGAGGAATAATTAACAGAGGTTCACGGGAATACATGACTATTTATAGGAAAACGTAGGCAATTGCATAACTGAAAAGGTGGAGAGTTTCCATTGAAGGATTCGACGCTGCTTTTATCAGTGCCTCATATTAACTAAAACAGAAAATAAAACTAATAATATAAATGAAACTACAAAGCTCATCCATCGATGGGATTTCTGCAGCTACTTATTTCTGCGATAGAGATGAATTTTATGCATAAAGTAACTGCTTGTAAAGGTTTAGACTCTCACACCGGTTGTTGCCATGGACAAAATAGAGTACTTCAATTATTGGAATTCTTATCTATTGTCTGATATAGAAGAGTGTCTTCTACATTTTGACAAAGTAACTATAAAATAGAAGACTTTCAAGCGACGCTTCTAAAAATGCTCATTGATTGATATATTTAAAGCATCATTAATTGCATGATCCAACCTGACGCTTAATGGAAACAGTGAAAATGCTGAGAGATACTAACTTGTGACCAAAGAAGTTAAGCATACTGGAAATCCAGTTGTCTCGTGTTGAGAGATAGCGATAACTGTTTAGATATGAAGGATCAGGTCGACAAATAGCATAAACCACTATCATATAGACTATCTGAAGCATAATAGCATAAACCACTATCATATAGACTATCTGAAACATAATAGCATAAACCACTATCATATAGACTATCTGAAACATAATAGCATAAACCACTATCATATAGACTATCTGAAGCATAATAGCATAAACCACTATCATATAGACTATCTGAAACGTAACAGCATAAACCAGTATCATATAGACTACCTGAAACGTAATAGCATAAACTACTATCATATAGACTATCTGAAAAGTAATAGCATAAACCACTATCATATAGACTATCTGAAGCATAATAGCATAAACCACTATCATATAGACTATCTGAAACATAATAGCATAAACCACTATCATATAGACTATCTGAAACGTAATAATTGAGCATCAAATCATCCAGAGAGCCTGTAAGAGAAAGTTCAATGAGGATTTTAACCCCTCAACTCTTCCTTATCAGCCAAGCCTTCTATGAATTCGATCGCCAGCCGATTAGAATATAAACAGAAGCTTTTTATTATCATAGGAGTACTGAATGCTTTTTACACGATTAAAATTAAATATATTTAACCAAATACAAAATTATTCTAAATTAGTCAAGAATATAACAAAAAAAAAGAACTATATATCTAGATATTCAAATGCAGGAATGACAATTGAAACAAAACAAAAATTATTTAGTAAGATTAAAACTATCAACATTAGTTTAGGAGTCATGATCAGTCTAGTACCGTGTGAAAGGCGAAGCATCCAAAGGCCACACCGACAAGCCAGATAAACATGTATCCCGGCTCCTCGCTGAAGTTTAGCAGAAAACTTCTGTACCAGTGCTGAGATACAATGTCCGGATACCATCGTATCCTGTTGAACAGAACATCAGAGTCAAATATTCAGAACTCTGTTGGGTTATTATGTTAAAGTTAAAACTGTAAACATAACAATCACCGGAGAACACTATTCGTGGTACACCGTGACTGCCATTGGCTGTAATGGATAGACACCTAGATATTTATCATAATTAATCGGAAGAGCAAGCAGAAAATTAATTTAGAATTTATAAAGATAGAACAGTTGTCTACAAAAATGTCATTAAATACATATAATTTAAGGAAGTTGATAGTAAGAGGGATAGGAATCTACTCCTGATCGCGGGTACATGGTGTATTCATTTTTAAATTCAATTCAGTTATTTGGATAATATTAACATCGGGATTCAAAGCTCCTTTGCACTTAAGTGGATTGCGATGAAATATCATTACAGGAATTAAACAGATATTAGAAATTAAAGAATAGTTGCATTACAATGATTTTACTCGTAACAATAGACACGGACAGTACATACACCTAGACGAGATACATGGGCAGTACATACACCTAGATGAGATACATGGGCAGTACATACACCTAGACGAGATACACGGGCAGTACATACACCTAGACGAGATACACGGGCAGTACATACACACTAGACGAGATACATAGGCAGAGTACATAACTAGAATGAGAGACATGGGCAGTACATACACCTAGATGAGATACAGGGGCAGTACATACACCTAGATGAGATACATGGGCAGTACATACACCTAGACGAGATACATGGGCAGTACATACACCTAGACGAGATACATGGGCAGTACATACACCTAGATGAGATACCTGGGCAGTACATACACCTAGACGAGATACATGGGCAGTACATACACCTAGATGAGATACATGGGCAGTACATACACCTAGACGAGATACATGGGCAGTACATACACCTAGATGAGATACATGGGCAGTACATACACCTAGATGAGATACATGGGCAGTACATACACCTAGATGAGATACATGGGCAGTACATACACCTAGATGAGATACATGGGCAGTACATACACCTAGACGATATACATGGGCAGTACATACACCTAGACGAGATACATGGGCAGTACATACACCTAGACGAGATACATGGGCAGTACATACACCTAGACGAGATACATGGGCAGTACATACACCTAGACGAGATACATGGGCAGTACATACACCTAGACGAGATACATGGGCAGTACATACACCTAGACGAGATACATGGGCAGTACATACACCTAGACGAGATACATGGGCAGTACATACACCTAGATGAGATACATGGGCAGTACATACACCTAGATGAGATACATGGGCAGTACATACACCTAGATGAGATACAGGGCAGCACATACACATAGACGAGATACATGGGCAGCACATACACCTAGACGAGATACATGGGCAGCACATACACATAGACGAGATACATGGGCAGCACATACACATAGACGAGATACACGGGCGCACATACACCTAGACGAGATACATGGGCAGCACATACACATAGACGAGATACATGGGCAGCACATACACATAGACGAGATACACGGGCGCACATACACATAGACGAGATACACGGGCAGCACATACACATAGACGAGATACACGGGCGCACATACACATAGACGAGATACATGTGCAGCACATACACCTAGACGAGATACATGGGCAGTACATACACATAGACGAGATACATGGGCAGTACATACACATAGACGAGATACATAGGAAGGACATGTATATAGACGGACGTCATCTTGTCGACAGAGTGAAACACGAGAGAGTTGCGGAATAGTATTGTGGCGCAAGCCACTGGTCCTGTCGCTAGGGCAAACGTCACTGTAAACAACTCCGGCTGCCATGGGGCCGCCCTGTAACACATCAAATCATATCGGTGCATTCAAGTTTGCGTCAGCCCCTTTCACTCTTAAATGTTCAACCACACAGGGGTACATTGACCTAATCACAGTCTCCTTTCAGGCTCCCAAAAGAACATGCCATGAAGAATTTGACTGCGTTAAATTTAAATGGCAAACTTTATAATTAGGGCACATTTGGCATGGTAAAGAATTTCTGAGGTGGTTTTTCTTCGCTCTTCTTAGATGATTTCAGTATCTAATAAAATATGAGCACGATACAGATGCTATACTCTGCAGTGAACCTTTCACAACACTGGTATCACAACTTATAACAATTAGTCAGCAGTCTTAATCGAATTGATATTAAATTTATGACATTTACTTTCAAGAATGCGCTAAACCAAAAGGGGCTAAAAACAATTACAATGCCGCCATATTTCATTACTTAAAGGCAAGAGGAAAAATGATATTCTAAGTGGAATGGAAGACATTCATCCTATCAGGTATTTGCACCCAACAGTTTCCATCTTACATTGAATACTTTAGTAATTTATAAAAAATATACTAATAAACAGACTAATGGCAACAACTTATCAGACGAACTGATGACAAGTAATTTATCAGACAAGAAATAGCAATGTAATTAATACTGTACCATTAAATCTAGAAGTTACTAAAACATCATCATCATCATCATCATCTTCCCTAAAATCCCAGTTTAAATGGGGTGGGATAAGAATAGACCTTCTCCAATCCTCTCTGTCCCACACCAATCACAATATGCCCAGACCATTCCATTTCGTTTCAACTTTTGTAGAAATTTTTAGAGCTTAGGCGCTCACTAACCAAATGCCCTTTCGGACGTATGCTAATAGCTACTACAACAATTGAATTTAATACAATGTTCAAATCTTAGTTATTCAGATTAGAAAACTCTGTCTCTACGTATATTATAACTATTACAATGACCAGTACTAACCATATAAAAACAAAAAGGATTGTGTTGCCGAAGTAGCAGAAATCAATCAGGAAATACTGCCACTTATATTTTCTGTAACAATTCCACAAAAATGAAATTTTTTTAAAGTTTATTTAATTTAAAATACTTCTAAACTTTAAAATTAAATTGTATTTAGTTAAATACAAGTCAAGAAAATTACACTTAACCATTAAAACAGATCTATGTTTATTTGCTCTAACTATGAATTCATGCAAATGCAATTTCAAATATGTTAAATTGATTAAACAGGAAAGCAGACTCCAAGTGGTATGATTTTCTGACAGGGAAAATACACACAGAATGAAAAGAAAGTAAACCCAGGGAGAAAATTCTGGAACCGTTGATGAAAGATGATTTGACAAATAATTTGCACTTAAGTACCAGTTGATGGCAAAATTGTATAACACTTTCCCGATCAGCAAGAGACCACAGGTGCAAGATCATACCGGATTTTGTTCGATACCCCACAGGTGGTGCAGCAACATATGTTAAACAGATGTAAAACTTAGTGAGAGAAAAATTGTCTATTGGCTGTCAATGACTCAGATATGACTGACTGATTATATATGGTATAGAGAGTATTAAAACAATGTGTATCACGTAGAATTAAGAGATCCAATAGACTTCAGTGTATCACATCAATTACACATGCATACACGTGGAGAACTATATAAGCGTGGAGCATCTATTACATCTATTACACATACTTACACTTAAAGCATCATACAAAGTGTATCACATCATACATACTTTAAAGCATCATATGAAGTGCATCACATCCATTATTACACATACTTACATGTACAACACCATGCTAAGTGTATCACATCTACTATTCCACATACTTACATGTATAGTACTATGGTGTATCATATCTATTCCACATACTTACACATACAACACCATGCTAAGTGTATCACATCTACTATTCCACATACTTACATGTATAGTACTATGGTGTATCATATCTATTCCACATACTTACACATACAACACCATGCTAAGTGTATCACATCTACTATTCCACATACTTACATGTATAGTACTATGGTGTATCATATCTATTCCACATACTTACACATACAACACCATGCTAAGTGTATCACATCTACTATTCCACATACTTACATGTATAGTACTATGGTGTATCATATCTATTCCACATACTTACACATACAACACCATGCTAAGTGTATCACATCTACTATTCCACATACTTACATGTATAGTACTATGGTGTATCATATCTATTCCACATACTTACACATACAACACCATGCTAAGTGTATCACATCTACTATTCCACATACTTACATGTATAGTACTATGGTGTATCATATCTATTCCACATACTTACACATACAACACCATGCTAAGTGTATCACATCTACTATTCCACATACTTACATGTATAGTACTATGGTGTATCATATCTATTCCACATATTTACACATACAACACCATGCTATGTGTATCATATCTATTCCTCATACTTACACATATAGTACTATGCGTAGGCCAATAAGTAGTGGTGCACTGACAGTGTAGTAGTAAGGAATAAACCACTGCAGGATAAACATAGAGACTGCCATGACGAGCAGCGAGATCACTGAGATCATGAATACAATCTTCTCCCTCAATCGACTCACCCTAATTATCGTCTGAACAAATAATGATGCAGACGTAGATTAATTATACAATTGCACATATTAATCTGGTGATCTGCAACTACTAATTAACAAATTGATACGAGTCACTCTGACTCACGATAACTGAATCGGATTGAGTTCTAATTATCATGAATACTAAAACTCAGTCTAAACTTTTCAAACATACTATTGCTGCTTTTTTATCAGATTATTCAATATTCAAATTACACAAAACATTTACATTTTCCATAAATTCACATCAATATTCAACAATTTCAATTGCTGTCATATTGTTAATATTTAAATTTCATAAAATTCATTCATCACTACACCTCTTCACCTCTCAGCAGTTGAACTGGGCCATTGAAGGAAGAAACTTGACAGCGGATCATTAAGCACAGGGTTCAAATCCATTGTTCTAATTGTCGCTGACATGCCTTCGAGGAGTTATTAGCTTTGGCTTTTTTGGAATATGTAGTTTGTAGTTTTCTTACTGCATAGTCCATAAGGATCTGCTTTAATCAGTTGTCTAGCGACATCCTCAATATGTCTCAGTTATCTGATGAAACAGGCATCAAATCACAATTATTACATTGTATTCTATTGTATGTGTATCGTAAATTACCAGAATGGAATGTTCAACTTTGGCTCTATTTCCATGATTATCAAGTGACACCAGAACAGCTACCGCTTGCTTGGAATTGACATCTCTTCCGTTAGAGGCAGTACCATTAGATGATGTGATGGATACAGATCTGTTGCTGCAAACAAGTAAAATAGAATTTTTTCTTAAAAATGACAACAAGAACTGCATGATTAACTGTTTAGTTATATTAGGATTATTTACACAGATAGTATATCTCCTGCGTATTAAGTGACTGATTCACTAGAAATATGCAGTGAGTATGGATTATAGGTATTCTGGAAGATCAGTTGAGAGTTGGCGAACAGAACGGTGACTAGAGCCTTTTCATCACTTCGACATAACACGCCGAATTTTCCATGGAAATATATATACAAATAAAACACAGCACTGTCAGTAAGTATATATTGAATAAACACATTCAAAACTGTTCATAACGCATACATAGTTCAGCTATATCAAACAAATCTATCTGTCCATATAAATTACAAGTAATATTATATATAACACATTACATTAATGAGGAAGCAATTATCTTAAATTTCCACAGTGGATTAATGTTTACAATTCGTTTATATAAAGGTCATCTAAGGCTGGAAATTTGGATGAACTTCAGAGAAATTTTCTCGGAATGTTTAATCATGAAAAATTTCAGATAGTGAAAAACTAATCAATTTCAAATTATATAATCAATATAAAGTTACATTTAAATATGATGTTATTAATATTATTTATAAGTATTATTTTTAGATATTATTATTATTATTAAGTACTAATATATATATATATATATATATATATATATATATATATATATATATTATATTACTACCATACAATTATTATCACTATTTCATTTAAAATTATAGTATTTTACACTACTCCACACTACGTATAAAACTAATCCACTTACTTTGCCGCAGCTAGATCTTCAGATGTTCCGTTACACACGACATCTGGCTGGCGCTCTGCGTCCACCATTGCATGAGATGTTGAAATATTCAGAATTTACAGAACAGAGTAGGAACAGGCGAGCAGCTATTTGCTTACAATAACCTCGTACCTGACAGTTCCTCAGCCATCAAATGTCTCACTGAAACTCTGTTCATCCACTGGTGGAGATTCCTGTTGATGCTTCAGTATGAAAAATTAAATTTTTACGTGAAATTTAAGTATCTATCATGGAATGGAATAAATTGCTGGGTATTTCCATAGATGTTTCATTTAGAGTTGTATCTGAAATCAAAATAAAACAGGAGATTTCTAAAACTTAAAATTAGACTTAAACTTTTAGCAACCAGCGCAACTGCTTTGGTTAGTAAAATGTTAGTAATTAGTTCTAACACATGCAGAAAATAATAATTAGCTTTACACATGAATGCAGTGTGTATACTTGGATGTAATATAAAAAATGAGTTCAAGAATCGCATTTAATTATGCATTAGTGTCTTTAGTACGGAGGTTATAATTAAGAATGTATCCTGGCATGAAAGTGTGTAGAACTTCAAAATCATAAGCTTCATTCTTAGCCTTCTCGGATGTTTAAACCTTACGCAGCCTGCTAGTTCAGTATTCCGTTGATATGATTCATTCTCATAAAACAGTTGAGCTATTTTCGTTCGAATTAACGGTATGGGCACGAGTCTTACATGGCAATTAGCCTACAGTTCGATAAATGTTCAATAACCACGGAGAACCGAGTTTAGATGCCTGACTCATTATTTCGACTTAAAGCTAGAATATATGTTTGGTAGAAATTGTTGGAAATCCAAGTTAAAAATTAATCAATAAATAGTACACCAAAAACAAAATGTCGTTGCTTGACTGTAATATATAAGTTATGAGTTATTTCGCGATTGAATAATTTAATATGAATAACAATTTTCATTTATTAAATTATAAGTTTTATAATGAGTAGTAATAAACAGACAGGCAGAGAGACTTAAATCCTACTAGATTATTATTAAAATAGCTACCGAGCGATAATGAGGTATATATAAACAACATAGACAAGCGAAGTTAGCTCTATGTACGATTAATCAGCCTTCCTAACAACAACAACAACAACAACAACAACAGCAGCAGCAACAAAATAGCAATAACAACTACAATAACAACAATACAATTTGAGTTGCACATGACGACATCAAGCACTGTGGAACTAAATCAAAACCGATCAGCAGAGTGAGTGGTCCATAAACTGCACTATAAGTGTCAAAATCCGGGTAATCAGTCCAAAGAAGGGTAGTAGCGCAATGGAAGTTAGCGTGTTGGTCTTTAGTTCATGGACATTAGGTGGGTGGATTAAAACGATATTATCCTAATCTATGAACTCTACCAGTACAGTGAATCGCTCAGTTAATCATAAACCATCGCCATTCATGTATTAACATCAAATAATCCATATTTGTTTCCTTTTTATGAAATAATAAAACTATCTCAAAATTCCCCAGTTCTATAAATGTTAGTGAAGCATGACAAGTGACGGGCCAAATACTTTTCAAAAGTATTTTGAAATACTTTTCAAAAGTATTTTGAAATACTTTTGAAAACTCATTTGTTTAGCATTAGCATGTTTCACAACTGCAGTAGGCCTGTAGTTCTTTACATTGCTCACTTTATATAGGCCTAAATATACATCTAAGGTGAATTAAGAGAAGAGAGATAAAGATCGCTAGTATAGCCCGTGTTACGGGTATCGATACACTATAGTAAGTAATAACGATACCTTATATAAAGTTGTACCGGAAAATATTGTCTAGCCAAGCATATGAGCTGATCGAAGCTGTAGTAAGTTCAAATGAATAAAAACCTATTGAGAATCTGTAGGTCCAGGGTTCAAATCCAGTGTATATATGCAATAGATAGGACTGATAGGACTATGTTTTAGAGAAAAGACTTCAAACTGACTTAAATGTATTTGAACCAAATTAGACCATAACAACTGCTCGATAAAACAAGATGTACATTGAATAATAAATAGTGCTCGGTGTTGTCGTGGTGGCAGTGGCACTCTAAATTTTTCTAAAGCTTGTGTTAAGTTATGATTTTGCATATTAAAGATAATAGGCCTATTATTTATTGATTATTTTTTAAATTACCATTTCTAATGCAACATTGTTAATTTAAGCAGTCACTTATACTTAAATGTTACTTTTAAAGAGTGGCAAAGCGAACGAACCTATAAAGAGAAACAATATGCTTACGGTTACTTAGATCAAGGGTTACACTACTGAACTAGGTCACAATTCACTAATTAATTAATTAATGTAGGGGAGGGATCAGGCAAAAAGGTGGATTGCTCGGCCAACCGATGAATGAAATTGAAGAAATTCTAAAATATCACTTTTTCATTTTATGCCCCTTTAGTCCTTATGGACCTGCCTTTTAGCGGAACACTAGATAGTGATATAACACTAATGGTTTCGACTAGAGGAAATTTAGTTCTACAATAACATTCCAAAGTTTATAAAGTTCTAATTTTTGTATATGTACTTTTCTACTCTCTATTACATTTACATTTATTACATTTAGAAGCTTGAATAGCATTCGACTCCAACACAAGCAGACATAGTCTTAGATTTATACGCAGACGCTTAGCAGAAATGATTATTCTCGGAGTCGTCTTCTGGATCAAAATGAGGCTGCCAGTTACTCAGCCAACTTCCAAGAATTCTCAGAAAGCTATCGTTATCAGAGAGACTAATGACATCGTCTAAATATTGCACTATCTGCAACTGCAGAGCTCGAAGCGTCGGTCTGGAAATGGAATAAACCAGGTATGTAAAGACCAGCAGTGCTATGACAAGACCTGGCTTAACGTACCCTCTGCGAAAATTAAACCTCTTTCGTAGACCAGTATCCTGCTCGACAACAGCCTTGTCTGGAATCGATTCAGAATCTAGCGCCTTTTGCGGTTTGCCAAAGTTGTAGAAAAACCTGAACAAACCGCGCTTGTTGCTATTTACTGTTGTAGCTTCAGCCGATTTAATTGCTACAGAGTCTGTAGGACTTTGAAAGATTACATTAGCATTTGGAGTCGGTAATGCTGATAAACTGACGTTAGGTTCAAATGATTCATTCGGGTTGTTGGAAGCATTATGAGTCGGTAACTGAGACACCACTGTTCCGACTTCATCGTGTTCTTTGAGAGATACGTGTAGTGCTTTGTCGTCAATTTTCTCTTGATTTGTCCGAGAATTGCAACTAGCAGAATTAAGGAGAGATATTTTGCAGTTTGGACAGGTGCTGCATGCAATATGAGACCGTAAATCCTTATTATGACTAGTGTAATCGACCAGTTCCCTAGTTCTTTCGCTAGACGTACATTTATCCTCATTTACAATGCGCTGCTCAGTTCTCTCTTGTGCCTCAGTAGAAAATGTAGTGGTAGCATTTCCATCCGTACTAGGCTTTCCGCCATTTTCATCCTGATGTGACTTAAACATACCAAGCATTCCGCCATTTTCATCCAGATTTGACTTATTCGTACTTCGCAGCTGATTGGGATTTTGACGATTTCGCTGCGGATCTGATGGATTCATGCTAGGAACTCCTGCAGGATGACTGCTGCACTGGCGAGCAGCCACTCCATTGCTTCCTCTGGCACGTCCTTTCTTTATCTCAGAAATTCTTCCCCGATCAAATATGAAAATGTTTTGAAGTCCCTCACAGAATGACCTGGAGCCTCTTGGAGAACGTGACGATGACTTTGTTAGAGATTTCCTTTGATCCCGTCCTCCGCGCTGCAGAATTATATCCTCCTGTTGGCTAGAGCGGTAGCTTCCGGCTGATCTCCTTCCTCTGATAGATTCTCCTTTTATCTTTGATGAAAAGTCAGTAACTTTGTCGCAAGCACCACGCTGTTGAAGATCTCCAGACTCGTGGAAAGCTTGTCCTGTGGCGTTGTTGTTCTCGTATTGAGACGTATCATAGGATCGATCAGCAGAAGTTGATCGATATTCATCTATTAAATTTATCTCGTTAGAATGTTCTCGTTCCAAATCCATGAAGCGCAAATCCCTCTGAGCTTCATGACAGCCATATTCTTTCAGTGATCCACTCGTGGAATACACATCTTTACCGTTTTCGTCATGGCATCCGGTAGCTGAATGACTGGAGGAGTCATCTTCTATGTTACTTTTTTCATATACTTCATCATTATTATCATCATCATCGTATTCATCATCATCATCATTATCATACCTCGTCTCATTTATGGCTTTCCATCTGTTGTTTCCGTCCTCGTCCCTATATTGCTCGTCTTGGTGGTGACCAGAGCGAAATCTAGGAACGGTTGTAGTTCTTAGCTTCCTCTCTTTACGTGTCTCAGGCGACACCGCTCCGGCATAGTACGCCCAGTCGTAGTTGTACAGGTTGTCAAGCACGCGATTAAAATCACGACGAAATTTTTGGGATTTAAAATATTCATATTTTCGTCGATCTTCGAGTTTATCTAGAACTGAGCTACGTTGCCGTGAAGTAGCGAATTGGGTGCTTGCTTCGTTCTGAAAACCTCTGTCGCTATAAGACCTGTTATACTGCTCTTCTTTCCTGTTCAACTGCCTCAATAGTCGGCCATCAGTAGTGACCTTAGAGGAGAAATTTTTATAGAGATTGTCGTGCCTGTTTACTGTCCTGGCATTCGATGATGAATTCAGTTCGCACGAATTTCTTAGAAATTGTGAATTGGAGTTAAAATCGCGATGCTGATCTTTAAGGTCTAGCTGTGTGCTACGTGCACTATAGTTAAATGCACTGAAGCGTCTTGGATTATCTGAAGATGTACAACCCTTGTTAAGATTACTCTGTTTGTCGAGGAAAGTTATCCTCATCTCATCAAATACTTTGTTGTCTGAAGTTGTAACAGAGCCATTACTTCCTTTAATGTCATTATTTTTGTTAATCTGCGCTCTATCTTTCAGTTTTAGTTCACCTGAGATCAGTTGTTCCAGCCTGAAGGTATTTGATGATGGGATTTCTCTACTGTAACTGCCACTGGCGATAGCACCACCGTTGAGATCATTATTTATGGCAAAGCTTTCTGACAATTTATTGCTATATAAAGTTTTGGTTTTTGATGAAATCATATCTGAAGAAGGATTAGAAGATGCATAATTTGAAATAGTGTACCAGTGATCACTGGCATTGTTGAAATTTTCATTAAAGCGACTGACTCTAGCATTATTTGTTTCACTGTGTTCTCCAACTATATGATGACTGAGAGAGTTTTGTGATGTCTCATAGCCACTAGCATATTTCAATCGCTCTTTGATTGAGTAATTTCTGTCTTCCAAATAGTCTCCTTTCAATTTGCCACACCTAAGTGAATATTGCAGTGCTCTTATATCCGAGGCATATCTTTTTATCCTATATTCCTGTTCAGATGCTTTATTATCATTTTCTAACGACACGGGATTGCTATCTCTAACTGGAATATCTTCCAAGTAATTATCTCTCAAAGCTTCAGTCTCACAGACTTCGAAGAAATCTGGTATTCGATTAGATACCTGTCTGAGACCATGTTCAGAGTTGAGTAAAATAGATTGCCGGTCTACGCTGCGTATATTTTCATGCATCGATTTTATATCCATAAAACTTCTTTCTCTAAAGGGAAGCTGTTCAGATTCTTTGACAGATTTATCAACGAAATACTTCTGAAAATATTCATCGTTTGGTACATATGATAGTTTATTACTTACATCGAATATATATCTGTCACTCTGATATACTGATGCTGAACTCTTGCTAGGAGTCGATGCTGACCAATGTGGATCTGTCGTCAGTTCTTCGTTGTGCTCAGCTGACGACTGATGTACCTTCGGTTCTCTAAACAGTTCACTGGGACCGTGCATTATTTCCTGCTTGAATTCTCCATAAGTCGGCACTGGATGTTGACGATATCGAAAGGGAAGAGTGTCTAATTGTTGCTTGGATACAGTGGATCTGACAGGATCAGTCATCTGCGTGCATCCTCTTGTCGTCTGCTGTCCACGGCTGGTCTGAGGTTCGTTACTGAATTCGGCATTTACAGAATATTTCAGCGGCCGAGAAAATCTCTGGATTGGCTTCTTCTGGGCAAGATCCACGTCATATCTTGTTCCAAACGTAGGTCTATCCCAATTCGCAGATATAGAGACACCTCTTAGCTGCTCGATATTTACTGCCTGCCATAATGCCTCCCTCTGTCGTTGACCTCGAGAATTTTGTTGAAATAAATCTTGACGGGGCGACTGAAGACCGGCATTTGGCTGTTCCACCTGAAGGCTTCGAAACTCTTCCTTCAGCTGACGTTCCAAGTCCATCAAGCTTAAGCGATTCAAATCTCCTCCGATATTCCTCAAACTTTCTGGCTGATCAGAATGACTTATCATTTCTGACAATGTTTAAGAATCAGTATCACACTTGTCAGTTTGCTTATCTCCTACTTCATCTGTATTTATCGGAAATTTGCAGAAGTTAGCTGGCTGCTGATGGTTTATAGGTTGGGTATTCGGATATGCTATTCCATGCTGCTCATTCAACATGAAGATTTAGAGATCAGTTATTCTTCTTTAATTGCCACGAGGTTTTTGAGAATAATTAGTCTTGTCGAATCTTTTTGTATCTCGATAGTCCAGACTAAAACAAAGTAAAATACTCAGAGTCGAGACAATAGACGGGACATTGGGGTCTAATAATCTCAAGATATTAAGATCTTATTTGGTTATATCGAGTTACAGTTTTTCTACATTTTATGCGAAATTAAGTTACCAGTACCATTACAACGTTATTTAATTTGTATCAAAAATGTAACTTCTGAAAATATATTATTTTTTTGTAACTACACCAGAGTATAACATTTTGAAAACATAATATAGACCTATCTTTAATTGTAACTTCTGAAAATATATTATTTTTTTGTAACTACATAAGAGTATAACATTTTTGAGAACATAATATATCTATAATTATAAATAAGACACAAAATTTAATATGATAATAGACAAATTATACATGTAATATTTTATGATTTGTCCTATTTCTCTATATTCATCCTGCTTATCTGTCAGATTAACATTAACTACATTCAAATTAACATTTGAAGTTAATTTGTTAAAATTGACGACTTGCACATGACTTGATACTGCAGCTTTGTGAGTATTTTTTTAAGATGTAACTTCTCTTCTCAACCAGCACAATTCAGTTGCTATTCATTAGCAAAGATCATATGAAAGAGACTTAACATGATATTAACAAGGTATCTTACATAACATTTCTACTTAATTAACAAGCTATCTAAATTAACACGTTAGCTAAATTAACAAGCTATCTCTATTAACAGACTATTTTAATTATCAAGTTATCTTTGTTATTTAACTTAAACAGCTATCTATCTCAGTTAAAAACCTATCTTAATTAGGCCTAATTAGTTAGCCTTATGGACAATTTATTTGACTAGCATGCTAGCTTAATAAGAAATTATTTTAACTAACGCGATTAATACCTTAACACTATATCTCAACGCATTAACGTAATTAACAAGCTAATTAAGTAAAATAAATGAAATAATGAATGCTTTTATTTTATTTAGTTATTATTCATAAAGTAAAATAAATAAATGAAATAATGAATGCTTTTATTTTATTTAGTTATTATTCATAAAGTAAAATAAATAAACACGCTCAGTTGTAGACCTAGTAATTTTTTTTACAATGACTCAATAGATGACACGAGCAATTCTTGCGTTAAGATTCATCATGTAGTAATGGAGCTGAAGAATTAAGATATATTTTGCGCAATCGAGAGGACAGTCGCTGATTTTACCACAAATAGCTGCATTTAGGAATGTAGAAAATTCCTTTGTCACCTAATTAGATATCGCAAGACTGTTTAGAGTTGATTTTTCCGATGTTGGCTAATTTATTTGGGCTTAACAAAATGAGTAGTAAGAAATCAATCCACGTTACTTATACATTGGAGTTAAAAGAACGAGAAAGTCTATGGTAGTGCAGACATATTTTTTGAATTCTTCAAAGATGCCATTAAAGTAATTTCAGTACTAATATCATACTTCCTTATTTGCATTGACACACGACAGACAGATTACTATAGATGTATTGGAATTTTAAAGGGCATAATTAAATATGAGTCTCGGACCAGACAGTTAGGCCTACCTGCCTTGAACTAATTGTTAATATATAAAACAATTCAATGATCGTTATTAAAAGTCTTACTAAATATTACAAATTAAATTATCACTAATAGTAAAATGGCTAAACAATGACGTACCGAATTCATACTAAACAAGAAAATAAACAAAGATTTGATAAGCTCTGTTAGTACATTGAATTGTATATATATTCAATCCAGGGAATACAGGCTATATTTTTATGTCTGTCTACGGGAGTGGCTCGCAGAAACGTTTAGCTAAATTGCAGGTTTTAGGACAATATTACAATAGTACTTCGCCACTGAACAATTTAACTTAATTTGAATTAATTAATCTTAATTTTAATTTTCAATTTAATTTAATTTGAACTTGTTTTAGGACAATATTATAATAGTGCTTACCGACTTCGCCACTGGCTGGAGCCACTGGCGAAGTCGGTAAGATACTCGCTGTCGGTAAGAACCCCGGTAAGAACGGTAAGTCGGTAAGAACCCCGCCCAAACTGATGTTTGGGCGGGGTTCAAATCATGGGCTCGCCCGTCACTGACTTCGCTTTCGAGTGAGGAAACTGACGTTAACTTTAGCATTACCTTATTCTAACGCACTGTTATAGGCTACAGTTTTCCAAAACGTTATCCACTACCAGTTCAATCTCAACAAAAAAACTTCATTTCTTATTGTTGCAATTCATTTGGAATAAGTATTGCTTGCGACTTGGTTTCGCATTACACTTATATCAGACACAGTAGTTACTGTAATAAAATTAAATATGCTCAGTCATCATCAGTCACCATCTATCAATTGCTTCAAGTTGCTTGATGCATGCGATGCATCATTGCCATCATGCATCGAGTATGCATCATTGCTTTCATGCATCGTTAATGCATCATTACCGCCATGCATCGAGAATGCATCATTGCTTTCATGTATCGAGCATGCATCATTGCCAGCATGCGTCGCGAATGCACCATTGCCAGCATGAATCAAGCATGCATCATTACCAGCATGCATCGAGAATGCATCATTGCTGGAATAATCAATACAATCATCAATACAAACATGGCTAGTTATAATGTCGCAACCTTAAGCTGTTGTATGGAATTGTATTATGAGCAATGTGTACATGCAACTTTATGCATTACAATATAAAATTTATCAATCAATCTTATTATAATTAATGTTAATTAGAATACTCAGGCAATAGTCTACACTTTTAACATGCCGTCAGTTATCTCTATTGCAATGCAATATTCTTTGATAAATATAAGTCAGGATGATTTAGTGAAGTGGTTTTGCAATGTGCTACATATTTGCTTTTGTATTGTGCAATTTTGTTTTCGTATTATATACTGTATATGTATACATATATACATGTATATATATATATATATATATATATATATATATATATATATATATATATATATATATATATTAGAGATGGGAATCGAACCGAAACCGAACCGAACCCTAAAATCTAAAATTTTGACCGAACCGAACCGAACTCAAACCCAGACTCGGACCGAACCCGAACCGAACCCAGACTCTGGCCGGACCGAACCGAACCCGAACCCAGACTTCGTCCAAACCGAACTGAACCAAACTCTTGGAATTCCTTTCTTCTTCACCAGCCAAACATTAAATAAAGACAGTAAGAACAATACAAATATATATTAGTTTTTGCATTTACATGTCTTACAGTATCTAACAGCATATATTCAGGTAAGGCTGGTTCCGACACAAATTTTAAAATGGTAGCGGTACAGAGGAATGGTAGCGGGAAGCGAGACGGGCCTACAGAAGATAATGGATAGTCTGAATGATACGGCATTGAAATATGGAATGAAATTAACATCAAAGAGACACGATTGATGAGAGTATCCCATAAAAATCTGAAAATGCTTGACTCAATCTTGGTGGATTTGTTCTTGTTAAATTCAAATTATGAATTTTTTCCTAAGTTTAGTGCGCTACCTTAATATTTTTGAGCCAGATTTGCAAATAATTTTATATATGACATTCTATATGTGTTAAGACTATCTGGAGTAAATAATTTTGCTCCATAGCAATGAAATAATTTCATAAATATTTTTGTACTTCATAATTTGATCTGGAAGTTTCAAATTTGAAGCCCTTAAGTCAAATTATGGAGCTTATTACTGGTCAGTTGATAGCAAACGGTATATATTATGATCATTGTTCTATGGAAGTACACGTGTTTACTAAATCATCTTTATTTGACATTTTTATATTACTAAATTTCACGTTGTCTCTGAAATATTGGATCAAATTTTAGCCAAGACATTTCCACTTAATTATAAACGTGTCTAATATATAGGCCTGTAGTGACAATAAACATTTAAAAATTGATGAAGCATTCTAGTTGCTCGTTATAATCAAGGAAAATATTTCAGATACCATAATAAAGCTAATTATCTACATTATGAACATTTGTTGGTCAACTAGCAATACTTTAAGAAATGTACAGGAATAAATACCAATTCTCTCATTTTTTCATTGTCATATTTTTACCCAGGTGAATAAATGAGGCAGCTATTATGACTTAATTAATTTCTAAGCAAATTTACCATAAACCATTATAAACATGTTTGTCATAACCTTGATTTTTATAAGTAAAGTTAAACAATTGCAACATTATCCAAACCAAACCATGTCGAACTCTTATCGAACTCTTGCGAGTTGGAAAGCAAGCCGAACCCGAACCGAACCCGAAAACTTGTTAGAACCGAACCCGAACCGAACCGAACTTTCATTTTCAACGATCCGAACCGAACCGAACTCTCAAATTATTAACTGCTAACCGAACCCGAACCGAACTTTCATTTTCAACGAACCGAACCGAACACGAACTCAGGAAATTCATAAAATTTCCATCTCTAATATATATATTTATATATAATTTTATTGTCCGTATATAATTACACACATGATAATACCGTATGTGTTTACAAAGTGTCCGTTTCTGGTTGCTGTTTTTATGGTTTGCGTTATTTTCTCCTTCCTCTCCATGGTTGTTAGTTATCGTTGCTATCGTTGCCATTTGTTTGAGCATTCATTGCAGCCGGCGTGCATTAAGAATAACCTTCCAACACCCAACACCCTGGGGATATTTTTCATTCAAGCCTTTCAATCCTGGGTCTTCCAAGGTGGTTACCACAAAGTAACCGGACACGACGTATTTAATACCACAACGTTGAAACAGTTTTGCAATGTAAGCTTAAAATCAATATGTCCTTATAATTTATTTTAGGAAAGTAGAATGCTAGATTCTAGGCTAATATTTATTGATTAGTTTTATTTATATAGTAGTATAATCGATTGATTGAAGTCGATGCAGACTACATGACCATATGACTGAGCCATGGCGTTGCCTTGACTACGACATGAACAGTCCCCTGCTAATGATTGGACGCCAGCACACAGTGCCTTGTCAAGGTCAAAACTGTGCTTAAATTCATAACTAATCTGAGAAAAGTTATAACAGGAAATCATAAATAGTTGGAAAAAACCGTGATTGGTATTGAAGTCTCAATTTATCGCAATTTGGACCGGGGATTTGAGAATAAATAAGCATATCAAAAGCAAGCAAAAACTTTACTATTTACTATGTTAATATTCAATACTATATTGTTAACATACAATGTTTAATAATTAAATGTATCAAAAACAAACAAATACTTAACAACTAAAATAAACTTCAGAAGTTAATTATTTTGCAGGGATACAGCAAGATTTTCATGTTTTATATTGTCATGACACGATGAGGTCGACTAGTTAATCAGTGGTGTGCTCTTTGTGCATACGTGAATAGTGACCGTTAATGTTCTACGTATTAATTAATCTTCTCGTCAATGTTACAGAATGAATGAATGGAGTTTTACTCGGCTATAATATTTCGAAATTTTGGAAATACAATTACTGATGTGGCCTAAAGGCAAATATTTTTCTGCTTAATTTAATCTCCATATGTTCAAAAGCGCTTACTGGAGCATTCTGTATAGAGAATCGCTGTAAAATATTACAATAGATGTACTTATTATATATGTATAAGTATGTATATGTTTTTGATTGAATGTTCGATAATACACGTACAAACAAAGAATTGCACATATAGGCCTAGATACTTGCGGTGCAAAACATGAAACACTTGTCAACAGCTTTTAATCAATAAGTAATTTTCTCACTTCAAATATTTTTGATACAGTAATTGTCAAATTTTTGATCGAGCAACACATTTATTACACATCATCATTTAGTAGGATTGATCGCATAAGACTTAATTACATTTAAAAATAAACATCCCACATTTTTATAGTAATTGCAACAGAAGTTACAATTACTAGGATAAAATATCCTAACTGCATGCATACTCAGTAGTCAGTTTGCTTGCATGCCATAGATGCAGCAAAATCTGCACTGGAGGCTAATATGTGCACGATACTAATAAAGAGAGAGAGAGAGAGAGAGAGAGAGAGAGAGAGATAGAGGAGAGAATGAGAGAGAGGAGAGAATGAAAGAGATAGAGAGATAGTATGAGTATATCAGAATGAGACTTAGATAGAAAGAGAGAGAGAGAGAGAGAGAGAGAGAGAGAGAGAAAGAGAGAGAGAGGAGAGAATGAGAGAGAGAGAGAGAGAGAGAAAGAGAGAGAGAGACAGAGTGCGTAGGTCAGAAAGAGAATGAGAGAAAAAGAGCTTAGCAAATAACAAATAACTTGAAACAAACTAAAAACTTTAAAGCTATAAGTAGTAAAGCATGATTTGTGTGAGATCTTGATTCAGTTGTATCGTAATTCAAGCGTAGTACCGTTTGAAATCTTATAAATACTTGCTGAAAATCGCTGTATATATTAACACTGTATAACAAATCGCTACCATTAATCTCTATCAAGGTTCTCTCCTACCTAAGGCACAGGAAACTCAACACTAACAACTGCTCTTAAAATGAATAACTCAATATTGTGCATGATTTTTACATGATTAAAAATTTATAGCCTTTAGCTTCAATTTATCAGCATCAAATTTTTGTTTGAAATGTTCCATAATTTGTATATTTTTTGTAGAAAACTTTTATTATGTACTTTCACACAATTTTTCAGTTTCATATTTACATTTTTAGTATTATTTACTTAATTATTTAATCTTAGACGTAACGGCCCATATATTTGGAATTCATGACTATTGTATACGAACCTTGCATATTTTGCTAACCAACGAAGTAATTTCTCTACGACAATATCAGTGATAAAATATATTATTATTATATTGTCATCTTCTTTTTCGCTTGAGTCCCAGTTTAACTTTAGCCTCAATTTAACTAGGCCAGTTTAAAAAAGCTGGAAAAGCTAATGTTAACGTCAGTTTCCTCACTCGAAAGCGATATCAGTGACGGGTGAGCCCAGGATTTGAACCCCGCCCATACTGATCCGCGGACGACCGATATAGTCATTGGCTGCAGCCAAATAATCTATAAAATATTAATTACATAAATAATTTTTAAAATATTTTAAAATTTACAATATTTAACTATACAATATTATATAAATAAATTGTACAATATTATTGATATTGTATATCGTACGAATTATGAGTTTAAATTACAAACGTTAAGCAATATTGGAAGTAGCTTTCAGAAAACTATTTTGTCTTTTCCAACGAAAATCTTTACTTCCTGCATAGGCCTAATAGAAAAAGCAAATCTTATTATTTTGACTTAAAACCTGTCGTGTCCTACCCGTTTTGATATTAAAAGTGTTATCAGCTAAAATGCAACGATAACGCTCTAAAAACAATTTAAACCGGATTATAAAACTTATAAAAATCTGTAGTATTGAAATATTTTAAGCAACAAACATCAGATGGCTTAATTTTGAAATTATTAATCAACACTTGAGTAACAGCAACAGAAGTTTGTGAAAAATGAAACTAAATAAAAGATTATAGAATTATACTGTCCCGCTGCCTTACATCCACTACAACAGGAGCGGACTTTCTCTGATTAGTATCATAACTCTGAGAGCTATTCGGCTCTTGAGCAGAAAATGAGCTACTTTTGATTGTCTTTGAGTCTCTATGCTCGCTACAACTGAGCCGTTGATTATTGCCTACATGGAGGGCATCGTAGGCTCCGAACTGCTCCGCGTAGGTTTCCAGGCGTTGCCGGGAATTGATACCCCGACACCTAAAAGTGACAATGTCTTTGAACGGACCGCGAAAGTCTCTATTAAACCGGGCGTAGATGATTGGATTTAGAAAGCTGTTAGCATATCCCAACCACTGCAGTAGACTGGTTACTATAGGTGGTATATCCGGTACAAAGGGTCGCACTAGGGCAACTACGAAGAACGGAAGCCAACAGGCGATAAAAGCCCCCATTATAACTCCCAGGGTCTTGGTGGCCTTGCGCTCTCGCTTCTGAGGAAGTGGCTGAACGTTTGCAAAAGTTAAGCTCCGCCCACGTTCTACAGATGACGAATATGAGGATGAACGTTTAGGAGTGGGCTCGGCTAAGCACATACAATCCTTTTTCCGATTTGTCGGGTAACTGTAAGCACAAAAAGTGAAGCACAGAATAAGCAAATGATTCTAATCTATCATTACTACAATAATTGCAAATTTTCCGAGAAGATTGTGACTGAATTTAATCTAATCAATAGGTAATATACTACAAAGATCTACTTAATCTGGAACGCCACCTCACAGTCCAATTGGATATGCACTGATTAGCTAAAGTATCAGAACGGGTAGATGCGAGCTCAGGGAGCTTAGGCTAATACATGATGATCCATTCGATGAGACAATTAGACTTAAAAGTATTTGTCTAACCACTGGAAACTGCCATTGGGGTGAGTGGAGGTAGCTATGTCCGTGTAGCCTCCCACTTCTCTAGAGATCTAAATGTTTATTATACAGTTATGATATTAGCAAAGTCATTGTGACGGATTCGAGAGTATATAATATATTATACTGTATATATATATATATATATATATATATATATATATATATATATATATATATATATATATTTGTGCACTGTATATATATATATATATATATATATATATATATATATATATATATATATATATATATATTTGTGCACTGCCTACTGGCAGGTCTATGGCATATAACGCCTCCACTCTTCGCTGTCTTCCGATTTCCTCTTCATGTCCACATTCCACACATAAGCGAATCTTTAAATAATCTAACATTCCTAATATCGGTATGATATTGACTGTTTTTATATATATATATATATATATATATATATATATATAAACAGTCAATATCAGACCGATATTAGGAATGTTAGATTATTTAAAGATTCGCTTATATATATATATATATATATATATATATATATATATAAGACAGATATGATATATATATATATATATATATATATATATATATATATATATATATAAACAGTCAATATCAGACCGATATTAGGAATGTATATATATATATCATATCTGTCATATTTTGTACAAAGACGGTAGCAGATTGTCGATATTTATTTTAATTTAGTAGCGCATCACAATATGCCTACCTCATAAAGCAGCAAGAGCAGCAAGGATTTAGCAGCTTCAGAATCTTTCCCTTCCTTCCATCAACCCTATCCCGACCACTGACCATACTGTACTGACCATTGCTGTAGTTGTTTGAGTGGTTGTGGCCATTGGGCTCGGTCGTGCCGTTAGTCCCACGTGGTCCCAACATTATCTCCCTCTCTGACGGGTTGGGCTCGATATACGTCTGTAAGGGGCATCAGTTGGGTCAATAAATTTAAATTTTTTTAAAAATTTCTATATTCAAAACTTAGCGTCTTCGACGCTTTGTTATATGTACAGACTTTATTAAATCAAATCAAACTATTATATTTCAGACATATATACAGGTCCATATAACAGAACAACAGAAGCTAAAGTGATTGTGGACGAAACTAAGAGAACTCTCTAAACGCAATCTACATGAACAGGCATAAAATCAGTACATACTTAGTATTTTACTTATATCTGCATACTGAATTCAGTTCTCATAAATTCCTGGAATATCGAGAACTAATGAGTTTTTAAATTATCTATCTTGTTTCGCAAGGGTAACTAAAGCGGTTATGGCAGTGGGAGTATTTGTAGTCACGTAATAGTGATTATTTAAGAAATTAAAACACTTACTATACATTACACACGTTAATATCAGTGGGGTCCGAATAGACGTTAAGTCAGAATTGTATAGTATTGTATTTGCTGGTGCCAGTGGCGATGTCGATAAGATATCCGATCTCTCATCTATATGTATGGATTCAAATCCTGGACTCGTCCGTCACTGATATCGCTTTCGCGAGACGAAGCTGACGTTAACATTGGCTTAACAGCTTTATTTTGTAATTTAGTCATTACCCTATCAGGTAGGCAACAGCTTAACTTCGCAGGAATTCAGTAATATATATATATATATATATATATAAAGAATTCAGTATTATATGTATAATATATATATATAATATATATATATATATATATAATATTATATATAATATATATTATGTATAATATTTTATTATTAATCATTTTATTATCATTAATACTATATAATAATATATATTATGCGCTTAGCATGAACTACTGAAATGTATCTATCTGACCTGATCTCTGACCGGGCTTGACGCCGAAGATTCTGCCCGGGATCGGCGCCGAGAGTAGATGGCCGCCGAGGGTCGGGATCGTTCCTCGGACCTTGCGATGCGGGATGACACGAGATAGATGCGAGTGTAGATGATGATCATGACTGCGAGAGGAAGGTAGAAAGCTCCAATGGTGGCGTAGAATTGATAGCCTGTCAGACAACATGCGCACAATATAATGAAATACAAAACGTAAAGCAAAACATACATGTATAGCTGCAGATAAACATAAAGATACACAGAATGGATCTACGATGCCGTACAATTCGACCATAGAGATGTAGATAATAAATTTTAATCGTCGCCGCGAAAGGTTGATAGAAATCTTTAGAGCCGCGTGAAAGCAGAGCACTCGTGAGATAACAATTAATTAGCGTTAACTCATTTGTTAAACGTTCAGTTGAATATATGTACAAGTTTATCATAAATTATTTTCTCAATGCAATACAATAGAGAATAGTATAGTATTGTGCAGTGCTGTAAAATTAAAATGTTTGGAAGAGGTATGACTGGTGAGTCTATGCATGTACACAGAAAAATTACCACTGAAAGATGAATGGATGAATATGAATGGATTGATGTTATGAAATCACAAAAGAAATTGTAATACCCAGCTGTTACTCTACAGTTGAGTCTGATTAACATCTTCTTACCATATGGTTTAACAGAGATCTTTCAAATAAGCATTAATTCAAATTAAAGTAGATAAATCCTGCTTTAATTGCCAGTCGCGCTTAGAGGGTTGACCAAGGCCAGGAGATGTTTAGATTAATCGAAAAAGGCGAACATTCAATATTCAGGAAACCAGACCAATTTTCTAATGAAATGAAGATCCCTGACCGATAGGAGGATGCTAAGTGTTAGAAAGTTGAAGTTATTAAAATGAAGCAATTAAAAGGATGATGTATGATCTTGAAAGGTTTGGAACTTTGGGGAAAGAACGAGAATTGAGCCGGGGTGAAGTATAGTTATTCGTTTATGTTAAAGATGGTAAAGCTAATGTTAACGTCAGTTTCGTCACTCGAAAGTGATGTCAGTAACGGGCGAGCCCAGGATTTGAACATCGTACATACTGATACGCGGTCGAACATTACCGCGGATCTGTAATTCTATATATTAGATTGGAGAGTGGGGAACAAGCTTTGAAGATTACCGTGTAATCTTATGCAATACTACATGCATGTAATTGATTGCCTTTAATGACTACACAGCGAGATCAAGCATCATATTGACTTAAAATCAATGAATGAGACGACACGAGCATTCAGAAGTAACGTAGATATCACGTTAATGAAGCGATGGTGAAAAATGACAAATATTGAGCACGCGCAATTATAGAGATGAAAAATATGAGAAACGAATTAAATAATTATTAATAATTAAGCAGATGAAGGCAGCATTTAATTACGTTTGAAAAAATATGACCCTTTATTTGAAAAATTATTCTCTGGTAAAATCATATGATTTATATACTTCATTGATAATAGCAATTTTTAAATAGCATTTAAAAATTTTTCCCAAGTCCAAAGTATTGTTACCAGTGACCTATCTCTTTGTTTCTTTCCTTTTTTTCTCTCTCTCTCTCTTTCTCTTGCATTCTGCCATGAGATAACTCTATGGTAAATAGTCTATCTTAAGCGTAATCTACTTTAATGACTAAGAAAGAGTAAAAAAAACAATTCATCGAAAAATCATGCTAAGCAGCATCCGCACCTTAATGCGCTCTATAACTTGAGTAAATTGTTATTCTGAGGTGGTTTCCCAGTGTCTTTCGAAGTTTTGCTCAATAGACTTTTAAAACAAGTGCAGTTTACGGTTGGTCGGTTCTTCTGTGGACTGGAACAATGGAACTAAATCGGAACAATGACATCATCCATGACATCATCCATGTTGTCATGTATTGCTTAAATGTTGTCATGGGTTGTTCAAATGTTGTCATGGGTTGTTCAAATGTTGTCATGGGTTGCTCAAATGTTGTCATGGGTTGTTCAAATATTGTCATGGGTTGTTCAAATGTTGTCATGGGTTGTTGAAATGCTGTCATGGGTTGTTCAAATGTTGTCATGGGTTGATCAAATGTTGTGATGGGTTGCTCAAATGTTGTCATGGGTTGTTCAAATGTTGTCATGGGTTGTTCAAATGTTGTCATGGGTTTACTCAAATGCTGTCATAGGTTGTTCAAATGCTGTCATGCATGGTTCAAATGTTGTCATGGGTTGTTCAAATGCTATCATGCATGGTTCAAATGCTGTCATGCATGGTTCAAATGCTGTCATGGGTTGTTCAAATGTTGTCATGGGTTGTTCAAATGCTGTCATGGGTTGTTCAAATGTTGTCATGGGTTGTTCAAATGTTGTGTCCTTATTCTTCGAATTGAACTCTAAACCATTAAAAATTTGTTAACTAAAGGCATAAAAAGTCAAACGACTGACAACAACAATACCAACATTAATTCAAGCGCTATTGTCAGTAATGACAACATCACGTAGCATTGAATCAAATCCAAGGCAAAGAGTGAAAATCCATGACAATACTGGCTGCACCCAGTGGCGACGTCGGTAAGATACTCGATCGCGGATCAGTATGTGCGGGGTTCAAATCCTGGGTTCGCCCGTCACTGACATCGCTTTCGAGTGAGGAAACTGACGCTAACCTTAGCTTTACCAGCTTTTACTTTACCTTTAGATTGACTGAGGATGCACTGATCTGTGTTCTTATACTGGCGCAATCCACTCTTTTCACCATCTCTCCATCCGAACAGTGGCGGAATGCTGATTAGTGCAGAGGCCGCCCAGACCAGGGCTATCATCAGCAGCATGTGCAGCTTCGTTCTCTTCAGTGCGTACCTGCAAGGCAAGTTTACAGAGATTAAGGATGCGTAAATAAGAATGATTGCCCGTGTTGTATCCGGGCTGCTGAAGAATAGATCAACCGTGAATTACAAGTGTCGTAAAAGGCGACAAAGCAATACATGTAAGATCCAAAAACCAGCGTCAGAAAGGGCATTCGGTTGGTAACTGCCCAGGCTCCAGAAATTGCAATATTTTTTTCTAAAACGAATGGAAAAGTTTTAGAGGATTTTTTGATATGGTGTGCGAGAGAGAGGAATGGAGAAGGTCTTTTCGTATAAATTGAATTATCTAAATAAATCAGTAAATAGATGATGTTTATACAGAATGATCATGACGTTATTTATCTATCACCTTTAATGCAACATGCTTAAACCGTTACGAAATTGTGCTCTCCACCAGTCTTGCAAGTGTCTAAGATTCTGCTCTCTTATCAGCTAGACTGGAAATTATTCCCAGAACCCCAGGAACAGCAGTTAAAAATTGTATGACACTACCTGACGCTTTGTACAGTGAGCTATTTTGACAAACTAAAATTACAAGTAGACATCCAAGATATTGTTTAGAGAATAGTTTCTTCTCTATGCCGAGTATGCAACATGCTTAAACCGTTACGAAATTGTGCTCTCCACCAGTCTTGCAAGTGTCTAAGATTCTGCTCTCTTATCAGCTAGACTGGAAAGTATTCCCAGAACCCCAGGAACAGCAGTTAAAAATTGTATGACATTACCTGACGCTTTGTACAGTGAGCTATTTTGACAAACTAAAATTACAAGTAGACATCCAAGATATTGTTTAGAGAATAGTTACTTCTCTATGCCGAGTATGCAAACAGGCTTAAACCGTTACGAAATTGTGCTCTCCACCAGTCTTGCAAGTGTCTAAGATTCTGCTCTCTTATCAGCTAGACTGGAAAGTATTCCCAGAACCCCAGGAACAGCAGTTAAAAATTGTATGACATTACCTGACGCTTTGTACAGTGAGCTATTTTGACAAACTAAAATTACAAGTAGACATCCAAGATATTGTTTAGAGAATAGTTTCTTCTCTAAGCCGAGTATGCAACATGCTTTAGTATACGTAAGAAAGTGCTCCCACCCACAGTCTTGCAAGGGTATAAGATCTGTCTATTATCAGCTGACTGCGATAATTATCCAAGAACCCAGGGAACAGCAGTTAAAAATGGTATGACATTACCTGACGCTTTGTACAGTGAGCTATTTGAAACTAAAATTACCA
This sequence comes from Enchytraeus crypticus, assembly GCA_905160935.1. Classification (NCBI taxonomy): domain Eukaryota; kingdom Metazoa; phylum Annelida; class Clitellata; order Enchytraeida; family Enchytraeidae; genus Enchytraeus; species Enchytraeus crypticus. The sequence goes on along the minus strand of CAJHZI010000741.1, from coordinate 1,922,159 downwards.
AGTAGACATTCCAAGATATGTTTATTAAGAAAGTTTCTTCTCTATGGCCGAGTATGCACAGGCTTTCAACCGTTACGACAAATTGTTGCTCTCACCCGTCTGCAGGTGTCTTAGATCTTCCTCTATCAGACTGAAGACTGAAATTATTCCCAGAACCCAGGAAACAGCAGTTTAAAAATTGGATGACATTACCTGACGCTTTTTACCGGGAGCTATTGTTGACAAAGCAAAATTAAAAGTGTAGAACATCCAAAGATATTGTTCGAGAATAGTTTCTTCTCTATGCCGAGTATGCAAACATGCTTTTAAACCGTATTGAATTGTGCTCTCCAACCATCTTGGCAAGGTCTAAGATTATGCTCTCTATACGCTAGACTGGAAATATTCCAGAAACCCCAGGAACAGAAACAGCCAGTAAAAAAAGGTATTACATTACCGACGCTTGTACGGAGCTATTTTGACAAACCTAAAATTACAAAGCTAGACATCAAGATAGTGTTTAAGAGAATAGTTCTCGCTATTGCCGAGTATGCAACAGCTTAAACCGTTACGAAAATTGTGCTCTCCACCGTCTATGCAAGTGTCTAAGATTCTGCTTCTCTTATTCAGATAGACATCGGAACTTATTCCAGAACCCCAGGAAACAGCGCAGTTAAACAAATTGATGGACATTACCTGACGCTTTGTACAGTGAGCTATTTGACAAAACTAAATTACAAGTAGACATCCAAGATATTGTGTTAGAGAATAGTTTATTATCTTATGCCGAGTATGCAACATGCTTAAACCGTTACGAAATTGTGCTCCCCACCAGTCTTGCAAGTGTCTAAGATTCTGCTCTCTTATCAGCTAGACTGGAAATTATTCCCAGAACCCCAGGAACAGCAGTTAAAAATTGTATGACATTACCTGACGCTTTGTACAGTGAGCTATTTTGACAAACTAAAATTACAAGTAGACATCCAAGATATTGTTTAGAGAATAGTTTCTTCTCTATGCCGAGTATGCAACATGCTTAAACCGTTACGAAATTGTGCTCTCCACCAGTCTTGCAAGTGTCTAAGATTCTGCTCTCTTATCAGCTAGACTGGAAATTATTCCCAGAACCCCAGGAACAGCAGTTAAAAATTGTATGACATTACCTGACGCTTTGTACAGTGAGCTATTTTGACAAACTAAAATTACAAGTAGACATCCAAGATATTGTTTAGAGAATAGTTTCTTCTCTATGCCGAGTATGCAACATGCTTAAACCGTTACGAAATTGTGCTCTCCACCAGTCTTGCAAGTGTCTAAGATTCTGCTCTCTTATCAGCTAGACTGGAAATTATTCCCAGAACCCCAGGAACAGAGTAAAAATTGTATGACATTAGACGCTTTGTACAGTGAGCTATTTTGACAAACTAAAATTACAAGTAGACATCAAGAAACTGTTTAGAGGAATTGGTTTTCCTTGGATCTATGCCTGATGTATGCAACATGCTATAGAACCGTTAGGACGTAAATTGTGCTTCTCTCAACAGGTCTGAGCAAGTTTCTACGATTCTGCTCTCTTATCAGCTAGATGGAAATTATTCAGAACCCCAGGAACCGCAGTTTAAAATTGATATGACATTACCGACGCTTTGTACAGTGAGCTATTTTGACAACTAAAATAAAGTAGACATCCAAGATATGTGTTTAGAGAATAGTTCTCTCAGCCGAGATATGAACATGCCTTTAAACAGTTACGAAATTGTGCTTCTCCAACCAGTCCTGCACGCATTTGTGTCTAAGATCTGCCTCTTATCAGCTAGACTGGAAATATCCCACAGAACCCAGGAACAGCAGATAAAAATTGTATGACATCACTGACCGCTTTGTAAGTGAGCTATTGTTGACAAAACTAAAATTACCAAGTAGACATACAAGATATTGTTTAGAGAATCGTTCTCTCCTATGCCGCATGTAGGTATTGCAACATGCTTAAACCGTTACGAAATTGTGCTCTCCACCAGTCTTGCAAGTGTCTAAGATTCTGCTCTCTAATCAGCTAGACTGGAAATTATTCCCAGAACCCCAGGAACAGCAGTTAAAAATTGTATGACATTACCTGACGCTTTGTACAGTGAGCTATTTTGACAAACTAAATTACAAGTAGAATCCAAGATATTGTTTAGAGAATAGTTTCTTCTCTATGCCGAGTATGCAACATGCTTAAACCGTTACGAAATTGTGCTCTCCACCAGGCTTGCAAGTGTCTAAGATTCTGCTCTCTTATCAGCTAGACTGGAAATTATTCCCAGAACCCCAGGAACAGCAGTTAAAAATTGTATGACACTACCTGACGCTTTGTACAGTGAGCTATTTTGACAAACTAAAATTACAAGTAGACATCCAAGATATTGTTTAGAGAATAGTTTCTTCTCTATGCCGAGTATGCAACATGCTTAAACCGTTACGAAATTGTGCTCTCCACCAGTCTTGCAAGTGTCTAAGATTCTGCTCTCTTATCAGCTAGACTGGAAATTATTCCCAGAACCCCAGGAACAGCAGTTAAAAATTGTATGACATTACCTGACGCTTTGTACAGTGAGCTATTTTGACAAACTAAAATTACAAGTAGACATCCAAGATATTGTTTAGAGAATAGTTTCTTCTCTATGCCGAGTATGCAACATGCTTAAACCGTTACGAAATTGTAATCAATATTAAATATTGTTTATTTACTTTCAGCTTTACGTTACGAAGACGTAGAAAGAGCACACCATCGATCAAACCGTACCAAACCTCATCGTATTACAAAAGCTCATCACTATGAAATCTTAATTTAGAATATAACAAGAGAAATATGATTTCCCAGGTTGTTTATTACTAGCTTCCTCAGATGTAATTTCGAATAGTGCAAACTCATTGTAGCTCTCAGAAATATGCTAAGTAGTTATATTTTAGAATATTAATAGAGGATAAGAGTTTCAAAGTCCAAAATATATAAGACATTCAATTAATTAATAGGAATTTAACGTTCGGTTCCTCGCAGAATTATAGAACCTTAGAGTAAACTAAAGGATTTGCGTCTCAAGACTATTATTATAACATATAAAACATGAGTATGAATCGATCGTCTAATTACAAAATAAATTAAAGTGCGTAAATCTGCAACGAATAACATGAGTAAAGTTTTTACAGAACTTAAGAATTATACACCTGGAAGAAAATGTTGTTTGCACGTGAACAATTAACTTAGAGGTTAAAAATCTATAGGGTTCTGTCAGTAAAAGTACACTGTACAGTGAAGCTAGAGTACATACAAAGTCAAACATCACTGTTAAAGTTCAGTTCAATGGCAACATTATATTTGGTTGTACTCAAATGAGCTAACCAAAATCAAGAAATCAAAGGGATAACACGTTTTTCAGACTTTGGATTTACATCTTTTAATGCACCTTTATATACTTAGCTCGTCGGTTTTAACTTTGTTGCATTATACACGGCGTTGTCGTGAAGGCACTTTAATTAAGTGATGTGGATCGTTTATAGGAGCATCTTCACTATCAATATGGAAAAGGAATCTTCAATTAATCATTTCCATATTTGACGGTTTCAAAGATATACTTTGTGCTACATTTTTGTACACGCTTTTCACAAAGAATGGTAGGTTCAGTACGACATGGTACAGGTGCACAAGTAGTTAGTCCATCGATCAAACCTGGAGCCATACATTCTAGTGCACTACAAGCTAGAGAGCAAATCTCGAAGGTTTCTATCGTCTAGTTAATAGGCGTAGCCTTTGTTCACTTTTTAATCACCGACCGCGATATCGTAAACTCGAGGGAGTGTTTTCAAAACTGTACATTTCGTTTATAGTATCGTATGAAGTTGGCGAAACAATTGCATGAAACATGAAGCTAGCTCAAACAATTTTGCGTATAAGGTAAAGCTAAATATAACGTACAGTGTGGCCAACAAGGTATGCCGTCGGGTAGGACCTGGATCGAATAGAGCTGATATATCATCATAGGTATTTTGGAAAACCCACTATTAACTCGGCTATTCAACCTGTAATCCCAGAATTGAAGTAGCCATCAAATGACGAAATTACGGCGAATTGTCCAACATGTCGCGAGTTGAAAATCTTTATACCAATTTTATTCAGGACGACTTAAATAAATAAATTAATAAAAATAGATCTACAGGTATATAAAAACTCAATTGTATAAAATAACTAAATTTTACTGAACCGAGAAGACAAGAACGCTACTAATTGACGGGTATCTGGTACACAGTCGACAGACTTACGGACAATAAGGCTGCGAAGCTCTTTTGTGAGAGTTCTTTTGTGATTGCCTTAATCTTTAATGCAAGTGAATAACAAACAAATTAAAGAAGTCAGAACATCAATGAATGGCACAGACCCCCTGCAGGGCAGCGCTATAAAGCACAAAATCTTACGCAGGCTTAATACAGGATTTAGTGCACTGCAATAGAGTGCAACATGATAAATATAACTCAACTAATTAATACTCGAACCCAGACAACATTAGAAGCCATTGAAGTGTCAAAACGCAAACTACTGAATAGTAACGAAAGTGTTGCAGCCATATTATGCAAAAATATATGTATATATTTAAGTGATTGTATGATATATAAAAATACGTATGTATACCGTTTATACCAAAACTATATAAAAAGCAAATACAAATACAAAAAATTCAATGCATGATAAATTCAAAACAACATAATTAGAATGTTCAAATGTGTCAGTGTGATCAGAGATAGCCGGCTATCCTTATCTATTTTTAAATTGCCGCTCCTGAGGCCTGTAGATCAAGTGCAGCTGATCTGGGAGTAAATTTTCATAATGAAATTCCTTCCATAATGAAATGAACTTCCATGTGACATATTTTTTGTATTGCTTCATTTCAGGCGTAATAACCCATACATGAATCTTACAACAATGCAACAAAAACCAGACAAGCAAATAGGCTGTGCATAAATTGAGCTATAAGACAATTACTTATAGAATTAGGCAAACGAAGCTATAATAAGCTCAAAACATCAAAACACTTAACTAGCATATTAGCATTATATGCTAGTTAAGTGCACATTCTCAACTTTAATCTGTAATTAGAAAGGATAGTATCAAAACTAGAGATGGGAATTTTATGAATTTCCAGAGTTCAGGTTCGGTTCGGTTCGTTGAAAATGAAAGTTCGGTTCGGCCCGGGTTCGGTTCTAACAAGGGTTCGGGTTCGGTTCGGGTTCGGCTTGCTTTCCAACTCGCAAGAGTTCGATTCGAGTTCGAAATGGTTTGGTTTGGATAATGATTCAATTGTTTAACTTTACTTATAATAATCATGGTTATGACAAACATGTTTAAAATGGTTTGTGGTAAATATGCTTAAAATGAATTAAGTCATAATAGCTGCCACATATTTTCACCTGGGTAAAAATATGACAATGAAAAAAGGAGAGAATTGGTATTTATTCCTGTACATTTCTTAAAATATTGTAAGTTGACCAACAAATGTTCATAATATAGATATTTAGCTTTATTATTGTATCTGAAATATTCTCCTTGATTATAACGAGCAAATAGAATGCTTCATCAATTTTTAAATGTATTTTGTCACTGAAGGCCTATATATTAGATACGTTTATAATTAAGTGGAAATGTCTTGGCTAAAATTTGATCCAATATTTCAGAGACAACGTGAAATTTAGTAACATAAAAATGTCAAATAAAGATGGTTTGGTAAACACGTGTACTTTCATAGAAAAATGATCATAATATACACCGTTTGCTATCAACTGACCAGTAATAAGCTTCATAATTTACCTTAGGGTTTCAAATTTGAAACTCTGAGATCAATTGTGAAGTTACGAAATTAGTTATTAAATTATTGAATTGTTATGGTGCAACATTATTTACTCCAGATAGTCTTAACACATATAGAATGTCATATATAGTTATTTGTAAATCTGGCTGCAAAAATATTAAGGTAGCACACTAAACTTAGAAAAAATTCATAATTTGAATTTAACAAGAACAAATCCACCAAGATTGAGTCAAGCATTTTCAGATTTTTATGGAATACTCTCGTCACTTTGTCTCTTTGATGTTAATTTCATTCCATATTTCAATGCCGTATCATTCAGACTATCCATTATCTTCTGTAGGCCCGTCTCGCTTCCCGCTACCATTCTTTTGTACCGCTACCATTTTAATATTTGTCTCGGACCCAGCTATACCTGAATACATACTATTAGATACTGTAAGACATGTAAATGCAAAAACTAATATATATTTGTATTGTTCTTACTATCTATATTTAATGTCAGGCTGGTGAAGAAGAAAGGAACTACAAGAGTTTGGTTCAGTTCGGTTTGGACGAAGTCTGGGTTCGGGTTCGGTTCGGGTTCGGCCAGAGTCTGGGTTCGGGTTCGATTCGGTTCGGCCAGAGTCTGGGTTCGAGTTCGTTTCGGTTCGCTCAAAATTCTAGATTTTAGGGTTCGGTTCGTTTCGGGTTCGGTTCGACTCCCATCTCTAATCAAAACTTGGCAATCCGGTTTCTAACAGCGCGATGGTAAGGCTGCTGTATATTCATATGTCACATGGAAGATTGACTATAAACTGCCTAACGATGCACCATAATGTATCGAAAGCAATTAAGTACCTGAAGTCGTCATGGATGATCGTATGACTATAATTTTTTTAACTGGTTAATTTTATAAATGAAATTAACCCAGTAAGCAGTTGATATCAAAATAAGAAAAGCTACGGCAATGCGCATTATTAGACTCTTGTTTTCTCGAGCTAAAAGTGAAGATAAAATTAGAGATATCAGTAAGTTACAGAAACTTTTCCTTTTACTGCTAAGTGTGAGGAAAGAAAGGAATAACGAAAGATGGCAGCAGTTCTAGTTGGAAGGCATCCCTTTGCAATCAACTTCTTAGATTCGACCAAGAGCTCAGCTAGGAGTTTAAATCAGACCTCGACTATAGGCTACATTTATAAGTTGGATCTGCAATTTGATACGAGGATAGGGAGAGACAGAGTGAGAGAGAGAGAGAGAGAAAGAGAGAGAGAGAGAGAGAGAGAGAGAGATAGAGAGAGAGTTTATAAAATTTCCTATGCGACTATTTTTAGCAAGATCTATTTCTAATAAATATGGATCAATGAATGAGTGCAATAGGTGCGTCATCAAAGCGCAGTCTGGAATAAAATTAAACTCAGTCGTCAGCTATATCATAAATTTTACTGCAGGAATTAATTACTAATCAATAATCAATATCCCATCCGATTAATTTTTCTACGCTGAATTTTAAATCTGTAATCCGGGACAGCGCTAAATGTGATAAAATGTTGTTGATTATGGCATCGACTCCCCGTGTTGTGTCTGGGTTGCTTGAAAAATTGATCAACCGGTGACTGCATGTGTCGTAGAAGGCGACTAAAGCACTAAGAAGATCCATACCAACGTCCGAAAGGGCAATCGGTTGGTGAGGGCCTAGGCCCCAGAAATTGCTACAAAAATTTAAACGAATGGAAAAGTCTCAAAAAAGGGATTGGCTGGTGATGTGGTGTAGGACAGAGAAATTGAGACAGTCTATTTGTATCCCGACTCTGGTTAAACTGTGATTCGAGGCAGGATGATGATGATGATGATGATGATGATGATGATGATGATAATGATGACGATGATAATGAATATGAAATCGACATTTTATGACGCCCACGTCAATACAAAAAATCACCACTTTAAACTTAGCGTTCCCTTTTACATTTCCGTTACCTTCAAATATTCCTTCTCCATCCTTTCCTGCTTCAGCAAAAATTAACTAGGGATACGAAATTGGTGATCAATCAATCGATTCATAAATTAAATTCAAACGTATAGAGATATCTTTTATCGGATTTGCGTCTAGACTTTTGAACTGGTACAAATCATATCCGACTTGTCAAGGCTTGAATCTATTGTCATGTTGTCATTGATCCTTCTAGACAATCACAATCGTTCTTAGTATTTAACCTTCATTTACTGTCTTTAAATGACCTAGCAGTGAAAGCAGTGAACATGGGCACAGCGACAGGTTATGATGTTATATTTCCAGAATTCCTAGCTCACCTTGGCCCACTTGCACCTATATATTTATGTCATATTTTCAACAGAGTACAAAAAGAGAAAGTGATGCCTAGAGACTGGAGGCAAGCCAAGGTGATTGCAATTCCTAAACCGGGTAAGGACCCAAAATGTGCATCTAACTACCGCCCGATTTCATTGCTGAGTGTATGTTATAAGATTTTTGAAAGAATCATTCTTCGACGAATTCAGCCAATCGTAGAGAATATATTACCAATTGAACAAGCTAGTTTTCGTCCTGGAAGATCCACTTCCGATCAAGTCCTAGCCCTAACGACCTACATTGAGAAAGGTTTTCAAGAAGGTCTCAAAACAGGTGCAGTATTCCTTGACCTCACAGCAGCGTACGACACTGTATGGCATAAGGGTCTGCTAGTAAAGCTGTCAAAATGTATGACACAATGGTTCAAAGATATAGTGCATACGTTTATGAAGGACAGACGTTTCAGAGTTCATATGAACGACGGGAAAAGTCGATGGAGGAATCAAATGAGCGGTCTCCCACAGGGATCTGTTCTCTCTCCTACCCTATTTAACCTTTACATCAGTGACCTGCCTCCGACTACTGCGCGACAGTTCGCTTACGCAGATGACATTTTTTGCGCTGTCCAAGGTCGAACATTTGAAGAAATCGAGCGTACATTAAATAACGATCTGTTGCTGATGACTAAATATCTAAAGAAATGGCGTCTCATTCCAAGCTCCACAAAAACAGTCACAAGTGTGTTTCATCTCCATAATTCTAAAGCTAACTACAAGCTCAATGTGTCTATGGATGGTATACAGTTACCCTTTGATCCCCTATCCTATCGATCCGGTTTATTTTGGTGTAATGTTGGATCGTACGCTGTCTTTCAAGGAGCATTTGAGTAAAACGGCAGCAAAAATAAAGTCAAGAAATAATCTGTTGCAGAAATTGGCGGGAACAACATGGGGCGCGGATGCAGTCACATTAAAAATATCAGCGATTGCTCTGTGCTATTCGGTGGCTGAATACTGCTGTCCATCATGGAAACGTTCGCCTCATACAATACTCGTCGATGCGCGTCTCCATGACTCCATGCGCATAGTTTCTGGGACAATCAAATCGTCTCCAACGCCGTGGCTCCCAGTTCTTTGTAACATACTGCCCCCTCATATCCGTCGTAAGGAGATAACACACAAGCAACTGCAGAGGGTCCGTGAAAATCATGCCCTTCCTTTATCACAGGACTTGTCTAATCCTCCTCCGAAGAGACTCAAATCTCGATATACTGTTTGGGAGATACTGCAGAAATGTGATCCCTTGGCGTCTATGTCCCAGTGGAGATTAGAGTGGTCAATCGCTGATGTTAGAAACCACCATCTGGTTCAGGATCCGTCTCAAGCGCTACCAGGAATGAATCTCTGCAGAGGAAGTTGGTGCCATTTGAATCGTTTCCGTATGGGTCATGGCAGATTCAGAGAAAGTGAGTTTCGCAGGGGAATTTGTGATTCACCGCTTTGTGACTGCGGCCAATCGCAAAGCATGAAACATATCGTTGAGGAGTGCCCTCTAACCTGCCTACCGGGTGGACTGTCTACGCTAAGTTGCCTAAAAAGTGAAAAAATTGTCTGGATTAACGCATACGCTAAATAAAAAAATAAAATGACCTTCAGAGATGTCCTTGAGAGAGTTTCCAGAAATCCAAAAATAGACTGCTATTAAATGCCATATGAAATAGAAAGAATAGTTGGACAGGGCATATTTGTATAATAATAATAATAATAATAATAACAATAAAGGTTTAACGTCCCTTTCCTCATCCAGGGATGATGTCAGGGACCTATATAAGTGCATATACAGTAGCCTCATTCTTCAATTTATAAACAATATTATATATATATATATATATATATAAATTTTACACAAATAAAATAAAATATATACAGTACACCCACGCACACACACACATATTAATATATATATATATATATATATATATATATATATATATATATATATATATATATATATATATATTATATTATATATATATTAATATGTGTGTGGGCGTGGGTGTACTGTACATATTTTATTTTATTTGTGTAAAATTTATATATATAATATTGTTTATAAATTAAAGAATGAGGGACACTAGGATGCAGAGACTCGAAATGTGGCTGTCGAGGTGCAAGGAAACTGTTAGATGGACTGATAATATTAAAAACAAGAAAAAGAAGAAAGACATATGCTACAAGCTACAGGCGAAGAATAGCTAACAGAGATGATAAAGGTAGGTAATTGAAAAACATGACGGGAATAGAACGCAGAATTGGATATGTCATGATCTGGGAGAGGTTGTTTTCCTGAAAGAGGTTAATGAAGAAAGAACGGAGTGTAAGATGATTAGAGAAAAACCGAGACGCGGGACGCTGGTTGATTTATTAATATATTCGTATGTTGATATGAAAAATAAAAGTAAAGGGTATAACTATGTACAAGTGTTATATGTCAGTAGGTGGAAATACACCGACAGAGGATATTATATAGAGGTTGAAAAGATAAATACAGTAATACACAGTAGTAGTTATACATTATACATTCATACAACTGTAGTATGTATACATTATACATTGTACATTATTATTATAATATATCTAGTAATGCAGAAGTGCAGACTGAAAGAAAGATCAAAAGAAGGGTACGAATTATAGTCAGCTCTGCATAAAGAAGTGAAAGAAGCAACAGAGGAGAGACTTAATTTGACGAATCTATGTCAGAGCAGTACAGTGAGAGAGAGATTGACCTTTAAACTTAAAAGGTGACCTGAACTTTAACTCTGTAAATGTTTCCAGAGACACTTTATCTCAGCAGCATATGTTTACATCGATGTCGAGTGTATAACGTAATTCTCACGGCGTCATAACAAAGCTAGAAATGTAATTGTTTTGCGTTATTCGCCTGGCTACGTTAATTATATCATACACAACAAGTCAGCAAGTATTGTAATATAATGAGTTTTCAACGGTGTGGTATATCGTTTAAGTAAGGTACATATTACGACCAAACTGTTTTCCAAATACTCACTGGAGTGACTTTTTTGTTTTTGATAAAGGAAACACTTAATAACTAGTGGAAACATGATGGAAGTGTACAATACAGGTATTTGGCCAGACGACTAAACAAAGTCAGTGATTATCCCAATTCCCAAAAAGCCAATGCTGTGGAGTGTTCGAATTATAGAACAATCAGTTTAATACCTTACGCGTCGAAGATCTTATTAAAGATAATAAATAATAGCATACAGTCTAAAGCAGCTATTGAGCAAGACACAATTTGGTTTTGGGAAAGGATGCGGTATAAGAGAAGCAATAGATAATTACAACAAGGAGTTACCAATAACGATAGAGACAAACTTCCTAGCAACAACAGCGATAGAGAAAATTTAGAATTTAACATAGAGAGTATCAGTATTACAAGCCTTGCATTAAATTACGGAGACTATTAAAAATTACATCTAATATTAATATTAACTCAATATTGAATTTTACAATTTAATTACTTGCAGCTTAGGCGAATAGAGCAAAACCAATTATTTAAATACAAGATACTATCTACATGTAGAATATGTTATCTACATATAAGATACTATCTAGAAGATATTATATCTCAAGGTAGCCTATTATCTACAGTAGAAGGATTTACCTTAAAGGCCTAGTGATTATGAGGTAGCGGTCTACGCTTATAGCGAAGAGGTTGAGGATCGAAGCTGTGCAGAGCATGACATCTAATGACGTCCAGATGTCGCAAACAAGTCTTCCCAGCGTCCACCGGTTCTGTGCGTCGTACAGAGCCGCCAACGGCATAACTAGACCTAAAGAGACGACAAAGTCATAAGAAGATAAACGGAATAAACAATCTATTACGAGATGAATTAAATTATCGGTTGACTCATTTATATAAGGATCAATTGAACGATAAATCGATCAATCAAGCAAGGAATAGATCAATGTATTCCATCAATCAATCACTCAATTGCGCCTACAATCAGTCGGTCAACAAATATACATGTAGTAGTATATTAATAAATTATGCTAGTAGTCAGTCAGCAAGTCTCCAATCGTTCCATACTCAATTCATCACGAATGCTAACACATATTTTACGTATTAGAGTAGAAATTTATAGATAACTCGATGCTGTCAAAAATGGTCAACAAATATGTAATAATCTTGGATTAAAGGCAATGGTTTTCATATCGTATCTGAATGTGTCTGAAATTGCAATGCTAAACATTTTAAAAATAGTCTAATTACAATAAATGATAAAATGATAAATCTCAATGTTGAACAATTTTCTGTGAAAATATCTCATGTGTGTCAAGTATTGGTCATTGCATTTGTCAAACGTAACCTGCGTGATTAAATACTTTTAATATTTCTGTGTTTATTGCCTTTTTGGAAATTGCAGGCAATTGCTTTTGTCAGTTTCCTTTTACTTGTTACAAATTTGTTTATTTTGTGTTCTGTGCGTGTTTTGTACCGTGCTATGAGAGACAGGGAGAAAGAATATTGTACTGTTTTGTACTGTGCTGTATTGTACTTACATGCGACTAGAAGATCAGATGTTGCTAAGGAGACTATAAGCAGATTTGAAGGGGTCCTCAGTTTGCGGACCAAACCCACTGCCGAACAAACTAGCAAATTACCAATAATTGTCCCAACAATTATCATCCCGCACCCAACCACAATTAGAGCCACTCGCCATGGTTCGTCGCTTTGTATCATAAACTGAGTATTTGACACATTCTCTGGTGACGTCAGAACACACGTATCAGGCGAACAATTTCTGATGACGTCATGATTTATCGTGTCGTTCAAAATGACCGCAAATGACGTAATATCGCCAGAGGAAGTAAAATCATTCGAAGTCATCGCAGATCGATCTCCGTTTGAGAGTAATCCATTCATATCCACTAGCACAAGAGATGATTGTTAAAACTCTATCTACAGGAATATAATTTCCTTTAATTGTCTCAAATGCATCATTAGGTGATAATACTAATTTGTTTCTGTAAAGTAAGCACGGCAGTTTATTGCGTTGGACTATCTACGGCAATCTGCAAATAATAAATAAATCATAGTTATTTGCACATCACATCACTAGGGTTGTGGAAGTTAACGATTAATATGCAATTGTTATCGATTAAAGAAAATTGTACGATTGAAATTATTTGTAACGATTAATTGGACATCCTACTTTGCTTATTTTACATAACGGAAGCAATCTTCAAATAAAATTCATTTTCGAGAAAAGTAAGCAAAATAGCCGATAGTAAGGTAAAAATACTGGAAAAGTAAAATATATGACCGTTTCTGGTCGTATGTCTGATTATTTATTTTATGAATTATGTGACGACGATAAAGTATGTTAAGTTGACAATGCTTCTTATAATTTACCACAAATCATATAGCACTACAGTCATTAAATAATATAAACATTAAAAAAATTAAAGATTAGATAATTGTTAAATTTCAAAAAGGTAATTTCTATTAACAAAATTCAATCATTCCCAGACCTACATATTGCTGATGACGTCCTTAGTTATGTTTTTCATCTAAGTGTATTTCATTTTGAAATTCTCTTAACAACTTCATCTGAAATGCAATACTTGCGAAGTTTCATTGCATAATCAGATGTGATGCAGAGATAAATCATTAAACGACAATGAAATTCTATAAACCTGTATTATTATTTATATTTCCTACAATTAACATAAAGCAGTTCATTTAGCATGAAGCCTTGCTGAGCAAGAGGTTGAAATTTTCCATCTTTGATAGTAAGCGGAAATAAAAGCTTTTAGTCGTGGCAATTCGTGAAAGCACATTTATTCGGCATGCACCTTGTTTATTCATTACCAACATGTTTGAACATCTGTAATCTAAATTCAAACTAAAGCTGAGCTAAATTCGGAGTTAAATAAAACGTAATCTGCAGCAAGCAATTCTGTAAATTCCTTAAAATCCACATTATTTCAGAGAGACAAGCTTTATTATAAAACGGACACTGTCACAGCAATACGGCTAAATAGCTGGTGCGGGAGTCATAAAAACCAGTTTTTGGCAAACTATTCGCAAGTCTCATAGTAAGCAACAACCTTTGTAAGTTAGGAACAGTGAACCGTGTCTCACTGTGTATTAGCTATAGAATAAATTAGGTCCATGTTACAAACAAGCTGTCGCCAGACATTTACGATATCGTAATACCACACGTAGGTGTGATTAGCTATAAAACATGGGTTGATAAGCAACATGTTGATTCAGAAGTAAAAAGAATAGAGAGTTCAATATTTATGATCGCAAATTGAAATCAAAAGAGATTAACAGCGAGGCCTATCGAAATCAACTGCTGAAGTCATAAAACAGTCTAATAAATATAATTATAATTGGGAAATTTGACACTATTGCAAAATGCGTATTTTCTTAGTCCATGCTACACTGGGTTACTATCATTACACGGGCTGAGCCAGTGACCTGTTAGCAAGTTGGTTAACAGTGGATCAGCAGATGCAGGGTCCAAATCCAGTGCTCTCTTTGTCCCTGACATGATATTGAGCAGGAAACTGATCTTGGTACACTGCCTACTGGCAGGTCCATGGCATATAACTTCTCCACTCATCCCTATCTTCCATTTTTCTCTTCGTGTCCACATACGAGTGGATATTTATATCATCTAACGTTCATTTTGATACACCATTATTCTTGGGGTTCTGCTTATGACGAAGTGGGCCCCGTATGCCTTCCTCTGCTTCGACTAATAACATTTACTAGGTAGGGGCGTCATACCTTGACAAAACAATCCTGTTTACCCAGAAGAATAAGTATATATATATATATATATATATATATATATATATATATATATATATATATATATATAATAGACTTTACTGATTAAAATCAGTTAAATCATAGTTGGTAATCAGTAAAATCTATTATATATATATATATATATATATATATATATATATATATATATATATATATATATTGGTTTTTCCTGATTACCAACCAAGAACGACACCTCTTTTAATGTTAAATATTTGGTTTTAAAGTTTGCTAAGTATATTAAGCAACATGTGTCTTGTAAATATTTGTTTTTTGAGAATCTTACTGGTTATTTTATGCGGCATGGAAAATGACTACAACGTTATGATTTGTACTTGACATACTTTGCATTTTGATCTTCTTCTTCAGTGCATTGCCTAGTGGCAGGTTCAAGGTACATATTCATACTCAAAGTCTAGTTGTTTTCTCGCTCCATATGAGCACTTCTTAGATCAACAAGAGTTAATCACTTCACAAAGTCTATGCCTTATCCATACCGTATGTAGCCTATAGCTTGGGAAAAATATGGCTTCTGAGGTGGTTTCCCGTTGCCTTCCTCAGTTAGATGGTTTAATTGTTAGGTGGATGTATTTTGATATGTCAGACATAATACAGATTACTTTGTAATTTGTATTAATTTAATAATAGATTGAACAGTAAATTTAACGAACCATATACAGAAAATAATAGATAATATTTCTAGATTTTTTATATATTTGCTATTTGTTACCCTACCATTACCCATTCTAAAATTGTATTTTTATTCGACTTACCAGTATGCTGAAATGCCCAACATTCCGGATTAGGCTAGTGTTTAAAATATTTTAGCACACTGGTGCTTTTAGAGGCAGATATTGCGAACAACTCAGTGCTTCAACCATTACAAAGTACCAACATGTTTCGTATTCTAGTATGTCACTCCACAGCTATCCTAGTATCTGGAGTGGAGAGCACTTCACCTAACATAAAACGATACTCCAAGCTGACAATAAAGTGCATGATATGGGTGGATCCGCATTGAGCAGAAAAATAAACGTTGGGCCCATTTAGGCATAGTACCTCTGCATATCGACTGACAACACTGAATACAAATAAATAGGTTAGAAGATTATCCTTAAGCGCTAGCTGCTACCTGATATGCCAAAGAGCAATGATTACTAATAATCTGGGAATTAGGATATACGAAACACTACAGAAACCACAATTAGGCAAGAAACACTGACAGAAGCGAAATGTCATATTCCCAACTAGACGTATAAAGTAGCCTTTCATTTATGGGAACAATCAAAGGAAAAATGAAGAGAGAGAGAGAGAGGGATAGAGAGAAAGAAAGAGAGGGAGAGAGAAAGACAGAGAGAGAGAGAGAGAGCAGCAAGAGAGATAGGAAGTATACGAATAACTTTTATTATTTTATATAATAGTTAACATCTTACTGCGAACTGCTGCACTAGTTTAAGGTAGAAGGTATGCCACTTGTGCATCGACGAGCGTGAGAAATGGCCTTGTTTCTGACTCGCGGTTATTAACTAAACGTGAATTCTTTCTATTATCCCTAAATTACCAGACAATCCTATTCATAAAGCAGCGTTTAATTCGCCTTACCTACAAGTACTTCGTAAAATCCATGCACCCCGTCGCAGACAATAAATAGGTATTTTGATATGGACAGCGGGGAAGGAGGAGAAAGCAATACAACAGAGAAAAAGATAAATTTGTAAAGTTCGCAAAAATTACATAAAAGTTTTGGTAAAACTCTGTGAAAATGTATAAGTGCAAGAGTTACAATGATATAAAACTTTTAAAAAATTAAATAAAAACAACATTAAAATAGTTAATATAAAAACTAAGTATAAATAGTCAAGCAATTTATCAATAAAATAATAATGGGCAAATAAAAAAGCCAATAATATCAAATATGTAGGTCCCTATACAATATAAAAATTGAGCACCAGGCATTAAACCCCAACGATTTTCACATGTGCATTATAGTAAACTCATCATGGGCGAATGCTCAATCATACATGATGATGATGTTGATGATGATGATCTAACTTTACAAATGTAATATCAATATTACAGCACTTTAGACAATTTCCATCATGCCGATCCAGTGAATGTCTTGATAGAGACATCTGCCGCACCCGAAACAAACTGAAGTTTTTTTAGACATTTAAAAAAATAAAAACCTAAAATAAAAAATCAAATCAAATCTAAAAGCTACTAAATATTTAAATATCGATCTACATATAAACATATGGAATATAAAGCTGAGTTTAAAGTCAGTTTCATCTTCGAAAGAATTATATATATATATATATATATATATATATATATATATATATATATATATATATATATATATATATATATATATCTAATGTATATATAAATAATAAATATATATGTATATATATAGCTATTGTTAACGTCAGTTTCCTCACTCGAAAGCGATATCAGTGACGGGTGAGCCCAGGGTTTGAACCCCGCAGATACTGATCCGCGGTCGAATATCTTACCGACATCGTCACAGGCTTCAGCCAGCCTATATAGCACAGATTTGAATCAAGCACGTACAAATCCTTTAGCCGAACTTTAAATATACCTATTACAAATGATGAAGAAATATTGTGATACTTTTGACATTTACATTGCAATAAATATTACGTCGTATATTACGTGAGACTGAATAGACTATGCAGTAGGATTGCACAAACAATAGAGGCCTTCGGTAATACGAAAGTACCTTTTTAAAAGTCTAAAGAAAGTCTCAAAGGTAAAGATTGTGAAAACCTCGGTTTGGACCACGCTACTATATGGGTGTGAAACGTGGACCTTGAGTAAGGAAGATATTAGGAAACTGGAGGCATTAGAAATGTGGATATGGAGGGGAATGGAAAGGATTAGATGGATTCAAAAGGTTAGAAATAAGAAAGTTCTGAAGAGAGTTGGTAAAGATAGACAGTTGATAAATGTATTATGAAATAGGATGAAAATTTGGATAGGATATATTCTAAGGGAGGAAGTCTACTAAAGAGGTCGTAGAAGGCTGAATGGAAGGAAATAGAGGCAGAGGCAGACCGAGATTATGAATGTTAGATGATGTAGAGATTCACTCGTATGTGAACATGAAGAGGAAAGCGAAAAATAGAGAAGAGTAGAGGTGCTATATGCCATGGACCTGCCAGTAGGCATTGCACTAAGAGAGATATATTACGTCTACGTGCTTAAGGTACTAGGCAGTCATTCCAGTTCAATGATCCAGCGCACGCCCGATGTATACGCGTCTATTTCGGAATTAGAATCAACGGTATTCCAATGCATCTTCAGATCCGTCTCATCATTATCAATATCATTGCTTGATTTAATGAATCGACTCACTAATAAGCTTACAACATAAAGTATTTCAATATTCATAAAATTTATTCATTATATATGGACCTCAACTCAGCTGATAAAGCAATTTAGCGTTTGTTTATATAGTATCTACGGCGGTATAAAACATGTAGGTCTACAAGCATAACTGATCTAAAGTTCTGACAAGAGTTTCATTTAAAGGAACCCTCCGCCTTAAGCAAGCTACCTTGCTCTCGGTTGTCACGAAGTGCAGTAGATGAAGTTTTTTCGGATCGGCGCAAAGTTTACTGCAAGCTCGACATGATACAGAGATTTACTGGGAGAAAACTCTCTAGTTTTCTGACACTCAGGGGCGTCTACGCCATACAAACGATGAAGCAGTCAGATTGCGTCAAGAAAATCTCCTGGGGTAACTGAAAATCAAATTTAAGGGGTACCCTTAAGGCGACCCTAGCATTTCCTTATGGCGCGGAACCGGATGTTAAATTCTTATTGATTGAATGACCCTACTACAATACAGTACCCTCCTTAATTGCGTTTTGCGTCATAGGCCAGGGGTAGATTCCCCTGCTGCTGCAATGCCACTTGGCAAAACACCAAAGAATGGATGTCTGTAATAGTAGAATACATAATAGTATGTAATAATACTACTACTTTAAGTCCACTTCTGACACACGCACAATTTAACCAGACTCGGAAAGAAATTCAGACCTCATAGACACCCGGATGAACAATACGGTACTACAAACAGTTCAGTACCAGCTCCCTACCCCACTAAACAGCCTGCCTTTTGATCGTATCCCACCCGCCAGCCTTTAGCAAGCCACGAGATCTAAGTGAATTAGAGTTAATCGATGAGCTCAGAGATGAACCTAAGCTTCGTATAACCAGTTGATCGATTCTATTTATAAATCCACATCAATATTTGCTATCGGCGCTCTACAGACGTCAACGGCTTGGTTGATATGCAAAGCATTTGTGAGAAGACTGAAAAATAAACTAAAAAATTCTTTGCGGAAGCCGGGAGGTATTTATTAGTCATTTAAACGACGACAGATAAATCACGCCGTCGTTGCAGTGAGAGATAAAGAAGTGTGTAAACATGTGTGCAGCGTCGAAAAGAATATTATTTAAATGGAGACATGGCACTGACGCAGCGTTTTCTGACGCAACTAATGAGCAAAGCGTTTATATAGTGAATAATTATCCGTCTTTCTAAAGTTCTGTGAAATGGTAGATACAATCTACATGTATATATAGTCTACGTGTATAACTCTATATTCCTGTTTAGCATAATATTACATGGATACTTAATGATAATTATTCCCTTAGGAATAAGTCGATCAAATAATTCTATGAAATGATGAATCAATCTGCACTGATTCACTGAATGACAGATATTTCTAAAGGCCAATTCTGCACAGCGTGAAACATAGATTAAAAGTTCAATCAATACCTTCATCTAAAACAATTCAATCAGTCATTGAAGAATAGACCAATTGTAAACTGCACGTGTCGTAAGAGGCGACTGAGCAAGAACTGAGAAAGGCAAAACAAGAAGTCACATCATAAGCCATATTATACCCAAGCTTTAGGCTACATTAAGCTGTGGATAAGGCATAGCCGTTTGTGAATGGATTAAATCGTTGATCGATGGAATGCTCTTTATGAGGCGTAAAAATCAAAAGAGAATTAATAATTATCTTTTGAATCATTTTTTGGGCCGGCTTGGTCAAGTGGTTACTTCGGTTAAACATATTCACTTGTTAGCTGCACTGTAATCAAAAGCTTCGTAAAATAATTATAATTAGAATATAATTAGATTTAGTAGTTGTAAAATAATGTACCTAATCCTACCACGTGAAAAAAGTAAAAAAAAGAAAGTAAACACGCATTATAGTGAAATAATCAACTACGTTGATATCTATCACTTTTAACATCACATGTTTAATCCGTTAGGCAAATTAGTCCATTTTCCGTGTAACCGGTCCAGTGAATGTTCGAGATTCTATTCTCAGATCAGCGCGGCTGAGATTCGAACCCGCGAGGATTCAATTCACCAAAGGATCTGTTATTTAAAACTTCATGACGTTACCCCTACGCTATTTAGACATTAGGTGGAATAGACAATTGAATTTAGACGTGGGTAGAAATAGGTACATTAGACCTGCTAATTGGCAGGACACTAGAGAGAGAGAGAGAGAGAGAGAGAGTAGGGCATAATATATTAAATTCCTACTAATACAACTGTCAAAATTAAAGTTATTATTATCAATATCAATATCATTTACATTTATTAATTAATCTTTTGACCCAGGCGTGGCTTGATTTATGATTCCGTTATAGCAAAATTTTACAATAATTAACAATAACTACAATTGCAGACATTATCAATTAATTAATCAATCACCTAGTACTAATACAACAATTATATCTTTAAAACTTAAAGTCAAATTTAGCGTCTCTTTTAATTCACTACCGCAATGCCAAAGATATAAACTAGATTTGAAGTGCTAAGATTTACAAATACAAATTTGTGTCATTCCATCCGCTTCTAACATAAGAGTTTACTCTCAATCCAATTGTTCTCATTCTATTAAAGAATACATTCTTTTCTCACCCGCTCAATTTCCATTAAATATAATTAAATGAAGATTGCGAAAACCTATTTATACTTGATTATACAGAGGCTGCACTTGTGTATTCATTCTTTCAATAAAGTACACTCATGTTTTCAAAAGAATGGTTTCTGTATTTAAATCACGAATCCATAGATTTTTTAACAGAATGCTCTTATTTAGCCTGAGGTTATGGTTGTTCAAAACATACAAACAGAAGCTGATCCGGTAATATTCTATTCAACATGACCCTGTAGTATACCTACATATTTAATTCGCAGCATCCTAGTTAAAAGACAAGTATTCTAACGACTAGACTATATGAGAACAACGAATTAATTCAACTGATCGATTTTATGACGCAGTTGACAAATGAGCGAATTCGTTACGGCACAGCCTGTGATTTGCATTGTTGACATTCAACAATATTGTTTTGAGCGTTTTTTGATGTCTTTGAACCCTAGTTGAGACCTGTTTATTATTTTGGTAAAATAATGTATTCGATGCTAACCCATCCCAGGTTACATAGCATCTGAATTTAAACTGGTTGCAGGCCGCAGTAATGATAATTTTATTTTGATGCTGGGTCAACATTTGCATCATGCGACAGTTTACAGTGAGATGCTTATTTACATCCTGTACATTCTCAGACGACTACAGTTAAATACATGCAGCTATAGAACAAGTTACAGTATCAAAAAGAGACCATTAATCAATTAGGCTAAGCCGCTACAATCGATTAAGTAATTTGAAAAAACAGGCTGAATCTAAATTACAATTAGAAGAGTTAAACGGTTTATTACGCGATGTGCGACAGCGTTATATTTAAAGAGAAAATAAAACTTAATTCAACACTCAACTCATACGTAGGCCTATAGAGTTTCTACGCACGACAGTTCGACTTAATCAAGCTACCGTCGATGTCATTATTTTAAAAGTTAGACTAGTCACTAACACGCTCAACATTCTCTCTTTCTCTCTCAACATTCTCTCTCTGTGCATCTTCTCTCACTCTTATATATTGTATTCTTTCAAAAAGCTAGAGCTTAGGAAAACATGGGTTGGGTTGACCCATGGGTTTGGTTGACCTATGGGTTGGGTTGATCCATGGGTTAGGTCGGGTCAAATTTTTGGCGCCAACTTCAAAAATAAATAAATAGAAAAAATTCCATGACGAAAGAATCTCTCTCTTTCTTATTGCACTGCCTACTGGCAGGTCCATGGTACATAACGCCTCCACTCTTCTCTGTCTTCCGCCTTCCTCTTCATTTCCACATATGAGTGGGACTTAACGAAATAATAATAAATGATATTAAAATCTGTGGGGTGCCAGACTTTGGGATTCACAAACAGTGGTGTATTGGGGCGGGGAAGCGGGGGACGTTGTCCCCCAATTTTTGAGAGACGAGACGCGTCGTCCACTAAGTTGCTTAAATCCATGTAAAAATCTGATCATTGTTTCACTGTACTTCAGCTATTAGGCCCGTACAAAGTGTACATGCAAGTAAACTGTGTTTCAAGGTAACCATTACTACTCTGAGTCACTGAATGTTTATCTTCATTTGTTTGCGGTAATTTACAATAGCTTTTGTATCTAGCTAAACTACATTTATTTTCAATTTATAATAATAATTTAATAGCATTTTTATATTTTGACATAATTTTGTACGTGCAATTAGAATCAGTTTTTTTAAACTCAAAAACATGCAACAAAACGACTAAGATTTTGCTTAGGCTACTGATCCAGGCGTGCCCCCACTTACTTATTTAGGACTACAACCCGGTTCACAAACAATTTGTGAAAGAAAGTGTCTCATTGATAATAATCCCATTTTCGAATAAATCTGTTACTGTTTTTGTGAGAGCTGGTTTTTAGTAGCAATCAGTAAAATGTGCCCGTTTTTAATGCGACCCGATATGGCCAAAGATTGGGCTAGGAATTAAACTTTTAATTTAACTTTATCTTTTACTGGGTTGGATTGGGTCGGGTCTAGTAAATGATGGGTTGGATTGGGTGGCCAAAAAAGGTTCCAGGTTCGACTCCGGCGAGAATACATAATCTTACTCAATGTCATGCTCTCATAAAACCTAACATAACATTTAGCTTTGAACAAATATAACATCCGAGGTCATTTTCCAGTGCCCTTCGTTGTCTTTATTAGTCGCCTCTTTATGATGCACGCTATAAACAGTTGGTCAATTCTGCAGAGGCCAGGACAATGAACGGGTAAAAACCTGCATAAAATATCCAAAAGATTCCACCTATGCTTTTAAATGAATTATTTAATTAGAATTACTATTCACATTATTAGTGTCATAATTACATTTACACGGAAAGGCTGGTATCAGCATTCGCTACTGAATTCGTTGCACTGTTGTTCCAATTAGGATTTGGTTACATCCGACGTTGATGATACCTTATTGAAATGGTTGAAATACTTTCTAATTTGATTAGATATTATAAAAATACGCCTGATGTTTAGTTATACATTTATATTCAATAAACAAATATGAGAGAAATGTTGAATGACAAACCTGTGAAGGTTCTATTATTTCATTGTCATACCTAAACAATAGGATTACTTCTAAAATTGCAAACTCCGCCGGGTTATGACTTAAACAAGGGGAGGGAATTTAAAAATTAAAATAAGTTTCTTCTAGGCTAGGTGCTTAATCTGAAATAATGATTAAGTTGTCACTAGTCTGTACAAAAAGCAATAAGCTATGCTAAACGTGATCCAAGAATTCTTCAAAATAGCGAGTACACACTTTGTACAACTTGTAAGACTGTGCTTGTAAGAGTATAATTTTAGAATAAAAACACACTAACTATTTTTATACTGAGTTATTTCGAAAACACGTACAACAAAACACAGTTAATTAAGAATGTCTTTGCTAATTAATAAAAATATGAACCTGAGAACTCTCTGCTAATTTACTATGCCAGGCCTTAGAATGCTAAGCAAGCAGCGTACGTACAAAGTTATTATTTTAAAAACGATATTAATTCCTTAATACGCCTAATATACAATGTTAATAGAAAAAAACACAAAATTGAATTTGATAAAAGCATAAACCAAGTTTGTAAAAACACGGAGTAGGTCTTTTCAAAGAAATTATTATGAAGTAGCTACTAAATTGAGCGATTATAAATCAATGAACTTTTGAATGTATCAAGCCATCCATTTAGTGTCGTTTCTATTAAAAAGTAAACTACACACTAGTGTTTCTAAACGAAGAATACTACCGAAAGAACAGTCAAGTTCTCTAAAACCAAAAACTATCAAGAATATCTCATAAAAGAAATCTGTGCTATTTTTGCATATATCTCATCAAAGCTTACTCGCTTAGTTGTCGGGTGAGTTTCAAATACATCGGGCGAAGAGCTACATTTATTCTGTAATGTAAAAAACAAAATTAATCGCAATTCTTTCTCTCTCTCTCTCTTAGTGCACTGCCTACTGGCAGGTCCATGGTATATAACGCCTCCACTCATCTCTATCTACCGTCTTTCTTTTCATCCGTCTTTATCCTCATACGAGTGGACCTTTAAATTATTTACAACCATTTCTTGTGATATACCATTATTCTTGGGGGATTCTGCTTATGACAAGGTGGGCCCCCTGTGCCTTCCTCAGCTTCGACTATCATTTACTGGGCAGGGCGTCAATCCCTGAGAAAACAATCCTGTTTTCCCATCGCAATTCGTTAAGAACAGTAATTTGTCATTATAACCTTTAAATAAAATACTGAAAGCAAACATTGATGCTGAGACCGATCTATGATAAAGATCAAGACAATTATTTTGACTTCAATTTTTTACAGTAGGCCTACATTAACGTGCATAAAATAGGATTATCTACGTCATCATCTTCTTTCCTTGAATCCCAGTTTAACTAGGAATAGAAAATTTCGTAGCAATTTCTGGAGCCAAGGCGCTCACCAACCGAAAGCCCTTTCTGACGTTGGTTTGGATCTTAGTGCTTTGTCGCCTTTTACGACACGTGCAGTCCACGATTGATCTACTCTACAGCAATCCGGACTAAATCCGGTAAAAAATAGGATCATAAGATCTAAAATGTCACTATTTTATAAAAATCTAAAGCAAATAGTCAATGGTATATTGATAATATGCTACTTGTAGTCGTGCACATATACTTTTACAGCAATATTAATTCAGAGTTATTCTTATAACAATTTCTGGAGCCTGCTACAAGAATGCTATGAGAAATATGAAGAAGAATTGGATAGGACACAATGTAAGAGGATATAGTTTACTAAATGTGGTCGTAGAAGGTAGAATGGGAGGAAAGAGAAACAGTGGAAGACTGAGATTACGAATGTTAGATGATTTATAGATCCACCCTCATGTGGACTAGAAGAGGAAAACGGAAGACAGAGAAGAGTGTTGGCGTTATATGCCATGGACCTGCCAATAGGCAATAGGCCGTTCACTGAGAGAGAGAGAGATAGAGAGAGAGAGAGAGTTATTCTACTCACTGTTATACTAAAACATATATAAACTTCATTAGAATCCATTATAATATAATTCCGTTTAACGTCGACTTAAAACACACAGTGATCCAGCTATTGCAGATGAGTGAAATTTTAATTGGTACACACAGAAAGCTCCTGATGCAGAGAAGAAATTATTAAAAGAGTGGTAGGCCTACTTATAATTCATGTATTCCTCTATTTTCCATCTAAAAAGTTAACTAAACAAACATTACAACGCTTAGCTAACCGTGCACATGTAGCACTAACGCATAGTCTATATGTATATGTAAGTTCGTAAACAGTTGCTATAATTAACCTACGAGCAGAACGCAACGCAATGATAGTAACCACATTAAACAGATGCCTTTATCCACTGAAAGCTACTGCTTAGCTCCTCTCAAAACAAGTGACTGCGAACAAACTATCTGTTTGACAAAACCAAGGCTTCCGTTAACCCGATTAATCCTAATATTTCCATCGAATAACAGAAAATGTGATCCTTCCAGGTCGAGCGCATAAAATGGGACCTAATGACACGTGAAAAAGGAGTTAATAATATAAAGTCTTCGTTAGTGAGAGATGTTGGTTGCAGTCAGAAATAGAAAAAATACTCACATGGAATACTTACAAAGAGTACTTCGAAAGAGTACGTATAAAGGGTACTTATAAAGCGTAATAGTTATAGAGAGTAATATTTATAAAGAGTAATAATTATAAAGAGTACTTATATAGAGTACTTATAAAGAGTACTTATGAGTACTAACAAATAGTACCTATAAAGTGTACTAATCAAGATTATTTACAAAGAGTTCTTAAAAATAGAACTTTAAAAATATACTTACTAACATAATTTGCAAAGAATACAAAGAGTTCTTATAAATGAATATAATAATTTCATTGGAAGTTAATCTAAACAGATTTAAAAACAAAAGTTTCTTTTTTAGAAATAAACAAGTGAGCAGGATTTAGTTCAAATTGAACTAGAAAGAATCTAAAACGTTTAGAAGTTAACTATATTAATTAGCAATGAAAATCAATCTAATCTGTTTATAATTTTAATTAAGTTGTAATTGCCTAATTTAGCATTTTCAACGCACTAGTTTTGTCTTTACCGAGGGCGTGTTTAACTCATTGGAGTTCAGCGTCTACGGTGCTTCAATGTCTATTTCAATAGGACTCATTGAGTTGATATGAACGCGCAATTTACTCGATATGATTTACTTGATATCAACTCGTGGTTTACTACATTTAACTTCACATTCTTGCAATTGTTTTTATAAAATGTTGCATTTACGCGTCCAATCTTGTTCTAGTTTTCTACATGTCGGCTTGACTGAGAGTTTTATTTTGTTTCGGCTAATGTTACAGTAGTCGCTAATTAGTTAGCTTTTTCTAAAAGAGCTAATACATTTCCGAACGACAAAATGCGTTTATTCTATTTTGATTCAAATGGTTATACGGATTATAGTCTATATCGATGCTGTTCAACATGGCAAGCTTCCAAGCCTGTTGTTTTTATTCTTATTATCCACGTATATTGTAGATCTCACTATAAAAACGAGTGAAATATATACAGTGGAAACACTACGCACAAATATAATTAGATTAGTCGACCAAGCTGAGACATGCATAATGAATTAATTTCTATAATAAGTGGACTAAAACAAAACAGTTACCAACAAATCTAGGATCAAGCGATGAACTAGATTTTAGACTACACCTAGCCATTACAACTACATATTAGCAATTGGAGTCATTGTTTTTACCAGCCTGAACAACTGTAGCGTTTCTTGCAACTTGCAAAACAAGTTTTAACCATAATCTTATTTTGCATGCGATAGTTATCTGATCAACTGTAAAATTGTTTATCTTGAAACTTAATTTTAATTTTAAGTCAGATACTTCCCATGGTTGATCATCTCCCACATATTTGCCATTTATGACGGAAAGCTAGGTAGCATGAAGAATACGTCTGCATAACAAGACTGGATACTTCTCAACATAAATCTATCCGTTGTGTAATTTAGAAATATATATTACAACGAGTGGATATCGGAAAAAAGTAGCTTGGAAATAATAAAATGTCTGTGAGGTAGTTTCCCATTGCCTACTTCGGTCATTGCTTAGTAGCATCTTACGACATGCGCAGTTTACGGTCGATCTATTCTTCAGCATCCCGGATACAACAAGATAAGACAAGCATATATTCATATATTTATATAAGCATAATTATAAATTATATTAATTATTATTAAATATTATATGAATTATTATTAATTATATATTATATTATATGCATTATATTCATGTTAATCACCTACTACCTATGCGATACTAGTTGACAAATCTTCACCACCCCGTGTGTGAAGGTTTATTTGTGACGTGCCTATGGAACAAAGTAACATTAATCTAGCAGATTTTTTAAATTACAAAGTTGTTTTATTTTGCTAAAATTCACCACAAATGCAAAGAGTAAAGCTTTTTTAAGGGAATTCAAAGATACATTGATATCAAATTTGAACTGTCCGCAGTAATCAGTGATTTAGCTGATTGCTCTGATTAACGTTTAATGCCTACAATATTGCACAATAGGGGCATTTAGTAGAAACTTTTACATGTCAACAGATAAGCGCATTTTTTAGCTAAATAGTAGCCATTAATTAGACCACTGTTTAGCGGAAGTTTGACTAATCGCAAACAAAGCGAAGTAAACAACAATAGCCTAACACAAGCATTCAATGTCTGTATTGAATTTCAACTTAACCGAGCTCTTATTTTAAAAAATTCTACATATTCAATGATAGAGCAGCCATCGTATTTCTCATAAAAATGTCAAGTTTAATACAGTTTTCCAAATAGCAGAAGTTTCGACGGTCCTTTTTAGACTCTTATTTTTGGTCAATCGAAATAATGCTTTTTGCAAATGATGGTCATATCAACCATGATCAGATCAAATCATGATCAGATCAAATCATTATCAGATCAAATCACGATCAGATCAAATGATCATCAGATCAAATGATCATCGAATCAAACGATCATCAGATCAAATCATGATCAGATCAAATCATGATCAGATCAAATATGTATCACATCAAATCATGATCAGATCAAATCATGATAAGATCAAATCATGATCAGATCAAATCGTGATCAGATCAAAACTTGATCAGATCAAATCTTGATCAGATCAAAACTTGATCAGATCAAATCTTGATCAGATCAAATCTTGATCAGATCAAATCATAATCAGAGTTCTCTGGTCTAAGCAGCACAGGAGCGTTCGCACATTGTTGCGACAATACCAAAACCAACAAGTTTTTGCTGTCTTTGTTCTCTACCATGTGCTCTCCAATGCTATCAGTGACCAGCCTAGTGGCAAGACGATGGCATATACCGCTTTAAGAAAACCAGCTCCTCTTGTGACAGGCAGTAAGGGTATACTCCATGCCCTATTGGCTTTCCGGGTCTTAGATTGGTCTCAGAGATTTAGCCATGAGAATCTCTCGGCAGACCCTGCTTAACCAATCATTTATACCTTTATTAATAGGGCAAGTGTTTCGTATAGTGTCCAGGATTCTGAAGAATAGATCAACCGTTAAAAGCACGTGTCATAAGATACGACTAAGCATGAACTGAGGAAGGCAACAGGGAATCACCTCAGAAACCAGATTTTTCCAAGCAGACTCTGAGTATATACATGTATGTGTACTTGGGCATGCCACACAGCAGAGCACTAGAGAGAAAGATTAATAAAGCGCCGCTCTATGCAAAACGCCACAGCTAAGCAAAATTACGCAGTAAAAATGAGCAACATTTAGAAATTGACACACCTCTAAACGTTAAAGAATTAACTCCTGCTGGAATGTATGTACTTATGTACTTATGTACTTATGAATGTGTGTATTTATCTTTTAATAATAAATCAACACTGCAATACTCATTTACAGTCAAATAATCAATCTATGTAATCATGATTTGACGTTTTCCATTGAAAAAGAGCAGATTTTATAAAGTTGCAGACATTATTTTGTAATAGATGAAAACCAGGGGATCTGGTCTACATACCAAACGATATTTGCCCACTCTTCAGGCTACATAGTAATATATCACGTCTATTCATCACGTACATTTGACCCATGTAATAATACAGCCACCAGACTTAGAGGCTACAGTTTGTATACAGTTAGTTATAGTCTCCATGGCTTCGCCCTGATTTTCAGAGAATGGGGATTAATTTGTGAGAAGCTTCTACCATTTTGTATGTATGAAGCCAAAGCTTTGCATGGAACCCTTTAGTTAACAATTATGCATATGGTTTACCTATTCGTTTATCCAAATGGTTTATCAAATTATATAAATAATTCCCATTCCTTTGATTGGTTTGCCTTTTCTTTTAATTGGTTTTCTGGACTTTGTATTTTACACCGCTTTTGGAACATCTTGGTTTTGCTCGTCGGCTTGGATTTGATTCAATAGTGTTCGCTATGGAGGGTAATAGAACTCAGTGCAATTGTTGTTGTTGTTGTTGCTGCTGCTATTGTTGTTGTTGTTTGGCAGTAACAATTTTTATTGTT
Source organism: Enchytraeus crypticus (assembly GCA_905160935.1). Taxonomy (NCBI): domain Eukaryota; kingdom Metazoa; phylum Annelida; class Clitellata; order Enchytraeida; family Enchytraeidae; genus Enchytraeus; species Enchytraeus crypticus. The sequence goes on along the minus strand of CAJHZI010000741.1, from coordinate 1,892,143 downwards.
GTTATTTTATTTGGCTGGAGTCAGTGGCGAAGTCGGTAAGGTACTCGACCGCGAATCAGCAGGTGCGGGGTTCAAATCCTGGGCTCGCCCGTCACTGACATCGCTTTCGAGTGAGGAAATTGACGTTAGCCTTAGCTTTTTTAGCTTTATTTGAAAATATTGTATCAAAAACAGTGAAAACCAACGAATGGCTGGATGGGATGTGACAGATATTTCCCTAAAGAATTTTTGTCTAAGACTAATATCTTGCAATTATATCTTAGCAAAGGATGTAACACTTAACTAACACATTAATTAAACAGCTACTATCGTTGACTTTTGCGACTACCGTTCCTTTTATAGCTTTTATATAAACTATTTGACGGATTAGACATGATATAAATAAAATTTAAGTTAAAGTAGGAATTCTTAATTAGCCTTTCACCGCTAGAATGTAAATTCTTCAAGTAAATAGTTGCAGATTTTTTTCTCAAAATTAGTGGTACATATCCAGCTTTAGGTTTAGTCCAATATTAACAATTAAACATTCATTCTGAATGTTGACTTTCTATGCATGTATATGAGCATATGTGTGTGTATGTATATATATATATATATATATATATATATAATATATATATATATACATAGGCGTAACCACGACCGAAAATCTGGTAAGGGGGGGCACAATCATTGGCGTATCCACGGTGGGGGGCGGGAGTCTGCCCCCCCTTAGGCCCGCCGATAAAATAATGAAAACTATATTTTCATTGTTTTTATGACAATTTTTATGTGTTAATATGTATGTAAGAGCAGTGGTTAAGGGGGGAACTTAGTTTCACTAGCATACACAGTACAACTACTGGCTGGAGCCAGTGGCGATGTCGGTAAGGTACTCGACCGCGGGTCAGTATGTGAGAGGTTTAAATCTTGGGCTAGCCCGTCACCTACATCACTTTAGAGTGAGGAAACTGACGTTAATATTAGCTTTACCAGCTTTTAGCTATCAAAATTCTTTGTCCAACAACTTTTTATGCGAATGCAATGTGCTGTATTTTTCACTGAATTATTTTTGTTTTTTGGAGAGTTTTACTAATCCATTGTTTTCAAATAAGCCGCAGACGGCTGTTGGATTCTCAACATGCATTGTGTAGCCCCGCTCTTTTTAATAGACTAAAATTTGATGCCTCATAATAGGCTAAATATCTTGTCCATACCAGCGGCTACTTGAGAAAATTACGATGCGTAACTCGGTGCTTGAACGTACGTCAAATAATGAAGCGTCATGACTATAACTATAGAGAAAGCGTTCATGTGCTCCTGGTTGGAAACATTGAGTTTATTTAATTTTATTTACAATATTATCACCTATACATGACGTTGATTATATATATATATATATATATATATATATATATATATACATATATATATATATATATATATATATACATATATATATATATATATATATATATATATATATATATATATATATATATATATATATAATAGGATAGTTTAGTGAAGGATGTAATAGCAGGAAGAATGCGAGGGAAAAGAGTTAGAGGAAGACCAAGGCAAGTGATGTTGGATGATTTGATAACAAATTCATACATAGAAATAAAAAGGAAGGGTGAGGATAGAATTGGCTGTGCACTAGAATAAGACATAATCATTAACGACGACACGGGGAGTAAATTGGACGTGTACCCCCTCCCATCCACTTCAAGTACTACTTCTGGGATTAAAACATATCCGATGAGTTTTTTGTAGGGAGGGGGCTAGGTAATTGGCCGCATTTCATGACAAATGATCACTATATAAAGAATTTTTATCACTTATTGCACAAACTCACAGCGACCCAGTGACTTGCGATTCTAATTATATAAGAGTTGATGACTTAATGTTTAACTTTTAAGAACTTTTAAGGATCACCGTGTTTCACGAAAGCGATGCGATTTATTGGCTGATATAACCCGGAGTTATACCCCGTGTTGTGCTCGGGTGTGGTTGGACCACTGCAGAATATGGCAACCGCAAGCAATCTGCCGCGTGTAAGTAAGAGGCGACTAAAGGCAGGAGTTGAGGATGGCAAGAGGGGACCCACCTCACCATGAAATATTTTCCCCCAGGAATAAATGATAATTAATCCACCTAACTGAGGAAGGCAACGGTAAACCATCTCAGAGACCATATTTTTCCCAAGCTCTAGGCTACATAAGGTATGGATAAGTCATAGACTTTGTGAAGAGTCTAACTTGTTGATCTAAGGAGTGCTCTTATGGAGCGAGAAAGCAGACTTTGAGTATGAATATGTATCTTGAACCTGCCAATTGGCAGTGCACTGAAGAAAAAGAAGATAACCCGGAGTAGACCCGAGGAGAACTTCTGATTTTACAATATTATCATCGCTATCGTTTGGCCGCCGGTGATAGGGTTCGTCAAGTTGGCTTGGAAAAATTTTCATTCAGTATCTTTTATTATAGGGCCTACATGAAATTAGAGCAAAATTTGTAATAAAAACTTTGTCAGCCAACCTGACGGACCTCCAGTGAGAAGATGATTACTAATTAAATGTGGCGTACAAAGACTTGATTCATATTAATTGCTTTGCTCTTACGGTTGCTGTGGAAGGCGATTGTTTGCCGAATGCATTAAACTAATAATAATATGCACAAAATTTGAACTTTCAGCCTCATAGTAGGCAGAGCAATCGTATGTAGTAGTCGTAAGATAAGTTTTCTTGTTGTATTAAATTAATAACCATTGCAGAAAAGTAGAAATATTAGTTCTGAAGATGTATAGTGCCTATACTTATCAAGATGTATGTATAGTATTTATCTAATAAGAGAGTAATTTAGTTAATCTAAGCAATAATTTCCAACAAATAATTACAACGGAAACCACAGCATTGTATATAGACTATCTATTTAAGTGATATCATGTACACATACACTAAAACCATACTTCCCATACTCTAGTCTAAGCCGTTAGCATGTTGGTAGGCTGTTTAACTTCGAATCACTATGTGCAGGGTTCACATTCAGTTATATCGTCCTGTCACTGTTAAGCTTAGGAGTCAGAAAATTAATTGACGATGTTAGAATTTAATGTAAATTTCGTTACAGTGTGTTCTCTAAAATAGCTAAAACTATTTAGCTAGTGGGCTTTAGATTTAAATTGCTTTAGCGTGTAATGCAGTGAAGCCTTTTGGCTGAGGCAGTGTTTTGAAAATAAATCAAAAGTGTTTGGCTAAAATTGAATTTTTATACCTGACTTTAAATACTAATTTGTAGCAACATTACAGCAGCTAACTGTTATTAAATTAAATGTGAAATTTCGGAATTTAATTAATATAGGTGCCGTAATAGGACTCATTAGTGAAGTTGAGCTTTTTTCATGAATTTTAAATTAATTCATTTTTTGACGAATTAATATTAGCTATTATTTTATAATATTAACATTTTATTGTAAATGTTCAATTCATCAATGCTATTCTTATTTCTATATATCTTTGAATTCATGTCAGTGAGAACATTTTAAATACTTGAGCCCGCCACTTGATGAACATGCTATTCAGTTTTTGTTAAGAAAAGTTGGTAGAGGAGATGGATCATGGAATCCAATGTCGCTACTACGCCTACAGAAAGATCGGCAAAATTACATATGTGTAGCCTAGTTAGAACGTTAATATAAGAAAAGTATCAAACTATATTTAATTTTCATCAATAATCATTAGTAACTAGGCCTAAGTAAGCTTGAGAACATCGCAATTTACAAATTAATTCAAATTTTAAATACTAAGCACGGCGTGTAAGAAAAAGTATATCTCGATATGCCAATATGTATACGATATGTAATTTAAAATCAATTTTATTAATTAGTAATTAATTTTCGTTCACTTTCTTACGCAGCAACCACTATTTGGATCTCTTTACCTGTTAATCTTCGCTCCTGCTTTCCTCTTTCAGCTTTCTATAGCAAGCTAAAGACTTACCCTTTCCCATAGGTGGGCAATGGGCATAGGCTTACTTGAATATTTTAGAAATATATATTAATACTCATTAAGAATCCTATAAAAATTTTGCGAATTGCGTTTTATACTCAGCAATGTATTTGTACTCAATTCGCAAAGCCAATCCTTCGAAGATATCACCAAATGAAGGCGGAGGATTTGTTCATTACGTTAACCATGGGACTACAGTATACAAAGGTATTACAACCTACCGAACGATTCGTTGAGGATATTGTTAGTCGAATGTGTCATCAACATTAGTACACTCGTTTCCTTCGCTAGAGTTCAACATAGAAAAAATTCATATTTCTTTCATTGCCGGCTGTATACTTTAGGTCAAGGTGTGTCAGAAGCAACAGAAGGAGGTCAAACTAATATAGCTTTCGCTTCGACTGGATTTAATAATTGAAAAAGAACCACTAGAAACTGAGTCTAGTACAGCACAGTGAGAGTAAATGCCGTGCAAATTCCTACGCGGCATATATGGACTTCATGACTGGTAAGTCAATTGATATTCAACTATGTCTCCGATCTCTCAGGATGAAATGATAGCTGGATGAAAGACTAACATGTCGCACAAGGAGCAGGTTGGTAACAAATTACCTCCATCGTGCCCTAGTGAATGCAGCATGCCCTTCAACTAATGAAGATTTAATTAAATTGAGTCATGTATTTTTCACTACAATTAGAAAAAACAGTCATACTAGTAAAGCATATAGATGAAGTGAAAAGGAACACAATGGCCTGAAAGCACAAACTTGTGACCCAAGATGCTGTTAGTATAAGTTGAATTTATGAAACCTGAGCTAAAATATCTCAGGCTTTGGGCCTAGCACAGATATACATGTAAAGTAAGACCTTGACAAAAAAGTGGATTAAGGCTATAAAACAAAACAGATTAGGCCTCCTATTAACGTTTAGTTGAATATTTATAAATTCAACGACTGATTAGGTATTGCTAAATGGATTATACCTAATACTTAACAGGGAGAGCGTGAAGCCAGTCGCTGCTTCTTTTGGTTGATACAGCTAGGAGTCGTGCTCTGTCTACTGCAGTGGACTGCGATTATTTTCAATCAATCAATCAAAGATCATGCAAATCTGCTTCCGCTTCATCCCAGTCAACTGCTGCACTATGATGTAGAACTGTACGTCTGCCGATCAATCAATCAATTTATTAATCAATTAACAAATCGATCGATTTATTAATCAATCAGTAGACTTACTATTAGAAGGTATAATGTCATAAATTTAAGATACTTACAGTTTGAACCACCACCTGGTCTCTGACTGGACGCTAAGTAACGAAACTGACGTAAAAACCTTCACATTATATTTATACTTTTTTCTTCCCCCTTTATATAGGGTCCTCATTTTTTAAATTGACGTGGCACTGAAAATTTTGTCCGAAAATAACTTCCTTTGCCCTCCTCAACCCCATATACAACACATAATTTTCACTCTATATCATAACACTAAGAATGCTACTGTCGTCCATGATAACGTCGAATATTACTGAGATAAATCCAATCCCAAAGTGCTTGCTACACCAGTGTATTTAGTGTGTTGAAAACTTTAAATTTGTAAGAGTCTGAGACTAATAATGAAATATAACAAATCCTGGAGGGACGTAGTCAACTGGATTATGTTGTGGATCGAACAAGCCTGTAGCAACAATGTTATTACCGTTTAGTGGATTACCAGGTTAGGGGCTACGAGTCATATATATACTGTATATATATATATATATATATATATATATATATATATATATATATATATATATATATAGATATACATGTACATGCATATATTATATATATATATATATATATATATATATATATATTATATATATATATATATATATAATATTTATATATATATATATATTCCGTATCTATCTCGGCAAATTTTTTTAATAATACGTGGTCAATAAAAACTTCAGATAAACACAATTACTCATTTTTTAAATTATATTTTCGAAGTATTTCCTTAGGATGGTAACATATTTTCACTTGTGGTCTCTGAGTACTCAGTCGTCATCGTGTGGTGCTTTTGCGCCCGTTTGTGTAGAGTCCGCAACAGACGTCTCTGACATTGCCTTATGTCGAGTAACCGGACGTTAAATGAAATTGATTGATTGATTGATTGAATGAAGTATTTTCATAATTTATATTTAATTTGGTAATTTAGAATCTAAAAAATTAACTGATACTTTAATTGCAAATAATAATAATCTTCAGTCTCAATTGCAGCTATTCCTGCTGTCTCGTAAATATCATTGACTTCAATAATTCTATAGCATATAGCTTGGGAACAATATGGCTTCTGAGGTAGTATTTCGTTGCCTTCCAGAGATTTGCTTTGTTGTCTCCTACGACACGTGCAGTTTAGGATTGATCCATTTTTCAGTTTCCAGGAAACAACATGGGGAAATATAAAAATACACGGGACTAAATAAGTATTATCACCTGCGGGGACAGAGAAACCAACTTAATAACCATGTTCCCGTATAATATGCTCTAACACAAGATTATAAAACGACATTACGCTGAGTGTTCATGTTATTATGGAAAAGCACATGTAATCATATTACGAGTTGCGTTGCCGTTCTAAAATAAAATAAGATTCTGGTAAAAGAAAACCGATAAGCTAAGCGATTCTGTTCCAGTGCATTAGCTCACGGCATTTCATAAGAACACGGGAGAAACAAATAAGATTAGCTGAGCGGTTTTGTATTATTGGTCTCTAAGATAATTCTATTTTGAGAAGGATGCGCCCTGAGGTTCATTGGACTCAGAGGAGCTGACGAGTTACATTTGTCACGTTAATTTCATTGATTTTTTCTGCACCCTATACTAATTTGAGCAGGTTACTGTATATTGTAGAGTTAGTTATTCCTGTTGTAATCGTATAACAGAAAATAAATCAACCGGTTAGTGCGGGTATCGTAAGAGTCTACTAAGTAGTAACAGCGGATTGATATGGAAAGCTTTGAGCCTTTTTGGTTGATGGAAGTTAATTAAAGCGTTAAGACGTGGTAGAGAGAGTATACATGTGTGCAATAGGCCTACATGCGTTGGACACTGTCAAAATAATTACACATTTTAATACACGTAAAATAATATAATATATTATATACGTTATATAGCTACTTTTTTTCTAATATATATATATATATATATATATATATATATATATATATATATATACACTGTGAGTCTTATAAGTGACACCCCTTTTATATTTGCGATAAAATCGCAATCAGTCAACCGATCCATGTGAAATTTACTGGGAGTGGAGAGCTAACAATTCTCTGCAATATTGCAAAATTTCTTTCAGATACATATAAAATAAAAAAGTTATCTAAACTCGACTGCGGGTGGGGGTCAAAACAAAAATCCTAATATAGAACGCCACAGACGTAGATTTCTCGTAAATCAAAATGCGATCTTCTTTGCTGAAAACCATCTTTGAAGAATGGAAATGATGGATTTGTGATTTGTATTGAATGAGTTTCAAATCGGTGAACAAATGATGGCGGTAAATGGAGCATCGGCCTAGCCAGTCTGATATGTCATATGGCTGAGCTGATTTTTAGCCTAGCAGCTGCAGCTTTAGCGCACAGGCTAAATGCGCAGTCAGGCCTTATGCGTAACAACAGTCTGCATAGTTCTTTTGACACCCCAGGGCTATTAAAAAGGCAATAACTTCGGCAATTTTCTACAAATCTGCACATAATATGGCACGTTTTGAACAAAAATGCCTGTTTTTTAAGATAAGTATAGCATGATATGCATAAGATGTTTTCCCTGTTTTCATTATAACAATATAGAGAATGTCAGTTACTTGGCCCATAGTTGTAAATTCATCATTGCCCCTAGCGTTCCTATATATCAATAACTTTTTTGTTCTTAAAGATATGGTAACAAAATTTTGCAGTAATAGCGAAAATTGGTTGATTCCAACAACCTGTAAATTTTATAGAAATGTGTCGACTGGTTACGATTTTATTGCAAATATAAAAGGGGTGTCACTTATAAGACTCACAGTATACAGTATATAGCAACATTAGCTTGCATAACGATAACATTGGAGCTTAATATATATATATATATATATATATATATATATATATATATATATATATTATATATATATATATATATAATATAGGCCTATGTATTTTATAAAATATATATAATATATAGTTATATAGCTACTTTAATATATATATATATATTATATATATACTATATACAGTATATAGCAACATTAGCTTGCATAACGATAACATGGGAGCTTAATATATATATATATATATATATATATATATATATATATATATACATGTATATATATATATATATATATATATATATATATATATAGGCCTATGTACGGAGTTTTAGATCTACTTTAAGTTCTATTTTTAATCGGGAATTTTTCAACTGAACGACAACAATATTTCTTAGTTTAATTTTAATAATGCATGCATGTCAAAACAGGAGATGTGAATAATATGTTAAAAATGTGAAATATCGAGAGTATAAAAAATTTGACCGTTTATCCTCCATTCTTTCTTTGCTATCACAAGTTATTCACTGTTGAAAGAAGGGTTAACCAATATTTGAGAAAAATGTAGAATAAGAGCATTGCAATAAATAACAAAAACTATCAGTTGGTAGGCCTAATGTATCTACATCATGTTATATATTTGAAAGAAAAATAGCGCCAAACTGAGCTCCCTGTTCATTGAAGTATTGTATAAAAATAACCTGTGTATCATTGTGTGCGACTGAGTATTAGTAATATCCCAGAGATGTAGTTTTTTTTCGTACTCATATCATAGAATATAAACAGATGCCGTGAACAGGTGAAGAGTATGAACTGAAATAATGGCCCACAGGTGGCTCTATGTTCGGAATATATATATATATATATATATATATATATATATATATATATATATATATATATATATATATATATATATATATACATACATGTATATAGATATCATCTTCCCTTAAGTCCCAGTTTAACCAGGGTCGGGATACGAATAGACTTTCTTTTATCCATTTGTTTAAGTTTTGTGGCAATTACTGCAATTACTGGAACCTAAGCGCTCACCAACCGAATATATATATATATATATATATATTTGTATATATATATATATATATATAATATACATATATAATCAGATATATACATATATGCATAATTATACATATATATATAGTATATATATATAGTGGCGGATCCAGGGGGCCCGGGGGGCCCGCCCCCCCTTAGGCCCGGCGATAAAAAATGTTAAACTATATTTTCATTGTTTCCATGGCAATTTCTATGCGTCAATATGTTGGTAAGGGCAGTGGATAGGGGGGTGGGGTACCAGAAGTAACTCATTACTCCATTAGCTTAATTATTTTTTTAAATATGGGATTAGGGGCCCATATTTGATATACTAGGAGCCCTGTATAATGGAAGGGGCCCGAAAAATATTGATCGTTTCTCTAGCTGTCACTTTTCACTTTAACCACTGTATAAGAGGAAAAAGGGTGTAAGTTAAAACTGTGAACTCTATCCCGGAGCAGTGGTACAAACAGTCTTGCAATTCGTCCAGATCCGCTGAGTTTCTTTAGAGGTTCAGAATTAACCTAGTTTTTCAAAGCAAATGTAGTATTTTAGGCATTTTAGTTTTTCCTCTCACTTTAGTACGGGTACGAGTGGGGAGGTGCGCATGCAAAAAATGTGTACTCTCAAAAAAGTCGGGCCCCTCCTTAAAAAATTCCTGGATCCGCCCATATATATATATATTGTTTATAAGCTGATAAAGCTAATGTTAACGTCAGTTTCCTCACTCGAAAGCGATGTCAGTGACGGGCGAGCCCAGGATTTGAATCTATGATATATATTTATATATACATGTATATATATATATATATACACATATATATATATCATTTATATTATATATATATAAGATATATATATATATATATATATATATATATATATATATATAGGCCTATAATTATTTACATGAATAATTTAGAAATATATATATATATATATATATATATATATATATATATATATACAGGTGTATATATATATACATGTATATATATATATATATATATATATATATATATATATATATATATATATACTGTATATATATATTTGAAAGCCTAAAACTCTACACAGAAAATTAAATAATGCTATCGTAAAAGATGCTTGATTACTTAACATGTTGGGCATTAGGATACAACACAAGGTGTGATGTAAGATTGATTTAGTACCATTTTATTAGCTCTTTATATATTTGTTTAAATCAGTGTCCTCGAAGCACCTTTGCAAGAATTTAGAGAAGATGTAGGGCCTATTTACAACAGCAGAGGCACATAAGAATAAGAAGTGCACGATTTTTATAGTGTTAACTTTCAGCGTTGAAATCCCTAGCTATCACAGTAGACATATATCAATTATAATGCTATCATAAATAACAGCATTAAAATTAATAATATCACAGTAAATCACTAACCTATTTTTGTATCGCCAAATTTAACCATATATAGTAAGTTTCCAGATTTTTAAATTATAATATTTTATGATCATAGTCTGAAGGTATGCCATTATTTATTTTTATATTATTCGCGCACAATTGAGTTTTTCTTAATGCATCAGGGCTCGTAAAAATCTTACTTCAAAATAAAAGATATATTGTTGCAGTTAATTATTAATTTTTTGAACAATTTTGGTGACACGAATCTTTTTCCCTCTACCATAACCAGCGTTAGGAAACCTCGATTTCTTGAAGTCATATGCTGCAGCGTTTTCTCTACCCTGCTGGTTAGATAACAACGCGATATTACGCAGGCTTAATGTCCCTTTCTCCACCCGAAGGCTTTGTCATGTAGGCCTACGTATCAAGTGGAATGGAATGGAATGTGCAGCTGCAACAAGAGGTTCTACACCACCGAATTCTGTGGAATGGAAAATGGCAAATGCTAACATTTTCATAGTTTATTCTACTTATTGGTTATTGAAATTTTACCTACATTCATATACCCTGTGTAGGTTTGGAAAACTATTTGACTGTGACGAATAAATTATCTAAAGTTTAAATATAAGAAAAAAGTAACCCAAAATTAAATTAAAAAATAATGTAATAAATAAATGTACAGATTTTTGCAGTTTCGCTAATACTTTCGCATACTTATTTGCGATGTAATGGCCAGTTTTATTGATGAGTTCCTTAACCTAAGTGCACTTAATTGTCTGTAGCTCTGTAGCAGCGACTGCGAGGATAACGTGCAATAAAGACGTAAACTGAGAGCTCCCTGATCTGTCAGCTACCTTATCTATCAGCTACCTTATCTATCAGCTCCCTTATCTGTCAGTTCCCTTATCTCTCAGCTCCCTTATCTGTCAGCTCCCTTATATGTCAGCTCCCTTATCTGTTAGCTCCCTTATATATCAGCTCCCTTATATATCAGCTCCTTATCTGTCAGCATGCCCGAAACCACCGTCATCTCTCCATCAACCGGATATCCATAGCCGCCTGAAAGCGTAAAGCCTAAAGTCTAAATTAACGTTAATTGCTTTGCTCGAAAACATATCAGTGTCCGACGACCACCGAATTTGAAGACAGCGCTAACTGAATGGCTGTCAAACACCTATACGACCAACCCACTGGCTTTGTATAAAGTACTGAAGTTTTGTGGTAACTGTGTTTTATGTGATAATCAGCAGGAATTTTGAAGAGATAGAATAATTTCAGCATGAATAGAAATATTTCATGCTTCATTTCAGTCGTTTATTAAAGCTTCACTTCAGGCGTTGCTTCAATTTCAGCATGTTGCATGTTTCATTTCAGTCGTTTCAGCATGGTAAAACATGGCATGTTTTACTGTGCCGGAGTAAAACTCCGGCAGGTTTGTGTTTAAGGTCAAGCACAGAAGTACTTATAGCTTCTCATTAAGGCGTCTCAAGGCTTTTCCTGACAGACTCTGGGAATAATCTTGAGGAGTTTTCTTGGTACGAGATCTGCAGAAGATCCATTCTTGAAGTGTTTATAACTGTTTACCAAGGCATAAGTTAGAAATTCTCAGTGGATTTGCCTAAATATGTCAATGGAAGTTGAGTGATATTGTTAAATCAAAATTTATAATGTATAACTTTCATATATGATTTTCATTCTCAGTATCATTTACTTTAATTTATCTTTATCTTTAGAATTATTAATATTAATATTCTGTAAATAATAATATTTTTTACATTTCAATTTTAAAAGTCCTGTAAGACTAGCGATCTAATTGCAGCTTTCAGCATATTTCTATATAGTCACTTAAGAAATAAATTATAAATTACAAAAACAGATTACCAATTTCAGAAACTTATTTTTGTATTTGCTAATAATTGCTATGACAGTAAGAATAACTTTTCTTGCGGTGATCGCGAAACTATTTGATAAGCAGAACCATCACCTGGCGCCTTATTTTTCAATGCTTGGTTAAACTCCGGCAGAATAATCTTACCTTGAAATGTGTCACTTTTTTCTCTGAAGATTGAAAGTTGCGTAGGCACATACACGTATAACTTAGTTATTCGAATGCACTGAATTGACGTTATATATTGCACATACTTAGATGAGATCTACAATTTTAGTTCTTGAATATCACCACTGAATTCTACATCACAAGTAAATTCAGGGTACTTTATAGTAGCACTGATTTATGGACTAGAATTATGAGTATGATGTCAAACCCACACGACTTTAATTGCAGGGCTAGAAAAATGGGAGCCAAATAAAAACCCCTTGAAGCAAATAATCAAAGTCAATGACAACTCTAGACATTTCAAAAAGTAAAAACCAGTATAAAAAGTAAAGACATCGTCAGGTCGCAAGCTACACCTATGGGCGTTCAATATTCAGGAGCCTTCAATAAAGTTTGATCGAAGACAATTTCAATGTGGGCCAATAGGTAAATAATTCATATAACACGGACCAGAGCCAATTTTTAGACCCCTGATGACGCTATAGATTATTTTATTTTAAATCCCTGCTGGCATTTGTAGGACACATTTTGCCATCACAGATTGTATTCAATAATACATATATCGTATGGGTCGAAGAAATAATTGATAAGATTCTGAACTCTAACAATGACATTATTGAGCCTTTGCTTCATGAAGCTAGCTCATTTCTGGCAGCCTATTGCGAGCGCAACAATTTCAATGGTTGGTTCAATGTACAAAACTCATAGCGTGCTTATCTGAAATATTTTATTTCACAAACAGGAATGAATGTCGAAACAGACAGAATAGAGCCTACCAGTCGGCTAATTTAAATTAAAAAGAACCCTGGCCACATTCGCTTCAACATCGTCTATCGAAAAAATGCAAAATATACTATACAACAAAAAATTGTAGACCTATATTAGAAACTTCAATGTGAAAACCTTCACACTTCACACTTGAGTTTGAATGTCCCAATAGCGCAATGGTTAGAGATGTAGATAACGTCATGAAGTTTTAAATGACAGACCCTGAGGTGAATTGAACCCTCGTGAGTTCGAATTTCAGCCGCGCTTATCTGAGATTAAATCTCGGACATTCACTGGACTGGTTATACGGTAAATGGACAAAATTGCCTAACGGTTTAAACATGTGGTATTAAAAGTGATAGATATCAACATAGTTGATCATTTCATTATAACGTTTGTTAATATTTAAACATATTTTTTAAATGTTAAAATCATATTCTCTTACAGACTGCAATCTCTGGAAGAATAAAAGCTATCTGGTTGTACTCGTAATAAACTTTTTTTGTTTTTGCTAGTAATGGAACCCATAGAGTCTTTCATATTTGAAACTTCTATAATCAAAATATACTTGTAACATTTCTCGAAATCAAAAAGTAGTTAATTAATTATTGCCTGAGTCTCTCGTTTCTGATAACCTTCTGTTTTACGGTATAAGATGGATCAAGTGGAAAACCTTTCGTGTTCCCCTTATCATTCAACGACATAACGCTGGATATTTAAAATAAATTTACTTATTTATTTATTTATTTATTTCATAAGAACACTAAAGAGGAGCAGGAAACCCTATCTAGTTTAAAAATAGCACAGACAATCTAACACAGGCATCAAGTACAACACAAACTAAATGTGAACTATGGTGAACTTAAGTGAAAAAGTAAGAATTAAGGTAAACGTAAGTAATGATAATTCGCATATTCATGCAATAAAATATTCAATTCTTAAAATGAAATTAGAAAAGTAAAATAAAAAAGGTAGCAATAAAGTTCATTGTGTGAACAAGTGCAGTAAAGATAATAACTATTTATAAAATGATATTTATAAGTTAACTACAGTCCGTTGATCAAATTCAATCAATTGTCTAAAGTAATCAACAATAACCACAGAAACACCTAAGATATTGCAACTATTAATTCTATTAAAATGCTATTCATAAATTTACAATCTGTTTACTGGCTACGAATGGCAGCTAGGGAGAGATTTAGGATGCTTCGTGATGGGATGGGAAAAGAAAGAACAAAGATCAAATACAGTGAGTCAAAAAGAAAAAAAGAAAACGAGGGTGATGTGATTCAATGAAATTTTCGCATATACTTTGAACAACTTATGATAAGGTTAGTAATTCTATACGTAGGCCATATCCAAGAGGAAGTCTAATTTTTATGGTCTTGCAGTAGACTGCCTCAGAGACTTTGTGGTGCCGTTTAATTGGACATACGAGGTCTGCTCTTGCCTATTCATATTTATTGTGGGCGAATTTCATAGCATCTAAGCAGAGACGGGCTGCACTTCAACTCCTGCTCAGTTTTTGTAGACTTCAAGTCTCTCAATGACATAAGAACACAGTCTGAGTATACAAGCAATTTAGAGTTTGCAAGATCGTGTTTAGGTTTATCTAGCGATAACTCGCTAATTAAGTTGACGTTGTTTATAATGATATAAATAATGAACTTGTAATGTTGCAATTTTAGATTAGAGTCGAGAAGTAACTTGCACTTATTTGCCGTTAGAATTAGTGTCTAATGTATAGTGTGTAGGTTGAAATTGTGGAATAGAGCAAAGCTTCCTCTAAGTTCTTGGATTCGACCCTGATAGGAGCCGCCGTAGACCTAATTTATCTGTCATTTTGTTCATTGCGTTTTGACCTCATTGTTTGCTAAAATAAAGTACAACAAAAACATAAATAACGAATATCGAATAGAATCTTAAACTTTAATGCATAATTTTTCTTGTTCCATATGTTAAATTCGAATGAAATATAACAATAGTAAAATACTAAAAAGATATAAAATATGGAAAAAATTAAGTTAACAATTGAATAAAAATATTTAAAAACAATGCGATTTTCTGATTAAGAAATCTTTGGAGAATAGATCTTGAATAATTTAATATACCTGCTAATTTTCAACATAGTGCTGATTATGTAGGGCGAAATTTGGAGGCGAAGTGATTCCGAAAAAATGGATAAAAAATTTAGGAGACCTGTATCTGTACCTGTACTTCAGGGATCTGCGTCATCTGGTGCATACCTCTTTAAATCAAAATATTTGTTACATTTAATATAACTAATATTTAGCAATACTATCGCCATTTATAAATCTAGTCAATCCATTGTTTATATACTCTCTCCCTCTTAGTGCACTGCCTACTGGCAGATCCATGGTATATAACGCCTCTACTCATCTCTATCTTCCGTCTTTCTCTTCATGTTCACATACCAGTGGATGTTTAAATTATTATAACATTCGTTTTTATGCATGTATACAATTATTCATCGGGGATTCTGCTTATGACGAAGTGGACCTCCCTATGCCTTCCTCAGCTTCGACTAACATTTACTGGGTAGGGGCGTCATCCCCTGAGAATACAATCCTGTTTAGCCATTGCTTATATACAACTTCTTATAGTAGAATGAAGAGAAGTAGTATCTTCATGCAGTCTGTATCTTTTAGACTTCAGACACACGGTATAATTCACGCAGTCTGTATCTTGTGGACTTCACGCACTCTGTATCTTGTAGACTTCAAGCAATCTGTATCTCATAGACTTCAAGTATCATGTATTTTGCAACTTTACGCAGTCTGAATCTTAGAGACTTCACGCAGTCTGTATCTTATAGACTTCACGCAGTCTGTATCTTATAGACTTCACGAAGTCTGTATTTGGTAGACTTCACGAAGACTGTATCTTGTAGACTTGGCGCAGTCTGTTTCTTCCGTTGCACATTTTCACGAACTATTATCAGTTAATTAGTTGAATAAGTCACGCTGGTACTGTCCGCTTTTTACTACTTTCTGTGAAACTAATTAATCAGAAAGTGTGTCAGAAAAACTCACTTTCTGTTGCTTATCCCTTTTTCTCTTTTAGATAATTATAAGAAGTGCCAGGTCCAATGTACATATTCCTTCTTACAACTGTTTCCGAAAATAATGCTTGCGAAGTGATTGCCTTTCTCACTTTTGCTCGGTAGCCTTTTACGACACGAGCAGTTTTTGTCTTGACTCTTCATTAAAAGGTGGGACACAACACTGTGTCTGGAGACACCAGATTATAGTTTTACAGTGGCGGATCCAGGTGGAGGGCCCCCAGGGGGCCTGGGCCCCCCCTTAGGCCCGCCGAAATTTTTGTTAAACTATATTTTCATTGTTTCTATGGCAATTAGTCCGTGTAAATAAGTTTGTAAGGGCAGTGGTTGGCGGGGGGGTTGGGGTACGAGAGGGAACTCAGTTCCACTATAGTTCGAATTTCTTCATATATGGGTCCCTAGTGGGTCCCATATATTTGGTATGCCAGGAAGCCTGTTTAATGGATGGGGCGGCCCGGAAAAAGTTGACCGTTCACTAGCTCTCAATTTTTACATTAATCACTGTATAGGAGGAGAAAATGGTGTGAGCAAAAAATGTTAACTCTGTCCCGGAGTAGTGTTGCAAACAGCCATGGCTGGGAGGGCCCCCCTACGCTACGCTGAGTTTCTTCGTTGGTGAAAACATTAACTTGCTTTTTTCCAAAATAAATGTAGGATTTTAGGCATGTATGACGGGGGAGCGGGGGGGAAGATACAGGAATACACTCACTCTAAGAGCCGAGCGAAGTAGTGAAAAATTGTACCCCCCCCCCCCTCACAGCCTCTTTTTTGGTTGCGTCACATGTCCCGAAGAAGGCGTGGCGTAAGCAAAAAATGTGTACACTCTCAAAAAAATAAATTTTGGGGGCCCTCTTAAAAATTCCTGGATCCGCCCCTGTAGTTTTACGTTTGATACATCTTCAGAAACTGAGCATGCCAGTTGTAATTCCAGATTCAGTGATACAACAACCTTTTCAATATTTCTGCTCTGAAATTTATCGACATCTGGTGAATGGAAGTAAAGATGTCAAAGCAATAACTTTAGTAAAGATATTACAATAGAGTGTTACATTAGAATTATACCAAAAGACCAAAAGCATGTCTAATTCTGTAATTCACTTTAAATGATGTTGTAACCCTCTTAGTTTTTACTATTTGTCTAGTTTCTAGTTAAGCACGCAGTATGTGCTGTTTATGTTTTTACATGATAATCAGATAAGAAGGCTAAAGGTGAAACAAATAATTTTTTGCTGACTTGTAAGTGTGACACTCATTGATTCAACAGCTGATTTAACTGTTGAAAATCTTCATAAAAATGTGCCCGTTGCGTTAAAAATGTGTTAAATATGGCTATGAACTGAGTTAGGTCAGATTAGGATTTGAACTTTGTATGTTGGGTTGGGTTTGGTTTAACTTGGTTGTGTCCAGTAAATGATGGGTTGGATTGGGCTGGGTTGCCGAAATTGGACCCATGAGCACCTCTGCATTAAGTCCATAGCATAGTCCATCTGTTGATGGCCTCAGCATATCCGATAAATCCTATGACATTTCAATTTTTTTAACTGTCTTGAATTAGTTAGAACTAGAATTTGCTAATGTATTAAAAATGTTATTCTAGTGACTTATTTTCAATGCGACTTAAAGGTATTTTAGCTTACACTACTGCAGTCACTAAAATGATATAGCTATAATTAGTTAAATCAGTATGCGTATCAGTTTGTGCGGGGTTCAAATCCTGGGATCTCCGGTCACTGACATCGCTTTCGAGTGATGAAACTGACGTTTACATTAGCTTTATCAGCTTTAAATACGGATAATCCTTTAATTACATAGTTTACATATAGCAACTCAACAATCAATTCTTACAAAATGAAAGCGCTATTGAGTCGAGTTTTGGATAAAGTAATCATACGTTTCCAGCCTGTAAAGGAAAGCCTTCTAGCCATCGAAGAGGTTTTATACGAATTGGTGCATGGCATTCAATAAAACATAACTGTTGAGACGGACATAAATTGTTGTGTTTAGCCAACAAGTTTCAGCTGTCAAAGTTATTTCCATGAAGTCAGTTAAAGTCAGCAAGTATATTTGACTTGCTATACGTGATTAGTGCGTCTATGGAAACTTCCAGCAAATAATCTCAAGTATTAAATAAATGAACAAAATTAATAAATCCCAAGAAGGAAATTAAAAGCGTTGATAAAGTATAAAACTGGACCTGAGTAATAGAGTATCATACGCTTCACATGGAGAAGGCGACATTTCTGTAGGGAAGAGGGATTTTGTGAGGGAGTCCAATGCGCTACCGCCTGAAATATTCTTGAACTCGCCTTTGACGTCCCTGACATCATCCTTGTATGACGAAACGGATGCTTAATCTTTATTATTAATATTTGTAAAAAAAATAATTTTGATTAAAATAAAGGTTTAATTTCTATTTCATCGTCCAAGAATATGGTAAATAGCAACTCATAGAATGAGCTTCTATTGTTACTGCAACTAATGTAACAGTTTATGATTAATTCGATTGGATTTTGCCTGACGTAAAATATTTTTTAATATTTTGACTCATGGCGCTTCCCGTGTTGAGTCGCGGGACACTGAAGAACAGAATAGCCGTTAACTGCAAGTGTCGTAAAAGGGGACTGAGCAAGAACTGAGGAAGGCAAAGGGAAATCACCTCAGAAGCCCTATTTTTCCCAAGCTACATGTATAGGATAGGTAAGGTATAGATAAGGCCTTTGTAATGGTTTAACTCGTTGATCTATGAATTATTCTTTATGAAGAGTCAAAGACAGACTCCGAGTATGAATATGTACCCTGGACCTTTCACTTGACAGACCACTAGAGAGAGAAAGAGCGCTTACCTTATCTCCAGGAGACACTCTAGAGTCTATTGAACGTCATATGAATATTCATAGGAATTATCTTAACAGCACCCTCGATGTTCTCATTACCTGCTCTATATCAAGCAGATAGTTGAACTTTGCAATGAAACAATGGGAGATAAAGAAATATAAAGAGAGCGAGAGAAAGAGAGACAGACAGAGAGAGAGAGAGAGAGAGAGAGAGAGAGAGAGAGAGACAGACAGAATAAGAGTGAAATGCCAGTGTATATGAATAAGTTTAGCATCGGTTATAAATTTAAAATTCAAAGGTGGAGGAAAGCAATTTTAACATTCAATGGAGGCGTCTACAAATAAAAGTTTAATGCAACACATAAAATTTAAAAGTTTGAAAGCTTAAGCTCAAATCCAGGCGAAGATATTATGGAACAGGATTCCTCAGATCAGATCTTGTGCCGCAAGTGGGGGAGAGATCCATAGATCCAGAAAGCTCCAGAAATCGCAATTTCGTAGAATTTAAAACCCTCCAAAAAGTGAATTGTAGAAATTCAATGAAATATACATGGAAAATAATAAATGTTAACATACATAACGTCAATGTAATTGTTTTTAATAAAATACTTTCGTCATTTTAAAGACGCGGGTGGGGTTGAAGAAAAGCTCTTACGGCTTCTAAAATCCCTTACATCATATCCGGCTGACGAAATGGACTTTATATCATCATTTAATCCGCATATGAAGACAAAATCTGTAATATAGATGTCTTAGAAAATATTTGACCAATATTAATTAAAGTTACATTTAAAGTTGACGTAACTTATCTTAGATTAGCATTATAAACAGTTATTATTACTACGTACATACATTTACTGTACATGTACACTTATAGTTAAAGATATCAACATTCATAAATGGAGTAGACACTCATATTATACAATTAAAAAGAAAGAAAATAGTGCGATCGATACTTAAAGTCTAATCATTTATTCTTTATGTGCATGGATATAAAATATATCCGTTTTATATTATATCTCATCGTTGTAAAAGCGCTATCGATTATGAGCCGTTAGGGACGAGAAATGTGCTGCTTGAAGCTCTTACATATAATCAACCCTATACAAGAAACCGTAATCGTATAAACTGAATCGGCAACCGAACAATCTGAAAACATGTAAAACCTTCAGATATTCCGGCAAGATTTGTTGGTTTGATACAGAGTGTTGACTAGATTTGATTAATATTTCAACGAACGACGAAACGAAATCTCGAAGCAACATAAAACTAAATCCGTCATTGTAATTCCACTGGGACTTGAACATTGAAAAATATGTTGCATCAACCAGGGATATGTTTTCTATTGCTCGCTCTCTGATTGCATATTTTCGTACAGTTTGTGAATTTCTTTTATTAAATCTCCTTCCATTTAGTATTACTCTGATTTATTTGTTAGTAATTGATTGTGTATCCATACTGTGCTGCGTAGGGTTCTTTAATTAGTTCTAGTATTTAGAAAGATACTAAGAAATAAAACATTGGCTATTGATAGTTGCAATTTTTAATGCTTGGTACAATTTTGTTAAACTATTGTAGCAAACAATGTATAAGCTAAAATATATCTATAATTATTATTTTTAGAATTTTGTTGCTGTGTTTCATTAAGCAATAAGAATTTCGACATCCAATCAGTTTTAGGTGTAAATGGAATGGACATTAAATTTTTTAAAGACTAAAACCTTAAACGTTTACACGAGTAATACTTAAATATGTTTTAGACACCTTAGTCCACATTAATTACGCTTTCAGCTAAAGTGACATCCAGGTATGCATTATTTCCCGCTTCGAAAGCAAAATAAATTGCTAAGGATCTCATCTTTCATATGCAGCATTTAGTCAGCTTCCTCTGTGGAAAATCTTTCTACTGTCGCTCCATTTGATATGCTTTCGATCCATCAACTCTTAGTTTCGCCCGTTAATACAAAAGTTAACATAAAAAGTTAGTTTTCACCCGTTTTATGTTAATAGCTACACGGTGTTACCGACAAAGCATAGCAAACTTAATAGTTATTTTATCTTAAATTCGGATTAATCTAGAATTTGTGCGGAGTACTGGATACTGCTAAAATTTCAGTTTTGTTACTAGTGTCACTATCAGTTAGGTGTTCTAGAAGATAGGACTTCCAATTTGCGCAAGTAGGCAACATAGACACGACTGATATGTACTTCATGTATGAATCTTATTAGCGTGTCCGGTAGGAAATCCCAGCTACAATATAATGCGATTTATGCTCCAGTATGAGGCTACTGAATGACTCAATAGCGAAGGGGTAACGTCATAACGTTTTAAATGACAGATCCTGAGGTGAATTGATTCCTCTTGGGTTCGATTCCTGGCCGCGCTTATCTGAGAGTAAAATCTCAGACATTCACTGGACTGGTTATACGAAAAGTGGTCTAAATTTCCTAACGGTTTACACATGTGGTATTAAAAGTGATGGATATCAACATAGTTTATCAATTCACTATAAAGTGCGAATACTTTTAAAAATCTAAATTAAAACGCTTTAACATACGCTTTTATAAGCTAATGAACAGGAAGACGTAACCTTTTACATCCATTAGGGATTCTGGAGACACAGGATGATTTTACTACATCCGGTCTGATCAGCCTATCATCTGCACTCCACACAGCTCTTCGTTTTGTGACGTGTTCTTCCTTAACTTAGCCTTATCTATCCATCCAACTCCATTGTTGGACGTAGACTATCTCTCTCTCTCTCTCTCTCTCTCTCTCCCTCCCTCCCTCCCTCCCTCTCTCTCTCTCACTCTATCTCTCTCTTTCTCTTTAATTCTCTCTCACTCTTTCACTCTATCTGTCACTTTCACTATCTCTCTCTCTCTCTCTCTCTCTCTCTCTCTCACACACACACACACACACACACTTGCACTCCTTCTCTACTTTACCATGTAGTAAGCTAACAACTTTAATAATTGCATTGCAGCGCATCAAGACTGGAGAGAAACCCTACAATAACAGATTGAGAAGGAACGAAAACGACTACTACGTTTTTATTAATAATCATTTTTCTCATTCAATGACTGAGTCCGGAGGGTTCCTCATCAAAAGCCTCATCCGTGGACTCAACAGAATCCGATTTCCCGAAGAGTCATGAGTTGAATGGACGAATAAAAGTGAACATTAAAAGTGAATATATTGGAATTTGCTATCGCGGGTACAAGTATACAACCTCGTCTACAGGTCCCTGGTTATCAAGTCGACCTCAGTTAACTCATTCATCTGACCCGCTACATGTCGAGTCTGTCTCCATCGAAGCCTGAATGGCTCCAGGCCTGAGGATTCAGCCTTCCATGACAGATGCAGCAGTTTATTGCTTCAAGGCTTCCGAGCTTCAAGGCTTCCTTTAGCTGCAAAGCGCAATATTACTCCATAGTTTGTATGTAATTTATTTTAGCCTAGAAAATTATTAAATGAAAGATATGACTGCGTTACTAACCTCAGTTTAGTTAAAGACTTCCTAGGTGGATAATAATACAGCGACTAGATGAACTGGAAGCTGAGATCATATTGGTATGTTTTTTATTATTTCTCAACGACGACACCGTATGGAGAGACTCAGAGACATCGAAGTCAAAAGTAAAAATTAAAAAAATATAAAAAATAGCAGTAAGCAACCTACATATCGGAGTTCACGTATACGTAAACATTCAAATCAGGGTAAGAGTAATAGACCTACGGCCATTGGATACGACAGTGCCCTATCTAGCTGACCACCGTAGGATTAGAATTTAGTGTTAAAGTTTAGAGAAATACAATCATAATTATATAGCAAAATGTTTGAAAAACATTCAAGCAAATTTTGAACATAAAAATTAAAAAGTAAAATCAGTTAAATAACCATAAAAATTATAGTGTGTAAAAATACGAAAAAATTCAGAATGCACAAAGAAATTCAATTTAAATGTAGTTTCAATAAGAATAACAAGTGAGAATCAGTTTGAAAGTTTAAGTAATGTCAAATAATGAAATTAATGAACTGAAATCGTAGTTATTTTAGTAGGATAATTTTAAAGTTATCAACATTCATTAAAACTAAGTACAAACATCGAGAAATAGTGTTAAATGTAATCATAATAAGTAGGCCTACACTGGGAGTTAAAATATGCATAAAACACAAACCATGCAATTAAATAACATTACAGCGAGTTTTAAGGAAATGTTCTATAGAAATGTTTAAATGATTAAAAACGACTAAAATTTAGAATCTCAATATGAATGTTATTCCATTTGGTACAACCTTCAAAAATATTATTACATAAACTAGCATGGGACGTAGGAGAAGAGCGACAGTTTGTCAAAGATAGCCTAGTGTTATACACGTTCGTAACAAGATTTAAACTAAGTCTCAAATTAACAGGGACATTGGACCTCTAAAATAGAGACATTTGTAAATTAGGTTCCCATATAGGAAATCGTATAACTGGTGTACTGAAGGGGTACAGTAGTTAGATAGGCCTATATGTAAATACTCTCTATCATGATCACTGTTCATTTTAACAGTTATAAACTTCAGGATGTCACGAGGAATGGAGAAATTACAGAGAATGACTTTAAAGGAGATAAAACTGAAACCAAGTACATCATGCTGCATTATAATTCGTCCATCAAGTCAGCTGCCTTGAATTGAATTCACTTAGTAAACATTTTGAACGTACTATTTTAATGTTACATATTTTTAGATACAGCGCAGAGAATAATCGCATCAACGCTTTATACCACTCTGTCATAACCTCGGTGTGCTGAGTGATCACGTGTGGGGTCTATATAAACAGTGTTAAACGATGTGTATTGTGTACCAGCTGACAGATTTGTCGACCACAGGAAGGCACGAAATACATATAAAATCTATATGTTACAAGCAGATCTAAAAGATAGTACTAATAATAATTATGAAGATTTCCTCATACAAGGATGATGTCAGGGACGTCCCCCCATCACATGTCACTTCAAATCGATTCACCCCAAACGATCTGCAAAAACACGTGCTGAAGAGACATAAAAGATCCTAAACAGTGCCGGTCCGATGATAAAAAATAAATCAGGCAAGATGAAATTATGGTGGGAAGAGATGTATTTTCAACTTACAACGGAAAGTGGAAGTCGTAGAACAATTGAATTATGTAGAGAATTGAAGATATATTTTAAAGAGCAGAATATTTGGAAATTTGTTCCTTATAAATTAGCCTATTCGTGAAAATAAAATATGAAGGCTACTGAAATTGACCGATGACTCAGTGTATAACTTTCCAGATTATTCAAAAGGAAATTTGAAAACTCGTATAAATAAGGCTGAACGTCTGTGCTTTCTCTGACCAAAAATTAATTACTTCCAAAGGCTTCGTTAAAAATTCGTTTGCAAACATTTCATTTCATTTTCGTCCAAGGTTAACTTAGAAGCATTTCAAAATAACCTGGATCTATTCGTGACTACATCTGCTCTCGGCGATAATGGAAATTATCTGCTTAGAATATGGAAATTACGAAAATGCATGTTGTTTGTCTATTACAAGTCGCTTTTATCTCTCTCTCTCTCTCTCTCTCTCTCTCTATCTCTCCCCACCCCAAAACCCGACTCTCTCTCTCTCACTCTCTCTCTCTCTCTCTCTCTCAGTGTTTATCTGTCTCTCTCTCCAACTTTCTTTTTCTCGCTTAACCTACTCAACCTTCTCTCTCTCTCTCTATCTATCTCACTCTATCACACACTATCTCTCTCTCTCTCTCTCTCTCTCTCTCTCTCTCTATCTCTTGTGTTCGTACTAGTGAGTTAACTACAGCACACATGTATATCAATGTTCAGACTCTGCTTCCACTTTAACGAAAGACCACTGCCTTGACCAACAAGCTGCAACAAATGACTCTTTCCTTTTCCAGATATCACAGAAGCGCAACATTTCTCAGTAATATATTATATATCTCGGCTAGCCTAGTCCATGGCTTGCCCTTCACTTATCTCAAGGAACCCACGTTCAGATTTTGTCTCTTATTCGTCTCGCTCTGCAGTGCAAACAATAAATGCGATGTTTCGAGTAAATTATAATGAAATAGGAAAATACAGCCTGCGTTATGAAACTGAAATGTGGAATAATCAGAGTTGGATGTTCCTGGGAGAGGTCTATATTCTTGGCAGATTATGACCCCATTACTAAAGTTTTAACTCCCCCAGTTTTAACCCCCCACTTATGACAAAGCCCTAATGATCCCTGCCAAACCTGCCTTCGACCCTAATGACCTCCCTTGGAAAAATTTGTAAAAATACGCGACCATGGAGCGAATGGAAAACTTCTTCATGCGAATTAATTCAAGCGATGAAATACGGAAGCAATTACGTCGGCAGATGGCAAATAGAATGAAAGAATATTGCAAAACAGTATTTTTGTCCAGGGTGTATTTATTAAAATTTCTCATTCTCCGTCGTCTATTCTGAGACACTATAACTTCACACCCTTCACTTTGCTGTAAAATAATTTCTTTTAGTAATTACGTTTTTCTTGATATTTTGCTAATTGAGTCAGTCAGCCAATCGAAATTAAGTAACTATATAGCCCAAACCTCATGTATTTTGTTTAAAAATAAATATTGTTTATTAAGAATATACTTAAATATTCTATCAATTGAGACTATTCTTTCCGAAGGCTACATTCAAACTGTATCTTTACAGAACTTAAGATGGGAAATTATCTTTTCCTTTTCGTCCTTAACTGTGTTGATTTTAATTAACTTCTTTGCTTATGTCGCTCAACTGTCGTGGTTGTTGAAACGATGGCCGGGATTCTTTTCAATGAAATTCGGCCGACTGTCAGGTTCTATTCTGCGAATAATATAATTGTCATATTTCGGCTGAGCACGTCCTGAGGTTTGTATGTTGAACCTGTGCTCTGGGGACCCAGGGGATTTGTTTTCAATCAAAGCTGTCAACACTCGATCTTCCAAGGTGATCACCCACAGTGAACTAACCGGGCTCAAAATTGCTTAACTTCGTTTGAAGCGCAGATAAACCGACTGCGATAAATCCCGACCTTAATTCGTCGAATAATAGAAATATTGAAGCCCGCTCGTGATGCTTAGATTTTTATTTAATAAAACGTCACGGTTTACAGTGTATCATTACAGGCTATTTCAGGCTAATACCGATTGATAGGCATCGCTCTATAGATGGCAGCAGTCATTAGCCTTCATTAAGTCAGCAGACCTGGAGATGTCCTCAATGAAATGAATTCATTCCTTCTCGCTTGGTTATATTATCGTATACTAATATATAGTATGCTGTGGACAGTGAAGTGCTTGTATAAACTTCAATTCAAATGCATATGAGAGATCGTTTCACAATGGCAATCGTTCATAAGTGCTAGCCGAAAGTCAATCGTCGTAAACTTATCTATTCCCACCATAGACATAATCAATCTACCCTGACCATTTGATCACCGGACTGGCTTTCGTTTAGGATCTTACTTCTCAGCACATTTCTTTTGCTGATTAGTCTGATTGAATTGATCTGTAGTGATGTGTGCTATTGGGGAAGTCTCTGACATCATCCCTGGATTAGGAAACGGACGTTAAACCTTTATTATTATTATTATTATTATTAAAAAGTGAACACGCAAAGTTTTCATCCACACAGCTGTCTATCACTTTATAAGTGAAAACCAAGCTAAGTTGCCTGACCGAAAGCCTCTCTGTAGCTGGGAGAGGTTTTGAATCATGAACCAACTAATCCGTTGTCGAACCACCGGTTTTGCACCGCAAGTTTATTGTTTTTATTTTATCTTTGGACTGGCTTTCTGGGCTTTCCGTATTTACAACGTTTTGGACCCTCTTTTTACTCACCGGCTAGGAATTTGACAAACAGTGTCATTGTTAATCTTAAATGCATAGGATTAGAACTATTTAAACAGATCAAACGAGGAGTTAATTGGGAGTAATCTTCACCATTTTTATCTGTTTTGTTATGCAGATATTTTATAGCGTTTTATTGTATCCCATCTAAGTATGAAATATGAAATCCTTTCTTACAAATAAATTTTTAAGAATGAGAAAGATAGACTGCTATAGCTATTTCACATTTTTATCAACTTCTAAGTGGTTACCCTGGATCATGTCCTTCTAGCCTATTTATAGATATTTTCTTCTTCTGATCTTGTATATAAAAAAATTTAAAATTTGGTGATCTGAAAATATATGCTAATTTTATTTTGAGCGAGATAGAAAAAGACCTAGTTTAAATTCTGCTTTGATATCAATGGCGGACACAGCAGGCTTCACCCATAAGCTTGACTTTGGACTTTAGGATGCAGAAGATGAAAGAAAATCATCTTTACATATCACAATTCCCACTTGCTAGTCTGTCCGAGTGAGAAGCTTGTTCTGATACCAGGGATTCACTTGAAAGCTTCTTGTGTTGTCTCCGAGGATATTCTATTTCTTGGTTCAACGATTTGCTGGAGGAAAGGCTTCCGTTATCTTAATAATTGTAGTCCTTAGCGCTAGAAACCTTCTTTAGCTACTCGATAGTATTTAGAATTATTATGTGTTATCTAAACTGATCTCGATCATAATTATTTACTCGAAGTAACATCCAAGCATTAAATTATCTGTTTCTCGACTTATTATTGACTGCAGTACACTACAATACAGTACAGTTTATATAGACAGCGATTATTAATCATCATGATAAGAAGGAAATAACAAAAAGTTACTAATACAGCAACTTAAGCAAGGAAGCAATACGTCTGTCAGTATCGGAAACCACAAGAAAATAAAAATTAAAGATGATAATGACGTTTCTCTACCACACAAAATTCTCCACAACTTTGAGTACCCGTCTCTTGTTCAGAGATGGTTTCCTATTGTGTCTCCTACTGTCCGCATTCGTCAGCCATTGTGAAACACGTGCAGGTTTCAGGTGTTAAATTTTCATGTTTCTAAAACTAAATCAGATAAAGTTTTCGTAATTCTAAGTTATTCTGAAACGAACACCGATGTACTGTGACCATGGAGAGAAAACTTTAACGGAAGTTTTTCCATGTTCCCTGGTGAATCCAAAATGTATATTTCTCGGATTCAAGTGTTTGGAATTTCCTGAACATGTTGCGCGAGCTTACTTGAACGCATTTCCCCTGCAATTGCTTCATCTCTATAACCGGCTTGAAGTGTCATATGTTAAAGTCGTTTCTACCTACACACTTGTAATCATATAATAATGTAACTTACTGATACCTTAATCTTTGTGACGATAGCTCGAGTGTGTCGAATCGTCTTGAAGAGAGGCCTTGTGCTTCTGTACTTTGACGTTAAACATACTACAAGCTGTAGATTTGTCGTCAAAAGTCACAGTTCTAAAATAATGTTTACTAGATCTGCTCGATTAATTAATTAAATCATTATCATTGTGTGGAGAGATAGAAGCTGAAGCTTGGGGAGTTGAACTAGTGCAATTTCCGAACACTCTGAGAGTACTCTAAGTCTCAAATTCTTCTATTAGCTGGACATGCTGAGGTGAGATAAAACTAGAAAGAAAACTAGAGAGATTATTCATAGCTCAGATGTGATGACTTGCTAAAGAGTAAATATATGAAAAATAAAATAGGAAAATAATAAGAGGAAGATCGAGATTTGGGATGTTCGAATTCATAACCATTATACTTATAATTGTCAATTTGTCTGTATCATTTTTTATCATTACCATTATTCTAGTTGATAGGAAGAATAATTTTCATAAATCTGAAACATATCCATGTCCATAACCCTAATTCTACCCAAAACACTAACTGTAAGCGTAATCCAAACTCCTGGACTATTTAAAAATATGTTCAATCGTTGAATAAATTAGGACATAAAAAACTTTAAGTTATCATGAAAACAGGTAAGTATTTACTTTAATTTGAATTACATAAATTATATTTTGTCATAATAGCAAATGACACAGCTTCAGTCAGTCTTTTTGTAATCAAGAGAATATTTTGAAAAATTGAAAAAATCATGCTTAGAATAATTGCTCAACGGATATAGAAAGTAATGTTTACAGCTCATCGGGCTCTCTCAAGAATAGTTTAAAAATTAGTTTACGGATTCTTTGCTGTATCTAATTCAGTTTCTTTAATATCACGTTCAATGGCCCATGATTTAGACACTTAGTCGATGCCGAATTAAGCTAGTAGTTCTTAGAATTACATGTACATATATTTTTAATATCCCTACGTTACGACATCTTGCAAAACAAGACTAAATCACCCGAAAACTGAATCTGCTTTGTTAAAAGGTGACTAACTCATATTCAGAATAACAATTTAGAAAGCCTAATTTAAGTTTCATTTACATGTTGATCAAACACTGTAGATGCCTAGCTATTCCGAATGAATGATAGGGTATGATAGTTAGTGTCTTCTTTGGAGAATACCATAATAATATATATGCAGAAAAATGATCCCAAACTACTTACAACATTGATAAACAAATAGCGAGTCATAGGAGAGTCCAGTGCTTTAATTAATGTGTTCATAATATATATATATATATATATATATATATATATATATATATAAATATATATATATATATATATATATATATACATGTTTGTTTACATGTTCAACAGATATACATACACACACACACACACACACACACATATATATATATATATATATATATTATATGTGATTGTGTAGGCGATATTCTATCATGCGCTAACTGAGCATTTTGCATTATTTATTCTTAAGAGTCTTAAGAGTCCAAGTTTGAATGCAGTTTACATTCTGCTACAAACAAAGATCCATTACGTAAATGTTTACGCAAAGGTCAGTCGAGCATTGCTACTCTTACGACTTCTTTAGTTTACAACCTGGACCAAACCTTCTCAACATTTGGAACTCTGTAACGCGTGTGGAATTTGACCACTAAAATATTTTAACATGTTTTCTTCAATTTCACCAAGGCAGCCATTTTCGCTGAGCCACTGGTCACCGGTGTGTATAAATATTTTATACGAACTGTAAATCTAGTGTAACCTCCGTAGTACGTTGTTTATTGCCTAACCAAGCCCGGACCGTATGTCATGGGGTCGTTAGAGCGAGCAATATTAACGGTGGAGCTTCCGTAACCAGTTTATTACAACCCCGGCTACATATGGACGGACATTTTGTGCGAACAAGTAAGATATTAAGCAGATCTCACCAGTTTTATAATGCTGTAAATATGTTGATTTTAGAGATATTATAAATAGATGGTTAAAGTTTGTAAATTTCAAATTAATTGAATTATAATACTCTTTGAAGAAGATGTTTTATGGATGTAGTTACATCTGCCTAAGTTAAGTGGATTTCGTTGCAGCATTTCTGTTCACTGTCAACCATTCTATGACGTTAATCTCATTACATACATTGCTTTCTCTTAACTAAATATTTTTCAGAACATAGGCAATTTGTAATATTTAAAATACCTGACTTCGCAGTAGTTTTCCATTGCTACGGTATATCCACAATTATAAATAACTGAACATCTCCTTTATTCTCAAAAGTGTCAGGACTAAGCTACATATTCCTACCCAAGCTTTACTATCTCCCTCATTAAGAGCACACCGTTGATAACAAGTTGTTGCTATTACATAGGCTAAGCCTCTGTTTAATCTTAAAGCGGCCTTTTCTTTGGAAAATGCGGTTCTGATATGATTTTCCACTTTATTCTTCATTTCTTGCTTAGTTGTCCCTCGCAGATTTTCCGTTCTCCGGTTGGTTTGTTATTTTGTAACAATCAAGTATACATCAAGGCGAATTTTACTATATATTTAACCTTAATATCTGAAATTATAGAGAGAGAGAAACAGACAATACTGGAAAGGGAGCTGGTGGAGAGGAAGTAGGAAGTAAGGAGGGCAGAGAGAGAGAGAGAGAGAGAGGGAGAGAGAGAGAGAGACAGACAGACAGAGGAGTGAGACAGAGAGAGAGAGAGAGAGAGAGAGAGAGAGAGCGAGAGGAGGAAGAGGGACAGAGAGAGAGAGACAGAGACAGAGAAAGACAGAGAAAGAGGGAGACACAGAGGGATAGAGATAGAGAGAGAGAGGGAGAGACAGAGAGAGAGAGACAGAGAGAGAGAGAGAGAGAGACAGAGATAGAGAGAAGGACAGAGAGCCAGGGACGTGGACATAAGGTGACGGCGTGCGTGCAAACAATCGACGAGGTCCAGTATATCTCAGTGCTTCCAGGACTAGTGCAGTCGCTCTGTCGTTAATTAAATTTACTTCTTTGAAACAAAATTGAATTGTTTTATTACGACTTATATTTACAATTCTAGATTATATTATTATTAATTCTAGATTATTGTAGAATTTCTATGGATAATGTTGCCTTAAAATATAATCACGGCCGATTTTATAGCTAAAGTGTTATTTGTTTTATTGAAAGGATATTAATTGTAGAGATCTTTCGCGAAAAAGAAGAGATAATATTTATCACACTAAATAATATTAATAATGTTTACTTTGACAAGAAATTTATCGAAGAAATTTAGTCGAAGATTTGACGGTGTTTTCTATCGATCAACAGTAAAATCTGGTAAGTCGTACATTTTCTAATCTGCATCTCTATTTCTGTTCAATTCTACGTCGTAATCTGTTGTATACTTACCCGTGTTGTGTTCACATTGCTGAAGAATAGACCCACTGTAGACTGCATCTGTCGTAAAAGGAGACAAAGCATTAGGCTACAAACTATCGTCAGAATGGATATTCGGTTGGTGAGCGCCTATGCTCCAGAAATTGTCACAATAT
This sequence comes from Enchytraeus crypticus, assembly GCA_905160935.1. Taxonomy (NCBI): domain Eukaryota; kingdom Metazoa; phylum Annelida; class Clitellata; order Enchytraeida; family Enchytraeidae; genus Enchytraeus; species Enchytraeus crypticus. The sequence goes on along the minus strand of CAJHZI010000741.1, from coordinate 1,860,065 downwards.
TATCTAAAACCCGATTTTAGCTAACTGGGATTATGATGATTAAGCTGATGACAAATATGATGATGATGGTGAGGAAACTATTGCATACGAAAAAAGTGACAGAAATTGTTTTGAAATAAATTGTCCTGACTAATATCGCCATTATTATAGAAGCAAAATCTATCTGAAACTAGGATACAAATAAAATATTCACTAGATCGATTATAATTTACGTTTTAAGTTACAGAACAATCGTTATGAACAAAAATAGCAGTAATAGCATATCCCTGATATCATCCTTGTATGAGGAAACGGAAGTTAAACCTCTATTAATAGTAATAGTAACAATCGATATGTTTTCTAGTATCAGCATTAATTCGTAAACATTAAAGCCACATTGATAAAAATTAATTTATCGATTGCAAACAGTTTGGACTTATCTCCTTACAACAGTTGGTGCTTTTGGTGAATAATTTATTAACTTGTTTCGAAAATGAATGATCGGACGAAAGAAGCTGACATTCTAGCCTGTAATGCAATCAATAAAAGGAATTATTCATTTCATGGGATACTGAATCAGCAGTATCTGCTGTGAGCAGTAATTTTTGCCGGACTCCGTAGCAATCCTTGAAATTGATGAAAATAGTTGACGTCTTGTACTTCAGAAGTGAAATTTGTTTCAATTTTCAACAATAAAACTTTCAGACTAATTGTGAACAATTATTATTATTATTACTATTCATTCTTGATTAAATTAACATTTTTTTGTTCTTCCGCTGGAATCTGTCACAGACTTATTTCAGATTCTGGAATCTGTCACAAGCTTCAGCGTATTCTTTCCTGAAGGATTGAGTGTGAGGGAACAAAGTAATGGGTCTAAATTAAAACTTCTATAACCCCATGAAAAATGGAGTAAGAAATTTATAAATTACAAATTTTTACAAATTATAAACAAATAGCCTATATCAAAATACCACCGCAACTAAATTAATAATCTGCCATATCTCTCCCACACTAGTGTATTGCCCAGAGGAAGGTCTAAGGAACCTATACATACTCATAGTCTTCTTTCACACTCCACATGGAGTCTTCCATGTATTAACAGGTTCATCTCTTAACAAAAGGCTACACCATACCTAGAATTTATGTAGCCTGTGGCTTTGAAAAAACACGTCTTCTGGTCTGGGGTTGTTTAGCTTTACTTTCTTCAGTTTTGTGATTAGGTCGCCTCTTACAAGACCTACAGTTAACGTTTGGTCAATACTTCAGTCTTATAGACATAGTAAAATATTTTGTTGCTATAACTATTTCTTCGTTTGCGTCTTAATTTCAGTTTATGTAAATCTTTGTACATAGTCTAAGACAACACCAAAATGTATAAAGAAATTTATTTAGGTACTAGAGAAATTATTTAGTTATTTTACAAGTTACTCTAAATCTAAAATAAATGTTCTTCAAAGCATAACAAATTTACATGAGGAGATTACACTTACACTTACACTTGGCTGGAGCCAGTGGCGAAGTCGGTAAGACACTCGACCGCGGATCAGTATGTGTAGGATTCAAATCCTGGGATCGCTCGTCACTGACATCGCTTTCGAGTGAAGAAAACTGACGTCAACCTTAGCTTTACGAGCTTAGCTTTTTTAGATTTTACAATTTGATATCTACATATATTTTATGCTGAAGTGACTAGTTGTAAAACTGTGAAGTCAATATTAACGTCAGTTTCATCTCTCGAAAGCGATATCATTGAGGGCGAGCCCAAGATTTGAATCAACACTTACTGAACCGCGGTCGGATATCTTACCGACATCGGTACCGGCTCCAGCTACTAGTCAAATATATCTAACAACAATAGACAACATAGATGTAATTTATTATTTCCTTTTTTATCGGTGGCCTAAGATTAGGCCTAAAGAGCTAAATAATAATGGCCAATAGAGCCATTCCGTCCGGGGATTGTTATATCTGCATAAAATATTTTTTCAACTTTTGTTTCTGTATGCCAGGGACAGACCGGGGGGGCTAAGACCCTACATTCGGTGCACAACCCCCCAACTTTCAACCACTTCTCCTTCAAAATATAAAGTGACTAGAATCAAGCCTCAAATTTAGCCCCCAAAAATTAACCCCCTCTATTTCATTACCCTAATCTCGTCTCTGCTGTATGTTTGCTGTGTGGGGAAACTAATAAGCTTCATCAATCATTCTGCAATAGGTGACGATTCATAGGCAATAATCTGACGCTTTGTTAAACTTAGAAATTTGTCTGCTCGAGGGAGAACAAAATCAATCAAATCTTGACCGCACCATTGAATATCATATGATACTGCAAATGAACCCATATTAGCACTTTTTTGTTTATGATTTGGAATGATTTAGCACGTTCTTTAGCTGCATTGCGTCAGAGGATTTTAATTAAATTTGTAGTGAGATGTTTCGGCAACATAATCCATTTCTTTCTGTTTTAGCTTCTGAGCTTGCTTCAAGCATATTTTTTTTAGTTACGAAGTTATAAACAAGTTGAGTCTTAGTCTGTATCCTTATATTAAGTGTTCTATCATTGACACTCTGGAAGGGAGCAGGGTTACATCAATACAATTTTACTGAATCAATCAATCAATCAATAAGAATTTAACGTCCGGTTACTCGCCACAAGGCAATGTCAGGGACTTGAATGGAGACTAACGCAAGTTAAAACTTACACACTGTCGAGAAGATGATTGGATATAAGCAATGCGTCTCCTTACCCACAGTCGGGTAATATTCCGACATGCTACCAGGTTAGCTTAAATGCTAATCTATTTGAAAATCAACTAAACTAGTTCACCGAACAGTTAGGGATACTGATTTGCACAGTATCCGTCGTGAGAAAATTAGGATTGTTGAATTCTTGAAATGTCAGCACATTTTAATTGACATTCCAGATTTATTTTACAGTAGAATGGATGTTATTCCATATATTTAAATAGGACTTACATATCGCTAATACTATTGTATACTATTTAAGTAGACCTTAGATATCACTATTATCATTAGATACAATTTAAGCAGGACTTATATATCAGTTTTCCCCTGGCTCGCTGTACAGCATACTCCGATTGCCATGAAATTTGAACCACAACCTCTTGTTTCTGAGGCACGTTCTCTATCGTATTTGTTTCCTAAAGAAACAACAAGTTCTTGAATTGCAAATGACTCTAATCAGCCAGTTAAGCAATGTGAATACTATTAGTAGTGTCCTATGCAATTGAGTTTATAAATATATTTCAGTCATGGGCTCTATATCTGCAATCTCATAACAATTACTCGTTACATTAGTCTTATTCATAGATTGATAGACTTGCATATTTCTTTTCTTATTTTCAATTTCAATGTTTCCTAGTTAATAAATCTAAAGCGCCTTGTGACTAGGCTCTATTATTGCAGAAACAGTCTGATAATGACCGCAATTAAAGAGCTTATCGAAGAAAATTCACAACAACATAGGCGCACATGCAAATCTCTTCTTTGCAGATGCAATATAAAATCGCAGATGATATTTTTTAAATTAAGCTCTTATTGACTATCTTATTCTTAATGTTGTTAGTTTATATTTTAACTAGTAGTTAAGAATGAGTCATTCGTTTCGTATAGGTTTGCTTTCCTTATGTAACCACCCGTAAAATAGATATATCTTTAAATTTTTGCAATATAGTTCGTATGAAAGCAGTCATTGTAGCGAGTATTCAAAAAATTATCATTTAATTAATATATCACGTAATTTCACTAGGTTCGGGATAATATTCCGTGTTAGTTGACGGACACGCGAAGCTATGTGTATATCATATTGCAAGCCAAAGCTGAAGCAATAAATCACTGAACCTACATTTCTCCAAACAGTCGTGCTGCCACAGCTGCGAATTTTTCCTTCAAGATGTTTGTTTACCTCCGAATTTCTTTTAAAAATCTCTAAACAAGCAAACACACCTGGTGTGCATATAAACAAGATGAAGAGGGTCACCACAAAGAGCCTAAGCTCTGTGAGGCATTACAGTCAGTAGCAGGTAGAAAGAATACCAAATGAGACTACTAATTACCTCTCTTGCTTCAGAACACTATGGAGCCTATTGAAGCATGCAATACACAAAAATATCAAAAACAGAAACATAATCACCATCATCATCATCAGCATCATCATCTTCCCTTGATTCCCAGTTTAACTATAGGTTGAGATGCGAAAAGACCTCCTCCACAAGCGTTTTTATTTTAAACGTTTAAAAAATAGAAACAATAAAGTTAAAGCAATATAGACACTAGGTTCTAAAAATCAAATAAATGTATAAAGTATCCATAGCATAATGAGGTAGTTAAAGTTGAACTTTGTAATCGTATTTACGTATCTAATTTACGTTCTCGATACTTATTCTTGTTCGTACTCTAGCTCTCTATAAAATTAAAAATTCGTAAACTAAGTCTTGTTTCCTGACGAATTTTACACTTTCTAAAAATAATAATGTAGTATTCCACAAAAGCTACATTGAACTGGCTGGAGCCAGGGGCGATGTCGTTAAGATATTCGACCGCGGATCAGTATGTGCGGGGTTCAAATCCTGGTATTGTCCGTCACTGACATCGCTTTCGAGTGAGGAAACACGTTAACATTAGCTTTAAGGAAAAATACTATCCCACGCAACAGATATGCCTTTAAGATCAAAACCAAAGTGAGAAAGGGCATTCGTTTGATAAGCGCCTAGGCTACAGAAATTGCTACAAAATTTGCCCGATCCAAGCTAAACTTGGATTCAAGGGAAGATGACGATTATGATATACATGTGTATAATAAGCTAAAAGCTTATTTTTTATAGGTGCTTTCCTGTCACAAGTAATACTTATATGTAAACAATTACAGTAGACCAAGCGATTGCCATTAAACGAAGTTCAAATATAAAATACAACCCCAAAAAGAACTTGAGTAGATATAGAACAAAAACTATAATGTTAACAAAAATAGGATTAATGGCTAGAATTGTGTATTTTGGATTTATTAGAAGGATTACGTATTAGCCTGAAATTCGGGTAAACCGAAGGATTAACGTCAAAAAAGCGAAACAAAGGTTGCGACTCTGATAAATTTCAGGAGTGGGTCTTGATTATAAAAAATGTACACTAGGAATTTTAAAATTACATTTACTATTAAATCTTAGATGATAAGCTGAAAACTGTTGCATACATGTACAGACAGAATAATCTATAAAGATAACGTAAATTATACCCAATGTAATCATTGTACGACATAATTGTATGCTCATTGCATCGTTTAATGATTAAAAAATGAATTATTTATACGATACAATAAAATAGCACAGTAGCGTAGTTCTCGTATTAAGCCAGAGAGTTTAACTTCCATTCCCTTCAATGTACATGTATATCGCGGTTGACTATAAAGCCTACAGCAAAAAGTAAATTAGTTCATGCACATTAAATTATCGTTTAGCCTAACAAGTTATATCTAACTAATTAGACGCAATAAAATGCTTAACTCCGTACTGAAAAGACCGAATATATTTGTATTTATTGCTTGTTTGACGTATTTATTAATTGCTATAATTTCGGCTCTACCGTTACTGACATCGCTTTCGAGTGAGGAAACTGACGTTAACATTAGCTTTTATGCGACAACAACCATAAATAAATAGATAAGCGAAAGAAGGGGGAGGGGAGAATGTCTCCAGATTCTCTAAATATACACTGCCTACGAAGGTTGAACAGAAGAGTGTATCCGCAAATGGCGAGTGAATTTATCAAAGAAATACAAAGCTCTCGACGACATTTGAATAAGACAGATAGTGCAGCTACTCGTTCCTTGTCTTAAATAAATTACACGCAGTCCACGACGTTAGGAGGTCTGACATATAGACTATTCTCGTAGATTCTCTTCAATAATTAGTTTCATCATTGGACTTGCAAGCAAAGATACTGCTTTCTTCTAAATTATTCAAAATTAGATATCCATGCGTTTAAAAATAGTTTCTTCACTATCAAAACACACTACAAGACCGCATGCTACTACCCCGCTGCTCCATATCTTTTCATGTGCTAGAGAACTTTTAATTTATTTTATTTCCACTGCTTTTATTTTAATTAATCGTTCTGTAGTATTTCATTTATCTTTTTTGTGAGAAAGTTCTGATGTATATAGCAATTGAAAATATCTGCTTGGTTCAAAGCAGAATGTCTCACAAATGTTATGGCTAAAGAAACAAAAACAAACAGCCCGGTGGCCATTCCTAAATTTCCATTCCTGTATCACAAAAGTTTCAACTTTGAATACAAATTAGCCAAAAAACTGATATAGTTACCAGTTGGCTAAATATGTTTCCATTGTCAATTCTACGTCCAGAACGTCTACTTAAAGAATATTTGAAAACCAGTTCCATAAGACAAAGATTAAAGAACTAAATTTATTGAAGCTTCATATCTGATTAATTATCCAGAATTATATTTTTCACTTACGTCTATATCGCTAATATCTCAATACTTGGATTTGAAAAAATCAATATAAGATGTTTTGTATAGTGGTATTAAGAGTAGGGAAAAGGACAAAGAAAAGATCTTCGGGGATTAGATCTTAGATTGAAAATATATAGGCCTACTTATACTTATAATGCATAGATTTCAAACTAAGCAAAGGAGATGACAAAATCAGTAAATATTTGAATAATAAAACAACAATGCAATGTAAATTAAGAAGTAGCAAAGGCTAACAAAAATTCATTCAAAAATAACTGTTTTATTATATGATACGCATATATTAAAGGAATCGAATAAAGGAATCGAGAATGATTGATAGGTTGATTAAAGTTATATCCTATACAAAGTAGCCCGCGTTGCCGGTAATCAGACGTCTAAAGCCGGATAAGATTCGTCGAAATAAATCAGCTGTTGATGGACGTTAGGCTGACCCTGACAGTCAAAAGCCGGATATTTATCCGGTAATGGTCAATTTTTAACTGGTCTTCGCATTCACTCTGTTTTTGTGTCACTGAACTGACGGATAATTTATCTGTCAGAGTGAATATCTGAAAACGGCAACGGAGAGATTTGGAGCAAATTGGTTTGCGCAAAGAACTTTATTAAAATTTTTGCTGGATTTCTTCATTAAATATAGTCTACTCTTGAAAGCAGTTCCAGCTGTAAATTTTTGATTTTGTTTTATATGAACATACACGTATATACAGGCTGCGCATTAAAAATATCCCCCTAGCACAATTACGATAGCTTAGCCAATTATTGATATTTCACCTTGAAATTTTAAGGTACTTTTGTGGAGAGATTTTGCCACAAGCTGACCAAATTCTGTAAAAATATTGCCAAAGAAACCGGAGTTATCCAAGTTTTGCGAAAAAAATTATTTTTTTCAGTGGTTAGAGTGGTAAGAGCAGTGGTTAAGAGGGGGGGGGACTTAGTTTCACTAGCATACACAGTACAACTACTGGCTGGAGCCAGTGGCGATGTCGATAAGGTACTCGACCGCGCGTCAGTATGTGAGATGTTCAAATCCTGGGCTAGCCCGTCACTGATATCGATTTAAAGTGAGGAAACTGACGTTAACATTAGCTTTACCAGCTTTAACTTTCAAAAATCGATCCACTGGCAGTGGCCTTGCCCGGCACGGTAGAAGCAGCGCCGTGCGCAAATTCCTCGAGATTTTCTAACAAACTCTGAACGATACTATGAAATTTCATTTATATCTTTCAGAATTCAAAATCTAATTAGTAATATATTAATTCTTACCAGACGCGGCTTTCTGGTCTTTAACAAAAGTTTATCCATGATGCAATTATGCAGAACTTGGTTTACTGTCTATGAATTTATATTGTAACAAACTCCATAAGCTAAACCTTTATGCACATTTTTCAGAGCATCTACCGATGGTTGATAAGTTGACCTCTCAAGATACAATGGGCCTATGCAGCCGCAAACTCTAAATAGGCCAATATAGTTTCATCCCGCTTAGCTCGGCGAGTTGGCACTTGGCACTCTCACATATTTCGTCACACTCACTTAAAATCGGTAGCTCAGCCCTATAGTCTCCTATAGTCTGTCATATACTACTAAAATATGTGACAGTATATAGGAGTCTATGGCCGAGCATACACAGTACAACTATAGTTATGTCATTAATTAATATCATGGAAGCGTATTAGTTTACCACTCGATCTACAGCACGGCTCTAAAAATGCTAGTAATACTTACACATGCAGACACATGCAGTTATTGAGCGACATTGAAAATGCGCAAAATGTCTTACCTAAAGTAAATATATTTTAGGCTAAATTCTGGGGGGGATATTTGCATGCATGTCCCCCCCAGTCTAAATTCTGGGGAGGGACGTGTCCCCCCTGTCCCCCCCGGTGATTACGCCAATGCGCAACGTAAAACGTCAGTTAGAATCAATTCCCTTTTGAAAATGTGCAGACCCTGAAAAGGGCCGTGAGATGATGGCGCCTCTGATATTGTGCTACAATGATTACACTAAGACTATTCTGCCGACACTGATTGAAGACTGCAACAAGTTAAAGCCAAATGATTTCATTTTTCAACAGGACGGCACGCCGGCTCACACTTCAGGTCTTGCGCTAAACTTCCTTGTACAATATAGCCCAGACTTCATAACAAAGGATGAGTGGCCTCCTTACTCTCCATATTTTAATCCACTTGATTTTTAGTATGAGGAACCATGTTGGAAAGTGTCGTGCTTTCAAGCCCAAGCCCAGAAACACAATGGGATCAATGGCTGATTTTCAAGAGATCTGGAATGACCTACCTCAATAGTCCATTGACAGCTCAATTTTATCAGTAAGTACAAGATTTCTGGCCGGCATTAAAGCCCACGATGCTCATTTCGAGCACACATTGTAGCACAATATCAGAGGCATCATCCTCTAACGGACTTTTTCAGGGCCAGCAAACTTTCAAAAGGAATTGATTCTAATTGACGCATTGCGTTGCGTGTTAAATGAAAAAAAGCAATTTTTTCGCAAAACTTGGATAACTCTGGTTCCTTTAAAAATATTTTTACAAATTTTGGTCAACTTGTGGCAAAATCCCTCCACAAGAGAACCTTAAAATTTTAAGGCGAAATATCAACAATTGGCAAAGCTATCGCAATTGTGCTAGGGGGATATTTTTTTAATGCGCAGCCTGTATATCACCATTTATATATTATACATATATAATTATATGTATAATCTGCCAAATGGCAGGTCCAATATATATATATATATATATATATATATATATATATATATATATATATATGTATATATACTGTATATATATACTCTATATATATATATATATATATATATATATATATATATATATATATATTACAATCTACATGTACATCAAAGTGTGGATAACGCATAGTTTTTTGAGAAGAGATAAAGGTTAAGCAATTGAGCGATCCTTGTGAAGCCTGAAAGCAACATGGGGTACGAATATATATACAGTATATATATATATATATATATATACTGTATATATATACTGTATACATATATATACTATATATATATACTGTATATATATATATACAGTATATATATACTGTGTATTTATACAGTATATATATATATATACTGTATATATATACTGTATATATATATATATATATATATATATACTGTATATATATATATATATACTGTATATATATATACTGTATATACATATATATATATATATACAGTATATATACTGTATATATATACTGTATATATATATATATATATATATATATATATATATATATATATGTATATTCTTACCCCATTTTGCTTTCAGGCTCCACAAGGATAGCTCAATTGCTTAACGCTTATCTCTTCTCAAAAAGCTATGTGTTATCCACACTTTAATGTAGACTGTAGTATATATATATATATATATATATATATATATATATATATATATATACTGTGCATACAAATATATATATACTGTATATACATATATATATATATACAGTATATGTATATATATATATATATAATGTATATATATCTCTTAGTTCACTGCCTACTAGCAGTATATATATATATATATATATATATGTATATATGTACAGTATATATATGTATATATACTGTATATATATACTATATATATATATATATATATATATATATATATATATATATATATTACAATCTACATGTACATCAAAGTGTGGATAACGCATAGTTTTTTGAGAAGAGATAAAGGTTAAGCAATTGAGCGATCCTTGTGAAGCCTGAAAGCAACATGGGGTACGAATATATATACAGTATATATATATATATATATATATATATATATATATATATACTGTATATATATAATGTATACATATATATACTATATATATATACTGTATATATATATATATACAGTATATATATACTGTGTATTTGTACAGTATATATATATATATACTGTATATATATATACTGTATATATATATATATATACTGTATATATATATATATATATATATATACTGTATATATATATATACTGTATATACATATATATATATATATATATACAGTATATATACTGTATATATATACTGTATATATATATATATATATATATATATATATATATATATATATGTATATTCTTACCCCATTTTGCTTTCAGGCTCCACAAGGATAGCTCAATTGCTTAACGCTTATCTCTTCTCAAAAAGCTATGTGTTATCCACACTTTAATGTAGACTGTAGTATATATATATATATATATATATATATATATATATATATATATATATATATATATTATGTATATGTATATATATATATATACATGTATATATATATAGTATATATCATATAGAATATAGAATATATATGCATAATTTGGAATATATATATATATATAATGTGTATATATATATATAGGATGGATGACGCTGGATTAGAATCTAGTCTACTCGATGTGGCGCAGACTATACTAATGCCCTGAACCCCGCCCTAACCCCCGCCGTAAACCCCGCCCACATTTATTGATTGATTACCTGACTATGATGATTTGGCGTTCATGATGTAGACACAGAGACAGAAGAGGCGGAGCGCCAGGTGAGCAGATACAAGCCTGAGGGGCTAGACGCCCTCTGTCGTAGAACTAAGTTCACTCGAAAAGAACTTCAGATCATGTACAGGGGATTCAAAAATGTAAGTAAGATAAATGTCTCCTGCAGCATTGCCAATTTAGTTTTCATTTCTGTTTGTGTTTATTTTTATTGTATTTTTATTCCTGCCCGAATAGGTATTGGTAGTCGTTTATATTAGAATAATATCATGTAGTATTAGTATTATTCCCGTGTTGTCTTTGATACTTAAGAATAGACCAACCTTAGCACGTGTAGCATTAGGTATCTAAGCAGGATATGAGGAAGTCAACTGAGGTCCACCACAGATTCATTGTTTCTAAAGATTTAGGATATATTAAGTAAATAGTTCCTCAATACGTGAAGTTCCTCACCAGGAGACGTTCCTCACCACTAGACGTTCCTCACCAGGAGACGTTCCTCATCACTAGACGTTCCTCACCACTAGACGTTCCTCACCACTAGACGTTCCTTACCAAGAGACGTACGTCACCACGTTACGTTCCTCACCACGTTACGTTCCTCACCACTAGACGGTCCTCACCACGAGACGTTCCTCACCACGTTACGTTCCTCACCACTAGACGTTCCTCACTACGTGACGTTCCTCACTACGAGACGTTCCTCACCACCAGATGTTCCTCACCACGATACGTTCCTCACCACTAGACGTTCCTCGTTCCACGAGATATTCTGGCCTGGAACGCCTTGTGGCGCAATGGTAGAGAGCTCGCTTCTTGATCGAGAGGTTGCGAGTTCGAAACTATTTTGGGACTTGGGTTTTTCTCTTCCAAGGGACGATTAAAAACCCAGTCTTGTACACTTGGTAGTGTCAGGCCGATGGCTAGCCAGCTTTAATGTTCCATTTCCTATCTAGACCCCGAATAGGGATATATGACACGCTAAAAGGAAGTTTAGGATATATTAATTACGTATAAGGCATAGAATTTTAGGAAAAGAATTAACTTGTTTGCCGTCGTAAGTATTATAGAAGTCACATATATCATTTAATTAATATCAATGATATTTCTTATTTATTTGCAAATATTTGTTAATTAAAATTCATTAAAATCTTAGAATTGTATCTGCAATCGCAAGCATGTCAAAATTTCTGTGTTTGGTATTTTATTTCTGTTTATTCGCACTATTGTTACCAATGAGACATACCTCTAAAATTAGAAATGCCTCTTAAATTATTTTTATTATTTTACAGTGATCTGAAAGAAAACAAGAAATGTCGATATCCTAATCGTGTATTGATCAAATAAAAAATTAAGTCATGTATTTGCATCAGCAGCATTACCGTAAGCAGATTGAATTACACATTTTAAGTCTTGATAACTACCATATAGCCTACAACGCTCGGCTTCATAAATATATCACACGATTTGATCTATTTTACAGTGATCTAATGATCAATGTAGTGTAGCTCTTATTTTACGTGTCTTTTTTCATCTATTTTTTCATCCAGTGTCCATAAGTTGCAACTAGCTCGTAAATCACCTTTTATTTTATTCAATTTATCTTGGGAGAGATTTTCTGGTTTTTGGTATATACGCCGTTTTGGACCTTATCTTTGCTATCTGGCTTGGATTTGTCTCAATAGTGCTCGATGTTGCAATAGGCGAAGGTGGTGCTCTAATTGTCTTTATTGGTATAATTACTGATTATTATTATTATTTATTTTGATAGTTGAGTTATTAAAATATATTATTGAGTAGTTTTCGTCCCCATCGTGTATGGACATGGAAATTATAAGAATATTCTATATTGTATTGCATTTTTGCTCTTTCTATATATATATATATATATATATATGATATAGATCATATTATATATATATCTATATTATATATTATATATAGATATATATATTTATATATATATATATATATCTTTCTCTCACTGTCTCTCCTGCTTTCTCTCTCTCTCTCTCTCGTTCTCTCTCTTAGTGCACTGCTTCATGACAGGTTCATGGCATGTTCTACATGTTGATCTCTACGTTGCAGGAATGCCCCACAGGTGTAGTAAATGAAGAGACATTCAAATATATCTACTCACAGTTCTTTCCTCAAGGAGGTTTGTAGGTCGATTTAATCAACTAAAATCAATTACTAAAATCTGCCACTAGAAAAACAATACTTCTCAGTAAAAGCTGGTAAAGCTAAAGTTAACGTCAGTTTCCTCACTCGAAAGCGATGTCAATGACTGGAGAGCCCAGGATTTGAACCCCGCACATACTGATCCGCGGTCGAGTATCTTACCGACTTCGACACTGGCTCCAGCCATATTAAGTTTGAGTGTTTATTGAATGGCAGTATTGTTAGTTTTGATACTGGCGCTTAATCAATAAATTTAGAGCCATTTTATTCATGTTACTATCTAACACTCATATATAAACAGACAGTTTATACTTTATGGTCCATGTTACCAGTATATGGGTAGCAGGATAGATTTCTCAGGGAATGACCCCCCTGCTCAGCAAAATGCTAGTCGAAGCTGAGGAAGGCATTGGGGGCCCACCTCTTTATAAGCAGAATCCCACAAGAATAATGAAATATGTCAAAACAAGAATATGTCATGTTAGAAGATTTCAAGATCCAATCACATGTGGACATGAAGACAAAACGAAAGACAGAGAAGAGCGAAGGCGTTATACATCATGAACCTGCCAGTGGGCAGTGCATTAAAAGAGAAAGAGAGAGCAACCAATCCGATCCTCAGCTTTTTATTTCATCTTTACAAATTTGCGTTTAAAATTAATACGCTCACATTTCATTCGATGACATTAATCTTTGTAACTCCAATGTTCATATTACCTATGAATATATAAATATATCTGTCGTAAAATGTTCATATTTATTAAATACACAAGGAAAATAGTTGAAGTATTTCGTGAGAAATTTCTTCATATTTTGCTTGACAAGGAAAATAGTTGTATATTTGTTAAATACGCAAGCAATATTAGCAGCAGTATTCCGTGCGATTTTTCGCCATATTTAGCCTGACGAAAAGCTAAGCAGTGCACCGCATCTGTCAGACCGTCAGTCTATAATTGCCTTGAGACACGCGACTACGACTTCTCATGGACTGCAGAGTAAATCTTCGCGATTTTGAAGCTGCAGAAATTTTTCACAAAGAAACGGTTGCTAACCCTTGCCTATCGAAGCAAACCCAGCTCGAAGCTGTCTTACGTTCAACAAAAGTCGACATAAAAATATTAATTTTATTGATAACTTATGGGAGGTACCATCAAAATACAATGAGGATTAAGGAGGTTACAAAGTTAAAATATTAAATTAGAAAGAAACAGAGAGCGAGAATGAAGGTATAGTTTCTAGTTATCTTAAATGTAAGTGTACAATGTTTGATTGTATAATGTTTCTGATATACGACATTACTTTTATGAATAAACATCTCTCTCTCTCTCTCTCTCCGTGTGAATGTAGCCTTAGCCGTTCGTGCTATGCAGTTGGTAGATTAAAATTTGATCCGGTTTTGTTATTTTAGAAGAAATTATATATCCGCAAATCGTATTTCATGAGCATTACTCATTCATCTAAATTTCACCAGCATCAAATACAGGATTCTTTACAGATTCTGCTTCTTTGTTTCATATAATACCCACTGATATCTAGAGTTACAGAGCCAAGTAATACTAACTACACAGATTGGGGAGGGGATTGATGTAATGTTTAGAGTGTGCTCTTCGAATACGAGTGGCCTGGGTTCAAAGCCCCGGTCAGTCAAGTAATGATGGATATCTCCTAGGGTCCATGGAAGGTTAATCTTGTATCGTAGCTTGCTGCCGAGTGGCGCTATTAATAGCAACGATATGATTAACCATGGAAAGAATTAATAATAATAACCTGCCAGGAACCTGTAAAGCGGTCTCGAAGACACCGGCCATGACACCGCTATAGAAATTGTCGGAGGTTCTTGTTTTTATTATTGTTAGATCACAGCTGAGTTTAGCGCCTGTTTCTGTAACTCAGAGGATAATATCAAAGAAGATCCAACTGCCATTCTAACCGATCATCCCATGGCACACCTGTTCATTAGATAAGCTTTCTGCCAACTAGGCCATCAAACCGGTGACAGATCTAACTGCGAAATGTCAAATCTTTTTTTATTTTCACTATCGTCTCTAGCAGTCACCATACTTCGTTCTTAAAACAGCTTCTGTTCTTGAACTTACAAAAGAACGGACAAATTTGAAGTACAATCATGTCATTAGCGTTTGTTATTATTTGTTATTATTACCTTCAACCATTTCATTTGATTGTCATGTAACATAAGAATCAACTGCTGCATACTTAACAAGTACCTTAACATATAATCAGTAAGAAGAGGGTTACATCAAAAAAGCCTATGCCCTTCACGGTAATACAATCAGTAGCAGCTACTAAGAGTAACGAATACGTATAATAATTGTCTTCTATACTGCAGAATACTGTAAAACTTACGGCAACCTCACATATTAATTGTTTTCTGTAAAAAGAAAGTAATAATAATAATAATAATAAAGTTTTAACGACCGTTTCCTCAAACAAGGATGATGTCAGGGACGTCCCCCATCACATGTCACTACAAATCGATTCACTCCAAAAGATTTGAAAAACAACACTCACTCTCTGAGGAGAAAGAAGATCATCTGATAAACTGAAAATTCGTAAAACATACATGTAGTTAAATAGAGCGTAAGGAAAAGGTTGAAGACTCCAGAGATGTGAACGGATTAGGCGACCATTAGCATGAGGTCTGGAGCAGCCTGTCGGGTTACTCCCCTGAGACCACACAACTCATTTCTTCAATATCAACCCGCTAATTGTATACAGCCGTTAGATCAATTAGACTACGGCTTCGATAGTGCCATCTAACTGAACAGCGATACAAAAAAAGATAGAAAGAAAGAGAGAGAGAGAGAGGGGGGGGGAGGGAGAAAGAGAAGTTAATACCAAGTTTATAGCCATTTTTTTGTTTAATAAGCTTAAAAAATAGAACAGAAATAGGAATTACTGGAACAGCTTTTATACATTTCAACTAAAAAGTACTTGAACTCTTCACGTTTTAGTATATCTACAACCATCGTCTTGATAATGATTTTTTTTTAATTTGCTGAAGCGTCGTCACAAATACCAAACAATTTTGCACAAAAAAATACGGCCTGAAGTCAACTGTTCGTTAACTGCTATCATGTCTCAGGAAGAAATATGTTTGATGTTGGCAGATTGTTCTGCTTATGCCAAGTACGTATTCAACACATTTGATCAAGACCGGAGTGGAACTGTTAGTTTTGAGGTAAGCTTATATTACATTCGCTATTTTATTCTGAAATGAAGAATAAAAAAATGAATGAATTGAATGAATTTGTTAATCTTGAAGTAATAGGAATTAAATAGGCCTAATATTTTCTGACTGTGAGACAGTAAATATTAAGTTACTTCAGATTTTAAGTTGTGACTTTGTTTTGCAGCGTTACTCTGAAAGTTTTTTGCTGATAACATATATTTCTTCTTCTACACAGTGCCAAGAGTTTCAGCTGAAGTTAGGCATTGTAATAAATAATTTATGATTGTAAAAGATCAGTGTTACGAGGCAAGTCCTAAATTGAAATTTCGAGGTCTTATTATTTGCGAAATATTATTACCTTTGACCGATATTCTGAATATATTAATTGATATGATGACATCTGATATTTGTAATGGGTCTATTTTTCAGGAGTTTGTAATGGGTATATTTTTCAAGGAGTTTGTAATCGGTCTATTTTACAGGAATTATTAATGGGTCTATTTTACAGGAGTTTGTAATGGGTCTATCATTGCAGGAGTTTGTAGTAGGTCTATATTTGTAGGAGTTTGTAATGGGTCTATTATTCAGAAGTTTGTAAAGGGTCTATCTTTGCAAGAGTTTGTAATGTTTCTATTTTTGTAAGAGTTTGTAATGGGTCTATTTTGCAGGAATTTGTAATGGGTCCATCTTTGAAGGAGTTTGCAATGTCTCTATTTTTGTAGGAGTTTGTAATGGGTCTATTTTGCAGAAATTTGTAACAGGTCTATCTTTGCATGAGTTTGTAATGGATCTATTTTTCAGGAGTTTGTAATGGGTCTATTTTTGTAGGAGTTTGTAATGGGTCTATCACTACTGTTGAGAGGAACTATGAGGGAGAAATTACAGTGGACGTTCAGCCTGTATGACGTCAATGGCGACGGGGTGATCACTACGGATGAACTGTCGCTCATTGTAGCTTCGGTCTACGACATAATGGGAAAGTTCACAGATCCGCGATTCGATGAGCAGTCCATAGTACAGCATGTCCAGGCTGTATTCCAGGTTCTTTAAGAATTCATTGCTTGCCATATAAACATTTTATGTATTTTATGTGTAAAAATAGGGCTAATCTTATATTATTGTTATTTATTATAGCTATTATTATGTTATATTATCTAATTATTATTTTACTTAGCTAATATTACATGTAAAATTATATTCTTAATATTCACAGAAGATGGACATCGACAGAGATGGAGTTATTTCACTAAATGAATTTCTGGACACATGCAAGAGGGTAAATAGTTTTATAGCATTGTTTATAACATTATTTCAACCATATTCGAATTTTATCGAGTATAGCTAGATTTCTCTCATGACACAATATTCTTTCAATTCAATTCCAATTGTGAGAATCGGTTACGCCAAATCTTTCCCCCATAAATTCTAATATCTCCGATTCTGTTATTTCCACTAAACAGGATTTGAGAGCAAGTCTCAGCCCAATATTTTATCTTCAATGTCTTTTATCTACTTAATTCGATTACTTTCCTTACACAAACAGATTGTGTTACAAACCTATTTGTTATTCGACAAATATTTATCTACGGACAAAATACATATCAGCCGCAGTGGGCACAATTGACAAGTTACGATATTCATTTATAATTTTATATTACACACCATCCTCTATTCTCCGATCCTAGCTATTTCTATCACACGACAATAAATACAGATGTGTACAGAAAGCCTATCAAAAGTCTATCAGAAGTCTATCAGACACTGAAATGTGCACATAAAAAGAACTTTTGCTTGTACACTATTGTTCTCAACGTCAAGTTTCTTCAGCTGTGAAAATCTCTGTTCGTCGTGCGTTGTTAGATTTAACATTTTGGTCGTCCAGCCATAATATTAGTATTATTATCTGCATCCAAATACATGTGTCTATACTACTATCAGTTATTATCAGTTTATTTATCGCTATAGGTCTAAATTTAGACCCGCTTGTCATGGATCTTGGACTTTCACTGTTTTAATCTCGCTTTCTCTTGTGGTCTTTGTGCACTCAGTCGTCTTCGTGTAGAGCTTTGGCGCCTGTTTGTGTAGAGTCTGCAAGAGACGTCTCTGACATTAACTTATGGCGAGAAGCCGTGTGCTAAATTCTTATTGATTGATTATTTCCCTAATGCTTTAATTTATGTCGTCGTGTCAGTAAAATTGTAATAGCAACAGTTGTCAGTGAGTCCTTGTCACTGATTTTCAATTTTATAAATTGTATTTGTTTTCAGGATGAAGGCATTATGAAATCCATGGCGGTTTTCGACACCGTCCTGTAAATGGAAGGCTGTTTATTAAGTTAAGATTGGAATACACTGATTGGAATACCAGCACACTGCTCCTCAGATCTGGAATTCTCTATCTTCCACTTTGTGGACCCCCTCATCCTTTCATCCTGTATAAACCTTTCATCCTGATCATCATTTCCTTCCGTATGAACATTTTCATATGCGGTTGAAGGCTTTTCTCTTTGACCTCTCCTATTCAACCATTGCACAGAAACTGAGACCAACTCGTAAACCCCAATCCACTAGTACCCTAGCTTTTTCGAACTGAACTCCCGGATTATGACTTGCACGGTTTCTGAACCCCACACTATGCTCATCGGATTGGATTTGGTACCATAGTGCTCAATGTTGTCATAGACGACAGTAGCACTCTATTTCTGCTGTTGTTGTTACAATTTCACAAATCTAACGCACACTTTCAATACTTAAGCAATTTCTAAATTATGAGTCTAAACTGAACTGCAGCCACTGCTGAAAAGCAACCATGATATTTGCAATAAGAAGAACAAGAATTTCAATTAAATTTCTATCAAACTGTAGAAATAGATAAACTAACTACGTTTACGTCTCTTACATCATCTTTCGACGAGGAAAGGTACGTTAAGCGTTTATGAATAAATATCTGCTAAAAAAAATTCATATAAAGATGCGCGCTTGTTAAATTTTAAACTGCACCATTATAGAAGTTTGCAAATTTTGAAATAGTTGACTTCCTAAATATAATGTTTTAATTTTTTAAAGTTCAAAGGTCGTGTTTTCTAGCAAAATCTAAGCTAATTTACATTCATATATTTCTTGCTGTTTATTAAAAGCGAACTCTTTAATCGCGTCGTTATATACCATATTATGAGTCGATACCATGCAAACACTTCACACATTCCTCTGTTATATTTTCTTTTCATACCCACTTACGAATGCTCCATCAAATCATCTAATTTTTCAATTGATTTACTTTCCTACCTCCCTTTCTTACGGTAGTAACAAACAAATCTTTGTTACTATAAATAGCCACTTTGTTACTATAAATGGCTCACTAGCAGTATCTATATCACACATAGTCGATGACAACATCCAGCACTCGATCTTGAATCAAAGGCCAGTCTATGTGCAAAAAATAAAGTTTATTGCCAATGACAACATCGAGCACTCGATCTCGAGCCAAATCCAAACCGATGAGCACAAAATTAGGTCAAAAACGGTGCAAATTAATTAAACACGTGCTCGATGTTGTCATTGACGAATTCACTTAACATGACTAACTGAATTTTGGATTTGCACCGTTTTTGACCTAATTTTGTGCTCATCGGTTTGGATTTGGCTCGAGATCGAGTGCTCCATGTTGTCATTGATACGGTGGCTCGCAACTGCCATAAATTTTATTTTTTTTTAAACAAAAAAACAAAAAACAAAAAACAAAAAAACAAAAAAAACAAAAATAAAAAAAATAAAAATAAAAACAAATCTTTGTTACTATAAATAGCCACTTTGTTACTATAAATAGCTCACTAGCAGTATCTATATCACACATAGTCGATGACAACATCCAGCACTCGATCTTGAATCAAAGGCCAGTCTATGTGCAAAAAATAAAGTTTATTGTCAATGACAACATCGAGCACTCGATCTCGAGCCAAATCCAAACCGATGAGCACAAAAGTAGGTCAAAAACGGTGCAAATTCCAAAATGCAGAAAATCAGTCCAAAGACTCTTGTAATTTTATTCAAAGATCTTGTAATTATCACCGCCTTTGACCTAATTTTGTGCTCATCGGTTTGGCTTTGGCTCAAGAGCGAGTGCTAGATGTTGTCATAAACAAATTAACTTAGTATGAGTAATTAACTGAATATTGAATTTGCACAGTTTTAACCTCCTTTTTGCTCATCGGCTTGGCTTTGATTTGACATCGCGTGCTCGATGTTGTCATTGACGAATTCACTTAACATGACTAATTACCCGAATTTTGGATTTGCACCGTTTTTGACCTAATTTTGTGCTCATCGGTTTGGATTTGGCTCGAGATCGAGTGCTCGATGTTGTCATTGACAATAAACTTTATTTTTTGCACATAGGCTGGCCTTTGATTCAAGATCGAGTGCTGGATGTTGTCATCGACTATGTGTGATATAGATACTGCTAGTGAGCTATTTATAGTAACAAAGTGGCTATTTATAGTAACAAAGATTTGTTTGTTTTTTTGCTTTTTTGTTTTTCTGTTTTTTTGATTTTTTTTCAAAAAAAAATTAACTTATGGCAGTTGCGAGCCACCGTACTTTCTCACCATTCTTTCTTCTATTACATCTTTTAGTAAACCAACCTTTCATAGAACAATTCCTATACAGCTCTTCCTTCTATTTCTCAATATATTTATCAGTTGCCCATATTTTTCCAATTCCGTTTAGCACTTCTTCATTTCTAGATTATCAGTACACCTATGATCTTCACCATTGTTCTTCATAACTACATCTTCTGTGCTTCAAATTTTGTATGTCTTGCATCTGTACAAAAATGTGGTCGAAGTTAAAGTTTTTAGATATTATCTGGGTGTATTTCTCACAATTTGTTGTTCTCACAATTTATTGTGTGTAACTAATAAGTTTTTCTAGAACTATATATATATATAATAAAATTTCAATATTTTTAAGAGTAGCAATGAAGCTCATACAAAGCAGTGATACAGCACTGCTTATAAATAAAATATTGCTGTATGATACTTTTGTATAGGCCTACGCCTAGATTGTGACATAGATTTAACAATAACACATGCTTAATGTTAATTTCAAATGCTGCTTGCAGAATAAAGCGTCTACCTTTTTATAATTTTTTTATATCCCAGCGATTTGTTATATTATAATTATTGCTTTAACTTGAAATGTTTCGCCAAAAATAAACCTCCAAAATGTTTGAAAGGAGTGTGGCTCAGTTCATATGCAGTATATATATATATATATATATATATATATATATATATATATATACTGCATATGACGTCCCTGACATTGCCTTATGGCGAGGAACCGGACGTTAAATTCTTATTGATTGATTGATTATATATATATGTATATATATATATATATATATATATATATATATATATATATATATAGGCATATAAATAATATATATATATACATGTACATACATATAAATATATATTATATATATTTATATAATATTTTATATATGTGTGTGCGTGTGTATATATAAAACTTAGAACATAGACAAATCTTGTTTATTTTGTGCTAATGTTATTTTATCGAACAATTACAGAATATAACTTTGTTTCTTTGCTGTATGAACCATGTAATAATATTGCTGAATTTAGACCGTGTAAAATTATTGAAGGTTGGAACAGTAATATTGTTTTATAATATCATGGTAAATGTTAATATACTACTATTCTTTGAGATAGGTATTATCGCGAATTTATTACGCTAAATCATCGTTGATTAATTAATTAATTAATTAATCGATGGATCGATTGATTAGTATATTTCAATATTCGGCTCACACCATTATGTAGCTTGTAATAAGATTGAATGAACGAAAATATGTGTACTGCACTCGACAACTTACATTCGATTAACGAATAGCCTATTAACTGTCGATGCACAACGCGTGTTTAAAAAAATAATTATAACTAGTGAACATAACATCGTATATTTATTCTCTTTATATTTTTTGCTTTAGCAAGTTTTATTAGATAAAAAGACAGAAAAGCCGCTAAGTCGAGGTTAAAGTCAGTTTCATCACTCGAAAGCGATATCAGTTACGCTCAAGATTTGAACCCACATATACTGACACAGGTGTTCTGCGCAGGTAGTAATTCTTTTCATAGTGAACTGTTTATATTTAACTCAGAGTACAATAAGAGCTTTAACAACCCTGCTGAGTCCATGTACAAATATAGTTCCCGTTAAAATATTGCAACTGCCTACTGTATAAATAACTGTCAAAGTGCTACGATGGTGTTAGTTAAACGGAAGTGAGTTTGAAAAATACATATAAATTAAAAATAATAGAAAACATACTGAATAACATGTACTTAGTTATGATTACAAATAAACTATGCACGCATGGCTTCCCGAATGAAATCGACCATGCTGTATTTGTTAAGTTTATATCCATCCTAAAAACAAAATTATAGTGCCACTATCATCAAAGACAACATCGTGCATTATTTAGCCAAATCCAAGCTGGCTATCAAAGACAATGTCCATAAAGTGCAAATTTCACAATCCAGAAAATTAGTCCAAAAGTCCTCAATAGGTATATCAGTCCAAAAAATTTATAACTAATGGTATACAACTAGTAAATTAAGTAATACCTCTGAGCATCGCAGCTATAGACAGTGAAGAACTATTTACACAAGCAAGAAACAGTTGTGTCCTGCCCAGTACTTCATATTTATACTCAAAGTATCTTGCCAAGTATTTTATAATTAGACTCAAAGTATCCTGCCAAGTACTTTATAATTAGACTCAATTGTAAGTTAATGCTAACAGGAGTCAAGTTATTCCCGTCAGTTCACTCTCCCGTCAAACGTGCGTGTATAGGCATAACGTTTCCAATAGCCTATACATGAATATAATAGCCCTTGACTTTTACCTATTCAAACACTGCATAATCACAGATTGACTAACACATAGAAACCTATTCAGACACTACATAATCACAGATTGAGAGACACATAGAAACATATTCAGACACTACATAATCAGAGATTGAGAGACACATTGAAACATATGCAGACACTACGTAAAGAAATAACCACAGATTGACAAACATCTTAGAAACCTATTCAGACACTACATAACCACAGATTGACAAACACATAGAGAGCCTCTTGCTGATCCTGTACTGAGCACAGCTTCATGATGATGATGCGCTGGATGCTGATGATTACCATTTTAAGTCTCTCTCTCTCTCTAATAATTTTCTGGAAGAAATTACATAACTGATGTAAACTGGCTACTGACTAAAATAAAAATATCAAATAAATGCATTTCAAAATCGATCAATCAATATATTAGGACTTAAAGTTCGATTGATCACCTATTGATAAATCCGACTTCGCAATCCTTCGACTGGCTGGAGCCAGTGACGATGTCGGTAAGATACTCGACCGCGGATCAGTATGTGCGGGGTTCAAATCCTGGGTTCGCCCGTCACTGATATCGCTTTCGAGTGAGGAAACTGACGTTAACTTTATCTTTTTTAGATTTTAAAGCCACTAGCTCCTGCCAGGGATATAGTTTAGTGATGTAAGAGCTGGTACAGTCCAGTCTGAAACAAAGTTTCAATTAATTGATAAAATACTTAAATTCAAAAATTCAATCAGAGCAGCCCCGTTTGAAAGGTCGAAGGAAAATAAAGATTTTAACCTCAGGTAATGTAGTAGATCTCAAACAGTAGATCTCTCGTCATCTTGCTACTAACTGAACCTGATTCTTTCTCCGATGAACTTGCTTCTTTCTCTCTTGAATCTCTTGCATTCTCTCTTTATACTTTTAGTGCCTCTCTTTCTACTCCTTCTCAAACTTGTAATTTTCTCTCCATCACGCAGTGAATAGTTAAGATTAATTCAAGAAGTAATTGCTCATTGAAGATTATAAATTACCATGCATGACTGCTAATAACTTCAGCAAAGTTACGAAGTTTAGAACTAGCCGATGATACTGTAATTGGTCTGGTAAAAGAAAAAAACATATCAATTTGTTTCTGATATTGGCAAATAGCGTCACAGAGTACGAACATTTACTGATGCAAGCGTATTGTTTTTAAATCGATACTGTTTTTATATCTAATTATCGATAAATTATTTTTAACGCTCTAAGTCCTCGCCTACAGGCTTCAATTGAGAATCAATACATAACGATGCTAAAAGAAATGTGTTTGTAACTAGTTGAGGTCTTAAGTAGATGTTGTGAGTAATAGTCTTGACTTACATTTGTTTATTACAATTTCGTGAAGAAAGTATTTCATCATCAAATGGATTATTTAATTTCTTGATAAGTTTATTTAATTGATATTTTAATTGTCGCCTATACGTAGTCTCTTTGTAGTTGATATTTATTATAGGACCCCAAGATTTTGTTCGCAGTCCGGTGTCACTTTAGCCCTGCGTGATTTGAAGGCATTATTAGGTAATAGTTTACTAGTAGCTATGATATTAATATTATTGATATAATATTCAATATTTATTAAGGATTTTAAAATCTATTACTAAGAATTACAGTTAGCTGCTACTAAGAATTACAGTTATCTGTTACTAAGAATTACAGTTATCTGTTACTAAGAATTACAGTTATCTGTCACTAAGAATTACAGTTATCTATTAGTCAGAATTACAGTTATCTGTCACTAAGAATTACAGTTATCTGTCATTAAGAATTTCAGTTATCTATTACTACGAATTACATTTATATGTTACTAAGAATTACAGTTAACTGTTACTAAGAATTAAAGTTATCAGTTACTAAGAATTAGAGTTTTCTGTTACAAAGAATTGCTGTTATCTGTTACAAAGAATTACTGTCGTCTGTAGCAAAGAATTACAGACACATGTTACTAAGAATTAAATTTATCTCTTAGTTGTAATCACAGTCGTTAGATTTATTGTTCAGTAATTCGTTTATACTGGAAATTTTAAAAATATTTTAGAGTCGTTAATTAGATTCTTAATACCCAATATAATGTGAACTTAGAGCGAAACCAAGTTTCATTGACTAACTTAAGACCGTTCGATTAAATAATTATAGACAATAATTAGTAAAAAAATAATTAGTAAAAGTAATTTTACATAATCCAGCGACAAACTCAGCTTCAACTATCATTATAATTATGATTATTTCGCGTTAACTTGTGCGTTTTCGCAATTTCGCTGGGATTTTTACTTGGATTACACACTTTCATCCTATTTTCTAAATTAATTATGTACACTGCTCGAAGTAGTTAATACAATTCAAAAACAAACGGGAAGTTGATTTCATTCGTGAAACTGACGGGATAGTTACTATTTAATCTGATACTATATTTGTAGTTAAAAACAAAATATTATTTTCTGCAATTTCTTAGTCCTTCTGGAGAATTTCTTATATAGTGTCTTTCTACATGACAAAGTAATATATCTTATTATACATGTATATCATATCGTATTGTATCATATCATATCGTGTCATATTATGACGTGTCATGCCATATATCATATCATGCCAAGTCATGTCATGCCGTGTCATGCTGTGTCGGGTCATGTAAGCACCGACATCACGGTTTACTGAATAGGATTACACAGAAATTGTGAAAAACGCAGAAATTAAGGTTTTTAAGGCCCAAAATAGAACTTGGTAACACTGCTTTGTACTTTTTTCCTACTGCAATGAAAATCTGCAATTAGGTAAGGTTAGTCTTTATTACAGAACACAATATCTAATATAATGCGAATGTTTTTGTTCATATGGTTATACACGCACATACATGTAGCCTATCATATCGCACGTATTATGGAGTTTTCTGGCTTAGTTTCTGTATTGTTGGTGTCACCGACATCACGGTTTACTGAATAGGATTACACAGAAATTGTGAAAAACGCAGAAATTAAGGTTTTTAAGGCCCAAAATAGAACTTGGTAACACTGCTTTGGCAAATGAGACAAAAATTGCTTTGTCAATCACCCAAATGAAAGACTTTTACAATCTTTCTACTCAGTTTTTAGGTATGAACACTCAGCCGTAAAAGGCGGTCATCCATCCAAGTGCTAAAACGGATGCAATGTTGCTAATTTAGTTGACTAGCAGCTAAATCAAATGCTCTAAATCCCACTCACGTATGTTATTAGATAGATTTGTTTAGCTTTCGACTGTTTGACTGCTCATATTTGAAGACTGCTCTATCTAATAGCTAATAACATATGGAAGTGAGATTTAGCTGCGTGTCTTTAAATGAAGTTAAACCACGTTGGACCTTTGTACTTAGTACTTTGATGGATGACTACTTTCGAACACCAAGCATGAAAGCTTTGAATAAAACTATCCCAGGATGTTACAAGATTATTCTTAAATCCGCGCTGGCTGCAAATAATGCGCTATAGCATGGCAACAATTACTAATAATCATGGAGCGGAAGGAGGAAAGAAATAAAACTACAATACAGAAATTAAGCCAGAAAACTCCATAATACGTGCGATATGATAGGCTACATGTATGTGCGTGTATAACCATATGAACAAAAACATTCGTATTATATTAGATATTGTGTTCTGTAATAAAGACTAACCTTACCTAATTGCAGATTTTCATTGCAGTAGGAAAAAGTGCGGGTTTAGTCATGTTTATTATATAAATATAACTACAATTGGAGTTTTAGTTGTTCAATTATTTTCTTGATATTATAATAATATATTCGTTTCTTACGAGAATTCTGACTTATAGCAGAGACCTTTCAAGCACACACAGAGCACAATACAGAACAGTTACTTAATACAAAGGCCGAAGGGCAAGTTTAACGTCAGTTTTCGAATAGCATGTCAGTGACGGGGAGAGGACTGGATTTTAAACCTGCACCTACTGATCCGCCGTCGAACAACTTGCCAACAAACCACCAGCTCAGCCCAAAACACGAGATAAACTAGATAATCCGAATGTCATAAAGAATATTTGAATAGCATTCTTAAATTACTAATTTATAGAGTATAATTGGTTGATAACTGAAAACCAATATCTTTTAATTTAAATTTTTTGAAGTTCTAGCTCATCGTGCGTTCTACAGTATATGTACTAGCATGCAAATAGACAAATAGGCTAAGTTCTGAAATGAGCCATAGAATAGCTCTAGTCCTGCTATGGCTGGCACTGTGTCATACATTAATACAAGGTAAGCATCACTAAAATATTTTCTGCAGTATATATACATGTTTATTGTCACTATATAGATTTCATTTCATTTCTCTCTCTCTCTCTCTCTCTCTCTTTCTCTCTCTCTCTCTCTTAGTACACTATCTACTGACAGGTCCATGGTATATAACGCCTACACTCTTCTCTGCCTTCCGCCTTCCTCTTCATTTCCACATATGAGTGGGTCTTTAATCATCTAACATACCTAATCTCGGCCTGCCCCTGCCTCTTTGTTAAAATTTAATAAACTGTATTAAACTTTAAAATTTAAAAAACTGTAAATTGTAAGAAATGGAGAAGAAGAACACGAATAAATAAAGAACAACGTGGCGAGATCATGTTAGAGACTGAAAAATAATTTTATTCGTGAACATTTCAATAAATTATTATTTTTGTAATTACTCGTTATATAATAAAAGTATCATATACTATTAGAATATATCTAAAAATTAAGGTTTGAAAAACCATAGAGAAAATAATTTTATCAGTATAATATTCTATAAAGTTTCAAAGTACTCTTTTGTTACTGATAAGTTCGAAAAATGAAATTGCTGATTAACACCATTTAATTTGCTATTAGATTTTAATGAAAATAAGAACTTTCTGTATGGTATCAGTTTTAATGAATGGAAGTGTCGAGTCATGTTGTGATACAATTTACAGAGTTAAGTAATCCAATATTTATTATGGTAGCTCGAGTGTGTCGAGTTGTTTTGAAGAGTAGGCTGTTGATTCTGAAGCTTTATGATACAAAGATTACAACATCGCAATAAAAATCTTTATTTTTCATTATTACCAAGTTGATAAAGTAAAGTGGAGGAATTTTTTCTACGTGATCACAAGAGTTCCTTAAGTAGAGTAAACACGCATTATAGTGAAATGATCAACTATGCTGATATCGATAACTTTTAATACCATATGTTTAAATCGTTAGACAATTTAGACCATTTCCCATATAACCAGTCCAGTGAATGTCCGAGATTTAATCTCAGATAAGCGCGGCTGGGATTCGAACCCACGGGGGTTCAATGCAGAAGGGGCGGATCCAGGAAATTTTTAAGGGGGGCCGAATTTTTTTTTGAGAGTGTACACATTTTTTACTTACGCCCCGCCTTCTTCGGGACATATGACGCAATCAGAAAAAATACTGTGGATGGGGGGGTGGACTCAAAGTTTTTCACTACTGCGCTCGGCTCATAGAGTTAGTGTATCCTCGCATCTCACCCCCCCCCCCTCATACCCGTACTAAAGTGAGATGAAAACGAGGCAAAGTGAGCTAAAATGCTTAAATTCCTTTATTTGTTTTGGAAAAAAGTAGGTTAATTTTTTCACCTCTGAAGAAACTCAGCTGATCTGAACGAATTTCAAAAATGACCTAATTTTGGCTGTAGGGGGGGCTTAAGCCCTCTCAGCCAAGGTTGTTTTGCACCACTGCTTCCGGACAGAGTTCACATTTTTTAAGTATACACCCTTTTCCTCTTATGCAGTGGCTGAAGTGAAAATTGAGAGCTAGTGAAACGATCAACATTTTTCGGACCCCCTTCCATTATACAAGGCTACTAGAATACCAAATATGGGCTCCAAATCCCAGATTTTAGCAATTGGAACTAAGTTCATTCTCGTACCCCCCCCCCCCCCCCCCCCCCAACTAAAGCCCTTACAAACATAGAGGCACATAGCAATTGCCATTTTGAAACAATGAAAATATAGTTTTTAAAAAAATTCGCCGAACCTAAGGGGGGGGGCCTGGTCCCCAGAGCCCCCCGCTGGATCCGCCACTGTCAATGCACCTCAGGATCTGTCATTTAAAACATCACGTGACCTCACAACATCACGTGACCTGACAGCACCACATGACCTCACAACACCAGGTGACCGGCTGATTGTTTTTAACTTTCAAATATGTAGTGGTATATCGTTAACCCGTTGCTCTCTTGCGTTTAGAGGTCAGGGCAAGGGCTAAGCACCCGCTGAATCATGGACAGCTTGAGAGACCTGTGAGAACGGAAGACATATCGTTATGTCTGAGGTTTCTGGAGCGTCTGACCAGAGAAAACAAGAACAATAAAGAAGAGCTGAAGGATTGTCTGAAAGATGACTTGACCCGGATGTGTCCGGATTGTCTAACACCGGAAATAGGTACGGTAACAATTCCCTACAAATCAGTTAGACAATTGATTCATCACTAATAAATTTATCAATTTAGCAAATATATTCGTCAATAAACTTGTCAATTAAATTAATAAACAACCCTTATACCTTAAACTATCAGCCTTGTTTCATTTAATAAGCAAGATGTCAATCAATGATATGGCAAGCTGAGTTTAATATTTTACGCATAGAATACTCTACAATTAAAATATTATATACTAATGTAAGAACAGATCAACCCTGAACTTAGAGGGTCGTAGAAGGCGACTAAGCAAGACTGAAAAAGGCAAAGAGGAAATATCTAAGAACCCATCATTTTCCAAGCTGTCAGCTAAATTAATTAATACTAATCTATGGATGGGAATCATGAGAATAACAAAAGCAATGAAAAATACGTAATGCCAACGAAAACAAATGGCTAAGGTGAATACTAAGAGACAGTCATAGAGAGTACTT
Source organism: Enchytraeus crypticus (assembly GCA_905160935.1). NCBI lineage: Eukaryota > Metazoa > Annelida > Clitellata > Enchytraeida > Enchytraeidae > Enchytraeus > Enchytraeus crypticus. The sequence goes on along the minus strand of CAJHZI010000741.1, from coordinate 1,829,834 downwards.
AACAAATGAGAATATTATGATAAGGACAGAACAACAAGTGGTAAGTGAAATCATCAAGAAGAGAAGAATGAAATTGGTTAGATATGTTCTGCGCATGGAAGATAACATAAACCCTCGAAATATATTCAATTACAAAGCAGAAAGTTAAACAACAGTTGGAAGATCTAAAATAAGCTGGACAGACTGCCTCGAAGAAGACCTGAAAGCTGCTGAAAGTAGCATATATGGGAGAGCAGAAGAAAACAATAACATCGAGGAAATGGAGAAGAATAGAGTCTTATGAGGATCATCATAGAGAAATCTTTGGCTTGAACCAGTCCCAGGATGATCACATGACATCCGCTAAATTAAAGTGTGAATACTGTTTAATGCTTTGTTATGGGATTAGCTTGTTGATCACTAGAATGCTCTATTTTTAGAGTGAAGGCAGATTAGAATAGTAATGGGAATAGAAATATTTACAATAGGAATATGAATACATGTATGTATGTATGTACTCAAACAAAGGAGAGTGCACCTGGGCCTGCCACATGCAGAACACTATTGAAAGTGAGAGAGCGAGAGGGCGAGAGAACGAGAGAGAGAGAGAGAAAGAGAGAGAGAGAGAGAAAGACAAAGAGAGAGAGAGAGAAAGAGAGAGAGAGGAGTTCACGATCTTGATAGCTATTGAGCATTCCATAACAATGTTTATTAATTAATATCATAAGATTTCTAATCAATTTTCCAGCTACTCAATCTATTAAACCGTTTTAATTTAACTGTGAGCATGTGGATTAAATCTATGGTATATAAGAGTAATAGTAGATATCATTAGTTGGTGTGAATAGACTTTTTAATTTACTTTGTGAAACTGAAAGAAATTAGTTTTAATTGCTCTAAAGATGTTATGACTCCCCTTATTAAACTAGCTTTATAAATAAAGTTTATTCTTGAGCTAAAATGAACTTTCTGTGAAGTGCCAAATAAGAAAATTGTGAGTACTTACTTGATATTAATTGCAGACTTCGAGGAGGAAGAAGCTAATGATAATTTGAATGATGCAGAGTTTTTAATTAAATTGAAACATATCGCCTACGAGATACATGGAGGTGAAGTTAAACCTAAAAGCTATACGAAATTAAGCAGAAATTCTGTAAGGGGTAAAGAAACATCAAACCTTCCAGAAGAAGCCGATAGGACATTCTATGCACAAATCAGTTCTTATTCCGAACATCGTCAATTAAAGGTTTTCATGAAGCGACCTGCCAATAAAGAGAATCGCTTTCTAAAAGTTTTAGCTGATTTCTTGGCAATGGATAATCGGAGATACGGAACTGATATACTGAAGATACTGAAGCGCGTCATCGGCTGTCATCTTAGAGTTAAACGTCGAAAACTGACAGAAGGTACGAAATTATTCATACTCATGTAGCATTTTTAATTGAGATTTAAGTGTATAGTAATTTCATTCATGTCACAGATTTAATTTCCAGGTAATTTACAGAAGATAAAAGTAAATTATACGCTAGTAAATACTGCTCACTTAAGAATGCATAAGCTCAGTATAAATATAATGACAATATCATATCAGTTCAAATGTTAGTTATCAACTAATAACTACTAAACGAAATAGTTGATGATTGTAGTTGTAGTTAGCTATGCATTAGCAGATAGTTATCAATAAACAAGTATTTATATTAATTATAAGTTTTATTCATTCTAGAGCTACAGTACCTTTGTTAGACGTATCTATACTAATAATTATAATAATCTATCATAAAACAATAAACTGCATGTGTATGAAATTGAATTTGGGAATTTGTGAAGCCAAGAAATTCAGGGAAAGCGAACAGGAAGAAGAAAGAGGTTTTCTGTCAAGAATGTATCACAGATTTGCACCTGCTTTGAACAGTGTCCTAAAATTAACGAAATCAGCCAAAACCGCCGAGGATGACGATACTTATCCTGGATATTCTGCAGCTGAAACTACACACTTAATGCGTAAGTTGTCGTTTATTATTCGAAAAGTTACTAAAATTCGTTATTATGTACCGCACGAAAGCTTCCTTCTCTTTCAATACAGTCAGTGTTTGGCTGGAGCCAGTGGCGGTGTCGGTAAGACATTCGATCGCGGATGAGTATGTGCGGGGTTCAAATCCTGTCCTGGGCTCGCCCGTCAATGACATCGCTTTCGAGTGAGGAAACTGATGTTAACGTTAGCTGTACTTTTTATTGCTTCCATTTTATAACGTAGAATATTAAAAGACTTCATTGCAACTTTGACTTTGAACGGACTTAACTTTAGTCCTCGACTTGAGTCGGGATTTAATGCACTTGGTTTAGCATCATCATAAACAAAATTAAGGATCTGGCTCGGTTAGTACTTGCATAGGGGACCACTTTGGAAGATGGAAGACGGAGTGCTGATAGGTTGGAATAAAAACCCCGGAGTGTGACAAGATCACTCTTGATGCTCGCTGACTGCAATGTATTCCAATGCATTGTACAGTTTGCATAGGCAAAGATTACTAATCTTCTTCTTCTTCGTTCCTTTAATCCCAGTTTAAATAGGGTCGGAACACGAATGGACCTTCTTCGCTCCTCTTTTCCCATACCATATCAAATTCTCTTCCATTGGTTTTAGAAAATTTTGTAGCAATTTCTGGAGCCTAGGCAATCACTAATCGAATGCTTATTCTGACGTTGGTTTGGATCTTAGTGCTTTAGTCGCCTTCTACGACACTTGCAGTCACCGGTTGGTACATTCTTCAAACAACTAGGACAAAGTCATGGAAAGAAAGAGGCAACTAAACATATCAAAAACTGTATCATTTGCATTTTTCACGTGTGTAATAACACCAATATTTAAATATAATAATTTCTGGCGCTTAAACAATTTCAATTCGATTTTAAGCTGAATAAGATATTCCGTAACCTTTATCAGCTAAACGATCAGAACTTGTTCAGGTAGCCTAATTGTGTGGTGTTAGTCACATTCCTACTAAGACTGCCACCGTCATCATCATCATTTTGCCTTTATACATTCCCAGTTTAACTTGGGTCGAGTTACGAATAGACCTTCTCTACTCCAGTCTGTCCTTTATCATATTACCTGTCAATCCCCTATAATTTCTTACATTCATTTTAGAAATGATGTAGAAATTTCGGGAACCTAGGCGCTCACCAACCGAGTGCCCTTCCTGGCTTTGGCTAGCCTGCCACCACGCCTATTAATTATAATAGTCTGCCTGCACTCAAATTCTTGGTCTGTCTGAAAGGCTCATTCTGCTATAGTGTAGATTATAGTCTGAAAACGTGACTGCATAAGTGCATGCGCTTTGCATTTAAGCCCGCCTCTCTCATCGATAGTAATTATTAAATTATTAAAATTATCAAATGAAAATTTGTATAGGGTAACTCAGCTTTAAGATCTTCCTGAACAGAAGACATTACACATTAAATTTTGATAAATATTTAAATAATTCGAAACTTTCAATGAAGGTCATTGTTTACTAACGTGTGGCATTGAATTGACTGAATATCATTTAGTTTATTGTAAACACTTAATTTTCCATTTTCAAGAAAAATAACTGTGAACTGTTTCTATTTTCTATATCTTTTCTATATCTTTAGCTGCTTTGAAAAGGTTACGCAATCATTTAGAGAAGAAACAACCAAAGAGTAAGTGTCGAGTATTTCAGTCAGAATTAGTTTTAAAAAATCTGCAAAATGTAATGCTGAGTCATTGTATCTAATAGTTAAATTTCTACTTTACTTACATGATTTATCACTTATTAACGATTTTAATTATTTCTTAAAATAAAATTTTAATTATCATCTCACTCTCTTAGTGCACAGCCTACTGGCAGGTCCATGGTATATAACGCCACTACTCATCTGTATCTTCCGTTTTCCTCTTCATGTCCACATACGAGTGAATCTTTAAATTATCTATAACATTCCTTTTGCTATACCATTATTTCTTGTAGGATTTTGTTTATGACGAGGTGGGCCCGGTATGCCTTCCTCAGCTTCGACTAATATTTAGTGAGCAGGGGCGTCATTCCCTGGAGAAACAATGCTGTTTATCAAATTAATAATCATAATAAATTAATAATAATAATAACAACTATTTGAATATTTGGCCATCATATATCTTAAATGTGATTACATTGCTTTCCTACCCTTGTTGTATCTATAATAGTGAAAAATATAATAATCTTTTTGAACGTACAGTAGGGTGGGGGACGACCATGCAATAACATCATCATTACTACTGCCCTACCAATTAAATCACCATCATTTCCACAAACAACCTGTGATTTATTTATTCTAGATAACGGCAAGAGGAAATTAGACCAGCCTCACTCGTTCAGTGGAGCGTTTTCTGAACCCGTGAATTCATCTAATGACAACATCGAGAAGTCGTCGGGTAGGCTAGCGGCGTTATTAAAGTGATAGCATTGATGTTTTCGTTTGAATACTTTCGAATAATAACTATAATAATATATATTCTTTATATATATATATGTATATATATATATATATATATATATATATATATAGAGAGAGAGAGAGAGAGAGAGAGAGAGAGAGAAAGAGAATATTTAGATATATAAAAAAATTAAGATAATAAATGTTAAATCTATTTAAATATTTAAGAATATTTACTACTACTAGTAATAATAAATTTTTGACGTCCGTTTCCTAATACAATGATGATGTCAGGGACGTCATTTCACGTCAAATACTCCCATTCGCCAGCCAAGCTAAGATTTGCCGATCGTCTTGTCGAAAAGAAATGACAGTTGTTGGTAGCATATTATGATTTGCTCCATTAGCTGTTCTAACCGATCATTTAACGAAAGTGCAATTTTCAGATACGTCATTTACGGATATTTACTGGGAAGTTTTCTGTTGAATCACGGATAATGAATAACGAGGTTAAAGAAAAGCTAAATTAAAATAAGTCCGGTTCAATACTTGTGCTAAATTTAGCGATCTATTTAATAACTGTTTTGCGAACATCTTCATGAATTAATTTTAACGTGAAAATGCTTACTGACTCATTTTCCAGCAGCCTCCTTGTTGTTGGTCCTTAAATAGTAACTGGTGCTCCTTTCATTATTTTAAATAGCTTTGTTGATTGATATATTGAAATTGTAGATATCTACGCGGAGGGATCTACAATTCCGTTTGTGAGAACGGAGAGTGCTACCGTCGACAGTGACGAGGAAATAACGGCAGCACTTACATCTTCAGTAGCTTCTTTCAGAAATTCCGTCTCAGGTCACCCAACTGTGAGAAACGATTCATCGGAATCGACAAACGAAGTTGAGGCCACGAATGAGACTAAAGGAGATTCGATAAGCGAAGTTGAGGCCACGAATGAGACTGAAGGAGATTCGACAAGCGAAGTTGAGGCCACGAATGAGACTGAAGGAGATTCGACAAGCGAAGTTGAGGCCACGAACGAGACTGAAGGAGATTCGACAAGTGAAGTTGAGGCCACGAATGAGACTGAAAGGAGTTCGACAAGCGAAGTTGAGGCCACGAATGAGACTGAAAGGAGTTCGACAAGCGAAGTTGAGGCCACGAATGAGACTGAAAGGAGTTCGACAAGCGAAGTTGAGGCCACTAATGAGACTGAAGGGGGTTCGACAAGTGAAGTTGAGGCCACGAATGAGACTGAAAGGAGTTCGACAAGCGAAGTTGAGGCCACGAATGAGACTGAAAGGAGTTCGACAAGCGAAGTTGAGGCCACGAATGAGACTGAAAGGAGTTCGACAAGCGAAGTTGAGGCCACTAATGAGACTGAAGGGGGTTCGACAAGTGAAGTTGAGGCCACGAATGAGACTGAAAGGAGTTCGACAAGCGAAGTTGAGGCCACGAATGAGACTGAAAGGAGTTCGACAAGCGAAGTTGAGGCCACGAATGAGACTGAAAGGAGTTCGACAAGCGAAGTTGAGGCCACTAATGAGACTGAAGGAGATTCGACAAGTGAAGTTGAGGCCACGAATGAGACTGAAAGGAGTTCGACAAGCGAAGTTGAGGCCACGAATGAGACTGAAGTTGGTGAGTTAATTTTTCGTACGATGTTCGTATTATACCAACGTTTTTCAATGATGAAGGATTTCCACGTTAGTGTTTCTAGTCAGATTTTAGTTGCTGGCGTTACATTGTTTTGTACGAAACCAATAGAATGCTGATTTCGAAGCTTTTTAATGTATATTGCATGTGAGGTTTCGCGATTATGTTGAAAGTGTAATGCTTAATGAAATTACGTTCTCGTTATTGTCATGTTCCTCCAGCTTCTCTCTCTCTCTCTCTTTCTCTCCAGAGTGTTCTGCCAAGTAGCAGGTCCAAGGTACGTAGTCGTACTAAGAGTCTGCCTTCACGCTTCCTTAAGAGCACTCCACAGATAAAGAAATTAATCTCTTCACAAAAGACTATGTCTTATCCATACCATACCTTATGTGGCGTATAGCTTTCAAATAATGACTTTCGAGGTGCTTTCCCGTTGCCCTCCTCAGCTCTTGCTAGTCGCCTTTTATGACACAACACATGCAGTTAACAGTTGGTCTATTCTTCAGTGTTCCGGACTCAACTTGAGAAGTTCCTCAATTCTCATTCCTATTCAATATGAGTGCAAAAGTAATGCCCATGATGAAATATATTAAATACTGCATTGATATACACTGTGTTTTCTATAACTGAAATTATAGAATTTCAAATTGCTTTTCTAATAATGAGTAGACTCAGGTTCATGACATCTATTGGACTTGATCAACAATGCTGAGCTACAGAGATGTACTGTGTTATGCAGTAGTTGTAATAGTACTTAAACCTTTTGACAATTATGGTTGTGGAGATCCATTGTATTGAAAAGAAATTAGCACAACGTAATTATGGGAATACGATATTAAAATATACGCAATAATTTCGGTGTGTCTCTGTGTTTTGTTTGGTAAATTTTGAGCCACTATGTTCCCAGCTGTGCCGTATCTTAGAAATTCAAATTATTGAAAAGTTATATTTTATTTTGCGACACTATATGGAAAATGTAATATTTGCAATGTTTATAAACGTTAGGTCATGTATTCAATTAAATATAAAATTTTGAATATTTTCTATTCAGATTTATTTGATGAGATACACAAATATTTGAATCTAGGCCTACGTGGCGATTCATTAGATTACGGTAAGTGTCATGTTTCTGTTTTTCACTTTTTACCATTCCTATAGTCAGTATGCATGCATTTTTGTCGCCATAATTCTCATATGCCATATTTCCATTTGGGCAATGAAAGTTTAGCATGCGACAATTAAAGCTTTTGTTTTAGAAATTTTTATATTTTATAATATCATAATTTTGAATAAATCTTTGTTTGCAACGTAATGGAGTTCGAGTCTCAGGCATACGTGACTTTACGAACATTATTTACTGTAGAGTGTATACCGCCTGAATGTCTTAAATCTATAGAAACGAGCTGTTGCATTCAGTGTCAATTTTTATAATTCCGTTCTTGAGCCTAATGTCATTAAAAAGCAGGATAACTTCGTTGTCTTATATTATAACTAAATATTGCGATTTACAGGCTTAAAAATTAAGCAATGGCACATAGTTTAACTTTCTTTCTTTATATTCGTCAATAGCAATCTTCAAAATTAAGTGGTTATCAATCTCTGCTTGAAAGTTGGCTCTCGTTCTTACTGAACCCGCTCATCAAAGATTCTTGAGTGGAAACCGAGTTAAATACAGGACCAACGATTACTAATATCAACAATCATAATTGACATTTTCATATTGCATTGCTGCATGTGCTGAAGAGATCGAATAAAAACATGAACTTTCAAATCCGTAATCTGACGTTTCCATAGCGATGTCCGATTTAAGATGAAAGAAATGTAGGTTTAATAATACATGTTCTCTTCCAAAATGCATTCAATTTCGGTTACAAAATTAAAGTTTGGTAACTTGTTCAAAACGTATACTAACTTAATTGATATATTGATATATAATATTATTTTATTTAATTTACTATTTTTATGGTATTTTCAAACCGAAAATTATTCTATTCTGGTATATTGCAGATGAAACGGAAGAGAAAATGGAAGAAACAGAGAAACAGAAAAGCAAACCGAGTGTTCTAGAAAATGAAGACACGCAAACAAATACGACTGACGGTCAGATACATACGATAATTTTAGATGAAGACCCAAATCTAAATTCACAGGAAACAGAAACCGAAAAGTCCAATAAACTGATGGATTTTCGACAAAAAGAAATCGAAAATGAATTAAAAGAAAGACCTGGGCACCCTCATTCCGGAGCACTTGACGAGGGTGGGAAATCCAAAGCACACGACAATGAAGCTACTTCAGGTACGTCTGATACCCAAGTTGAATCAAAGATACCCGATATTTCTTCAAACTCACAAGATAAAGAAGGAAAAGTATACGAAATTGAAAATAGAATTTCTTCGAGTTCTTCTCCAAATGCAAGTCAAGAAAACGCGTCTGAAAGTGAAAAAGACCCCAATATAGTTAGCGAAGATGTAGAACTATTATCTCAAGACAAAGAAGTGAAACTAGAACTTTCTAATGAACAACTGGAGTTAAGATCTGCCAAGGAAAATGAATTTAGTAAGAATAATGGCCGGGATGAAGTATTAATAACTGGAAATAATTCTGAAACAAGATCAGGAGACAACAATGTAGAATCAATTGTTGCTGATGTTAATGCTGAGGTCAACGAATCCAGTAAACAAAACTCTTCGAGTGGATCCGACAACGAAGGAAAGGAAATAGAATCCATTAGCTCTACACATTCCAGGATCCCTGAAAATGAAAAATACTTAAACACAACCGTAAGCCAGATAATATCAAGAATACTTGATGAAGAGGATGAACCAACAAAACATGAGAGTGAGACTAATGCTGTACAACCTAATGATCAAAATAAATTAATATCAAATGAATCAGTTTCTGAATTAAGAGAGAATCTAAACGCAAAAGATGATGATGATACAATCAACGAAACTAGTGCAATAAGAACTCCTCAAGGAGAAATCAACGTGCCCGCCAATAAGGTTGAATCAAGAGACTCTCATAGTTTTATTGCTTCAAACAATCTAGATAACAAAGAAAAATTAACTGAACCTCTCGACAAATTTCATTCAGTTGCAACTGAAAATGAAACGAAATCAGACACAGCTGCCGAATTGGTCGATTCAGATGTAAATAATGAACTGGATGAACGAAAGAATAAAGAAAGAGTATCAAGCTCAGAAACGACCATTGATCTTAGTGATTCTAAAACAAATAAAGTAGTCTTACTTGGTATCAGCAGGGAATTACCAACTCAAGGAGATACATCTGAAAAGCCATCAAAAGATATGGAAGAAGAATCAGCACTTCCTCATCACGAAGCTGAATCACTTGTACCAGATGATAATGACGTATCAAATCTGTCGAATATCGAAGGACAATTAGCAGATTCTGTAAACAGGTTTCATTCATTTGCGCCAGACGAAGCCGAATCTGACTTACAGACGTCGAAAGTCAACGACATCAGATCAGAATATTTACCTGACAGTCCAATTCATTCTATTGCACTTGAAGATGTGGCTGAACGACAAAGGCAAGCTTCTGAAGCTCCTTCTAGTGAGCATAATAATGATTCCGTCGCTGATGATTCCATTAAGCAACTCGGTCGTAAGGAACCGAGTATTCCAGAAGAATTAAATGAAGCAAAATCACTAGTTAATGAAACAGAGTCAACTGTTTCTGATGATAAAGAGGCTGAGTCGCGTATAATTGATGAAGATGATAATGTAACGAAAAAATCAGATGATGAAGAGAAATTGGAATCTGGCCTAATCTTTCGTGCCAGCCCGAGGCAGTTAAATGTGCTAGATGAAGTGACTGAGGCAACGACACGAGAAAACAACACTGAATCCGACAAAATTGAAGATCAAATTGATTCAAAAGTCAATGACTTGGGGGACACGCAAATCGATCCTAAGGACCCGGCAGGTGAAGAAAATGTACTTCAAGCAAGAACGCAAGATAAAGAATTGGATGCGGAAGTTCCTAATCGAAATGTTGGTACGCAAACAACAAAATTTGATGATGTATCCAGCAAAGCTGATGACAAAGAAATTTTGGAAGACTCAAGAAAAGGAACTGATTCAATTTCACCTGTAAACGGATCAGAACCCATCCCGTCAGATGGTTCCATCCATTTCAATGCAACTGATGCAATGGATAACCAGCAAGTACCAAGCAGTGAACCAAAACCGATAGATGCTGATGACCGTATTGGTTTAGAAAGCAATAAAATAAGCTCACACCTCATCGAAAAGGAACCGATACTTCTAGACGGAGAATTCAAAGCCGGATTACTCGATGATGATGTGGAATCAAAATCTCAGGCCAATGGCGTAGAGTCAAACGCACGCGATGATGTAATTACTCCAGGTATAAAAACAACAGAATTTGACCTGCAAGCGTCATCAAATTCAAAAGATGATGATAATAGATCAAATGCATCACTTGATGAAGAAATATTAGATGAGACTGTAAAGATAATTTCCAATATTGCACCAGAAGGCAGTTCTGAATCCATTTCACGAGATAAACTGATAAATGCCAATGTAAACGTAGGAGAGGCTGAACGAGTATTTATTGAAAATGAAACCCCACCCGAAAAACAAAATGAAAATGTGGATACAAAAAGGAGCGATTTAATCACACAACTCAAAATTAATGAACCGAACAATCAAGAAAAATTAATCGAAGTCAGAACCGAAGGCAACGAAAACGAAAATGAATCACATTTATCCAATCTTGAAACTGAGTCAAATACTCCGGCAGATTTAATTCCATCAAGTAAAATAGAGGACGAGGAAACATTGAAAGAGGTTGAAGACAGAATTAACTCAGTTACACCTAAGCACGGATCCGAATCAATCTCTCCTGACATCCCGATGCATTCAAACGCAGTCAAAGAAATGGCGGAACAAAGAGCAGAGGACAGCGAAACAGAATCAGAAAAAAACAATGCTGAACATGATAGAAAAATAACTGAAGGTGAAACACATGAATCTAGATCACAAGGTAACAAAGAAGAAGCAGAGGTATCTGGTTATCAAAATCGGTCAGGTACAGCTGGAGATGAGGCAGCATCAAGCAAATCAAACGATGAAAAAGAATTAGAAGAATTAAGAAAGGAAATTCTTTCAGTAACACCTACAAACATATCAGAACCTATCTCGTCTGGCAGTCAAATACACTTAAATATTCCTGATATAGTTTACCGAAATACTCAGGACAATGAAACACTAAGTTCACTCCATATCGAAGGAAATTCCACAGTACAGGACGAGAAAATCGTAACAAGATTACACGATAACGAAGAAGAGTCAAAACATTCCGATCATAAATCGGAGTCTAACTTACTTGACAATGTAACTTCACCAGGTACATCAGATGGCCAAGAAATAGTAGATAAAGCAGAAGATAAAACTATTCCAAATATACCAGAAAATATTCCAGAATTGGGCACAGCAATTTCTCAGATACTATCTAGAGTACTGGAGGAAGAACATGAAGTAGAATTAGACGGCAATGAAACGAATTTAGAAAATAATAACAGCAACCAAACAGTTTTGAAAGAAAATAAAATCGAATCAGACTTGTTAAATACAAGCACGCACAAGATCCAAGAGGAGGATAAAGAATCTGACAAGATTACTGAAGTAAGAACTGCTCAAAACGAAGTAGTTTCAAACTTGCCTATTACTTTATCTGATGCCAAGGACAACGATACCGCAATTTCACTAAACAAAATTGAAGATATAGAAAATTTAAACGAATCGAAAAGCGATACTGATACACATGAAAACGGATCTAAATCTGTCTTGCCTGACAAGCAAATAGAATCAGATGTACTTGATGCAAAAGCTGAAGAGAAAACACAAAACAGCGAAGCAGAATCCGTAGAACCTATTGGGCATAACGGCTTTAACACAAATGATCTAAATATACTTGGTATAAAAGCTGAAGAAAAGGCACAAGACAGCGAAGCAGAATCTGATGAACCTATTGGCCATAACGGATTTAGCACCGATGAATTTGAAGAGCAGCTAAAGCAACCCATAAGTAAAACTGGTGTAATTGAAACAAGATCAAAAGATAACAAAGAAGAAGCGAGAGGTCTTGACAATCAAGTTAAGGCGGATTCACCTGATAGTGTGATTGCTTCAAGTCATACCGAAAAATTGGACGAATTAGAAAATAGAGTTAATTATCCTTCCTCTGAAAAGGAATCAGAACTGATAACTCCTGACAGCGCTATCCAATCAAATGCAGGTGAAGATCTTGATGAGAGAAAAACACAAGGAAAAGAAAAAGAATTTAAAGTGCCTGATACTGATAGTATTGAAACAAATATCAACGAATTAAGCAAGCAAATTAATCATAAGGAACCGACTATCCAAGACGACGAAATTGATATACCAGCACACGATAACGATGCTCAGAAAAGAGATGCGGATAACCAAGCTGAGTTACCAACCCCTAGGGGTGCAAATGCCTCAGGTGAATCCGAAGGTAAAGGCAAATTAGAAGAATCAGATAATATAATTCAGTCCGATACTTCTGAAAACCTTTTAGAATCGAGCACTTTTGACAATGGCAATATTCATGAAAATATACCCGATGAAGTCATAGAAAATAACTCACATGGCAAAGACTCAGAGCAAAGCAATGACCAGATTGATTCACAGACCAATGATTTAAGCCTCAACGTCAAAGATAATGAACTGAAAAATGAAGACGAAGTACTCGAAGCGAGATCACAAGTTGATGAAGCAAAATCAAAGGCTCCTAATCATCAGGCTGAGAACCTTACACCAGTAGAATTCAGGGCTCCTAATCATCATGCTCAGAACCTTGCATCAGTAGAATCCAAGGCACCTGATCATCAGGTTGAGAACCTTACACCTGTAGAATCAAAAGCTCCTGATCATCAGACTGAGAACCTTTCACCAGTAGAATCCAGGGCTCCTGATCATAAGGCTGAGAACCTTAAACCTGAAGAACAAAAGGCTCCTGATCATCAGGCTGAGAACCCTACACCAATAGAATCCAGGGCTCCTGATCAAAAGGGTGAGAACCTTGCACCTGAAGAACAAATGGCTATTGATCAACAGTCTGAGAACCTTACACCAGTAGAATCAAAGGCTCCTATTCATCAGGCTGAGAACCCTACACCAATAGAATCCAGGGCTCCTAATCATCAGGCTGATAATCTAACACCAGTAGAATCAAAGGCTCCTAATCATCAGACGGTGAACCTTACACCGGTAGAATCCAGAGCTTCTGATCATCCGTCTGAGAACCTTACACCAGTAGAATCGAAGGCTCCTGATCGTCAGGCTGAGAACCTCACACCTGAAGAACCAAAGGCTCCTGATCATCAGGCTGAAAACCTTTCACCAGAAGAATCCAGGGCTCCTGATCACCAGTCTGATAATTTTACACCAGTAGAATCAAAGGCTCCTGATCATCAGGCTGAGAACCTTACACCAGTAGAATCAAAGGCTACTGAACAACAGGCTGAGAATCTTACACCTGTAGAATCCAGGGCTTCTGATCGTCAGGCTGAGAACCTTACACCAGTAGAACAAAAGGCTCCTGATCATCAGGCTGAGAACCTTACACCAGTAGAATTTAGGGCTCCTGATCATCAGGCTGACAACCCTACACCAATAGAATCCAGGGCACCTGATCATAAGGCAGTAAACCTTACACCTGAAGACCAAAAGGCTCCTGATCAACAGTCTGAGAACCTTACACCACCAGTAGAATCCAGGGCTCCCGATCATCAGTCTGAGAACCTTACACCTGAAGAACAAAAGGCTCCTAATCATCAGGCTGAGAACCTTATATCAGTAGAATCAAAGGCTCCTAATCATCAGACTGTGAACCTTACACCGGTAGAATCCAGAGCTTCTGATCATCCATCTGAGAACCTTACACCTGTAGAATCGAAGGCTACTGATCGTCAGGCTGAGAACCTTACAGCAGTAGAATCCAGGGCTCCTGATCATGCTGAGATCCTTACACGAGTAGAATCCAGGGCTCCTGATCATCAGTCTGAGAACATTACACCAGTAGAACCCAGGGCTCCTGATCATCAGTCTGAGAACCTCACGCCTGAAGAACCAAAGGCTCCTGATCATCAGGCTGAAAACCTTCCCCCAGAAGAATCTAGGGCTCCTGATCACCAGTCTGAGAATTTTACACCAGCAGAATCAAAGGCTCCTGATCATCAGGCTGAGAACCTTACACCAGTGGAATCAAAGGCTACTGATCAACAGGCTGAGAATCTTACACCAGTTGAATCCAAGGCTCCTGATCATAAGGCTGAGAACCTTAAAACTGAAGAACAAAAGGTTCCTGAGCATCAGGCTGAGGACCTTACACCAGTAGAATCCAGGGCTCCTTATCATCAGGCTGAGAAGCTTACACAATCAAAGGCTCCTGATCATCAGTCTGAGAACCCTACACCAGTAAAATCCAGAGCTCCTGATTATCAGTCTGAGAACCTCACACCTGAAGAACCAAAGGCTCCTGATTATGTGGCTGAGAACCTTTCACCAGTAGAATCCAGGGCTAATGAACATCGGGCTGAAAACCTTACTCCAGTAGAATCAAACGCTCCTGATCATCAAGCTGAGAAATTTACACCAATAGAATCCAGAGCTTCTGATCATCAGTATGAGAACCATAAACCATTAGATTCCAGTGCTCCTGATCATCAGTCTGAGAACCTTGCACCAGCAGAACCAAAGGCTCCGGATCATCAGTCTGAGAAACCTACATCAATCGAATCCAGGGCTTTTGATCATCAGCCTGAGAACCTTAAACCAGTAGACTCAAAGGCTCCTGATCATAAGTCCGAGTCTGAAAGACATACACCGTCGGATCATCAAGCTGCGAACCTTACAGCTGAAGAATCAAAGGCTCCTGATCATCAGGCTGAGAACCTGACACTAGTAGAATCAAACGCTCCTGATCATCAAGCTGAGAAATTTACACCAATAGAATCCAGAGCTTCTGATCAGCAGTATGAGAACCATAAACCATTGGATTCCAGTGCTCCTGATCATCAGGCTGAGAACCTTGCGCCAGTAGAATCAAAGGCTCCTGATCATCAGTCTGAGAACCTTGCACCAGCAGAACCAAAGGCTCCTGATCATCAGTCTGAGAACCTTACACCAATCGAATCCAGGGCTCCTGATTATCAGGCTGACTCACTTACTGATGACGATATGATTCGATCCAGCCAGCCAGACAACGAAGAAAAATTAAAAGAATCTGACACAAGAATTTATTCAGAAAACGAATCTTTTCAAACTATTTCTCACAGCAGCCTGGTCCAATCAAATGATGAAGTAGAAGTAAGAAAAACACAAGACAATGAAGCAAAGTCGGAACAATCGAACGGCAGTTTTGATTCTAAAGACAATGAAATAAGCACCCTTGACAAAGAACTGATCGGCAAAGACGAGATAATGGAAGCAAGATCAGAGGACAACGAAGAAAGATCAAGAGAATTTGATCAAGCTGGGTCAATTATACCTGTAGTTGAAAATTCAACAGTCGAGTCTGATGACAAAGAAGAAATGAAAACCTCAGAAGGCGGAATTCATCCCATTGCGCCTGAAAGTATATCAGAATCTTTATCTAGTGGCTCTCCGACTAATTCCTATCCTCAAGAAGAAACGGCTGAACGAAAAACACAGGAAAACAAACCGGAATCCGAAGAAATTAATGATCAAAATCAGTCAAACACGGAAGAGTTAGGTTCATTGAATACTAATAGCGAACTGAATACTCAAAAGGAAGAATTTGAATCAAGAACGGAAGACAGCGAAGGAGAATTATCAGCTAATGATCCTTTGATTGAGTCAGATACTCATGGAGATATTTTTGGAAGCAATCCGAGCAATTCAAATGAGTTGGATCAAACGAATGCAAGAAATACTCAAGACTATGAAACAGCAGAAAAAAATTCTAATATTGAAGCGGAAACGAATGGAATACGCACTCGCCTAAAAGATGAAGTACCGACGAACAAAGATGTCGAAACCAAATCACATGACATCACAGCAGAATCACCACTTGCTGAAGATGATACTGAGCTGCTTACACTCGGAAATGCTAATATAATCAACAAGTTAGGTGACGAAGACAAATTGAAAGAACCTGAAACCGAAATTAATTCTATTACACCAGAAAAAGCATCCTCATCTATTTCTCACGAAAGCCCTATTAATTCAAACGCACCTGAAGAAACGGATGAGAACAACGCAGGGGAAATAGATTCTGAACAACCTAATGGTCAAGTCGAAATAAAATCAAGCGAAATCAGCAAACCTAAGGAACCGGATACTAAGGAAAAGATATATGTAGCAAGATCACTTGATAACATCATTGAAACAACAGTTCCTGATATTCAAGCTGAATCAATTTCCTCTGACCTTACGAGTAATTCAAATAAATTCGACGACACAGAAAGATTAGCAGAATCAGAAGGCGTAGTTCATTCCATTGCATCCGAAAATGAACCTGAATCAATACAAAATGGCAGCCCGGTTCATACAAGCCTACCTGTTGAAAAGGCTGAAGGAAGGACGCAAGACAACGAAGATGAAACTGTAGAACCCAAAGAGGGCTTAGATTCAAACGATAACGAATTAGACACGCAATTTAATGACAAAGTAGACACTAATGAAGACGAAAGAGTTGAAGCAAGACATCATCAGGTGGGATTTGAAATACCTAGCAAGTTTATTCCATCAACTAAATTAAACGAAGAAGAAACGTTAACAGAATTGGATAGAAATCATTCCATTACGCCTGAAAATGGATCTGAAAATATATCAAACGTTAATAACTCAACCGTAGATGACAAGGTAAATGCTGAACGAAAAGCAGAAGACTCGAAAACATTAGAAGAAACTATTGCGAACACAGATTCTAAAACTAATGAATTAAAAACTCATTTCAAAGAAAAGGAACCTACAAAGGAGGACGAGATTAATGAAGTAAGATCGAAAGATAATGAACCAGATTTAAACCCTTCAATGGTTCCCAGTCAAGAAGCTGAGTCATTTACACCTGAGCTTGAGAATGAAGCAAATAATTCAGAAGAGGAAAAACAGGAAAACTCCGAAAAAGTAAGTTCCGATGCAATTGAAGGAATGACACGAGAAAATGAAACATATTCCAAAGAACCAAATCACCATGACGAATCGAAAATTAATGAACTAAACATAAACCGCGACCACAAGGAACCACCTAAGGAAGAGACGGCAACTGAAACAAAACCACTAAAAGTCGAAGAACGAAAGGTTCCTAGTCACCAAACTCAGCCAGAAATTCTGAACGATTTGATTCAATCTAGCAACTCAAGTGATCAAGACAATTTAGAGCAATTGGGGAAAATGGCTCATCCAGAGAAAGAGGAGGAAGGATTTAAAGCAGTGGCATCTGTTGAAAGCGACAGCCCCATCAATTCAAATTTGGTGAATGAAGTGGCTGAACGAGGCTCACCAGACATGGAGACCAATGAAACGGGATCTGATCAAGCCAATGATCAAACTGATCCGAAAGTCAATGAACACGTCACCAATCTCGTAAATAATGGAATAACAACTGAAGAAGGATTACTTGAAGCAAGATCGCCAGGTGGTGAATCTAACAGGGGAGATTCTGATATTCCATCGTTGTCACTTAATACCGAAGATTTGAACACCTCAGAAAAATCAACTCAGAAAGAAAATTTGGACGAATCAGAGAAAAGAATCCATACTATTACAGCTGAGAAAGGATCAGAATCTAGATCTCAAGACTTATTTATCGATTCGAATATACCTGACAAAGAAGCGGAACGAAAAACACAAGAATCGAAACAAAATATCGATTCAACTGCAGCTGTTGTTGAGAAAGCGCCAAACAAATCCGATGAGGAAGGAAATGTAGACACTGCCGAGAGCAGAAATCATTTAATAGCATCTGAAATCGAGTCAGAAGAAATCTCAAATATAAACCCGGTTCCTTCAAATTCAGTTGACGATGAAGTGACTCAACCAAGAACAGGAGAAAATGAAACCAAATCAGGAAAAGGTGATGATAATATTGATTCGAAAACTAATGAATTAAGCAATCACGTCAGGGAAGAAGAACCCGCAATTGAAAGGCAAGTAAATGGAGCAGGATTACAAGACAAAAAAGACAAGTTAATTGTTCCTGACCAGCAATCTGGAACCGCTACAGCGAGTGATGAGTATGTATCAAACACATCTAGCGGTGCAGATAATTTGAAAGAGAAATTAGAGAGAATCCATTCTAATGCAGCCGAAGAAAGATCTGAATCTATTCCTCATAGCAGTCAAATACATTCAAATGTGCCTGATGAGGTGGCTGAAAGAAAAACGGAAGAAAAAGAAGCAATACAGTTTCAATCCAATGAGAACACAGATTCGAAAATAAATGAATTAAATACTAACCACGTTAACGGCAAAGATAATACAAATGAAGACGAAGTGCCTGAAGCAACATCAGAAGTTAGCGAATCAAAATCAGTAGTTCCAGATCATCCGTCTGAGATACTTATTTCCAGAGAATCAGAGGTCCCTGATAATCAGGTTGACTCACGTGCGGATGATGATTTGATTTCTTCAGAAAACTCAGATACTGAGGAAAATGTTAAGGAAGTAGACAATGGAATTCATTCAGACGAACCAGAATTCAGCATTCCCATTCCTAGCGATAGTACGATCATTTCAAATGAACTTAATGAAGTGGCTGAACGCAAAACTCCAGAAAATGAATCAGCTTCTGAAAATCCTCATCAAGACATTGATTTGAAAACTGAAGAATTAGGCCCTCTTTCTAAATATAAAGAACCATTGCAAGACGAAACACCTAATTCTAGAACAGAAAATGATGCAGCAAAATTGGAAGTTCATAGTCACAAAGCTGAGGCATTTACAACTGAGGAAAAGAATAAATCAAACAAGATAGATGAAGAAGATGAATCATTAAGTAAAATTCATTCACCAATATCTGATATCATTTCTGAATCAACATCTCATTCTAATCCACTTGATGAAGTATCTGAACGAAAAATACCTAAAAATGACGTAGAATCTGAGAACCTGATTAACAATAATGATTTAGGGATTAATGAAAAAGGCACTCGAGATTTAGTTATACAATCGCAAATAGAAGTTGATAAAACCGAAGTGAGGAAGCATGAAAACGATTCTCAACCAAAAGCTTCTGATCATTTAGCTGAGTCAAATTTAGTTCATGCTGCGGTTGTGTCAAAAAAATCCGATGTCCAAGAAGAGGAAAAATCAGAAAATAAGATTCATTCAATTGCACCTGAAAACGAATCTGAATCAATCTTTAATGCCAGCACTATCCAGGAAAATGAGCTTCAAGAAGTGGCTGAACAAAAAGTACAAGATATGGAAGCTAGATCCGATAAACCTAATGATCTTAGTGATTCGAAACAAGACGAAACTCCTAATTCAAGATCAGAAGATGATGTAGCAAAATTAGAAGTTCAGAATCAACAAGCTAAGACACAGACATCTGAGGAAAAGAAAGAATCAAACGTATTAGATGATGAAGATAATTCATCAATCAAAATTAGTGCACCAATATCTGATATCGGTTCCGCATCCACATCTCATTCTAATCCACTTGATGAAATAGCTGAACGAAACACACCTGAAAATGAAGCGCAATCTGAGAACTTAAATAGCAATATTAATATTGATGCAAATAAAATAGGCACTCGAGAGAGAGATATGGAGCCGAAAATCCAAGATGAGAAAACGAAAACGATGAAACACACAAATAACTCAAAATCAAAGAACCTTGATAATCTAAATTTATCTGATGATACGATTGCATCAAATAGGTCCGGTGACCACAAACACGAAGAACCAGAAAATAGAGTACTTTCAATATCATTTGAAAACGAATCCGCACCTATCTCTAATGCAAGCCCAATCCAGGAAAGTGAAGTTAATGAAGTGGCCGAACAAACATCACAGGATATTGAAGCTAGGTCTGATAGACCCAATGACCACAGTGATTCGATGGCCAACGAATTAAGTACTCCTTCTGAAGATAACGAACCATTGAAAGACGAAACTTCTATATCAGAAAATGATGCAGCACAATTAGAAATTCAGACTCAGCAAGCTGAGACACTTGCAATTGAGGAAAATAATAAATCAAAAATAGATGAAGAAGATGAATTATTAAGCAACATTCGTTCTCCCATATCTGATATCATTGCCGAATCCAGCTCGCATTCTAATCCACTTGAGGAATTGGTGGAACATGAAACAACTAAAAATGAAACGAAATCTGAGAACCAAAATAACATAATAAATTCAGTTACCAATAAAATAGGCACTCGAGAGATTGATATAGAACCGAAAACCCAAGACGAAAAATCGGAAACGAGGAAACATGAAAATGATTCTGAACCAGAAGCTCCTGATCATCTAAATGAGTCAAATTTATCTGATGATGCGGTTGAATCAAAAGAATCAGACTATCAAGAAAAGACAGACCAGGAAAATAGAGTTCAGCCAATTTCACCTGAAAAAGAACCTGAACCAATCATTATTGCCAGCCCTGAAAAGGCAAATGCACTTGATGAAGAGGCTGAGAGCAGAATACAAGACAGTGAAGCTAGATCTGATAAACCTAATGACCACAGTGATTCGAAATCTTATGAACTGATCGCTCGTGTTAATGATAGCAATCCTACAAGTTCAGCAGAAGCTGGTGAGACAAGAATACTTGTCAGCGAATTAGAATCAAAAGTTGCTGATGTCCAAGTTGAGTCTCAAATTCAAGACAGCTTGATTCCACAAAGCATATCAGAATCCGAACATAATCTACAAAAGTCAGAAAACAGAATTCATCCAGTTGTATTGGAAACGGGATCCGATTTCAGCCATCCCGGCAGCTTAATCCAGTCATATGACTTGCCTGAATTTTTTCAGACTGAAGCGCAAGACAACAAAATACCATCTGAGAACAATGAATCTAGCCTCAATGATATGGAACCGAATATTCCAGAAGAAATACTCGAAGCGATTTCGCAACACAACGAGTCTGACTCCAATGTCACTGATCGCAAAACTGAATCAAATCTAACAGATGATGATGCGGTTACATCAAGTAAATCAGACGACGAGGAATTCTTAGAAAAATCAGACGAAATCCATCTCATTTCACGAGAAGAAATATCTGAATCTAATTCTCATGGAGATCCAATCCAATCAGATGTACTCGATGAAGTAGCTAAGGGAAATTCAGAAGAAACGGAGTATGAGCATCCCATTAATCATATTGATTTACAAACAACCGAGTTAAGGAACCCTAAGGAAACAGCAGATAAAGACGAAATTTACGAAGCGAGATCACAAGATGAAAACTTAGAAGAAAACGTACCCGATAAGGAAACAAAATCGATTTCTTCTGACTTTGAGAATGCACCAATTACATCAGCCGATGAAGAAAAACTAGGACATTCTGAAAACGTAATTCACCCAAAAACCATCTTACCCGAAAATGAATCTCCACCTCTTTCGCATGGAGGTTCGATCCAATCAAATGAACTTGAAGAAATCGTTGAAAGAAAAATGCAAGACAATGAGACGGAACCAGAACAATCTAATCATCATAATGATCTGAACGCAGACAAGTTAACCGCGCTGCAAGAAGACAAAGGGCCCATTAACCCAGATGATGCATTAGGAACCAGATCTCAAAGTAACAAAGAAGATGTAAGAGTTCCTGGTAAAGAAGCTGAGATAAATAAAGTGGATGATTTGGTTGAATCCAACAAGGCAGCTAATGATGAAAATACAGAGGAATCAGAAAATACAAATCATTCCGCTGCGTTTGAAAACGACTTTAATAATGGCACTCATGACCGATCGAACGAAGCAGAAGAACTTGAAGAAACAGCTGAACAATCAAGTAAAGAATCAGAAGTTGAACGTCCTGATGACTTTATCGACGTGAAAACAGGTGAATTCAACAAAGAACCGGCAGTTCAAAAAGAAATACAAGAATCATTGTCACATGATAGCAATGTACAAGCAAGAGCTCCTGATCATCCAATTGAGTCTCGTTCATCTAGCGATGAAAAAGTAGAAGACTTGAATGGTGACGAAGAAAGCAAAGAAATAGAAAACATAACTGTTGCACATGATAATGAACCGCAATTAATCTCGAATGACAGCCCGATTCGCTCAAATGACGTTGATGAATTGGCTGAAGAAAAAACAGAGAACAATGAGAATAAGTTTCAGGAACCTAACGATTTTGAGTCAAATACTAATGATATAAATAAACAAAGCAATCCTATTGAACCTACCGGTCAAGAAGAAGTAATTGAAGCAAGAATACAGGCCAAGGAAGTGGAATCAAAACCTCCTCAAGATGAAAAAGTATTAAAGAACTCTGGCGACGAAGAAGAGTTAAAAGAAATACTAAATAAAAATAAATTGGAAACACCTGAAGGAGAATCAGAACAAAGCACTTCTGTTAGCAATCATATCAATTCAAGTATGCCTGATCAATTGGATGAAAGAAAAACACACGACACTGCAAGCAATTCTGAACAATCTAACGGGCAAATTGATTCTATAATCAATGGAGTAAGCTCTCATCTAAAAAATGCAGAACTCATTATTGAAAAGGAGACTGTTGACGCAAGGTCAATTGGTGATGAAGTAAAATCAGAAGTTGCTGATATTCAAGCTGACGCTCGTAGTCAACCTGAGGAGAAGAATGAACCTAAGAAATTAGATCACGAAGAAAAATTGGAAAAGCTAGCAAAGGAAATTCAACCAATTACAAATGAAAAAGGATCCGAGCCACTAGACTCTAAAGGTCCCCAGAGTCTTTCAAACACAAATGAAGATGTGCCCGAGAGAAGCACCCAAGACAAAGCATCCGATCAATCTAGCAGCGGCAGCGAGTTAGAAAATAACGAAGAAAAAACACCTCACATTATTAAAGTAACGTCAGCTCAGGACGAGGCAGTTCAGGACGAGGCAGTTCAGGAAGAAAAAGTTCAGGACGAAAAAGTTCAAGACGAAAAAATTCAGGGCGAGACAATTCAGGAAAAAAAAGTCCAGAACGAGGAAGTTCAAGAAGAAAGCATTCAGGACAAGGAAGTTCAGAAAACTGAAGCCCCATCGCGACTTAGTGAAATTGAATCTAGAAATACACTTGAGACAAAATCAAACGAATCTAGTTCACCTGACGATGTAGTTGCATCAAGGACATCAGACAAGGACGAGAGAGTTCAGGATAGGGCAGTTCAAGACGAGATAGTTCAGAACGAGGCAGTTCAGAACGAGGCAGTTCAGGACTGGGCACTTCAGGATGAAGCAGTACAGGACGAGGCAGTTCAAAACGAGGCAGTTCAGGACGAGGCAGTTCAGGAAGAAAAAGTTCGGGACGAAAAAGTTCAGGGCGAGACAATTCAAGAAGAAAGCATTCAGGACGAGACAGTTCAGAAAATTGAAGCCCCATCGCGAGATAATGTAGTAGAATCTATAAATACCCTTGAGACAAAATCAAATGAATCTGGTTCACCAGGCGATGTAGTTGCGTCATGGACATCAGGCAATGACGTAATTTTGGATGAACAGGAAAGCAAAATTCATTCAAGCGATTCTGCAAATGGAGGCCTAGAATCAAGCGCATCGAATAACCAGACGATATCAAGGATATTTGAAGTAGCCTCCAGTGAAGAAAAATCGGGCGACCACGATTCAAATCTCGTTCAGCGGACGGGTAGTATAGATTCCGAATCACATGACACAGAAACTAAATCAATCACGACTCGTTTGCAGGATGATTTGCAGGATGATTCGAAAAAGCCTGACTCAACTGTTGATGAAAATCTTTCTCATAGCGATGTAAAATCTAACGTGCCTCTTTTCGAAACCGAGTCTAGAAGTTTTGTTGGCGCAAGTTCTTTAGAATCTATTGAAGACGAAGCAATAGAAGAAGAATTGAAAAGCAGTCATATGTCAAGTGCAAATGAAAATGATTCAGAATTAAAAGAGCCTGCCAGCCTTCTACTTCCAAATGTGCATGATGAAATTCTCGAACGAAAGATCCAAGACAACGAGACTCACCCTGTGCAAACGAACGTGGCCAGTGGGGAAATAGAATCGAGGGAATCTCCCTTGGACGAAGAATTAAAAAAGTCCGTAAACGAAGCAATGACTTTGCCATCTGATAGTCCATTGGAGTCACAAATACCATCTCATGAAGTCGACTCCGGTTCATTCGGTGGAGAACAGAATGTGGAATCCAGGTCACCACAAGCTCTTGTTGGAAACGAAAACGATATCAAAGCAGAAAATAAATTATTGGAAGTGAAAGAATCTAACTCTGACGCAATTGAAACCGGTTTGGAATCCATTACAAATGAGGAAATTGTGCAAAAGAACAACGGTAATGAACCGGAAGCATCGAATACGGAATCATCTGTCAACGATATTCTGTTAACAAACAGCGATAATCAAGTGGAATCAAGAATACCGGATGAGCATGTCGAAGCAAATGAAACTGAGTCAATTGTTGTGGGAGAGTCAGCTAAACCGAATGAGCCTTCGAATTCAAAAATACCTGAAGTTTCAATTAAGCGCACTGGTAAACCGATTTCAACATCACCATTACAATTGCTCAGGACTAAAGATGACTTTAAGAATTTCCTGGAGAAAAGAAGACAAAGGATTCTTCAACATAACTCACCTAAGTCGCCTGATATCAAACCATCAAACGCCGCTATAGAAGCCACTAAAGTTCTGAGAGTATTAGCAACTCCTTCGACGAAGGTTCTTGAGACATCCACACGATTATTACAAACGTCTGAGATTATTGCAGATCAGTCCCAAAGAGACAACAACAGTTCAGGATCTATCAGGCTTTATGACCTGCTGAAGTCTACTTCAAAGTCACCTGTGGAATTTCGAGAAGATGAGTTGCAAAACTCCACAGTCGCAGTTGAAGAATCCGATGGATCGTCTGTTCTCAGTGCAGGTCACGTGGTGGAAGATGAAATGGAATCTGGAATTGCATCTGAGCCTGTGATTGGAAGCAACAATGAACGCGATAGAAGCGAAGTGGAAACAAACAAAGAAAGCCAGTCGATAGAAATAGATAAAAATTCTCAAAGTCGTGAAATAGAAACAGTTTCCGCGCATACATCTTCAAACAAGAATGATCGAGAGTTAAGCCAAGAAAAGCTTCAGACAAAGGTTGACGCTATCGAGTCGGGTATTGAGATTAAGAATGAGAGTGAAAAAAATTCTGTTATTCAGGAAGCTGATGGTGAATCTAAAGAATCATTGCCTTTAAAAGACGAGAGTGCTGAAGAAACATCGGTACATCAAGAATATGAATCAATGGCAGATGAATCAGATAAAAAACAAGTCCTTCGGTCAGAGGACAATATAGAGGAAGAATCCGAAGCTGACAATAATTCAGAATCTGATGAAGAGAGTCCAAGCGACAATATTTTGCCAACTGAAAAACCCGAGATCATCACTTCGGAAAAACCCAGCTACTCTAGCGAAAGGTCCCACACTGTATCTGACGGCAAGAACAATAAGAAGAAAACTAAAAAGGGGGGTGACGTGTTACCTTCGAACAAGATCTGTGCCTCCAGTCAGGATTCATTGAGTCAACTTCTAGATGTGCTGCGTATGTCTGGTCGCTTGGATCTCTTGGACAACACGAAGCTAATGCTGTGCAATATCGAGCACAGTGACGAAGAGCAGGTTTGACGAACAGGTTTTATGGGCCTAAAATATATTGTGACACGCCTTAGATGAAGTTTTTAAAGCTTAATATAACTTCCCACTAATTCTACTTAATTTACTAGAAATCTTCTAGAAATAAATAGCTATATTTAAATTCATTCATATTCATAAACGCTCTCTAAAATTTGTATAACAGAAGCAATGAAATGTAACTAAATTACTAATTGAACAAGCATATGTTGAATATATATATATATGCTTACAAAAGGGTATTACATGATGATATTACAAATACGATTCTAAGCTGGAAATACTTGGGAGTTATAATTTATTTTTAACTAACGAATTATTGACTAATGAATTATTAACCTACTATTAATTGTTTTCAATACATGTTTCTTTTAGCTAGTCAAAAGTGTAGTCATTTCTCCTAGAATTCCGTAGTGCGGATTTTAATTAAATTAATTAAGGTACAGCATGAAAATAGCCCAATTAAAATTTCTTGATCTAAACTAACAAAACTGGGAGATCATGGTATATGTTGATTTCAGATTTTTACTACTTCTTAATTAGGGTTCTTGGACAAATAATTAAAACAGAAAAAGATTAGGTTAAGGTTTAAGTATTTTCAAACTTAGAGAAATCCCAATTCAAATGTATCACATAAAAATTAAAAATAAATAAATAAATAAATTGCAATGTATATTTTAACTTGTAAATAAGAGTTTATATTCGTAATTCAGGGAATTCGTTTCAATTTAGAAAGCTAAAACCAAGTTAACCGTCAATATCCTGCTCGAATAGCATGTCAATGACCGGAAAATCACTGGATTTGAACACTGCACCTACTGATCCGCTGCCGAACAACATGCCCTTAAGCCACAGTCCGTGCTCAGTCTGTTCTCAGCTATCTCAAAATATATGACTTTGATCACATTCTTAAATGCAGCGTACTACTTTGGTTTAATTGCAGGATAAAGACTTGAAAGAGGTGGTGACGGCTACCACAATTCGTTCTGTCACTACCACACCAGCGGCGGAGAAGAAGAAAACTATTGATATGAACCGGTCGAATCCTTCCGTTGCTCCTTCTAACCCTAAACGAGCTAAAGTTATTACTGTAATTAAGAAAAAATTCACAAAAATTGTAACTCCGACAACTGCAAGTCCGCAGGTTGAAACCTATGAATATGTTTAGTTCATAGAGCAATGTATCCGTAGAATAGAGATTACATGACATTGATGCAATCGTTGCCTTGATGAGGCCTCTTAGATAGCACTAAGTTATACTAATTTAATTATTTTTCAGTAGAAAACGCTTGAAATAAGTACATTTGTAATATTTTGTATTGCAAACTGTGATTGAATTTTTGAAAACTCAATTCCGCAATAAACTGTCAGGATTGAAATCCCTAACCTTTCATGGGCCTAAAGTATATAGTGACACCCCTTAACTAAAGTTAAAGCTTAATATAACTACCCATTAATTGTACTTAATTTCTCCAAAATAAGCCATTGAGTGAATTTGAATCCTACCGCTTACTGATTTCTGTGGGACGCTCTATCCATTTAGCTACTGGTTCAGCCTAGTGTTATCTTTACATTTGAAATGCATGACGAGCCTAATACACTATTAGCGATGAAATGTACTTAGCTATAATTATAATAAAAATAATAATAATAATCATCATCATCATAATAATAATAATGGTTTAATGTCCGTTTCCTCATCCAGAGATGATGTCAGGGACGTCCCCAACAGCA
This sequence comes from Enchytraeus crypticus, assembly GCA_905160935.1. Classification (NCBI taxonomy): domain Eukaryota; kingdom Metazoa; phylum Annelida; class Clitellata; order Enchytraeida; family Enchytraeidae; genus Enchytraeus; species Enchytraeus crypticus. The sequence goes on along the minus strand of CAJHZI010000741.1, from coordinate 1,802,190 downwards.
CACATCACTACAGATCAATTCACCCAGACCAATTTGCGAAAGAAGTTGTGTGTCGTCTGCATAGAAATGAAAATTTATGGAGGACTGAGCAAGCAGGTAGCTAAGAGGAGTGATTTATAAAGAGAAGAGTAATGGACCTAACACTGAGCCTTGAGGAACACCGCGTAGGAGGGGTAGTCCAGAAGAGCGATTTTGACCAATAACAACCGATTACGTGCGACATGAGAGATATGATGTGAGAAGGGAAAAAGTAGAATCAGATATGCCAAAACAAGATTTAAATCTATTTATTAGGATGCCATGGTCAATTATATCAAAGGCAGCAGAGATATCTAGAAGAACCAAGGCAGAAACCTGTTTACTACTCATGGCCAAGCTAAGATCATTATGTATTCGAAGAAGAGCAGGTTTCAGTAGAATGGAGTTTTCTATAGGCAGATTGATAATGAGAGAGAGAGAAGGGAAATAATCAAGGTGAATGCATAAACGGGTATAAATTACCTTTCAAGAAGTTTAGAGATGAAGTTAAGATTGGAAATAGGACGGTAACTGGAAAGATCATCTTTTGGTAGAGAAAGCTTCTTTAGCAAAGGAGATACGACTGCTTGTTTGAAGGAGGTCGGGAAGATACCTTCTGAGAGTGAGAGGTTGATTAAGTAAGTAATAGGAGCAACTAAGACATCAATACAGGATTTCAGTAATCATGTAGGAACAACATCAGGGCAGCAAGATGAGTCGGTAGAGCGAAGAATAGAATTTCGTATTTATATACATGATATAACTATGTTTTTGAAACCGCTACTTGGTGAAACACTAAACGTAGATTGAAAATGGTAAGATAAGTATCCTAGTACTAATCGATATTTTAATACCGCTCAATGTTGTCATTGACGATAGCAGCATTCAACTTTTTTGTGTGAAGCTAGTAAGAACATACAATATTTAGAGATTTGTGGCAGCTAGGTTAACCGTTAATTTAGAGAAGTCCATTAAAAAGTCCGTTTTGTGATCAAAAGACAATTCACCCAAAAATCCACACAGAAAATTTGTGGCTTTGTTGGCTTTTGGTCAAAAAAGGTCTGCGCAAGGTGAATGAGAAAATTAGGTGCCATAAAATAAAGAATGTTAACCTATTAATAAAGCCTAAACAATTGTAAATTATACGAAAGTCTGTAATCGGAAATCCAAAAAATCGAGAATCTAACACTACGCTATCTTTACGCGAGTGTATTTAAATTATAAAAGGCTTCCTTTCATAAATGCACCAAACCTCTACAAAAGTCATTTAATTCTAGCAAACAATTACAATACTAATTGCTATTAACGATGCTCGACTAGCAGCCTCAACTGTAAAAATTAAATATTAAAATTCATGATTCAAGGGATATCTGTGTAGAGTTATGATAGTCATACACATATCTCAATAAGTTATAGACTATTATTTACTACACATATCTCAATAAGTTATAGACTATTATTTATAATTTATTCATAATAACTAGTTTAATGTAATGGTTAACTCCTGAATTGACGTAGCCTCAACCTGATTTCAAATGATGAATCGCCAACCTTATGTTGCAGCGATCAGTGGCTATCCTAGTGCGCCTAGTTTACAGTGGCTACCCTAATCTGCCTAGTTTACAGTGACTAGCCTAGTGCGCCTAGTTTACAGTGGCTACCCTAATCTGCCTAGTTTACAGTGGCTACCCTAGTGTGCCTAGTTAACAATGGCTACCCTAGTGTGCCTAGTTAACAATGGCTACCCTAATCTGCCTAGTTTACAGTGGCTACCCTAGTGTGCCTAGTTAACAGTGGCTACCCTAATCTGCCTAGTTTACAGTGGCTACCCTAATCTGCCTAGTTTACAGTGGCTACCCTAGTGTGTCTAGTTAACAGTGGCTAAACTAGTGTGTCTAGTTAACAGTGGCTACCCTAGTGTGCTTAGTTAACGATGGCTACCCTAGTGTGCCTTGTTACCTAGTGTATCCTAGTGTGCCTAGTGTAGCCTAGTGTATATAGGTGTGACTATTGAAGCCTAACGTGCCTAAAGTAGCCTAATGTGCCTAGTGTAGCCTAGTCTATATTAGTGTGAGTATTGAAGCCTAATGTGCCTAGTGTAGCCTAATGTGCCTAGTGTATATAAGTGTGACTATTGAAGCCTAACGTGCCTAAAGTAGCCTAATGTGCCTAGTGTAGCCTAGTCTATATTAGTGTGAGTATTGAAGCCTAATGTGCCTAGTGTAGCCTAATGTGCCTAGTGTATATAAGTGTGACCTATTGAAGCCTAACTATTGAAGCCTAACGTGCCTAAAGTAGCCTAATGTGCCTAGTGTAGCCTAGTCTATATTAGTGTGAGTATTGAAGCCTAATGTGCCTAGTGTAGCCTAATGTGCCTAGTGTATATAAGTGTGACTATTGAAGCCTAACGTGCCTAAAGTAGCCTAATGTGCCTAGTGTAGCCTAGTCTATATTAGTGTGAGTATTGAAGCCTAATGTGCCTAGTGTAGCCTAATGTGCCTAGTGTATATAAGTGTGACTATTGAAGCCTAACGTGCCTAAAGTAGCCTAATGTGCCTAGTGTAGCCTAGTCTATATTAGTGTGAGTATTGAAGCCTAGTGTGCCTAGTGTAGCCTAATGTGCCTAGTGTATATAAGTGTGACTATTGAAGCCTAACGTGCCTAAAGTAGCCTAATGTGCCTAGTGTAGCCTAGTCTATATAGTGTGAGTATTGAAGCCTAGTGTGCCTAGTGTAGCCTAATGTGCCTAGTGTATATAAGTGTGACTATTGAAGCCTAACGTGCCTAAAGTAGCCTAATGTGCCTAGTGTAGCCTAGTCTATATAGTGTGAGTATTGAAGCCTAGTGTGCCTAGTGTAGCCTAATGTGCCTAGTGTATATAAGTGTGACTATTGAAGCCTAACGTGCCTAAAGTAGCCTAATGTGCCTAGTGTAGCCTAGTCTATATAGTGTGAGTATTGAAGCCTAGTGTGTGCAGAGCGTCTTTGATTTTTGTAAGTGGAGCAAGAAAATATTATTACTTGGATTGAACATTAGCAACATACATGTAAAAATAAAGCTATTTGTGTATTAATTCTTCAGCATATACAAATACGATAAGCCAATATTACCGCAAGATACCAAATGATATGTATAAACGATAGCTAAACGAGTATTGATAGTTTTTAAAACTTAATTTCGTTTATATTGCATTTGTACCAAATACAAAGTAAGCCTTTAATAACAAATCCTTTTTTCTAATGTATTATTTCTCGTCAATTATAATTGCATGTTTAGATGTATATAGACAAATTTACGATTTCTCGTTAATGAGCTTACAATTAGTTTACGTGAATTCAAATTTGGCCAATTTTAAAGTTGGGAATTAAGACGGGCCCAGTGAAATGCGCCAAATGGAATAAATTTTAAAAGTTCTTTAAATGAATATAGTGAAATTCAGTTTAAAATCTAATTTATCACTTGAACAGAGAGAAAATATTACAAAAACACAGAGTCTAAAACATTAGCACACTGACATGCAAACAAAAAAGCATTAAAATTAAAATTAAGAAGCCTTACAGATATTATATTGCACACTTTTTTTCGATTAATGACGTTTACGCAACTGCGCACGCAATCTAAAGCAAGACAGCATCTACGCGTCTTATATCTTAAAAGCTTTTACACAGAATCATGCGCCATTTAACAATTGCATTGCAATCTGCATGCGCAACTGTACGCTACAGTAATGCAAGATATGAAATGCAATTATGCCGTGCAATTAATATTAACTGGTATTCACATAATACGCTTCGATCAGTGATACTTCTTTACATCATCTGCTTTCAAACCCCTCTACCCACAAAGCAACGTTCAAGCAAGCGGTATCGACAAAGCCTGCAGAAAGCGAATTGAATATATACTATATACAATTTGAGATGTCGCTAAACAAGTAAATAAGAAATAACTATGAAATACATGTGTATAAAATTTATACAAAATAGATTTATCTATACAATTTTTTATGCAATTTATACAATTCCCTCTATGCAGAGACACTCAAAATGACACCTGAATAATCATAGAAATTATTCAAGGTTACAGAAAATATATTTTTATTTTTATTTTTAGGGTTTCATCGTATAGAATCTATTTTTTTTTACAGTTTATTAATTGTCTATAATTTTAGCTTAACATTATAACAAACTTATATGTTGGACGGAATTAGACAAGAGATATTTAATTATTTCGCAAAAATTGCAAAATAATTATTTGATGTGGTCCTGATATTACACGGGTAGCCTTTGCATGGCTTCCACTTAAGTTCAAATAAATTCCACTCTCATTTGTTGTAAATCAAAGGTATAATTACAATTATATTGCATTTTTTATGCTCGACCTGCCTAATATTACATGTTAATTAATAACTTGAACAATTTTAATCATATACCGCCTACCCATATCAATCAATCATATTACAATCATATACGCCTGCCCTTATCAATCAATCATAGAATAATCATATACCGCCTACTCCATGACAACCATATATATATATAACGCCTACCCTTATCAATCAATCATAGAATAATCATATACCGCCTACTCCTATCAGCCAATCATATTACAATCATATAGCGCCTGCCCTTATAAAAGAAGTCGAAACGAAAAGATACGAAACGTAATGGAAGACCAAAGCCAGTGACACAATGTTTTGATTTCCGCCTGATAGTCAATGGTTTTAAATGTTCTAAATCAAGACTCAATCGTCACAGTTATCTCTCATGACGATGAGAAATATACGTTAAACTTGACTTTAGACTGTTTGCTATTTCTTGTAACAATCGATCAGACTGTGAATCGAACTGGTGCCTCTGGCTATTAGACAAAACTGCTACTGTCATATAAGCAATTAGAAATTCAAAAAATAGATTAAGCAGAACAGTAAAACGAGACAGAAGACATCGCGAGAAATAGTGAGTATTTAACAAGATACAAACAAGAAAAAATGTTTAAAGCCCAATGGAATTTTAAGCATTAAAATGTTTTTACACTTCATATAGAACAAATTTATGTTTCTTGGTGAGAAAGTTCGGAAAAATGGATGAAAGAAGAAAATAACTTGATTTGGCTTAAAATACACCTTACAGTCATTGAAAACTTCATCAAAAACAAGACACAATTATAATAATTATAACACCGGACTTTCCGCAAAAGATAAAAATTTGAAAGAGAGGAACTTTACACTTCAAGTAGCAAAGGCTTATACAGAAAGATAGTTTGCTTACACTGAATGCACAAATTAACAGGAATAGGCACGCACTGACTTGAAGGCAAAAGCAACAAATGCAACAACAACAACAACATCAACAACAACAACGACTAAAGAGAAATAAATTACCCCAGATTGATTAATTTAGCAAAAAAAAACAATGAGAAAAATTGTAAACGATTCGTAATAAAGTGCAATATTTGTAAACCATTAACTGTTTCAGCCAGGTCACAGGTCATAGGTCACAGGTCATAGGTCATAGGTCACAGGTCATTTTAATAATAAATTGTTTTTCTCTCTTGGCTGAAACTAGAAAGGAGACCATTGGCTATTAGCAAAATATCTTGAAAAACAAGAGTGTTAAAATTTAAGCGACCTTAATTATTTTTCATTATTTCATTAATTATATAATTTAGTAAAGCAAAATGCAAGTCAAGAATTATTAGCTTAAATGCACATAACTAAAATAAACGAAATGAGGCAAGCAATAAGCAACTGACTATGACTAACTTTACCGTTAACCAATCGTATTTACAATTGACAAAACATTCAGTTTGATGCCAACACTTTGTTACTCTGTCAATAGCGCATTCTACGGCTATAAAAGTATATTTAGACAGAGAAATTATACGAAATCCATTTTGCTGCTACTTACAACAAATCGAAATGTTGCAGCTAATACGCTAGCTGTATGACTGATAATAGCAAACCGCTAAATACAATGCAAACTAAAATCGAATTTAAAATTTGTTTAAAAAAGGATGGCCTATGACAAACTGTTAGGATCAGTAGACTGCACAAATCCTAATAAAGTATATGCCGTATCACCTATGTTATGTTTCAGACATTAAAATTTACTCAGATAATGTATGTTATCTCCTAATGTTGAAATCGGCATACGCGCCATATTGCAAGATTTGTGCTAATTTTTGCCAATGAATTTTTCCACTGCCATTAGTTGACTCTAAATAATTAACATTTTTTAAATGTCTTAAAATATAGCCAGTCATACAACTAGCGTGAGCGGTTGCGCTTTTGAATAGCTTGTCAAAAACAACAACAACAACGAAGTACAATGTTCTAAATTCCATGCCACCACCTCAAACCAAACTCTCAAACCGTTCAGCCAACGTACTGGTTGACGAAATCAATGGTAGCTTGACGGTATGGCAGGTAGTATTCCCGCCGTAACGATTCCACTTCCGGCATCATTCTCAAATCCGTGATTACCGGATAATCAGCCTGAATCTCAAACACCAAAACTGCCACTATGAGAACTGATAACAACAACAACGCCAAGAAAAACTTCCAACCTGGAAACCAACTTCTCGTCTTCTTTTTAACTTCCGGTTTCGTTTCTTCCTTATTTGGTAACGCTGTCTCAGATACGGATGATTTTCTTTCTCCTAATGGAGTCGTCGTCACCTCATCTCCTGGAGAAGCTGGTGGACGATGGCGCAGCTGAGTGGCCTTGACCGGAACGATGAGGCCAAGGTCATGGGAGGACTTCCTGGTGCCGTTGACGAGGGTTAAGGGCTCGGGGGCGTCGAGGTCTGTCTCGAGGCGGCTGCGCAGGTCGGCGATCTGAGCGTCGAGATCATGGGTCAGGGAGGACAGGCGGGAGGCGGAGTCAGGCTTGGGGGCTGCCGATGAGGTTAATGGTTGAACTTTGATCATCTGTGACTCGAGGGAAGCCGCGATGTCCCTTTCACACGCTTCCAGATCATCCTGTTAAATATTAGAGTATACAAATGTGTTTTAGATAATTTTCTCTATTTGTAGTTATGAAAAAATGTTGGTCTATGGAACATTCTGTTCACATTCTGCGTCCATGTTCAAAAAATAAAAAAGTCATTTTATAAAACATAATTTTTATTTAGAAAACGTTGGCCAGACTGAGATTTCGAAGCTTTTTCTAAAAAAATATTGGTTCCAGAAAATTACAATTTATTTTATAAAAAGCTATTTAAATATGAAACATTACAAATTTGAAGCTATTCTGCAGTGGTTAGTATAAACACCAATACAACTCTTTTTCATTGAGCCTAGAGCGAATGGGATTGTGCTGAAAATTTTCACATTTAGGTCTGTGGTATTCGACGAGAAAACAAACGTTAATATTTTGCTTTCGCTTTTGGTTTAAATTATTAGTTTACGCTAGACAGATATGAGATGGGTAAACAGACTGGGGACATGTATTCACTAGTATAATACAAATTCATGATGTATTAATAACAGTTAATAATGTGTTGAACCCGCATGAAGATCGGTTAGGTGACCGACCGAAATTGGGTAGAGATAGGATTCAAATTCCGTTCTGTCATCGTCACTGAAATGCGTTAGAGACAGGAAATTTACTTTACGTCCAAATTATGCGCAATTTTATGCGAAAGCCATAAGGGTTGAACGGAAATTATAGAAAGGGTCTTCGCCATTCTAATAACTTGCTATTTGCTTTTTATGTTTGATCAACCATTTCGACTCTCACCTTCCAGTTAAGTCGGTTATATTATACTTCCCGGAACTCTCTGCTTTTAAAATGTGCTCCGCTATTGGCTAGAGATACTTGGGCCGTTAAATCATAGCGGTCAAACTACAAATTTGTTTTATTCACATCTACTAAATTTCAAACATACCTCCCCACTCCTTTCTCAGGCAGCAAACATGAAAAGTTACAAATTTGAACTAAACAATTTGTGTAATTGTCTGAGAGCTCAATTTACGCACAGCCTATTTGCGTTTCTGTTTCTTGTTGCATTGTTGTATGTGTAAGATTCATGTATGGGTTATTACGCCTTAACTAAACCGATAGATACAATAAATAAATGATTCATGTCCGGTTATTATGACTGAAATAAATAATTAAATAAAATAAACACTAACCATGATTTCGTATCCATTGTCCCTCTGCCTCGTTTGACAGTCGGGCTCATGATCGTCGAAGTTGAGACGAGGTATGGTGTGTTCATGCTCCCCACACCTCGGGTGCTTTAGGCTGCAGCACACCTCTTCCTCCTCAACATCATCATCCTCTACATCATAGGCTGCCACGTCCGCCACTGTCGTCATCCCGGGGCCTACGCCGTTAGTCATGCCCGGGGAGGGGCCGGAGCCTTGATGGGTCGAGACAGAACTGAACACCTCGTCCGAGAGGGTGGGACCCGAGGGATAGAATCCGGATTCATCCAAACTTCTTTCCAGATCAACCGCTGGATAAAAAATCAGTTGGAATTTTAATACTAATTTAAATTTAACAATTATGAAGAGATAATAAATAATTTGACAATTTGGCAATAATTAAATAAGGTGACCGTGAACCATTATTAAAATTATTTTTATTTTTATTTAGCCCTCTAAGAATGTCCCTAATAATAAGATTTATAAGTTGGCAAATTCTACTTTGAATTAAAGCTATACGTTTCTCTGAATATCTATCAGAATACTTGACATAGCATAGCCCTAACAATTGCTCAGAAGCGCTTTAAGCTGAGAAGAAATAAAGACAATTGATGGCTATAATAGTTCAAAATGTCACGATTGATAACAGATCCAATATTAATAATGCGAGTGATAAAGAATTTAAACTATAGTAGTTCTTGATAATTAATTCTCTAAGAATAGTTTGAAAAATAATTAACATTCAATTTATAGTATCGAACTTAATTATGTTGTACCCATATATGCATTTAGACACTATATACATTATTTATACAGTATAATATAATATTATATATATATATATACAATTATATACAAATATTAATTAATTAATTAATTAATTAATAATTAGGAATTACGCCTGTATTTAATTAATTACTAATTTATTTATTTATCACACACAATTTGTACATAAACATAGTTATAATAATCCACTATAAGTGGCACGATTACAGTAAATTCACTAATAACAAAGCGAGAGTTAGTAAATTCTGACCCAGATTATTCTTGAGGGATGGAGAAGTACTCCTGTCTTTGTCTGCCTCCTCTTTCTCTCTTTGTTGTTGTTGTTGCTGGCGCCAGCTGGCGGGCAAAGTGGCAGACCGGAGACTACTATAGGTACGAGCCAGCTCTGCGTTAGACGGAGCTCTTTTAAAATAAACAACAACAATTAGATAAACTCATCATCATCATCATCATCATTAGCTTCTTCCCTTGAATCCCAGTTTAACTAGGGTCGGAATACAAATAGATTGTCTCGAATCCTCTCCGTGCATCATATCATCAGTTATTTGAGAGTTTTTCATTCGTTTACATTTTTGTAGCAGATATTGGAGCCTAGGCCCTCACCAACCGAATGCCCTTTCTGACGTTGGTATAACAATTAGATAAAATAAATGACAAAAAGCACAACGATAGTAAAATTTAACCATCGCATTAAACAATTAGACAAATTTTCGTGATCATGAATATTAATACTTGCTAAGATCTATCGTAATTAGAAAAGTCAAATATCCAAGTGTATGGATCCAAGTGTATGGAGTAATACTTAACGTTAAGAAATATTAAATGACCGACATATAGCCAATTTGAACTCTATGAACTTTAGTAAGATATAATAACAACCATTAGAGGTATACTGTTGTCCATGAAATATCGAGCACTATTGAGATAAATTCTCTGCCACGATATATAACGAAATATCAAAGTTACATAAGTATGTAAAGAGAGGTTCAAACATGCGGAACTGAAAGTGTTAGATATAAGTATGGATGATTAGGCTATTTCATTATAATGTATAGATTTTAACTAAGAATTCAGTTTATTGATATTCTCTCTCTCTTTCTCTTCATATCTCTTTCTCTCTCTCTCCCTATCTCTCTCTTTCCCTTGTAATTTTCCTAATGGAGAATACACTGTATCATATGGCACATATACAGTACATGTATTATTCTGCTTCATACTCTTTCAATTTATGAAGCCAAAATCAAGCCTTCAGCCAAAGTTAACTTAACTTTCCAGCTCGAATGGCATGTCAGTGACGAGATGAACACTGGATTTGAACTCTGCATCTATTGATCCACTGTCGAAAAACTTGACAAGCCCCCGCTCAGCCGATGGTTTAAAAAAGTATACTTGTTCTAATTGTTCCCTAGGAGATCGTCTTTGATTTATACTTTACACACTACTTCCACATCTAAAATATTAATTATTACTAAATTTAATACTTTACGAGTATTAAAATAAAAATAGATTCATATAATTAAATCTACACGTAGAATTAGTTAGTTGAAGCCTTATATACCAGTGGATCATTCATGACTTGGAAGATTCTATTTAACTGACACCCACATTACAGGAAATATAATTTAATAAACATTTAGAGACGAGGAGAATGTGACATGACCTATCTAGCAAAAATTTGACTATTAGAGAAAATAGAAAGTGGAGTACCTTGTGAATCTTGGTTCAGTCCTCGTAATGTTACTAGCACTCGAATAGACCTCCTTCTCGCTTCTCCCACTGAAATAAAACAATTATTACTTCAAAGGAGAACTAAAATATTAAAGTTAGAGAATAAATTAAAATAAAACAAAAATGTTGACATTAATGTAAATAAATGTAAAAATAATTGCGCTGTTTCATTATATATTTTCATTTCATTTAATGCTTTATTTCAGGCATTATAATCCATACATGAATCTTACACATACAACAAAGCAACAAGTATATTTAAATATTTAAATACTTAGATATTTAAATAGCAATGAATTTTAAACGCTTTAAAAGACTAAAGACTAAAACAAGGTTGTCATGCATCGAGCACTAGATTTGAACCATGCACGTAATGATCCGCAATCGAACACCTAACCGATTATACGGATGGCTCATCCCAATTTAAAGTATCTGCATTACGAGTATCTTGCCGACTTCGCCAACGACTGGAGCCAGTGGCGAAGTCGGCAAGATACTCGACCGCGGATCAGTAGGTGCGGGGTTCAAATCCTGGGCTCGCCCGTCACCGACATCGCTTTCGAGTGAGGAAACTGACTCTAACCTTAGGTTTAGTAAGTACTAATTATATGTTATTTCACTACACTTTATTGAGAGAGAATACTCACGAGTATCTGTACTTAGATCCTCGACTGAAGAGTCCACCGCTTGACGTGACCTTGGGGGCATCTGCTCCTGTTTTAAGACTTAAAAATAAAAACTTTTTAAATAGACACACATTTTACCCATGTTTTGTCTGGGTTGTTGACCAACCATGAGCTGCACGTGTCGCAAAAAGGCGGCAAAGTACTACAATCCAAACTAACGTCAGAAAAGGCATCAGTTGGTTAGCTCCCAAGCTCCAGAAATTGCTACTAAATTGTCTATATCTCGACCCTGATTAAACTGGGATTCAAGGGAAAATGAAGACGATGATGATGATTTAAAAGGGCATAGAGTAATTTGTAGTCTAATTATTTGCATTGTTATGATTGCAAAATCAATTCTAGAATGAATTTTTCTATCTCATTAAATTCTTGTCCTTGCAGACCAGGAATATGAGGCCGTACATGTTGTTAGGGCTCACTAAAGTCGATACTAAGCGAGAACACAAAAGCAATTAGGAGCAATAATTGGTCAAATAAACATTTATGATTAGTCAAATCCTTTCAAATTAAAGTCTGATTAATCTGATTTAAACTTTTGATAAATTCTATAATATATTATGGGATAATATGAGTATTGAAATATATTCCACTGAACTTGAAAATTACGGTTGCTAAGTATAACTTAAACATAGATTTGAAATTAATAGTGATTTATTATCTTATACGCACATGTAAGTAATAATGATTTAGTACTTTATACGTACTTGTATGCAATAATGATTTAGTACTTTATACGTACTTATAAGTAGTAATGATTTAGTAATTTAGACGTACTTGAAATAATGATATAGTAATTTAGACGTACTTGTAGAAGCACTGTTGTTCGATAGCGCACTTCCAGAGTTTCTTGGCGGCTGCATTAGATGGACATTTGAAACCGCAGGATGTCTGACTCTGAAAAATAGCAACCACGATACAAAAACAGCATAAAATTTATTTCAAAAACAGATATATCAAATGTATCGACTACAATTACTATCTGCTTTTTTCCGTTATTATTTATAAAGAAACTATTTTTTTTCCGTTATTATTTATAAAGAAACTATCTCTTTTTTTTAATTCGCTTTAGCCATTCCTAGCATCATCTACATGAATATTTATATACACTGACGTTTAATAAATATATGGTGTTACCGATATTTTAAATGCCATGGAAGTAGGTTAATGTAACAAGAAACTGGGAAATAATTAAAAAGAATCGTTTAAATTGTATAATTTAAACATATGTCCTTTAACCTTTGATGAAGTGTAGAAGATACCGTATTATGCTAATTTAAAATGCTTAACGCACTTAATATTCCAGTTAAGTGATCATCCAAGATGATCTCGATATTGTAACGCTTCGAATTTAAAGTCGCTGACCTAGTTAAGCAGTTTCGTTCATTATACATTTAACGGAATATGAAAGTTTAGTCTAAAACTCACTCTATTCCATTAATACTTGATAATACAATATTCACATTAAAATAGTAATACCCTATTATCATCTAGTCTAATATAAGACATAGTTAAAAACCTACTATCATGTTTAGTTTATTACTTATTTGTGTGAGAGATTTTTCTCCTATTAGCTTTGCTGGGGTCAGAACCCTGGTTAGGAGAATCTGTCAGTATGTATCACACAACCGGTTATTTTAATTATATAATGTTTCCTTAGGCTCAAACGTCAGAAAGGGCATTTGGTTGGTGAGCGCTTAGGCAGAAATTGCTACATAATTTTATAATCCCGACTCTGTTTGGGCTGGGATTCAGGGAAATATGATGATGAATGATTCCTTATGCCATAGTAGCAAAAAAATTAGATGCAAAATAGACACTCAAACTGAAACAGACATCTGATCTACAGCCTACGGACACGTTTAACGTCAGTTTTTTTTGCTCAATAGCTTGCTAGTGACAGGGAGAGTGCTAGATTTGAAGCCTGAGTATACTGATTCAATGTCAATGTCGGACAATTTGCCATCGGGTTACCGGTATTCTCTATTATTAACAAAATAAGCACATTAATAAATAAACAGTCCAAATTCAAACTAAAATCTATAAACTGAATATCACAAACCAACTTAATTAACAATATGCCTCGTTTTCAAATGGTAACTTTAAATTATTTTTATTCTTTTTATTGGATAATCTTTTTATCATTTTATTTTCCTGGATTATGGATTTGGAACCGATTTTTTAAACCATTTGTTATTTGCTCTTCGTCATGAATTTGGTTCAACAGTGCTCGACGATGTCATTGACGTCAGCAGCACTCAAATTATGTTGTGTTAGTTTGTGGCAATACATGTAGATTGACTGCTACTAAATTCTATAATATGAACAATAAATACAAATATTTAATATATAGGTCTAATATTATATTGCGCATTATTATTATGTATATGAGATTATGGCATTAACATAATAAATGTATCTCTTAGTAAACTACCCATACAAATCATCATAATGAAATGTGAAGTGTCTATTTGAAACGATATCTCTGACTTTTTGTATCACATACAATTATGTTAAAGTCGTTACAGACGGCTTAGTCCAGTACCAAAGCTACCAGTCCTGTGAAAGTCGGATACATATAGGCTTATCCCGGAATTGATTTCAGGATCTCAGAAACAGTCATTTAAAACTTCATGACGTCACATGACTTCATGACGCCAAAACTACATGTAACTGAAGATCTCTATAGGCTATACGAGGCTCTATAGGCTATATGATATCTCATACACTGAAATCTTTATTCTTTCCCAAGTAGTTTAATATATTATAAATAGAATAGAACACTTCGGCTTAACTAAATAATTAAAACCTACCAATATATGATACGCGTGTTATCTCTAATAGTAACATTCCTTCTTCCACTGTTTATCCAACATAAAGAACCTGGTAGCCCTCATTTTCTGATCAACAACTAAAACTTAAGACTACCTGACGCTTATCTAAGAAAATATCGTATGATAGGAAAGGTATTTTTGTTTCACAGAAATGGGGATGGGGGGGCTACTCACATCCGGTTGTTCGCATTTTCCACATGCAGCTGATTGGAGAGTGTTCTGGGAATAGAACTTACAGAATATACGCACAATTACACTCTTGTACTTTTAAAACAAAGCTTTATAAATCTAAATTTAGTTATATAAGATTTTAGATCTAAATTATACTAAATAACTAACTATATAGTTCATATATGGTGCGCACTGCGCAATACTAAATGGATACTTGTTTTACGGGAGGATGAAGATTAGCTTCAATTAAACCTGGTGACGGTAGCTCGAATGTTGCGTTACCTTGAAGACTAACATGTGCACCTTAACTTTGACGTTAAGTATACTACGTATTCTCTCTCTACTTGTATTTTCTTCGATTACATTATTACCACAATATTAATATTGTTGCTGCAAGAGATGTAATAGGCACACATTACAGTAAATTGATCATCCATGCTTATATCTACCACTTATTATAGTCTAAACTATTTGGCAGTTTAATCTGACAATTTTTTCAGATTTCACGATTAGCCTAATTATTTTAATATTTCACTGCATCATCAGTTCGGTCAGGGATCGAACTATGGGACTTAACACACTTAATGTAATAATATTTACAGTTTTGCCATGCAAACTAATAATTATTAGTTGATTATTATTCCCTACTGGTCAATTATAATTGACCGGTAAAAAATAATAATGCACGATTAATTAATTGGTGCTATTAAGGCTTGATATGCCGTAGTTCGATATTTAACAGCATTTATTTATTTTAATTTAACTTAAACTTGAAATAGATGATATCACTTAGAAAATAGATTTCTAACCAAATTTAAGTGATACCGAAAGTAGAAAGACATAAATACTTTATTTCAGCTATTACTTCCATGAAATTGGTTAATTTAATTATTTTTTCAAGTAATATATTCAGGCCTAATTATAAAACATTTCACAATCAAATATCCGCTAAGAATTATTAATAATGGCTATGATTAATTTATTTTGAATTTCTATGATTTTATCATTAATTTATTACGATATTTAGCATGATTTTTAATTATGCATTTATTACGATATTTAGCATTATGCTCAAGAAAGCTTTGAAATTTAACATCGCTATTAAATTGTTATAGCGTATTAAATCTGTGGCCTTTTTATTATTACAATCTCTTATGCTCAGTGGCGGATCCAGGGGGGCCCAGGGGGCCCGGGCCCCCCCTTTAGGCCCGGCGATGGCGATAAAAAATTTTAAACTATATTTTAATTGTTTCTATGGAAATTTCTAAATGTCAATGTGTTTGTAAGGGCAATGGTTAGGGGGGGGGGGGAACGAGAGGGAACTCAGTTCCACTAGCTCAAATATAAGATTTGAGGCCAGTATTTGGTATACTAGGAGTCCTTTATAATGGAAGCGGGTCCGAAAAATGTTGATCGTTTCACTAGCTCTCAATTTTCACTTTAGCCACTGTAAGCCTATAAGAGGAAAGGAGGGTGTAAGTCAAAAATGTGAACTCAGTCCCGGAGCAGTGGAACAAACAGCCTTGACTGGGAAGGGCGTAATCCCCCCTTACCGCCAAAATTAAGTCACTTTTGCAATTCGTCCAGATCAGCTGAGTTTCTTCAGAGGTGAAAAAATTAACCTACTTTTTCCAAAACAAATGTAGGAATTAGGCATTTTAGGTTTTCGTCTCACTTTAGTGCGTGTATAAGTGTAGGGGGGGGGGGGGGCGATAAGATACGGGATACACCCACTCTATAAGCCGAGCGCAGTAGTGAAAAATGTTGGGCCCTCCCTGAGCATTTTTCTGGTTGCGTCACATGTCCCGAAGAGGGCGGGGGGATAAGCAAAAAATGTGTACTCTCAAAAAAGAATTCGGGCTCCCCCCTTAAAAAATTCCTGGATCCGCCCCTGCTTATGCTACTATGGCATGGGACGCATTGTTATAAATAAACTGTAAAATCACATATAATTAAGCGTTCTAATTTCAAAGTACTATTAGATTAAAAAATTTGTACGTATATAAGATATAAATCTAGAACAAAAGTTTACAAATTCTTTGAAAAATAAAATTAAAAAAACTCTCGAGACAATAACTAGCCAACGAGTAATGTTAAGTGTCCCATTTCTTAGATGCTAAAGACTCATTTAGCAGTCAGATCTATCCTAAATCCCTGAAGTTAACATCAATACAACATTATCTTGTATTTATTAATATATTAACATATAGCTGCAGTCAATTTTCTTAAATGAAAAATATTTTATTGTGCTAATAAAATGAAATTGTGATTTAAGTGAAGCTGATAGAGATATTAGGGAAGAAGTACACTTGGCTATTTGTTTCTATATAAACAATGGACAAGATACTCACTCTTTTCATTAGTAGATTGCTGTCTTCTGGCTGTTTAAATAAACAAAAATCATCAATATTTATATTTTTGAAAGGTTTGTTAAGATAAGTTTACTATATCTAATTAATATATATATATCATCGCTGTATATGTATAGCTGTCATACAAACAACAAATTTAAGTGAAGAATTTAAGAAAACATTATAGAAGTTACTGAACAGTTATTCACTTTATACAGAAACAAGTTACGACGAAGTTATAAAAGGTGCATTCTGTCCGAAAAGGTAACCGGCTGGAAAAATGATGCGCCATTCTCTGACAGCGTCAGAGCATACTGAAAGTAGAAATATGTCCACTTGTTTCAGAAGTGGGTATACAATTTAAGATAAGTCGATGGGAAAAGTCTTTTTTGCTAAATGAAATACAAATAAAATTCGCTCACATCAACGACGAAGAGTTTTATTATGAACATTCTTCCGTCGAAAGTGAATCTCTTAATCTGTGGCCTGTTAAATATAATCAATGTTAAATATAATCAATGTTAAATATAATCAATGTTAAATATAATCAATGTTAAATATAATCAATGTTAAATATAATCAATGTTAAATATAATCAATGTTAAATATAATCAATGTTAAATATAATCAATGTTAAATATAATCAATGTTAAATATAATCAACGTTAAATCAATCCAGTAGATTATCACATCAATGTGCGGTCTCTCAATCAAATCAACAATTGATGTTAAATCAATGAATAAATCAATCATTATAATGAACATATAATCTATTAATTAGTGAATCCAACAATATTCTTTTAATTAATTCATCTATCGCAAAATATATGAGAATTATAATCTAATAGTAAACTACACAATAGTTCAATATACCACCAAAAGAAGGTAATATTATATACTAAGTTTATAAATGAATTACAGAAATTCATCATCATCGTTATCATCATCATTTTCTTCTATTGAATCATAATTTAACTAGCGTCAGGATTAGAAAACTTTGTAGCACTTTCTGGAGCTAGGCGTCTGCCTAGGAGTTTGTAGCCCTCCAATCTAATGCCCTTTCAGACGTTGGTTTGGATCTTAGCGCCTTATTTAATGAACTACAGTAATTAAGTTCACGAATTAATTAAATAAATTTGTCTGAAAATCAATTATGGAATTATTATTACCCTAACAATGAACAAACAGGAACCAGAGTTCAGTTCACCACAATATCTGTCACTTAAAACTTCATGACGTTGCGTTATAAGTTTAAATACGAAATTTACGAATACAAACCATCTAAATAGATGCGTCTTCTTTCCATTCTGGAAGGTAGCAATGCCCTTACCCGAGATACCCAGGTTCATATTGTTACCCTTAACGTCCTGAAGAAATAAATTAACTAGTAGTGTTATTGCTGCGTGCATTATAATAATATACATAATACGATAGATAATTATCATATATACTAATAGTTGCATGGCCAGTGCTCTACAATAGGATGGACCAATGGACCAGAGCTTTTATATACTAGGTTTTACTTAAAAGATTTGGACAAGCAATTAATAGTTATTAATTGTAATTAATAGTAAGTAGCGTTCAAAACCAATCTAGATCTAATGATGGTTAGTTTAGAGACTGGACACAACGTATGCGTGTACGTCTGTGTAAGTCAAAGTAGCTAAAATGTCAAAAACTTTTGACACCGCAGATCCTGAATTTAACGAAAAATCCTCAGATTCGAATCTGAAACGAGCGGACCAGAGTGTAAAATTTTGTAATGTAAAAAAATAATAATTGTAAATAATAAAATAGTTAGTGTAAAATCTTATATACATATACACTGTAAGTCATAAAAAAACATGTGCGCAGTATTTCGTCCACAACTTTGACATTTGTGAACCGATTTTGAAAATTGGTTCAGAATTATAAAGAAGAAGAAAAGTATCAATCTTAAATCTAGTTTTTGTGACAATTCCGGTATATTTTCAACAATAATAGGCGATTTTACAAACATAGTCTGTCTTTGTTGAAATTTTAAAATGATGTTTACTAAAGCAGATTAAGAGCTCACAAAAACTTGTACCTCTTAAAGGGTTGTGGCTCACATTGGTTGATTGCCGAATTTCCAACAAAAAACTGGATTCTGGGAGGGCCAGATTGCTTATTAAAGAAATTACACCGAAAAGAAGAAAATAAATAACGTGGACGAGTTGAAGCAACGCCTGGTGGACGTTTGGCAAGACATGAAGCAACCTGTCATTGATAAAGCAATAGATGAGTGGCGCAAGCGTCTCCGAGCTTGTATTCCAGCTAAAGGAGGGCACTTTGGACATTAAGCTTTGACAGTTGACAGTAGCAGTATAATACTGCTTGTTTCGTTTTTTGTTAAGCCACGGATTTGTAAACATTCTGTAGCGATTGATTTACTTAAACTGAATATTTTCAGTCGCGCATATTTTCAGGCACTTCTTCAACGCAAAAATAATAATTAACAGAGTCACTTAACGCTATTTTATAGCAAATGTTTTCCTGATTATACCTATGCAAGAATTTAAAAAATCGGTTCACTAATACCAAAGTTATGGGCGAGAGACTGCGCACATGTTTTTTTTTAACTCACAGTGTATATATATATATATATATATATATATATATATATATATATATATATATATATATGTATATGCTAATAATGGATAATGAACGAAATCTCCTGAACGAATTCAACAAATGTTATTAAAGTGATAGATATCATTATGGATGAGTCAGTGTGATAGTGGTATTCTTATGACATCTTACCACGACATCATGAGGTACCATTCCATAGGCTCCTAGCTGTGAAGCCTCCTGGACAAAGTTGCCTTCAGCCTCCGCTGGGTTCTGTCCTCTGTAAACAGTACCACGTGTTTTTAGTTAACGTCCATTTCACAGGCTGAACAAGATTTGACGTAAGTTCAGGTAGTTCAGAAGAGCGTTGATTGATTGAGTGATTGATTTATCGATTTCGTGACTTCAAAGTGTTTTAGTAATTTCAGAAAAATGAAAAATGAAAATTCTTCTCAAATAATCGATTACTCAGTAGTATTTCATGATTGATGGCGTAATTGTTCGATTTATTAATTAATTGCATATGTTGTTAATTCATCTATTGTTAGACTTATTGATTCTCTGCTCGAGTGATAGATAGATCAATAGATCGGTTGATTGATCGGTTATAATAATGCTCGTTTGTTAATCTACCAAACTATTGTTAGATTTAATCCTTATATCGACTACTAAGTATATCAATAGATCGATTACTGATTTATTAATTCAATGCCTGTTTTATTAAACTATCAGCCTATTGTTAGATTTATTGATCTTCTTCTCGAATGATCAGACAGATAAATAGTTTGATTGATTGATCGCGACTTACGCCATTGTTTTATGCAGTCGGACAAGCTCTTTATCATGACCTTTGGTCTGTGGCGGAAGATTCTTTATCTGGGATATGTAGTCCGGGAGATGATCATCTGGATCATAGTCTCCCAGTTCAGCTGCAAATAGCGAATGTCATTCAATGAATAACACAAACAAAGGAGTAGAGGAAAATGAGGTCTGAGAAATATGTGCATAGTAAATACATCACCATCTTCATTATCATCATCCCTTGAATCCCATTTAAACCTGGATCGGAATACGACTAGACTGTCTCAAATCCTCTCTGTCCTTCATCATATCATCAGTCAATCCCCTATTTAAGACTTTTCCATTCGTTTCAATTTTTGTAGTAATTTCTGGAGCCAAGGCGCTCACCAACCGAATGCCCTCTCTGACGTTGGTATGGATCTTAGTGCTTTAGTCGCCTTCTAAGACACGTGCAGTCACCCTATAGTCAACTCTTTAAACAACCCGGACACAACAGGGGCAACATAATAAATGCATGAGAATTGAAAAAAATCTGGTACAGCTAATGTTAACGTCAGTTTCCTCACTCGAAAGCAATGTCAGTGACGGAAATTAATATTTGTATATTCTATTTATTAATTAATTAACCGTTTATTAAATTATTATTATTAAGTAATTATTAATTAGCTATCGTGTTGAAGTAATAGTATTTTTTGACCATATGTTTTCAAGCTGGCGCTATTGGCTAGAAAGTAGTGGCGATGTCGGGAAGATACTCGACCGCGGATTAGTATGTGCAGGGTTCAAATCTTGGGCAAGCCCGTCACTAACATCGCTTTCGAGTGAGGAAATTGACGTTAACCTTAGCTTTACCAGCTTTTTCTACTTTCAACTATTCGAACAACAATTTGTTTCGCGGTTCAGAACTTGAAAATGATGCTTACTAAAAGTAAGCCAAATCGATTGATAAATAGTTTAATTGATACAATGATATTTTGAACTGACATTGAATGATGTAGCCAGACAGTTTGACAGCCTCTTCTGTTGTACAAAGCAGAGATCCAGTCTGTAGATCTTTCTTCAACTGAAGGTACAACTGATATCTGCGGAAGTGAAGAAATAGCAATTATAGAATTATTTCATTATCCGTGATAAATTACGGTAAAACGATTTAAAATATTAGTTGGTTTGAATGAAGCAAACAGTGTTATGGATGTCGGTATATATTAAGTCTGTAAAGTGTTTCAGGAATGAACATTTCTGAAACATTTAACAAATATTGCTTGCATTGATGAGATAAACACATAATAACGCCTAATGATAAAAGTGCATAATGATAGCAATGAATAAAGATAATTAATAGTAATAAAACTAATGCATGATACAATATTCATATTATGCATATTCATCGTCCCTGACATCATCCTTGTAAAGGAAACGGACGTTAAACCTTTATTATTTATTGTTATTATAACAACTTGTAATGATGGTTCGATATATATGTAAGTATACTAACTATACTTTAAACTTTGAGACAGCAAAACAATTATTGTTGATGCTAGGGTTATTACTAGTGCCTATACTAGTGTTATTAGTTGTGCCTGTACTTGTGCTATTACTAGTGCCTGTACTATTGCTACTATTAGTGCTTGTGCTAGTGCTACTACTAGTGCCTGTGCTAGTGCTATTTCTAGTGCCTGTTCTAGTGTTATTGCTAGTGCTGGTGCTTAGTCAGTATAAATAGTATCCGAAACTAGCGTTAAGACAAAGCCTACGAAACGTTAATACACTCTCAGAAGCACGGAGAAGTAGAATAGAATTTAAAACATTCAATAGCATATAAATGTTAAGAAAATACGAAAAATGACTCCCGATCAGCACATTAGATCCTACTACAAAGGCAAAGCATTCGCCATCTCTTATGTAGCATTTAGTTTGTAAAAATCGGACTTCTGATGTGATGTTATTTAGCTTTCCTCAGACCTTTAGTCGCCTTTTATGCCAGAAGCAATTTGCGGCTAGTACATTTTCAAGAGGCCCACCTCAACATAGTTGATCTGGTAAATTCATAATCTATTATTATTTTAATATATATATATATATATATATATATATATATATATATATATATAGCCGATTTATTCGAAACTTGAATTTCTAGATTTCTATTATCCAGATGTTAACCAGGACACGTCATCTGGGCTCAAGTGAGTAATTTAGCCCTGCAGCTATATCGATTGGACACACAGGTCGATACGTATTCATTTATGGTAAAATGAACTAGGCTTAACAACACATGTTCATGCATAACTTGTATGCTCTTAACTTCATAAGCATATTACTTACTCATGTCCAGTTGCACTATTGTAGGCGTATATAATATACGTTAAAAGCTAACGCTAGAGCTAGTAAAGCTAGTGTTAACGTTAGTTTTCTCACTCGAAAGCGATGTTAGTGACGGGTGAGCCCATGATTTGAACCCCGCAAAGACTGATCCGCGGTCGAGTATCTTACTGACATCGCCACTGGCTCAATATTATACATATATGCGCAGAAAAACTTACACATAAACATATATAAATGGCCTGTTCTGACACAGCATTCTTAGTTTCAGTTTCTTTAATTAAATTATTATATTATATTGCTTAATATTTTGCTCTTTCAGTCCGCCCGTAATGTTCTTGAAGCTTGGGATTGTTAGGCTTGATTCGAATTAGTCCTCTTATTGTGCGTTAAAATTCCACATTCTTAGCTCCCTCTAAATAGCTAAACACGAATTTTGAAACCAAGTTCCACACAATTTACAGTAAAATTGTAGAACGTCTAAGTCTATTGATCAGAACATAATAGTAAATAAATCATCTAATTATTAGGAACTATACCAGTAATTATATTCTATTCTACGCGTCCGGTACTAGGCAATTACCCAATATTTGTACTTATATTATAATTGAGTGATATTAATAAAACGTCTCGTTCAGACGTGAAGTAATTAAAGCATATATAAATGAATTCATTGTTTTGATTCTTTTATTTGATTATTTCTAGGCATTAACTTAGCGTAATTCGTACTCCGATATGCATACATACATGTTCAGTTTCACTCAACCTAATAAAGATTAATGATGTCACCAGTTCATGTGCACACGGTATTATTTGTAATAGAATGGATTTAATATCATCATCTTCTTCTTCCCTTGAATCCCAGTTAACTAGTACCGGGATACGAAGAGACCTTATCCACTCCTCTCAGTTCCACACCATATCATCCGTCAATCCTATACATACCATTCGTTTTAGAAAACTTTGCAGCAATTTTCTTAGCCTTAGCGTTCATCAATCTAATGCAATTTCTGACGTTGGTTTGGATATACATGTAAGTGCACTGTTGCCTTTTACGACACGTACAGTTCACGGTTGGCATATTCTTCAGCAACTCGGATACAACACGGATACTATATAATAGAATAGATTACATTTTAAAATTTGCAAGGAAAATATCGGCAATCAATTACAAATTTCCACGACGATATCTCTTTCTCATATTCTCTCTCTATCTATCTCTCTCTCTCTTTCTCTCTCTCTTTGTCTCTCTCTCTATGTCTCTCTCTCTCTGTCTCTCTCTCACTTTCTCTTTCTCTCTCTCTTTCTCTCTCTCTCTCTCTCTCTCTCTTCACTGTCACTTTCGCTCTATGTATTTATATTTCAGATGCAAAATATAAGAAGCTACAATTAAATATAATATTAAGTTTTCTGAACTGAGATTTAAGGTCGAAACTCAAGTCTCTTGCATATCGGATAAATGTGTTACTGCGTAGACAAAACTGTATCGTAATTCATTAATCAAGAACTTGAATGATTTAGAAATACACATATTGGATACATACTATACCAATATTTTATTTAGATTGGCGTTAAATTGGCAAAAGTCATTTAACAATTTCAAGAGTGTTTGTTATAAACCTGGCTCTATATACGCGTATGTCTTTTTAAATGGATTTGAACAGATGTATGTTTTGATTTCTATGTACTTTTATTATTACTGTATATATGAAAAAATATGCGAGCATAGGTGCTCGCGAATTCGTGCGAATGCCTGTACGTTTGTGAGTGTTTGCTTGCAGCAGAGAGATTTTAGGTGCAATCAAACAAAGCTTTTTATAGTGATACTAGTGGTAAACAAGGCAGCCCGACTATACATCCGAGTCCACTACGCGCAGACAGACAAAGTGACAATCAGACATACAGGCGAGCAGTTTATTATATTTTAATAAATTTTGCTATTCGAGGATAGATAGATGACTGCGCTTGGTGTGAAGTGGTTTATTCAAAACTGACTTTAGCAAGACTTGGAATGCAACCTTTAGCATTAAGAAGTTTCGAATGTTCAAGTCATAGGATAATTTATCAATGATTCGTAAGAATCGGAAAAGTACCTCAAAATACTCATTTGTTCAGCAGTTCTATTAACAGGCTATTAGATAAAATTATTAACAAGCTAAGTGTTAATTTTTTAACGAGCTAGTCGTCAATGCTATTAATAAGCTACTTAAAGCTAAGCTAGTTGTTAGTTCTATTAACACATTATTTTTGTTTTCTCTATTAGCAAGCTAGTTGCTAATCTATTAACAAGCTAGATATCGATTCTATTAACAGACTAGGTGTTAATTTTATTAACAGACAATTTGTAAATTCCATTAACAGGCTTGATGTTAATGCTGTTAATAATCTAATTAAGAAGTTAAGAAGTCCCTAGAAAACACTGTCTGTTCAGCGAAAAAAGAACTTAGTAAAACTAAGGCACAGCTAGTCTCTGGATTAGTCAGGATTTAATCGGTGTGTCAAAATTGTTTTATCGACCGCTTTCAACGCCCGGCTAGCTGATGAATCATTCCAAGACAAATAGTCTAGAATTTAAACAAACAGACAGACAGAGATACTGGCATACACACAGTGTAATCGTCGTTTAACGCTTTCTATTAATATATTCTATATATTTCTGCTACCATTTATTTATTTAGTTATATATTTATTTCTAACGCTACATTTTACAAAATGACACAAAATAGACAATAAACTACGATTGTTTTCACCACCTATCGACACGACTCTGTATCTCGCTGAAATGTAGCTAGCTGACTAAAACCACTATCTAAATTCATTTGATCCCTTTCTTTATCTTACTTTTTCTTCTCCTTAACATTCTGCAAAAATCGAAATTAGGGTTCATAAGTCTAATCAATGTTTGCTGCCATGCTCTTCAAGAGCACTCCGTTGATCAACCAGTTCATCTCTTCAAAGGCCAGACTTGGTAAAACTCTAATTTAGCCCTTAATTTATTTTATAGAACTTCTTCTTAATTCTTCTTGCCTTCCAGATATAGCTTAGTCGCCTCTATTCTTAGTCACGTCTATTCTTCAGCTACCCGATATATCATAGGCTTAGTTTATCAGATCTCATCTATATTTATTTTAAAAGAACGTAAAGTAACTGAAGAAGATTCCAAGCAAATCATTTTAGAAATTAAATTTCGACTCGCTTAAAAACTTCAATGACTTCATAAAAGCAATTCGATGACTTCATATCGATACTGGTCAAATGCAAATGTGCAGGAGTAGAATAAGCATCACACTGCGTAACATTAGAGTTAGATATGGATCGAGATTGGAAATTTAACGAAAGATAGGAGAAGCAGTTGTGTTTAATATTTGTAAATATAAATCTAAATTTTAGTTTAGAGATCATTAAATTTCCTAACCTGTATCTGAAAATTATTTATATTTGATTTACTTTCATGATCATTTTTAACTCAGCTACATGTATATAGGATATACCCAATTTGCAGTCGTTCTTTGCTTGACAATTGCTTGTGTCATTTTTTTAACATTTAGAATATAAGTTCAATTAACCAATTTAATATGTTAACGTGATTAACATAGCGTTCTTGCTTGTTATTGTTCTTATCTAACATAGCGTTATTCACTGGTTTTTATTATTGCTTAACATGGCGTTATTGTTTGTAGAACGAGCATAAAAGTTGTAAAGTCGCCTTTTACTTTCCGATCATTCATATCGTATGATTTCTTTTCATTTTCAGGTAATCGAAGCACCACATATTATATTGCCAGCTCTATTGAAGATCGATATATTGGTCATATATGGCTGTCTAACATGGAAAGAAAAGAACTCCATTTACAAATCTTCGAGGAATGGACTGGAAAATCGTTAGATATTTTAGCAAATATCAATATGAAGTGAAGTGCTACCATCGCAAGTACAATTGTGTCGAGAGGCCGTGTTACCAGTTACTACCAGTTACTAGTGTTACTACCAACGCACAATAATACTAATATCAGGGCTCATACATCTTCCAATTTGTTCCACAATTTACCTGAATATACAAAATTGTACAAACATTTTATTACATATAAGCTAAAGTATGAAGCCAAGTTTCTCTCGAAGGCCGGTCAGCGACATGGATTTGTACCCAGCATCTACTGATCTGCATTTGAGCAATTTACTGATATACTACAGGCTAAGTAATCGGTACCAACATTTAACAAAAGGTTGCTACATCTATGATACAACAAAATAATAAAATTATTATTATTATTAGAGATACACAGATCAGTCTACGAAACGGGAATATAGTAGGAGTAAAAGTAAGTCATAGCGTTTAGAAATGAATTCATGCTAATGATGATTTGAAATGGTCATGAAGCGCTAGACCTAGAGCTGAGAGTCAGTCAAACAACGAAGCGTCGTCATGACAACCTGGATGAAAGCAATCAGCAGATATTTCCACATCCGTTCGTGCGTACATGTGCACTGTGACCGAGGCGTAAGAATCGATAGAAAGGATGAGTGAGATGGAGAGATAGAGAGAGATGCAGAGTTAGTGGAATAAACACAGGGATACAGAGAACGAGTTAAAGAAAGGGAGAGATAGCGAGAGAAAGTGCGAGCTAGAAAAACTTGTGAAAAAGATACATATAATTGAAAGAATAAAAATTGAGAGAGAGACAGAGAGAGAGGGAGAGAAAGAGACAGAGAGAGACATAGAGAGAGATATCGAAACAGAGAGAGACTGTCTGAGACTCATTGTCTCAATCTGTCTTTCCTTAAATCTCGTTAAGTAAAGACAGTGAGAGAGTGAGAGTTAAAAAATCGGAGACACAGATATATAGAAAAGCAATGAAAGCTTGATCGATTGCCCAACAGAAAGAGTGTAAGAGAAAGAAAGAGAAGAAATGAAAAGAGAGAGGGAGAGAAAGAGGAAGAGAGAAAGAAAAGAAATACACTATGTAGAGCGAATAAAAAGAAAATATACGCTGGAACAGGAGGCCCAACAATCAAGCTATCGACCTCCTCGAGAGTGGGTTAGTCCAGTTGACTTCGAATGCAATAAAAAGATTAAGCTGCACTAGTCTAACCCAACTCCACATGTCTAATATCAGAGACAGTCTCTCGGGTTTTCTCTGTCTCGACCTCTTATCTATCCGACAAGCGTTCTATCAACTAGGCCGCCAGCCTATGCTACCTTTCATCATCATCATCTTCCATTAAATCCCAGCTTAACTAGGGTCGGGCTACGAATAGACTTTCTTCAGCCTATACTACCTTTACTGAACAGTATTACGATGGCAGTGGTAGGTGTAGAGTTTGTTGTCCAAATGGATCACATGGTTCTGGTGACCTTACCGTCGCAGTAATGAATTTGTAACCTGCACCGAACCGCTCGGGGTTTGATCGGCCTATCATCTTATGCCAGGAAATTAATACAACTTAATAACTAGTGCTTTACACTACTATATTATTACAACAAAATCTCAATAGAAGTTAACGTTTAACTGGCTGACTCGATATATAATATTTTTATGACGGTAACTCGAGTTTGTCCGTGTCGAGTCGTATTAAAGTAAGTCGTGTGCTTCTGGACCTTGACATTAAATACCCTACAATCTACCATAAATACTCTTAATAAAAATGTTTCGTGAACGTGACACCTCAAATATAAACACTTTCAACACTCTGCAAGCAAAAAAAAAAAAAAAAATTGCTTGACACTATGTGGTATTTGTAATACAGTATTTGTAATACAGTATTTGTAATACAGTATTTGTAATACAGTATTTGTAATACAGTATTTGTAATACAGTATTTGTAATACAGTATTTGTAATACAGTATTTGTAATACAGTATTTGTAATACAGTATTTGTAATACAGTATTTGTAATACAGTATTTGTAATACAGTATTTGTAATACAGTATTTGTAATACAGTATTTGTAATACAGTATTTGTAATACAGTTTGTAATACTGTATGTACATAGGTGTACAGTGTGTACACCTGCACTGGTGAACAGTGTGTACACCTACAGTAAATATATCCTGATTACCAAGAATATACGATAATATCAGAAAGACGAAAGCGGTTCAGTAAGAGAAAAGAGCTAACAAAAGGTTTGAAGAAATAAAGGAAGATAAAAATTGTAAAGACATTATTGTGGCTAAACGTTCCTGTACGGATGTAAAATATGAACAGTAAGAGAGGAGGATTTCTGAAAAATGGAAGCCTTCGAAATGTGGATATATAGAAAATGGAGAAGATCAAATGCACTGAAAAACTAACTACCAATATGTTTTAAATGTGGGTTGGCACAAATAGGCAATTAATAAATAACAGAAGAAATAGTAATAAGAATTGGATGGGTCATATTCTGAGAGGAGTTGGTTTACTTAGAGGCAATTAAAGGAAAATTGAACGGAAATAAGGTTAGAGGAAGACCGAAACTTAGGATGCTGGATGATTATGTGAATGTTGATACGAAGAGAAAAGGCAGAGGATTTAAATATGCGAAGGAGTTATATTTCATGGACCTGCCAATAGGCAGTGCACTGAGAGAGAGAGAGAGAGAGAGAGAGAGAGAGAGAGAGAGAGAGTGAGCGATACCTTAAGTAACATTCTATACGACATCTTAATAATAACGAATAGTTGTACTAATAGAAGTCCCCGTGTTGTGTCCGGATTGCTTGAATAATAAATCAGCCGTGTAAATAGGCGTATGCGCGTGTCGTAGAAGGCGACATTAAAATAAGATCCCAGCCAACGGAAGAAAGGGAATTCGGATGATGAGCGCCTAGGCTCCAGAAATTGCTACAATTAACGAATAGAAAAACTTCAAAAGAAGGTCTATTCGTATCCCGACCCTAGTTCAACATGAATTTAAGGGAAGATGATGATGATGAGTTGTATTAAGAATATATATATATATATATATATATATATATATATATATATATATATATATATATATATTGAGGCTCGGTAAACCTGCTCACGCATTGAAGCTGTGATTTTCCTGCTAGTTCAGAAGTTATTTCATTTCGTTCGTTTGTCAACGAAGCCAATTTCACGACATCAAATTCAATACGCTTGCTTCTGTATATTTATAGAAATCGATATTGATTGCAAACACAGCGAACACATTTTCTATTAACGGATCACACTGGTTTGTGAAATACTAACACGTGTGATCTCATGCTGCATCTTTTCTCTCTCTTTCTCTCTCTCTCTCTCTCTCTCTCTTTCTCATTCTATAGTTATTTGCTTAATTGCAAATTCTCTCTCTATCACTCTTGTGATCTGCCTAGCGATAGGTCCTACGCTTATATTCCTATTCTTCCTATACAAAGTCAATAGTCATGATCGTTAGAGAGCAGTCCGAGATTCAATAAGTTAATGCTTTCACAAGAGAATATCCCTAGCAAGTCAGGGGCATATTAGGGATATTTCCATTAACAGTTAAGACTATGAAGGCCATTATTACAACAACTAAGTAGCAATCCATCCACCAATTGCTCTCGACGCCTGGGCCCAAATCCTAACGTAGCCTTTTTGCCACACTCTAAAAAGTGAACAAGCTCAAAATGTTGACATTTTTACCATAATTCTTATTCCATTGGTTTTACCAATTGAATATTGGCTTGTAAATTCGCATTGACACTAAAATAACGAAACTGATGTTGTCATACTAAGCTCAAAGACGGATAAAATAACAAATTAAAAGCTTACCGGGTGATTTCTTCCTTCAGTTTAGAAGGGTCAGATGGGTAGAATTTAACTGCGAAATATAGACTTGGGGAGTGAAGACCTGAAAACATAAATACGGTTTTAGTTATTGTTATTCAGTTGGTGTTAAATAATCTCTAAAATTTGTGCCTAAATACTTGCACATATTTCAAAGTATCGACAACTGCAGATATTAAAAAATGATATGACAAGAGTGCATCAGCTGCCAGCTAAATCAATCACTTTTAATACAGAACCTTGCATACAGAACCTCTGCTTGTGAATAATGTTGCAATGCAGAGATTTCTGTGATACGTTGTTGCTGCGTGGGGCTGAATTTCCTGTGAGGATTGAAATTTCTGGGAATTAGAAATCTATAGAAATTTGATTGGGGGTGTTCGATTCAACTTAGAAGTTTGTGTGCACGTTAGTAAGATGGTAAATGTTGAGACCCCACGTAGCATGAGATTTAAACTACTCTCAATTCATTACCTCCAGTCTGTTGAACTCTAGCAGAGCTTGTTGATAATATATCTTACATCTGGAGCAAGACAACAAATTTCAAAAGGAATTTGTGTCTTAAATCCATCGTTCGTAAATACATTAATATAGAAATTAGTAATATAAAGCCTTTATCAATATAAAGGTTTTTGTCAGTTATCAACTGCCCAAAATGTAGAAGTGCTTGAATTGCTCCAATGTTTAATTTCACTGTCAATAAATCTCTTAAAGAAAATCCACCGTAGCTGTCTCAGTGGGCTACTGCGGAGCAACTATGTAATGTATATGTGGTAAAAGGTAATCATACAACCACAGAGGATCGCAATGGGAAACCACCTCAGAAGCCATACTATACCAAGTTGAAAGCTTTAGTACAAAAGTTTGGTCAAGGCCTAGTCATTGTGATATGATAAATCAGCTGATCAATTCATCTTCAGTGAGAATGAGATCAGGCAGTGTGCAGGAATTTGTAATTTGGACCAATTGAATATGCACTAGTGAGAGAGTAGGAGAAAGATATATATATATATATATATATATATATATATATATATATATAGAGAGAGAGAGAGAGAGAGAGAGAGAGAGAGAGAGAGAGAGAGAGAGAGAGAGAGAGAGAGAGAGAGAGAGCCAGAGAGAGAGAGAGAGACAGAGAGAGAGAGACGAGAGAGGACCAGAGAGAGAGAGAGAGAGACAGAGAGAGAGAGAGAGAGAGAGAGAGAGAGAGAGAGAGAGACAGAGAGAGAAAGAGAGAGAGAGAGAGAAAGAGAGAAAGAGAAAGATATATATATATATATATATATATATAGAGAGAGAGAGAGAGAGAGTTGTAGAATTTAATGAAATACTCGAAAGTATCCGATCAATCTAGACTCTTCATAAAGCCAGATCGTTTGATTTACACGGCGGGGTTAAGCGCTACACTGCAGCGTTTGAACAGAACTCTATGATTGCATTATTTTATTGATTTATTGCTTTTATTTCTATGCAGATGCACGCAATGATGGGACAATGGGCAATCAATTGCCTGTTAATTGATGGGATGGAAGCATAGACTGCATTAGTTTCACTTTCACCTTTTTAAAATTCTGGGATAGGACACTGGATTTTAAATCCGTATTAATTAATTTATTAAATTTATACGATTGATTGATTATTAACGTTATTAACTGATTGAACTATTGCCTTATATTAATTGATTGAATAATTGATACGCTGAATGATCAAACAATGATCTATTCAACTCCTGGAAATGTAGAACTGTATTGAGGCTCAAATGTTATGGTTTGTCTACAGATCCGCACGGCTAATTACAAAACTCATGCCACACAACACACGGCTAATTATAGAACTGATGCACTGCCACGTGTCAGGCTGCTATAATACACTGCTATAATTGCTGATAGATGGGTATTTTTAGTATGCAACTAAGCTACAAGTAAAAAGCTGGTAAAGCTTAGGATAACTTCAATTTCCTCACTCGAAAGCGATGTCAGTGACGGGCCAGCCCAGGATTTGAACCCAACACCTACTGATCCGCGGTCGAGTATCTTACCGAATTCGCCACTGGTTCCAGACATTGGATACATCTCAAGTGAGATGTATCCAATAATGTATCAGCGTAAATAGGCTAATAAGCCGGTTGCTTATCGGTAGGTATCTGACAACGGACAAGAATGAGCAGTGTTCAAATCCAGTGATCGCCGACTGATAAGTGAAGAGATTTCTTTTGTAAACTAAAAAGTATCTGTCGAGTAGTCTATATAAATAACATCGACAAAAATTTCGCATCTGACTGTATATAATCTAGACAACTATAAATCTGCCGTTTTCTTAAATATCAGAATTGCAGAAATTCAAACTTAGACAGGGCTTTAACTAGAAAACATCAGAACTGCTACCAATCTCCTTGTATCCTCCATTTCTACAACAATTGGCCTAGAAAATAATTTTAGGACATTTTGATTACGTCCACTTGGCTGCCTTTTTATATTTTCATTACTAAATTTTATTCAGCTGCCTCTTTAAACTATCATATAATTATAAATTGATATATTCCACCTGATGTAAATATTTTAACAATATCATCAATATTCATCACCAACAAGGTGATGAAATGCCACAAAAACTCCGCTTATTAAAAGAGTAATAAACTGAGCACTAAAGAGATTCTATTGTGCTCAACAAACCTTTCAGTTGCTTTTGAACCGTCTTCGTTACGTCAAGCCATGTCTATTCGAGCAAAAACATCATAAATATCAAACATCATTTCTGCCAAACTGCAGGTTAAATAAATAATGTTATTCACGTGGTTGATATAAAAGTTATGTGTAAACTGAATGAAATATGAGCGAAATAAATATTTGTCAAATAAGAAACAGCGTGAAAGCAATGATAGCAAAAACAATTGATCATGAATGCATAAATATATGTAAAGAATGAAGGATGGCTGAAAAATGGATGAATTGAGAATGAAAAATAATTGTAAAGTGAAGAAGAAGGCAACAAAGGAGAGGAAAGAAATAATGAATAAATTTAATGAATGAACGAATAAAATGAATGATTAGAGGCGAGAACTAATGAATGAATTCATTTACTGAATGAAATTATGAATGATTACTGGAGATATTTAACTAATGCATAAATTCAAAGAATGAACGAATTCATGAATGATTGTAGGATTAAATGAGACAAAAATTAAAAATAATAAGCAGGCTATTATGACTAACTTTGACAATAAATTTATTATTTAATTACTCTGAAGTTATTTCGTATTTAAATAATATCATTCTTCCATATGAACTAACCCGTCGTAATGAGAGTTAGCGTATGAGAGTTAACAAGTCAAAAGGAAAGCAGCAGTATTATAGCTTGAATGCATATAACATTAATAGCGACTGAAAATACATTGCAGTGAAGCAGTAAAAACCAACGTCTGTTCCCGGGCCAAAAAGAACTGTCAAAGAACATCAGGCTGGAATTTGAACTGATGGCATCCTGCTTGGAAAGCAAGCGCGCTATCCACTCAGCCACTCAATTGATACATCATTACAAGAGATCGTTCGATTAGAGGTTCGAATACAAGCAAAACCGTCGCTACTGTCCTTTGATGAAATGAAACTACGAACGTTAACTTTAGCACTGACGCAGTATTAAGAACCTACGCATAAATTCTAACAGTAACTGGCATTCATAATAGAAATAACAAGAACTACGTGCGCTCTATGTGCCTTACTCAGCCTTTATTTTCTTTACTCACACAAAAACACTGTACAATAGATCCATTGTAGAATTTTACACCCTAGTGTTATAACGAATAATACTAGAATACTTAGCGAACATACACAAATTCATTACACCTCTAGATATAGAACTAAGATAGGCAGCAAAGAGCAGCACCTCTAGATATATAACTACAATAGGCAGCAAAAGAGCAACACCTCTATATATATAACTACAATAGGCAGCAAAAGAGCAGCACCTCTATAGCTATAGCACTCTGATAGGCAGCAGAAGAGCAGCCTTCCTAAGATATAGAACTACGATAGGCAGCAAAAGAGCAGCACCACTAGATATAGAGCAACGATAGGCAGCAAAAAGAGCAGCACCTCTAGATATAGAACTACGATAGGCAGCAAAAAGAGCAACACCTCTAGATATAGAGCAACGATAAGCAGCAAAAAGAGCAGCACCTCTAGATACAGAACTAAGATAGGCAGCAAAAGAGCAACGATAGGCAGCAAAAAGAGCAGCACCTCTAGATATAGAACTATGATAGGCAGCAAAAGAGCAGCACCTCTAGATATAGAACTATGATAGGAAGCAGAAGAGCAGCACCTCTAGATATAGAACTACGGTAGGCAGCAAAAGAGCAGCCCCTCTAGATTATAGAACTATGATAGGCAGGAGAAAAGCAGCGTTATATCCATGTATATTTACATTCACAATACATGCTCTAAGTAAAATTTCTATCACTATAATCAGCAGTCTATGGGTCAGTTGGTAATTATTTATATTTTGATATATTTTAAATTTTCAAGTGTTTAAAGCATTGCTTTAGAAACACTGCAGACGATATAAAAATTGTGACGGTATAAGAAATGCGCAAAGTAAAATTTCTATCACTATATCAGCCGTCGATGGGTTAGTTGGTAATTATTTATTTATTTCTTGATATATTTTAATTTTCATGTATTTAAAGCATTGCTTTAGAAACACTGCAGACGATATAAGATTTTATGCAATCCTCCTACCAACCCTCTGACGATCGGCGTCCTGATAGTAGAGTCCGAAATAATCCTTCTCCACTAGGTCCAGGTGCTGACAGGCATAGTCCACTATGAACTGTCCCTTAGTCTCCTTCTGTCAATCAATCAATACAACCTTTATATAAGGATATTGATGATGATACCATTAACGGTAATGAAAAATTTAACGATAATGATAATGAAAAAGATAACGATAAATATAACGATACAGGTAAAGATATATGATAAACATAATCATAGTGACAATGATAAAGAGTTCATAAAGAAAGATATTGATAATAGCAATAAATAACGGCTAGTTTCCTACTGCCAATCAATCAATACAAAAATTGATGAAGATAGTGATAAAGATAATGAAAAATATAATGATAGAGAAAATGCTAGAGATAAAGTTAAATAAAGTGATAATGATAAAGAGATGATCAAGCTAATGATGTTGATAATGATAAAGAAAATCATAAAGATAACTGAAAACGATAAGGATAACGACTTCGACAGTGACAGAGTTAAATATTACCAGAATAATATTGGAAATAATAATGATAATTATGCACGGCCATTATTATTACAATCATGATAATGATAATGATATTACAATCATGATAATGATACAAATAATGACGATAATAGTTCAAGCAACATCAGTACATCAGTTCAAAGCAGATTTTTAATTCCGCACTTCAGATAAAAAGATCTTCCAGTTTAATGATATTCTAAAAATAAAGACCCTCTAAATCTCAAACAATAATCTTAGCAAAGTGACAAAATAAGAGCTAAGGAATATTATTGTAATATAAATTGATCAGCACGTTAGTTAATGATTGATACTGCCACTGATTGATTAATTTAGCGGGATTTCGAGGAGGAAAGCTTTAGTATGCTTAACTTCAAGGTTCAGATGCATAGGGCTTCTCTTCATTCTAGCTATAGTCTCAGAATTTTCGTTACAATAAGAGTTATGTGGATGGCCATCAACCTTTGAAAAGGAAAAACAAATTCGCTATCTAAACTCGTGAGTTATAATGCGCAAAATCTCTCATCATGTGGGTTGAAATTTGGACGTCAACATCATCATCATTATCATCTCTCTCTCTCTCTTAGTGCTCCGTCTACTGGCAGGTCCAAGGTATGTAAAGTCTCCACGCTTCTCAGTCTTCCGCTTTCCTCTTCATGTCCAAATATGAGTGGATCTTTAAATCATCTAACATACCCAATCTCGGCCTGCCTCTGCCTCTTTTTTCTTCCATTCTGCTTTCTATGACCTCTTTTAGTAGACTTTTCCCCCATTATCGTAGATCCCTTTAATCCCAGCTTAACTTGGGTCGGGATACGAATATACCAGACCTTCTCCACTCTTCTCTGTCCCATACCATATCATCAGTCAAATTCAATACCCTACTCTTTCTTCTATTTGATTTTTAAAATTTGAAGCAATTTCTGGAGCCTAGGCGCTCACCAACCGAATGCTTTTCTGACGTTGGACTGTATATTAGTGCTTTAGTTATCTTCTACGACACGTGCAGTCACCGGTTGGTCTATTATTCAAACAACCAGTACACAATACGTGGAAGGTCGTCAACAACTTAAATATTTATTTAAAAAGATATTTAAAACATGTGTACGTTTACCTTATGATCAATTTATTGATATGATTGGCTAGTTGCTTGAAGGACTGCTCAATTAACTTTAGTTTCTTTGATTCTAATTAAATAAATTGAACGGCTGATAGACTGGCTTTTTGAATGACAATCTATTTAATCAGTATCATAAATATAACTATTCAATGGCTTATTGAATACACAATAAATCGATTGATTTACTAACCTGGAATGTAACTGATAACGAATCAGTCTCATCTAAGAACTGAATGCTGCACGTGTGGTGTATGTCCTCATACGGTCTACCGCGCTTCAATTTCAGACTCCCGCCCTTTAGCATGTTGACCTTTTTTAAATCGATTTTCTCAAAGAATCAAATCCGGAATCTCACAAATAATCGAAAATCCTTAAATCTACAAGTCAAACGCAATCGAAGCTAATTTACGGAATAAACGACTTTCCTCCACCAAACTACGAAAACCTTGAGAAAACCTACGACGCAAAATCTCTACTGCAAACGACACGAAAAGAAAAACTATTTCAAGCGAATATAAAAAGCGTCAGTAGTATATAACGATATGTGTCACATCTTTTCAGTTCAGAATTAGCGCAATGCTGCTACATATGCTAGGTCTCTATGCTACTAAAGCCGTATTTCTCCGCTCAAACAGAAGAGAAAATAAATCGATGCTTTTTAACGTGTCGGTCATGTGTATTCTAATTGGTGTTTGATAGCGGAAAGCGCGTTGAATATGATCGAGGCTGCTTCTACCAAGTCTTCTAGCGTAGACAAAAGAAAACCAGCCTCAAGTGGTAGGTAGCATCAAAGAAGCATTTAGAATATTACAGATAATATAATCTAACTTTGGTAAAATATTTTTCGGTGGCTTTAGAATATTGCAATAGAAAGCCACGTGATCCTGAAGTTTGGAAAGGATTTATAAAATTTATATAAACATAATGTTAGCCTTGGTCTTGCAAATTTCGCTCCACTTCAACTTTGTTTTAAGCTTAAAATAAGAGTTTATTCATGCGCTGACTGTCAATTATTGACCAAATATCTTGATATAAATCGTAGTGTATCCATTTCATCATCTCAGCAAGGAATTTAACTTAAAATTGACGCAGTGGGAAACAAAATAACATGCAATGAACACCTTATTTTTTTATTCATATTTCTTTAAGGCAGCCTTTTAAAAATTTATATATTGATCTGTATTTAAGTCCCATTTTGTTCATGCTAGAAAAATGTCAGTTTTACCTGTGAAAATTTTGAGGCGCATTAAATGTTTCCGGTAAAAAGCAATTTCATCAGCTGCATGCCATTCAATCCTAATGTAACCGCTGAGACGCTTAATTGCCATTATGCTCATGTTTCAACGGATACATAGAACAAGTTATCAGTCTATCTAGCGGTCTGCCACTATATGCTATTTTTGAAATCACCATTTTCCACACATTGAACACAATGAAACCTTCCTATCTACCTAATGTCCATGACCTGAGACCAACACGTAAACCTCCATTCCGCTAGTACCCTTTCTTGGACTAACCATCGGGACTTGTGCTTGCACCGTTTTGGACCCCTCACTCTGCTCATCCGTTGTAAGTTTGTTCCATAGTGTTCGATGTTGTCATGGACAACAGTAGCACTCTAATGTATCGTTGTTGTTGTTAAAGCTACAGGACCGGGTGGTCATTCATCGTGGTTTCTCAGGCTATCTGCTCCAGCAATTAGCCGCTTACCAAACTTATTAGTATTTCAATTTCCCACTTGTGTATTCGCACACAATGGAAAACTTCAGTTATTGAACCTAACGTAAGACATGTAATTTTAGCAGTTATTGAACCTTTACGAAAGACTTGTAAGTTGAGCAAGAGCTCTCACTCTTTGCATTAGACTGCAAGGATGAGCTGAGTAATTTATGTGATAGTTTGCCAATTGGATTGCTGTTCAAGTCGCCTTAATGATATATAATGATGCATTCAATGATGCATTTAATTATGCATTTACTGAGGTTTAAGGTTGTAATTTACGACATCATCAATACGCCTCATTCTGTATAGTAATAATGTCGTAAATTACAATCTAATTATAGGTTGTAAATTATTAAATAACCTTTTTCTACAACAAAGCATAAATAATGCGTTGATCATCATTGACTACAGGTGAAGTTAAGAAAGATAGATATTAACTAAATAAAATTAAGTAAATTAGCTAAATTAAATTAACTACATAAATCTTAAATTTCAATTACCGGAATATATCGCGAATTCACGCGAAGGGTTGGTTTATAACATCGAAGTTGTAACTCTGTTTTATATGTACTTTTTTGTCGGCGTGGTTTATTTCCGTATCAATACCTACAAGCAGCGCGGCTAGGAATAATATAATAGATGCATTGAAACAGGCTGAGAGCTGCCGTAGCGCAGTCACCTGTGCGGCTTCTAATTGCAGACATAACATTACGTGTACTAATAATGGCCAGTAGAAACTCAGAATCAAACTGTCTTATAGTAATAATAGCCATTAGTAACACTCTTATTATAAAAATAGCCATTACCTACACTCATATAATAATAATAGCCTTTATAAAGTAACACTTTTATAAGAATAATAGCCATTAGAAATACTCCAGCTGCCCTAACATCTATGAGATGTTTACTAATTACGGCGTCTTTTCAATAGTTTGGTAAATACATGGTTAACGTCATTTTCATCTCTCGAAAGCGATATCAATGACTGACGGGAGAGCCCAGGATTTCCACCCACACATACTAATCCGCGGTCGCATATCTTACCGACATCGCCACTATATCCAGGTTTGGACATAGTGATGCACTACAAATACAAATACAATAAAACCCATACAAATACAATAAAACCCATACAATAAAACTCATACAAATACGATAAAACCCATCACTACAAATACAATAAAACCCATCACTACAAAGCATCTAGTTGCAGTGATGGGACGTCCCTGACATCATCCTTGTATGGGGAACGAACGTTAAATCTTTATTATTATTATTATTATTATTATTATTATTATTATTATTATTGTATGTGTAAGTATAATTAGAGAGACGGAGAAGAAGGTATGCGTATATTTGGTGGTAAATATGATGGTTTATAATATGTTCAATGATTCAGACTAGTAAATTATTGTTTTTAGAATTTGAAAACATGCAGTAGTAATATTAATATTAATAGTTGATTCACTAGGCCTACATGTAAGTGTTCCGCTGCAATTAGTAACTACATGTAGAAATACAATGTCACTCAGACATAGTCAGTGGTTATTTCTGTTGTCAGCCTGTGTCGTTCATTTTGTCATCAGATGTAGCGCTTTGTCATACCGTATGTTGTGTTCTACAATATAATAATGCTGATATCATAACACCAAAAATTAAATAAATGTCGGTTCTAATCTAACCAATAGAAAACACAAATAACATAATTTGAATACCGCAAATATATTTTTCTATAATGTTCTCTCTCTCTCTCTCTCTCTCTCTCTCATTCACTCACTCACTCTCGCTCTCTCTCTCTCTAATTCTCTGCAAAGTGGCAGAGTCTAAGTTACACATTGTTACACAGTCTTCCTTAAAGCTCCATAAATATTATTCTATAGATCAATACGTTTGTCCCTTTAAATAAAGTCGTGCCTTATTCGTATTTTATGTAGCCTATAGTTTGGGAAGATATGGCTTCTGAAGTGGTTTTTCATTGTCGTCTTCAGCTGTTACTTTGTCGCCTCTTTCGACAATTGCAGTTAACAGTTAGTAAATTGTTTCGGTGTCCCGGGCACTACACAGGATGACATTCTTCTAGAATTTTTAAAATCAAAATCTACTTCTAGACTAATGCTGACTGAATAAACCAGAAAAGCAGATGTAACATACATGTATAACTCAATATACTATACAACGGTATGATATAGGGTCTATATATATACATGTATATATATATATATATATATACATATAATATAATAATATAATATAATATCATAACATATATCATAATAACATAATATATATATATATATATATATATATACATATATATATATATATCTTCTTTTTCAGTGCACTGCCAAGTGTCAGGTTCAAGGTACATATTCATACTCAAAGTCTGCTTTCTCGCTTCGTAAGAGCACTCTTTAGATCAAACCAGTTAATCCTTTCACAAAGTCTATGCCTTATCCATACCTTATGTAGCCTATAGCTTGGGAAAAGTATGGCTTCTGAGGTGGTTTCCCTTTGCCTTCCTCAGTTAGATGGATTAATTACCATTTAATCCTGGGGGAAAATATT
This sequence comes from Enchytraeus crypticus, assembly GCA_905160935.1. Taxonomy (NCBI): domain Eukaryota; kingdom Metazoa; phylum Annelida; class Clitellata; order Enchytraeida; family Enchytraeidae; genus Enchytraeus; species Enchytraeus crypticus. The sequence goes on along the minus strand of CAJHZI010000741.1, from coordinate 1,761,334 downwards.
TCATGGTGAGGTGTCCCCTCTTGCCATCCTCAGCTCCTGCCTTTAGTCGCCTCTTACATACACGCGGCAGATTGTTTGCGGTTGCCCAATTCTGCAGCGGTCCAACCACACCCGAGCACAACACGGGGAATATATATATATATATATATATATATATATATCGTTTATATACATTTATACAGTATATATATATATATCTATATATATATATATATATATATATATATATATATATGTATATATATATTTATATCGTTTATATATATAGGAAATATATATGTATATATATATGTGTGTGTGTATATATATATATTTATATATATATACAGTATATTTATATACATATATATATATATATATACAAGTATATATATATATATTTCATATTATTATATGGTATATTATTATATATTGATACTATTGTACTGGGTTACGTTTAACATGAATACTATATTTGTTAACTAAGGGCGTTACAGACCAGGGGTCATGGAAACCACATGCCAACTCTTTGTAACAAAATAGACATCTAGACTAAATCGGAGAGTACAAAAGCTCTGTAATTATTAAATTCTACAGTGTTGTATAACGAAGTAAAATACTTCGTTACAATTAAAAGTACTCAACCGATACTTTTACTTGTAACGAAGTACCTAATTTGCTTGGGTACTTTTTACTTGTAACGAAGTAATTTTTGTAGTACTTTTTACTTTTACTTTACATCCGTGGAAGTAAAGAAGTCGCGTCACATTTGAAAAATTATGGATACGTCAATCGCCAAATTTTTAATGCATAACAAAATATCATAGCCGCCTGCTTTTAGTTTGATTTTGGTAACATCTGTATGACGTAGATCAAACGTTTTGATATCCGCCTAGGCTTACCGTACATTGACCTACGTCATTTCAATAGTTAAGCTTTGAAATTTCTTCTCATAGTATAGATCGGTGGTTCCCAACATGCTTACCCCAATGGCAGCTATTTTTCCTTTCAGGTCGACCTTTGAGTTCCTTTAGCAGTCATATATTGTTTAGAATTAATTAAATAATATTTCGAAGATTTTTATTATATTTTAATGTCAACAGTCATATAGGGGCTGGACTACTTCGGTAGTCCAGGGACGTCAACCAAGCTAAAAAGAGCTCGACTGTCTGCTGCATGGATGATTTGTTTCGAGAATTTAGCCTTACCTAGCTCTCTCTCTCTCTCTTTAACTCTCTTTCTCTCCCTCCGTCCCTCCCTCCCTCTCTTTCTTTCTCTCTCTCTCTCTCTCTCTCTCTCTTTCTCCTCACTCTCATACTCAAGACGTCATTACTCAATAGAGGGCGCACCATGTCTGGCGTCCGATTCACTTGCAGGGTTTGGCCTGGAATGTTGCACCGGCCGCTTTTCGTTTATTTCATAATGCTTGAAATATATATTTAGTCAATTTTCAGATAATACTAATTCTGTTCTACTTGTGCTTTAAGTTATCGAAGATGCCGGAGTCAAGCATTAAACAAAAGTGTCAAGTTCCAAATTGTGTAGAAGAAGTTTTAATAGCATGCAACAAATATGCGGCGTATTCGTGTTACGGTCACAAAGAAACCAATTTCAGTGTTCATGGAAATAAATCTCTACCCAATTTGTCTGCCGAACATCCCTGGCCGTATTTGTCATCCATATTTGAATTGATCAAATGTGAAGGAAAAATTTATCGCTTTAAATGTCAAAATTGTAGTAATTCTATCAGTTCCTTCTGCAACAGTTCATCAAATTTAAAGAAGCATGTTGAGGTATATTATTTAGCTTTATTTAGTCATTCGTATTCACAGGGGCGGATCCAGGTAGTTTTTAAGGGGTCGAAATTCTTTATATAGTGTCCAATTTTGGTTTGTTTGACATCACGAGGAAGTAACAAATTTGTATGTAATCTTAAAAAATTCTTCAGAAATAAAGCGAGAACCTTTTTGCACGTTCATTTTGGATTGGAACCGATTTAATTTTAGCCTAAAAATTATGCTGCAGCAGTGATATTTGAATGATCGACGGGATTATTTTATTGATTTATGGATTGATTATTTTTTAATTCTGGAGAAGCATGTGTATGTGTATCGAACATTGTTTTAGTTCAGGAACTTTAGACCTGAACTTTAATTTTCATTAGCCTTTGTTTTTCAGTTTAGTTTTTAATTGGAATTACATGTAAATCAAGTAATTTGAAACTAATTTGAGAATGTTTAAAAAGGTTCCATCAATGTATCTATTTTTTCTTTAAAAAATATCAATACTTTTACTTTTTACTCAAAATACTACTTTTTTGTCGAGTACATTTTACTTAAGTAAAATTTTGATTCAGTACTTTTTACTTTTACGTTTACTTTCACTAACCATTTACTTTTACTTTTACTTGAAGTAATTTGCCGAGTACTTTTTACAACACTGATTCTAGCTTAGAAAACATTAACAAAGTAGGAGTTATTGCAAAATTAACTCAGGTGAAGCTGATAGAGGGCATGCTTTAGCTCTTAATAATGTTCATTTGTTCACAGAATCCGGAGCCGGCTGTGGCTGGAGACAATGGCGATTTATGTAAGATATTCGACCGCGGATCAATATGTGCGGGGTTCAAATCATGGGGTCGCCGTCTCTGAAATCACTTGGAGTGAGGAGACTGACTATAACATTAGCTTTAGCTTTTTTACTGAATGGCAACGCTATTTTCGTTGAAAACTTGTTAAAAATTGCCACTGGTTGTCAGGGCTTCTTGGTTTTTTATATGTAGAGGCAATTGAATATCAATTGCAATTCTTTAAATGAAAGTTAAATGAATTACAATGCACCGGGTGTTTGGCGTTGCTATTCTATAGGGTTGAGCCATTCTCTGTGTTGAGCCCGGGTGTGGTTGGGATCACTGCAGAATAGGAAAGCCGCTAACAAGCTCTAGCGTTGTAAGAGGCGACTATGGCATGAGCTGAGGAAGGCAGAGGGGACCCACGTCACGGTGAATTTTTCCCGCATGATTAAACGGCAGTTAATTCATTATATAACGGATGAAGGCAAGAGGAAACCACCTCAGAAACTATATTATTCCCTAGCTAGAGGCTACATTAAGTTGTGGATACGGCATTGATATTTGAATGGATTAACTCGTTAATCTATGGTGTGCACTTTGTGGAGCGTGAAAGCCGTGAGTAAGAATATTTACCTTGGACCTGCCGCTTAGCAGAACAATAGAGAGCGAGATTCTATAGGGGCTAAACTTAATAGGAGCTACATGTACAATCTATTGCCAGTATATGAAACCATCGAAATTCAATTCCAATAACAAAGAGTATTCATTCACCAGATGTCAGAAGATGTCGTCTTAAATAAAGATAAAGTCTATAATAGTGCCAAATGGAAGACCCCTTGTGTATATTGCTGTTCACTGGCTGTTGCAAGCTCTCTGAAGAGAAATTAATTAACAAAAGTTTTTGATCGAAGTACTACATACCAAAGGCAATTCTTTGAAATATAACATAGTTCCTTCCAATAATAGTTTAATTCTTGGCGTAAAAATGCATAACTTTTGAATGTTATTTTAACTTACTATTTTCTTTGTCATATACTACAAGGAGTAAATTGTTATTTTATGCTATCATGGCCTAGGCACAACTCTGACAACATATAATCAGTGAGAATCTAGTTTAAATAGTTACTGACACAGTTGTTTGTGCAGAATTTCCTTACAGAAGGGAATTTTCACTATTTGGAATGTCATTCTGACATTGCTACTTAATTTCGAAAAACGAAGTAAAATTCTGTACTGTGGAGACTAAAATGCCATAACGATAGCTTTAGAGTAAAATTGCAGTCTCCCAGGTTTAAGCATTTTGTCCTTAGTACTTTAAATTTTTTATTTATAATATAGGGTTTGGCTACATATTCAGTACTGAAAAAGTGAGAAAGAAATCGATTGATCTCTTTCATATCGAGTTATAAATAACTTCTTCTTCTTCAGTGCACTGCCAAGTGGTAGGTTCAAGGTACATATTCATACTCAAAGTCTGCTTTCTCGCTCCATAAGAGCACTTCTTAGATCAACAAGTTAATTCCTTCACAAAGTCTATGCCTCATCCATACGTTATGTAGCCTATAGCTTGGGAAAATATGGCTTCTGAGATGGTTTCCCGTTGCCTTCCTCAGTTAGGTGGATTAATTACCATTTAATCCTGGGGGAAAGTATTTCATGGTGAGGTGGGTCCCCTCTTGCCATCCTCAGCTCCTGCCTTTAGTCGCCTCTTACGTACACGCGGCAGATGGTTTGCGGCTGCCCTATTCTGCAGTGGTCCAACCACACCCGAGCATAACACGGGGATAAATAACTATAACCATAATAAATAATTATACCCAAATTATATAATTATAATTATTATCATAATATAATCCTCCAAAACTGAATACCTTTCAATTGGCACTTCTTTCCAAAGAAATAAAATTACTAATAATTTTGTTAATTTTCAGAATCTTGCTCTTTCACATTCTCGATCCGCCAAAAACCTTGGAGTCATATTTGATGAAAACCTTGACTTTAAATCCCATATCTCTTCTGTTTGCCGCGCTTCTTTCTTTCAGATTCGTCAGATTAGGTAAATACGTCCATCCCTTACTAGAAATTCAGCCACTATCCTTGCTAATTCTATAGTTCATTCAAAGCTCGACTACTGTAATTCATTATTACATGGATTGCCTACTTCTTCTCTCAATCGTTTGCAGCACGTCCAAAATTCTCTTGCACGTGTTGTTTGCAAGTCCTCTCGACTTCAATTTCGCTCTCTTTCTTTTCTTCGCAGACTTCACTGGCTCCCTGTTAATCAACGCATAAACTATAAAATAGCTCTATTAACTTTCAAAACTCTGCGATTTGGCAAGCCTTCTTACTTATCTGAAATTCTTCTTCCCTATCGTCCCTCATGTTCACTTCGTTGCACCGATGCCAATCTTCTCTCAGTTCCAAATATTCTCACATCATTGGGCAGACGTTCTTTTTCTTACGCAGCACCCACAATCTGGAACTCTTTACCTGCTAATCTCGGCTCTTGTTCTTCGCTTTCAATATGCTCTAGCAAGCTTAAGACTTATCTTTTCCCACCATAGACATAATCAATCTACCCTGACCATTTCTGATCACCGGACTGGCTTTCGTTTAGGATCTTACTTCTCCTCAGTACATTTCTTTTGCAGATTGGTCTGGGTGAATTGATCTGTAGTGACGTGTGCTGTTGGGGACGTCCCTGACATCATCCATGGGTGAGGAAACGGACTTTAAACCTTTATTATTATTATTATTATTAATATATTAACATCATTATATATAAATTCTATCCATAATATGTAATTATAATTATAATATATAATTGCAATCATGATAGGGCCTATATAATTATAGTTATATATATTATGATTTCAACTATAATTTAGTGTAATTTTACTTCATCTCCATGTCGCTCTTCATCATATTAAAGCAAAATTTAGGGTCTCTTTCGGTAAATAACGGAGAGTAAAATACAACGATCAGGCTAAAATTCGAATCTTTGACGTCTGGCTTGACAGACATGTCATCAAGTAAGTTATTCAGCATGTTCAATCATAGGACTGAATTTAAAACTACTTACTCAAATTTTCATTACCTGCTGAGCTACGTGTAAGAGTATGAAATATATTTGCGCCAATCTGTTAGTAATATTTTAGTCGAGTTTCCGTCTGAACTTAGTCTGAACTCTGAGTCACAAATAAAAAGTAATTTCTTACAAAAAGAAATAAATATAATGTATATGAGATCTTAGAGTTCAGTAGAATAGAGTTAGAGTACATTTGTCACTGAGCGAATTCCCAGTCACGAACTACAACTATATAAAAACATCTAAAGTAAAAACTATATAAACACAAATTAACTTAACAGATAATATAAAAGGAACTACATAACTTCGTCAATGTATATTGCATTGCAATTGTTCAGATTGTTCTTCTTGACTACATTAAATCTCATAAAAGTGGATTTCTTGTAATTAACCGATCTTCAGACCGTGATCTCAAAGCGACCTTAGTCTCGATCTTTACACTTCAGAGCTATCCTTGAGCCTCTACGTCTAACTGTCACGCCTGACAGTCCGTTGTTGGTAACTTGAGCAATTCTTCCTCATTGCTCTGTTCATTAGAAGCTTCCACAACGATCACCTCTTGATAATCAACTGAATTGAGCTTCCACTCAGTGCCAATACCGTCAGTAGCTGTTCGTAGCGATGTTGTTGGGATTACCAGAAGACCATTTGGAGCAAAGGTGGAATGATGTTTTGAAGCTGCGTTGACTGTATGAGGGCTACTTGTGAGCGAAGCTCGAGGTTGACTGGCAGACACCTTGGTAAATACTTCATTCTCAACTTGACCCAATGATCTTTCTGAAGCTTGGAATCTTCTGTAGCAGCACGACTCCATGCAGATGGAATCAGGAAAGTAAGATCCTTCCACGTTCCAATTTCTGAAGCATGGTTGGAATCCATTGCTGAACGCACTGGCTCTATGAAACACATAAATGATAGGATTCAATATTGTGCTGAAAACTGCGAGTAGAACGGCAATAAACATCAAGCTATTAAAATGTTCATCCAAATATTTATTTGATTGAATCAGTTCCGGAAAATGAGAGGAGATTGCGTCGAGTAGAATTACTGCAAATATTGGCAGCCAGCAAACGATAAAAGACGCCACAATGATCGTTCCAGTTTTGGCAGCTTTCCAGTCTTCCTTATGAATGATCATATTGAGGCAGGATGTCTCAGACGTGACAGCTGCAGTGCTGGGACCACTGGAACTGCTTCCACGGGCAATCGTTCCACTTGATGGACGTTGAAGGGAAGATGACCTGGCCAGATGATAAGGAGTCCAGTTGACGGAATTGGACGTCACACTACGGCGTGACTCATTTGCTGACGTAATAATTACATCTCTGACGTCAAAGCCGTTGTTAGAGGTCGAGCTATTACGTCGAGCTTGGGCCGCCGTTCTTCTGGCAGCTTTTACCACCGTTATGTATACGAATGATATGATAATTAAAGGTCCCAGAAAACCAGTTACCATCATCATTGTTGCTCCTACTAAGTATAAACGTTCAGCGAGTTTGGTGTGATCTCCGTTGGTGCGCTGCTCATTTGTGTCATGCCAGAAGACTTTTAAGAACAAGCGTCTCATTGAGGAACATGATAAATAGCTATACAATTTCACCGGGGTATAATAAAGCGAAGAATCATCGGAGGAATTAACGAATTTCGTTAACTTTGTTGGGTTGGTTTCCTGCTGCATTTTGTCTATGCTGAGTATATTTTCAGAGGATTCCTTTCTCATATGTCCATTGGTTGAAGCTGATGCTCTAGATTCACCGGTAATAGTTTGTAGGAGAACAGAAAAATTTTCATCCACATTTTGAACAACATTAAGACGAAGATTTCCATGCTCATCAGAAGCTTTCAATATATGGTTATAGCTGTTAGATCTATCAGGTGATATAATGTCATTTACAGCTCTGAAGTTGGTTGACCATTTCTTTGATTCAGGCACCTCAAGGCCTATAAATATGATCGTGACTAAGACGGCTACTGGCCACATTGACGCCATTGCCATCCAGGCTCTGCGAGCTGTAACGCGCTTAGCATAATGCAGCGGGCTGCTGACAGCGCAATATCTGTCCAATGAGACTAGTACCAGAGAAAATATTGAACCAATCATAAATGTCGGTACTACGAGTGCAAACAACTCTGAGATTACTCGAGCTCTTAGGCTGCAATATTTTATCCCAAGCTGTATCGCTTCTGCTGATTGGTAGGATTCAAAATTCAAAATGACAAATGCCGAGATAGATAGGTTTAAGAGTATATTCGACGCTGCTAGATTTAGTAGAAATCGATTTGAGATTGTTATCGTGGAACGACGTCGCCTTTTAAAAACACCGAGTGATACAAAAACGAATGCGTTCAGTAAAATTCCTGCAATCAGCAAAGTTATTAGGCTGGATCTTCTAAGTGTCTGGAAAATTTCGTCACCGGAATTTGTTTGTGTTGTGATAACTGAATCCTCTGAGTCATCCTCTAGTTTCATTATTCCGGAAGTTGTAAAGTATCTAGATGACTTCATATCAGTATTGACAACTTCAGCAATTGATGATAAATATGGCGTACCCATTGTTAAATTTGCTATTGAGCTTCTTTTTGATTAGTTGTTCTGAAAGAGAAACACATTTATGTATTTCAAATTAACGATTTCTAAATGTGATCCAAAGTTGGTGTTTAAGACTTTAGGTATGGCTAAATCATTTCGCAATAATATTGAAATAATCTAATAGAAAACCCGATAAATTAGAAAATGAAATTTTAAAATAAATTGATACTCAAGATCATTAGTCAGTATATATGTACAGCTATATATTTTGTTGTTCTCGTCAAACCTTCAAAGCTATATAGGCCTACGTTTAAATGGATAAACCTGCTTCAAACGATTTACCAGCTTGTCCTTGATAATGCCTTGACAATGCTGTCGGATGAAGAAGTAAGCATTAAATCGCCCTTAGAGGATTCATGTTCAAAATATTTTATAACGATCACATAAAAGCGAAGTAAATATACAATTAAAATTAAATTTCTAAATCACAATAAAGTTGCTAGGGTCCACGAGGGCTGACATTCAACCCGTACTTCTATCTATTATCAGATAAGTATGTTGTCAACTTGGATATACACTCAAATAAATTAAATATCACAAATGGCACTCTAATATCGTTACGGAATAATGGCACTCTAATATCCTGAATGACACCCTAATATCATAATAATGACATCCTAATATCATGAATGACACCCTAATACCATAATAATGACATCCTAATATCACGAATGACACTCTATTTTCATGAATAGCATTGTAGTAACCAAATGATATTAATATCATAAAAGTGGCAATATAATATCATAAATATTATACATTTTAAACAAAAAGTTACTATCCTTTATATAATTGAAAATATATAGTCAGCGAATTACATATTCTATAAGTATATGTACATGTCTATAACATATCACTTAAGTCATGTATAAATACGCCACCTGTAGTATTTGCGCATGTAAATGATTGTGAACGATGTGTCAATAATGACGAATTATCTTGCTAATTGCAAATGAAGTGTATCTTGTATAATTAATCTTAATAAAGTAATAAATAAAGTATCATAAATATCCGTTGTAATTAAATGATAATTACAGTGCTATCCACTATTACCGGCTAGTAGTTTAGTTGATTGCACGCTTATCTTATTAGACAGATGCTATTTGTTCTAAACCCGTAGGATCACCTCCAAAGAGATACTATCGGCAGCGAAGAAGAAGTTAAACTTAGCTTCATTCTAGATATTTCTGTTAAATAATTAACATAACCTTCAATATAGTTAAATCATAACATATTGTTAACTCATTAACATATTGCTAAATCACTAGCGTATTGTTATATCATTAACATATTCAAGGAGTACGTGACAGTATACAGCCTTACTCTCTATGATCGCAGAGACATAGGTGTATGAATGAGCTTTCACGTCCTTGCTGGGCTGGTTTTATAGTCCAAAATCTCCTTGTAGTCTGCCACTAGCATGCAGCAACCTGCGCAAATAAAACTTGACTGCTAAGCTAGGGCAATGATATATGCGTAAATATTTTGAAATTAGGCAAATAATGCCTCATTGGTATATGTATAGAAGTGTTATATTATACACGAGGTCCAGATTTTTTAAATAGTACTTCCAGGATATAAATTTTTAATAATTTCCTTCGAACACTTATTAATGATGACAAGGTGAGTGTGTATCACAGATTAAATTCACCAATTACGGTCGATAATTTGCAATCCACTTGATGCCGAAAAGGATAGCAAACAAAATATTATGTCAACTCAAAGCATCGTTTTGTCTTTTACAATCGTAATTTGATGGATTTAGCAATGAAATCTTATGAAGCTTTGAGAGCTTCCCTTCAATCTACTGCTAAATTGCACTAACTAGACCAGATATCTTAAATTTATAAAAATAAATAATTCTAGAGAAATTACAAAATGACATAAAGTCAAGAGGAGAAATTTCCATGCCAAATAAAACTATTTGGCAATCAACTTATTTATTTCCTCTTTTCGACTCTAATGTAATATCGCTAAATTATCTAAATTAATGATTTAAATTAAATTTATTTAATTGTGAGTCCGTAATTGAGGAGCATATATCGTATGCTATCCTGATCAATGACATGCATTCAAGAAAGAAATATGACCATTTTAGCTTTATCATTTTCGCTTTAGAATTTTAGGTTTATCATTTTGCTTCATCATTTTAGTTTTGTCCTTCTTTCTGTTCCTTTTTTCAGCATAAATATGATATCCTGAAAACATTGAAATGGGAGCACCAGAATCTACCAGAATGCGACCTCATTCAACTGAATAGTCTAATCTATTAGTCGATGAATCACAGATGCTCTTCTTTTCTTTAACTCGTAATCATTGAGATATCCACCTTATTCTCTTTCTTACTACTAACGGTGTAAAAAATGTACGATGTTTCGTGACGCATAAATCACTACTTGCTAGAGTAGGCCTATTGTTTTTACAAACATGATGCAAGGACTTTGGGATTAGATAAATAAGACTCAATCAAGTGAATTTTATGCTCAGTAGCTCATTGGACTCCAATAAACTACTAAACATTGGGGCCGATCGCATCATTTAAAATTTTTGAAATCTGTAACCATGGCAATAATTTTATACACATAAATGCAATCAAAACTTAAACTTTATACTCTGCATCCAGTTTGCTTTTGAAGCAAAATTTAATATATCGCACATTCATATCCGATCCGGTTGAAGATTATGCGAGAGTTGACCTCCTTCCTCTACAGCCTTAAATTTTGTCGCTACTTGCTAAAAATAAGGTAACAACAAATGCACGTGGCATTCTGGCCACGAGCACTCCTTTAAATTAAGTTTAGCGGTAAACTAACAAGAACTATTATCAAATATTTTTAACGAGTTTTAATCAAATTGATAACATTTAGCTAGGTTCTGATTCAGACTGCTACTGAGGTAAATTATTTGATAACGTTATTAATGTGTTTATCCGAGTGTTGTATCAGGGTTGCTGAAAATAGACCAACCGTGAACTGTACGTGTCGTAAAATGCTAAAATGCATTAAGTTAAAAACCAACAAAAAAGGAAATTCGCTTTGAAAGCGCCAAGGCTATAAGAATTCCTAAAAATTACGTTGTACGAATAGAAAAGAAGATCCAGTCGTACGCCGATCCTAGTTTATATGGGATCCAATGGATAATATCGATGAAAGATGATGTTATTAATATGTTCAAGCAAATTTTAATATTGTTGCTGGTAGCAATTAGAAAGTATGGTATTGTCTAATAATTCATTTGACTGATTTTATCAAAATGTCATAACAGAACTTTTACCTCCATTTCCGAAATGAATTTTGATTTAAAGAAAACACATCGAAGACTAAATCTTATGAAAGTTCAAAATTAAAATAACACATTTCCGAGTGTTCTAGAACAATATTAAACAGACGTTTATGTATATTTGGTTTGCGTAGATAAAATTTACGTAAATAGCAATAATAATAAGCTGTATCTATTTATCTAGTTTTGTGTGTTCAATTATTAATTCATTTAATAAGTTATTTATTTAGCGTTGCTGTCGTCACTGACAACTTCAAGAACTCTGGAATCAAAACCAAGCCGACTAGCAAAAAACAAAAGAGTCCAAATTGGTGCATATCCCATTTTCAGATCAGGTAAACAGTCAAACGAGAACAGTCAAATAACTTTTTCATCACTAGTGACTTTTCCAGTGCTTTTCTTACATGAGCACTTTACTGGTATTGCAAAACCTAACAAGAAATAACGTAATAGAATGCTACTTTTATACACGATAAGAAATCACATAATAATAAAATGACAACGAGAAATAAGAGATACTAAAATAGGGATAGAAAGATACGATGATAAGTAGTAAAGGCATTTAGCAAATCTTATCATAAATTCCTCAGTGTTAAATTTGTACATTTATCTAACTAAAATGGACTATCTGAATGTTTTATCGAATACGATTGAGATCAAGATGGTTCTTTATTTCTGCGTTGAAAGTTCATGTTTTGGGCTTTTATATAAAACCCTTTGCGAGCACTAAAAAGTAAATTGCAAATACATGCTTTTTAAACATAAACATCGTGATATCGCGATATCATGTGAAGAAAGAAAATAAGTCTTTAATTCCCCATATCCAAACATCGGTTCCTAAAACCTCTCAAATCTTTACGAAATAAGAAAATGGACTATCGCATGCGCCACATTTTGGACAAAACTTGAGATTATAGTTAGATAACGAAAGTATCGTCGAATCATGCTTTTCGATTGCTTACATGACAGTTTAACGTTATAAAGATTTTAAGATATCATAATGTTATACATGTACATGAAGAGACATGATGCTATTTATAATTTAAATGTTACAGCAGATTTAGAGCAGACCGAGTGAAAAATAAATGCATAATAAGAAGGTGCATTTGCCTGTGCTCCGCAACATCGTTTTGTTTATTTGCAAAAGCGTTTCAGCTGGTGCTTGTTTGTGGCAAAGTGTTGTCCACTATCTCTTTTCAGATATTTTTCAGACATTGTCCAGTCTCACGGATAGGTTCTCCCGGAGAATTCAGTGTAATGCAAATAAAGCTAAATTCTAATGTTTGATGATAATTGCACGATGACGTGCCGAATTCAGGAAACATGTTTCAACAATTCTTAACCTTTGGATTGAATCGCCAAAATTTAAATTCATGCCTAAAGAAGAGTAAAGCAATGTAGAATAATAAAAAACTGCAAAAAGGGCCACTCGGGTGCAATGTATGTTCTGGATGCAATACAACACTATCTACGTTCACTTAGGTCTTCAAGGAAACAGCCAGATAGCTATCCATTGAATTGGTCAAATTTATGAGAATTTACATCCGGATTGGTTCCCTTGGGTTTTTGTTGCGGAAGTAGTGTTGAAAATTCATGACTGTGCCAGCTAAATCACAGAGGAATTATTTAAGCGAACCAGGACGAATACATTAAAATAGGAAACCATTCGTTTTTCTTAACCGACAAACCAGTTTTGCTAATCCCACCGTTTAGATTGGCAAAGTCGTTGACCTGGCGAATAAAAAACTTCTACAAATATTTACAGCGCATAGTTGCGAAGAGCAGACGATTTTGAGTAGAATTTTTGCGAATTTAGCCTGTAATCAGATTGAGCACTCTAGTGCGAGTTAGCGTAAAGCAATATATTAAATTAAAAGAGCGATTATTTTACGATCATCTACAGTGATTCGTAGTTCTTGAATGTCGTAATTTTGTGGTAAACATTTAAAGTACGTATCAGAAAGCTGTTTTGTTATCAATGCTGGTTGTTAATTGATTGCTGACACTTAAAGGTAGACGATCGAACTAACGGCTAATTAATGACTACATTGACTACAGCTTCTTCAGTTGTCCTGTGTTTGTAAAAATTCCTAGCCTAAAGTGCAACTCAAAACACTGGCTAACCAATATTTACTGGATTATGAAATAAACCCAGACTATATCTTTAAAAAGTTATTCAGATCTAGACTTCTGTGTAGAACTGAGCCAATTTTATCGGACTCAGCTAAATCAGTTTTTGTCTAATCCGGTTCTATGCCCTCGGGATTTTGCTGCTGGATTCAGCAGAGATTTGAATCTCTGGAGTCTTAATTTATAAATTGTCGATCTCTGACCTCTAAGTGCAGCTGAGCCACAGAGAATATACGAGAAACCTATAAGCACTTTCACGCTTAACAGTAAATGTGACTTAACCTGTAATACTCCAGTTAACTGTAAGCAGGAAGTATGGTTTCATAATGGCGATACTCTGTTTACATTCAGCAAGGGAAATTTCTAATTTTATTCTCAAGATTTAAATTTACGAAATTTACAATGTTGACTTGGTGTTCTTATTCGACGAATAATATAATAAATCATTGGAAAGCATCTTAGTATAACGCAATAAACGCTCAGTTGAGCAGAGATCTAGAATTTGAACAGTAAGCGTATAGGACGAAACGAAGGATTCTGGACTCTGACACAGAAATTAGGGGTGCAAAAAATTAAGTGCAAATATTGGTTTCTGAAGAAAGTACCTTTGTATAGGCTCCACGAGACTCGAAACCATGAGGAACTACAACATGCCATTGCAGATGAATAGACAATGCCTAATTTGAAAGTAATTTTATATCTTCCAGTCTTGCTAAAAGAACGTTTTGTGGAAAAGGAATAGAACATTCCAATATTAAAGACTCAAAGAAGCTAAACGGATGCCGCAACACCTTTGCCAAAACTTTAAATCACTGAATAAAATTCATTCACTCAACGTTTGGCCAAGATCTTGCGTCATACAGTTAATGGACGGTATACTTCGTACGTCTTAAAAGGCTACAAAGTAGGCGCTGATGAAAGCAGGGGGAAAACCATCTCTGTAGCTATACTTTATTATAAATCTAACGGTTCTGTAGTTCCAAAGATATTGACTTATAGAGATATCAACTTAACTTGTTTATATATGAATAACTTAGTAACGCGAAGCCGTTTGTGATTAAAGTGTTTCTTGAATCTGCCAAGCGGTAAAGCTGTAAAGCCGATGTTTACGTCAGTTTCATCTCTCAAAGACGAACCCGATATCTCTGACATCATTGTATCAGGACATCATTTGTCGTCCCTGACATTGCCTTATGTCGAGGAACCGGACGTTAAATTCTTACTGATTGATAGAAAGTGATATCACTGACGGTCGAGCCCAGGGTTTGAATCCCGCACCTACTGATCCGTTGTAGGACGTTTTACCGAAATCGCAATTGGCTCCAAACATTATCACGAGTTATATCCTTGTCTCTCTCACCCTCTCAAGCTCTCGTTCTCTAGTGTTCGGCCAAATGGCAGGTCCTGATAAATGGCATGTCTGGGTTCGCACAATAGGTAGTTAGAGAAGGAGCAGATTTTCAACAGCTGTTTCAGTGGAGATGCTTGGAATAATTAACTGCTGATGTTGCTCATGCTATGTCCGAGCCACTGAAGTGCGGACCAACCGTAAACTTCCGGTATAGTAAGAGGCGACTTCTTCTTTTCTCTATGTAACGTCACTTTGTGGACACCAATATTGGAAAGGGAACTAAGAAAGACAAAGAGAAACCACTCCAGAAGTCATTTTCTCATGCTGCAGGTTGCATAAGGGTGTGGATAAAGTATAGCCTTTGTAAAGGGATTAACTTGTTGCTCTATGGGGTGCTCTAAATGGAACCTGAAAGCAGCATGTGGATAAGGATATGTAATTTCAACCAGCTATTTGGCTGAACACTAGGGAGCAAAAAAGAAAGAAGGATATTACATGTACTCATACCACTGCACATTTTCTCGGCATCGTTTAATATTTCTAACATGTATTTTAGGCACTAGTTTGCATGTTAGGAATCTTCGAAAACAACACTCAAATCAGATGATAGAGTCAAGGCAAATATTGGAATTTATAGATAGGTCTACTAATGTAGGAGGCTGGCGAGACATTTCTAGAAAATACTTCTCTAAAAATATTCTGTACTATATTCTGTATCACTGCATGCAATTTGTAACTGTTGACAAAGTAGATTAATGCTACATTATACACAACCGCTTCATTCCTTATACCTTTGCGTATACAGCATATATATTATACATGCAAATTTCATTAAATGTAGAAGCTGTCACGCTATTTGTCTTTCGATCTCATCTTGTGAATTATTAAACCTGAAAACTAGAGCATATGTGGTGATATATAACTCCAAATCTAGACGGTGACATCTTGTCAGCCGTTGTAAAAACGAGTTGAATCTCGCACTATTTCATTGTCTTGTAGATAAGGCCCAGGAGATAACATCTAACAGATAACGTCTACAGAAAACGGTTAACAAATAACGTTTAACTGAGAACATTTAGCAGATAACGTCTAAAATATAAAGTTAAGAGATAACGTCTAACAGCTAACTGTTAACAGATAACGTTTAACAGAAAGTCTAACATATAACGTTAACAAATAACGTCTAACAGATAACGGTTAGCAAATAACATTTAACTGATAACCACTAGCTGAAAACGTCAACAGATAACGTCTAGTATTTATCATCTAGCAGATAACATCTGCAACATAACTTCTAGAGGATAATGTTTAGCAGATAAAATCTAGAGGATAGCTGATATCGTATAAAATAGAACGACTAACAGATAACGTCTAGAGTATACTATCTAGAAGGTAATGTAAAATATACAACGTTATACAGATAAAGTTTCGCTAAAAACATTAAGTAGATTCAATGCAGATTACCCTTTAAGAGCAGTATCGACACTTTCTATATATCAGATCAACCAAAGCGATTCAAAGACAAAGGACGATTTTCTGTCAATTTCAATTTCAGTTTTCGTAAAATAAATATTTAAAAATCAACGGTAACGTTTCTTTGTTTGAAATGTTGTTAATTTAATAATTTACTGCTTCTATGCAATTGTTATTTAATATTCACATTTTCTATAAAAAAACAAGAAATCCGAAGTAATTAAATACTAAAAATGGACCAGCATACAGGCGTTGATCTTTACATATTCCGTACAAGAGTAATTGCACATTCGAATGATACGCCTCACCTCCGTAATAAAAATAACGACTGCAGCTGGCCTTTCGTCCACAAAATGTTCAGCGATTTTTCTAGAATGATCTGTTTAGAATAGTCTGTCTAGAATAATATGTTCTAGAAGATTCGTCTAGAATGATTCGTCTAGAATGATTTGCACCCTTGCTAGAATGATCTGTTCCATAATGATCTGTTTATAACGATCTGTTATGTAATGATCTGGCCATCAAAGAATATTTGCAGAAAGTTGGTGCGTTGCAAATACAACTTGATTATTCTACTTGTATAAATTTTCATCGTTTTGGTTAGTTTTGCGTATTTGCGATTTAATATATGTATGAAGAGAACATTTTGACAGTTAGAATTACCTAAATGTAGTCTCCAACTAACATAACATAATACTGAAAGAATTTAACAAATAGATGTAATTAATCTGGCAACATTTGAACCGCTAGATCATAATGAGTTGATTGGAGAATATAATGAGAACAAGGAGAGTTTGACGGCGATTTCGCGTCTCGAATAGCCTTATAATGGCCCGAACAATATTATCATGTCCCGAACAACATTATCATGTGCCGAACAATATCATCATGTGCCGAACAATATTATTAAGACATTTAGATTATAATGATTTTTGAGTTACCGTAGCACCTCAATGCTAATGATTTGAATTATCATGGTATCTCGACGCCAACGATCATGGTACATCTAAGCTAATGTTTTCAGATATCATGGTATCTTGATGATTATATTTGGAGACCTGAACGGCTTCGACCATAGATAAGGAAACAAACAGCCTAATCGCAGGAAAATCACTATACACTTAAATTTGTATACTTGTCTACTGCCTAACAGCAGATCCATTTCGAATAGGCCCTGTATCTTCCAACTAATTCTATACCTTTCCATTCATTCCATTCATCTCTATATGCATATACGAACCTGCTAACGAATCGTCTACCATATCTTCCCAAATCAATGTTATAGCGTAAAAGACCATTTTGAGGTGATCTAACAATTTTATTCTAAGCCGAGCGGGTTCATTGAACTTTTATGTAAATCTTTGCACACTGGATAGCGACCACCGGAGATTCTAAATATTTAACGGCGAGTCCGTGTCGCTTATTCTGCCGCAGATTTGATGAGTCCTTAAGGACCCTCATGAATCTTTCTGGAACTGTTGAGACGCGAGGAAAATGGAATAATATGTCTTTACAACACAACCAAACAAATATCACTTCAGTTAGAGATGCTCCGCAACGTTTCCGTAAACATCAATCACTTTCTAGTTGATTATTTATTCGGCTGTTGTTGAGGATACACACGTGCAAGAGGATCGGTGGATATGATCGAATCGTAGACCGGAAGGCTCTGCTATTATACTGTGCAGAACTGAATACATCAAATTCAGCACTATCGTTTAGGCGTCTGGCTGTGGTACAGTAGATCAAGGCTCAAATTTAGCGAATAGTGATAACAATACTGGCTTGCTTTCATAAGATAAAAAGGACGTTAAACTGAGGCGTCTTTTCTATTGTATATTATATATATATATATATATATACAGTATATATATATATACATGTATATTTATATATATATATAGATATATATGTATATATATATATTTATATACATATACATATATATATATACGAATATATATATATATATATATATATATATATATATATATATATATATATATATATATTCGTTGTGTTTATGTTTGTATCTATATTTCAGCAAATATTCCAGGTACTTGCAAAGCTTTACAGCTTGTGGTTTGATGGCCCGGAGATACTTCACGATAATCTCTTTATTTGTGTTATATCGACGTAAACACCTGCCAGTGTTTTGGAGTCATGCATGGACATCTCAATATAGGCCTACTGTATTCATGTATATTCTAAATTTTAGAATACCGCTGTGGTATTCTCTAAAATTTATATCAGACGTCCACTAACCTGGATACGAGAAGCTACTGAAATGCTAAAACCTGACTTCTAGATGATCTTATTTACTTACTCTCTAAGAAATCCCCAGGTGAGGGATTTTCTCATTGTGTTTCCTCTGCATTACAATCGACCAAGCAGGGAATCCGTACATAATATCCTGTATGTAAAACTGTTTATACAATGCGCTATAGAATAGCTAATGAGAAAATCTCCGCAGGTAACAAATTATAGGAGGCTCGGTCTTGTACTGTCGCTATGGTAACAGTGTACTGATTCTTTGACAAAGACAATTGGAATTTTTCTGTTGAGAAAAAGAGCAATATAAGTAAAATTTTATTCAATATTGTTTCGCGCTGTGTTCTATCTGTCTTTCTAGGCCAATAAATTGTGTTAAGCACGTTCCAAAATGAAGATTAATATTTAATCTAAAATGCTGAAGTTTTCCCTTTATCTTTTTGATAAATAGATAATTGTGATGCCATTAAAATATTCTAATTTACTAATGGTTGATGGCGAAACCGATAGATTGAATATTATGTATTTATTTATGAACTTATTTACTAATTAATCTCCTAACAGCCACATATATTACTGCGAAAGCGAACACTTTTTGACAGTTTGACCATTGTTTAGAATGAATTTTTACATTGATTGATTGATTAAATGCTTGTTTAAATAATAAATTTGCCTATTTACTGGCTGCAGTACAGATTAATGGCTTGGTGAATTGAAACGTTTAAGATGTAGTTTTAAAAAATGTTTATTTTGTTAAGATATTAGTTCATTTTCTTTTTATTTCATATATTGCAAATTTACTAATTAAAACAACTTTTATTGCCATTGCGAATTATATGGACAAAACTATGTGAGTGCTTCTAGGGATTAATAAATTATAATAATGTTTATTAAATTTAGTTCAACTCAATTCAAATTAATTACGTTCAGTTTATTATTTAGTAGATGATGATGATGATATTGCATGATTAGTATATTATTAATATATAGTATATTACTTTGTTGATTTGGTGTAAGTGCAACAAAATATGCAAATATTACTAATATGCCACCAACATAGATTAAGAAAATTAGGAATGCTACTCATGATGTTAATAATATTGAATATATGAGTGTTAGAACTAGAGATGTTATTAAGATTAGTATTCCTATTGTAATTGGGTTTAAGGACATAGTTATTGCTGCAGTTATAGTTAATAAAGTTGATAGAGTTAGTATTATTAGGTACATGAGTATGACTACACAATTAGTGAATAGTGAAGAAAGTTCTGTTTATTAACTTGATATATTTATTGATATATTTACACAAATAATAGTAGAAAAGCTTACATATACAACTGTGAGCGTTCCTAAATGTCTATTTTTGGTCTAATTTATAAACATATTAAGCTTGCCGTAACTGCCTACTTATTTCTTTAATACATCAGAAAGGTTAGGAAGTAGTCGAAGTACATGTATCTGAAGAATAAAACATTTTACTATAATCAGGTTAATATCAAGGCCTGAAAAGCCGAGGTTATTGAATTTAAATTCGATTTAGACATCATAAAAATTACATTTAGAAATTTAGACAGCCTGAAGACAGCTCAGAAAAGGAATTAAAGTAATTTAAAAAATTATTAATCAGATTTTCTAAACATTGAATGCATTTAATTTAAAAAATAAGTTTTTTGTATTGAATCTACTTTTGTGTATTTCGCTTGTTATAATAATTAAGATTTTAAATAAATAATGTAAAATGTCAATATAAAACATTATAAAAATATAATAGGCATGAAGTTCTGGGTTTTTCAAGACAATTTAAAAAAGGTTAAAGCCAAACTTAGTGCTAGTTTCTTACTTGATAGCATGTCAGAGATTGGGGAGCACAGGATTTTAACACTACAACTACTGATCAGCCGTCGAAACAATTTGCCAACAAGCCACCGGCTCAGCCAATTCAGAGCAACTTTTTAATTTGGACATTTGGTTGAAATAAAAAAGATACAGATATGTACAGATATGTACAGATATTGAAATCTAGCCAATGCCGATGAGAGAATTGTTTTACATTTTTGCGTATGTCGCAATAGTTCCACTATCGCGTCTGTTGAAAAGATGGTAAAGATTCTGTTTAAAGGAATTATGCCGATTGTTAGGATAGAGACATGTCAAATAGAGACATTTGAATATGACTTTCATCATACATGATATTTGCCTCGTGATTATGAATATTAATTATACGAAGTATGTTCTATTTATATCACTGCTATGCTTTTGCTACGCACTATTAAGCTACGTGTATTCGTATTTTTAGTATTTTAACTTCTTAATCTACTATTTCAATAAGTGTCATAGCCTGTGTCTGGTCTTCGAGTCGACTTTGGATTTTCTCTGACGAATATTAAACGTTTCCATTGTTTATAGCCTTAAGTTATTTATAGTAATTATTTATAACAGGAGTTCATATAAGTACTTTAACGCATCTGTACTCTATAGTTTGCTACATGTAGTTAAATTGTAGATTGTATCTAAGTTGCACTCGATGAAACCGTGTGTCTGTTTTTGTCTGAGATTCCATAACATGCAGGTTCTCCCTCGTACACAAAGTGCCTTTTGATGTCTGGAGGCCCAAACAAGAGCTTTTTCCCATTTCTTGTTCTTTTTTCGCATAATTTCCATTTTCGAAAAATTCGCTCTTACTTGTTTACGTCTCATCAGGAGAGAAAAGGCCTATAATGATTTTAGTCTATTCTGCAATGGTCAAAAGACACCGTGATATTGCTAAAAAAAATTCTTTATTTCTTTCTTTCTTTTGAAAGAAATTAATATACAGTAGAGAATTTTGTCATAAAATTCAGCAAGTATTCCATTTATAAGTAATTATGAGTATTTTATGAGTCCTAGTCAAGAAACCCCATAAAACGTTTATCTCCATAAAGTTTGGCATAAAATAATAATATTAAAATAATTATATCGCTTTAACGTCCGCTTCCTCATACCAGGATGATGTCAGGGACGTCCCTCATTACATGTCGCTACAAATTGTTTCACCCAAAGGATTTAAAAAACATAGGTTGAAGATAGAAAAAAAATCCTAAACCGTGCCGGTCCGGTGATCATGTCAGTTGTCTGTCTTGAAATAAGGCGGATTTAGTGCATTTACGGCGGAATTTATATCACTTGGCTTCGCTGAGCGTCAATAATCGAAGTTAAGCTACATCGGCCCCGGTTAGTACTTTGTTGTTGACCACCTTGAGTGTTGACAGCTTTGAATGCAAAATCCCAGGGTGTTTGAAGGTTATTCTTAAATTGGCACCGGCTGCAACTGATGCGCCATCAAAAGGCAACGATTCTAATAACCATGGGGTGGAAGGAGGCAATGGGCCATAAACAAGCATCTGTGCTTCCTGACCCAGTGTGCCGTTATATTATGTTATGACAAAATGACAAAATATGTATTGGCAGATCCAAAACTGGATTTGAAAGCATCATTTTTTAATTACATTTTATTAACATTTTGTTTAGAAATTGGGTCAAATACCTATTATTCATATTCTGTCTCTCTCTCTCTCTCTCTCTTCTCTCTCTCTCTCTTCTCTCTCTCTCTCTCTCTCTCTCTCTCTCTCTTGGTTAGAGGCCTAAACACTCTCATTAACCTTAGAAAGTTACGAGAATGTCTAGTAATCACAGGGATGTAAATATTACATTGCAATTATTACATTTGGAGTAATATTAAATATTTCTCCAAAAATATGCAATTGAAACAGGTATGAAGCTTAAAGTATTTGGGACACACCATCAAGAATGATGGGAAGTGTGAAAATAAAATAAATTGCAGAATTGTACAGCCGAAAGAGGCTTTCGAAAAACAAAAGCTAACAATATTATGCGTTCAATAAAACACAAATAAAAAATTGTGAAAATTAAAAACAAATTAATTTGTTAATTTATTCACAAATATAAAGATTGTGAAAACATTGGTGTGTTCGACCATTTTGTGCGGAAGTGAAAGGAGGACAATAACAAAGAAGATATCAGGAAACAAGAGCCATTAGAAATGTGGTTATGAATGGTTATGAAGAAGGATGGTTAAGATTAGTTTGACTAACAAAATTGCAAACGAAGTTCTTGAAAGGGCTGGTATTGATAGACAGCCAGTTAATAAATGTGATAAGAAATGGAAAGAAAATCTAGATAGGACTTACTATAGGGGGTGGTTTGATAAAGGATGTAATAGAAGGAAGAATGTTAGGGAATAGAGTTAGAGGAAAACCGAGACATGGAAATAAGTAAATGGCTACACAAATGTGACATCAGCGATTCAGCTGTGGCAGTAGTGATGCAGCTTTGAAATCAGACGGGCAGCTTCCAGGTGCAGAGGTCTATGGCAGTAGACGTGTTTTTGTACCCCAGGCCATTTTCTCTTGCGGATATGCTGTTATATGTTTATTATCATTTTCTAATTGTCAAACAGGCATTGTCAGGCTATCTATTTTCTGCCCTTGTCTTCCGCAATCCTAGAGCCTCACGGTGCTGGATTCTATTTTGGTAACTTGAAAAAAACATCTGCTTGGAACCAACCGGAGCCACCAGATTGTAAAGATTTTAACAAGAAAACTTATGCTCCACTGTCTGCAGTTTTGCATTGCATTGTATGAAGCGCTTACCTGTCTGCATTTAGTATTGCATTGTATGAAGCGCTTACATGTCTGTATTTTGTACTGCATTTTATGAAGCGCTTACCTGTCTGTATTTTTGCATTGTATTGTGTGAAGCGCTTACTGTATATGTCCGTAGTTTTGCATTGCAATTTGTGGCGCTGTTATGTCCAACCATATATGTACGTGTACATATCTCGAGCCAGCCTTCATAATTATCTTCATTAAGGCGTTGAATTACAGCTGTTTCCATAGCTGCCGTAATTTCCTGTTCTCCAGTTCACATGGAATAATCAAAGTGAGGCCGATACCATGCGCTTATCCTTGTGCATCGGATTACACTTGGCCTATAAATCCATTACTAACTACTGAACACATATACATTCCTGGGCGTGATTAACCCTTATTTGACTAATTTTTCATAAAAGACACTCTTATTATATACAAGTTTTATATATGTAAATATAATATAGCGCATTTTAAAATAAATTCTGGAAACTGATTAACACTCATGATGTTAATTATTTTCCGATTGATTATCCTTTACGTTGGCGGAACTTAAATTTATATTTATAATTTAAATTTATAATTTTTACGCTAAAAATGTAATTTTATTTTGTTCGTTGCAGTTTCTGCAAAGCGTATTATGGTTATCATTGTCTATTGATTAAATTCCGATTCGCTCCAAGATTCGGTTAATTTCTCCATAACCTGTGAGTTAAATTACATATCAGCATCTTCATGCGGCATCAGCTAGGACTAGCTAAATGCTGAAGTTCTTTGACGTTCTTTCACCAGTTTACACCCTGGTGAAACTTTGACTTTTCCATTTTCGCAAAAATATATTAAATTAATAGTTTGTTTAAGAGGAAAGGTCTAAATTATTCAATCAGGCTCATTTTCTAAACTCTCCTTCGCATCTCTAGTTCTTCTTCCTTTAAATCATTATCAAGCAAATCAATCATATTAAATCAAGCACACGAAATCAACGAAATCAATTAAATCATAGCAAGTGTAAACTGGTAGCACTTATAATAGAGCGTTTCCATTTCTAACGTTCACTTTGTGCGTCTTAAACTTTATCTTGCCAGTGAACGGACATTCGATCTTCTTGGTTCCTAATATGCTTTTCCGTAATCCCTCTTTACCCAGGGTCGGGATCCGAACATACTTTCTCCAATCATCTCTCTCCCACACCAATCACTATATGCTCATACCATTCCATTCGTTTTAATTTTTTAGCTATTTCTGGAGCCTAAGCGCTCACCAACCAAATGCAAACCAAATTTGAATCTTTTTTATGTCGCCTTTATGACTTTTCTTGGTTCCTAAGATTAATGCATTAAAGCATTCGGGCATTAGAGCCATGTAGGTTCCTTTCAAAAAGAGTTCATTGAAACGAAATAGAGCTGCATGTGCAGATTTAATTAAGCTTGTATGATTATGCTGGTTACAGATGCTGTAAAAGTGCAGCATTGGGATCGGGTTCGCTTTCTAAGCACCCTCGGGGTGCATGCATTACATGGATTGCATGGCTTCGGTTGAGACTAGAAATTTACGTGCGCGTTCGCAGTTAATTGCAAGTCCAACGAGTCCAAGATAAGAGTTCATGGACAACTGATCCGTGGAATAAGTGGCAGTTCATGACCACAGATCTAACCACATGTCAAGGTTTTTGTTGCGTAAAATTGTAGACCATGACAATATAACCAGCTTGTCAGTCATGAAAATAGAACCAGCTAGTCAGTCATGACAACCGAACCATATTGTCATTCATGACAATAGAACCAGATTGTCATTCATGACAACGTAACCAGATTGTCAGTCATGACAACATAACCATATTGTCATTCATGGTAACAGTACAGTGCTACCTCACATGATAATATCTCAAACTAACAGATTTCAAGACAGGGAGCTTATAGCAACAGTTTGGCATACTCTACTAGCTATCTTTAGGCTTGTAATTGTTCTTACATTCTGTCTGATTCACACGATGCGGAGAGTAGGACGGCGATTTTTTAAAACATTAATTGAACGGACTCAGATTAATTCCCATCAGTACATTTGTTGACAAATTTCATATCCACTAAATGGAAATATATTTTAAAAATCTGATAAAAGAATTGAATTAAATTTAAAATAAACGAATGTAATGATGAGTCTATTTTTAGGTCATCAATATTGACTATTGGCAATGGAAACGTGTGTTTAACATAATAAATAAGTATCTCAATTTTTATAGTTTTCAATGATATAGGTCTAACTGAAAGTCGAAATTAGCCTATGTAGGGCATTCACTTCTAAATCGTCGAAGAATTGCTAAATTAAGAATTGAACGAAATTGTCGTTATAAAACATTGAATGGTTGCTCAAAATACTCGCTCAGAGAATAATAAGCTATAAATAATATTGTTGTAGAATCGAGTATTTTAATCTGTTAAAACCAGATTATTAGGTCCAGAATTGAGTCAGCAGGTAAGCACCCATGCATCAATTTACGACATTATAACGCAATTAATTTTGTCAAGACGTGATATCTTCAGACCAACAATAAACTGAAACATTTAAAATATAGTTTATATCTCGTTTTGAATTCCCTTAGAGTAATCTAATAATATCTAGTAAACTTAAATCTATCTAGGTATAACCGGATGATTTTATATTATAATATAGAATTTGTCAACTTCAGGCTATGACAATTAAAACTGTTTACATTATAATTTACATGTGTATTTGGCAGGAAATGTGGGGAGAAAATTTCTTACCGATATATTTCGTTTAGCTAAAAAAGCTCACTGTTGGGTTGTTATGTGCTGTGAGAGAACGGTATATAGTTTCCACTAAGTCACTTTCCACATTTCTTAAGTCATTCCTGTAAACTCGTTTATTGTGGTCGCTCAAATTTCAGATACAGAAATTCCACCGTGTCCCATGAAGTTTTAACTATTGACTACTGTCTAATTATAGCCCTCGCTAAACTATTCTCCGATTCTACTGCTTTCTTCGTGTAGATTAGTCCCATCATTTCACAGTTTTCATTTTATTGATTTAATAATAAAAATCAACACTAAGATAACAAATAACATAAGATAACATTAAGATAACAAAAATTGCATGAAATATTATTAAAGAGAATTCTTAAATAGGCATTCAGTCATCTAGCCTGATTAAATGCCTTCAAGTAATCGTGAAAAATTGATTCAGTTTTTCTGCTGCATTGTTTAAGATGGTTTTTTTTTTTTTGTCTGAATGGACCCGGTCGTGTAATTATGTGAACAATCGGGTAAAAAATTGACTAATTGAGTTGAACATTCGACCATTGATACAGAGGAGCTACCCACCACCACGATATCGTCTTCTAGATTCATTTATGAGAGATTTTTAATACATTTGGGGGAAATCGTATCAGTATTCAATCAATAATAATAATACCAAATGGTTTGTTTCTTCATACAAGGATGATGCCAAGGACGTCAATTAATGAAATGTTGGGGCACAAGCTTACGAGTGTTTCCGGAGTTTGTCCATACTGATATTACGAGGTTTGGAAAGTGATAATGGTAAAGCTGGTAAGGCTAATATAAACCTCAGCTTCCTCACTCGAAAGCGATGTCAGTGTCGGGCGAGCCCAGGATTTGAACCTCGCACATACTGATCCGTGGTCGAATATCTTACTACATCGCCACTGGCTCCATCCAGTAACGACTCTTGCAGTCGTTTAACCCGAAGGTAATTCAGAAGGTGGAAACTTAAATTGCATTAATTTAAAATTGTCTGTATAAAGAAGATGAAAATCAAGGATGAGCCAGTAGCAGAAATACTTGATACCTGTGTAGATTGAACCTACATGTATATATACATTGAACATATATATATTTATATACATATAGTATATATATATATAAGAATATATATATATATATACATATATTATATATTTATATATATATATTATATATACATGTATATATATATATATGTGTGTGTGTGTGAGTGTGTGTGTGCATAGAGAGAGAAGAGGGAGAGTAAGAGAAAGAGAGAGAGAGAAGGAAGAGAACGATATTGATATGCAAAGAATTTACATTAAACTTGCTCACATTTGATATTATTTTACGAAGATACAATTAGAAGTTTACATAAACAAATGAATATTTTACATTTTTGCACGTAAATTTTTAACACTGATTCAATTTCCGGTTTCGCTCCTTCTTTTAATACATTTCTTTTCTGAATTACGTTCATACTTAATTCATTAGATAATTTTAATATTGCTTTTCATCAGTACTTTATCAACTATAATTGGCCTAAATACTCCTATTAAGAACACTTATTCTTTTCCATAAATTAGACTAATTCCATAAGTTGTTTTCAGAAATTTTATTTAATGTCATTTTTCAGAAATTCCATTCAGTATTAAATGCTATTTTGTTACTCTCATTCACTGCACTAGCCATATTTTATTAACAGGTATATTCTTGATTTTTGTCGTATACTTGTAATTCTATTACAATCAGACATTAATCAAAAATTGGAACACAGGAAATCTGATGATTGCAACGAGCAATTTTCCATTTGGCATTTCAGTGATTTAGAAACAATCACTTCCGAAGTTCCTTGAATCCTCTTTACTTCAACAGACGTCAACTAATTTCTCCATTCACAAGAGCACTTTATTCATTATCAAATAGTCTAGATGATTTAAACTGGCACTTTAGAATATTTAACTTCCTTTAGACCTTGAGAAGTAGTTTAGTCCGAAAACGATTAAAATTTCACAAAAACCTTACTGCGTGTGAAGATATCAACTGGACATTTATTTATAGAGAAAATTAAACTTGAAAAATCAATTAAAAATAGATTTGGATAAGCATGCTATTAGAATTAAATCAGCACTTATAACTAGGCTTACATTTAGATAGATTTTAGTTATCCAATGGTAATGCTCTACTTGTGACATCGTATTTTATCATTGTGAATTCACTTATTATCAGGCTCTCTACATTAAAATTACAACTAATCTTTAATTACTATTACTTTTAGCATAATCTATACGACATACAATACCTTTTAAGGTAAACTAGTTTAACTATACAGTAGTAATAACTAACAGTAGCTTACCTGTATAGTAGTATTAACTACCAGTACTTTACCAATATAATTGCCAATAGTTTACCTGTATGGTAGTTATAGCCACTACTAGTTTTACTACAATGCAGGAATAGCTACCAGTGGTTTAACTATGTTATAGTAATAACTACTACTTGTTTAATTACACAATTATAAATGTAGTAACGGATGTATTAACGCAATTTATTCTTTAAGAAAAACTATTGAATATTTCACAACTACAAGCTCTACTGTCAATATTTATTCGCTAGATGTTTCGAAAGCATTTGATAAAATTAATTTAAAAATGCTATTTTGAAAATTGACGAACAGAAAATTACCAAGAGTGCTAATTGAACTATTGATAAATTGGTACGGCAAATTAAATTCACGTGTTTAGTGGAATGGTGCTGCATCAAATAGTTATGTCGTTACTTCGGGAGTTAGACAGGGCGGCATTTTATCTCCAATTTTGTTTGCTGTATGTGTCGATGATATGCTAGTTGAACTTTAAAAATCAAAACTTGGTTGTTTCGTATCTTCTCTATTCTGCAATTCCTTTATGTATGCGGACGATTTAATATTATTATCATTAACAGTGAAAGAATTGCAGTCTCTAATTGATATAAGCACACATGGATTAGCTAATGTAGGTTTAAGTGTTAATGGTAGTATGACATACTGCATTAGAATTGGTCCTAGACATACTATTAAGCCCATTAATATGATAATTGATAACAGAAGCATAGAGTGGGTTAATGAAATACGTCATTTGGGATTAATTTTGGTGTCTTCTAAAAGCTTCAAAATCAATATTCAAAATCGTAAACATAAATTTTTTAGGGCACTTAACGCTATCTTCAGCAAAATTGGGGGTAACTCTGCACTTTCTGTAGTAATTCATTTGTTGAATCATATTACGTACCTATTTTGCTGTATGGTTCTGAATGTGTAGAAATGTCAAAATCTGTGATTCAGAGCCTAGAAAATGCATATTCTCAATTGTTTAGCAAGTTATTTCGTACTTTCAATAAAAAATACAATTAAGCAATGTCTTTTTTTCAGGTCAATTTCCGATTGAACTTAAGATTGCAAATAGAATATTTAATTTTTTGAGGAACTTGGGACTTTCTGATAATACTTCTGAATACTTTGTTTTAATGGAGAGTTGTTGCCATTAATTAATAAATACTGCGTCAACGTTAGTAATAAATGTATCTTGCCAGAGAGCTTCCAGATTGAGAAACTTGACTGGAAGTCATTATTGCGAAACTACTTTGAACGATCGCTGGAAATCATTTAATTAATTTTTAGTTATTAATTTTGAGTTGATTGATTGAGTGTATACTTGCGTCGAGTTCTTTTTCAACGCTATTTTTTTTTTTTTTTCTATTTATTGTATTTATTTCTTATCTTGCTACCTGCGTGGTGAAAAAAGCTATATATATATGTAAACTACTAGAAATTATCAATACTAATATTAATATTTATTACTGCTACTGCAGCCAGTATTTGTTACTATAGGCCTAATAACTAGTATTAATTGTAATGCATTAACAGGTAGTATAGTAGTTCACTACTCATTGGTGTCCACCCTCACTAGCTGGCATTTAAAACAAAACGGTTGCTATTGTTGAAGTTTACAGTGCGACGTACGTGAACAGTAGACCTTGATGGGCCTATTGCAAATTAGAACAGAGACTCAACAATAGAAAAGTAGGCCGAAAGGAAATCGAGATATATTTAATTGGTTATTTTTTTCATTATTTTATGCTAATTAATTCTGCTTCATATTGAAATATTGGCCTTATTAATTTAACGCTCACAAGCTTGTTGTCAAACTGGTGGCGTGATATAAATTAATTTTTATATACATTTATGCGGTAGAGCGTAAATGTAACTTTCTAAACTTACAAATAATTGCCATAAATTATTCTGAAGCAAAATGTAGCCATTGCAAGACTTGAGAGAGGAAATCGTTGCATCTTTAATTTATTCCGCTACGATGATATTACGATTACTTTCAATGGTCTACTTTTATCTAAAACTTAATTTAATCTACTCCTTGTTATATTTAAATGCTGTTACTGTCATCTTCAGATACTTTTATTAATTTCTTGCAAAGATTCATCTAAACCTGGAGCGTGATTTTCTTGTTCCGGTGTGCTACAAAATTACAAGACCAAAGTAGGAGTAGTCCTTTTCACAATCTATCGTCACGCTTAGTTAGAGCACTCCGCTGAAATAGACGATTATGTTGCAAAGGCTAATTGTTTACAAAACCTTGATTAATATAGACTCTGTCATAAGAAATATGGTATCTGAGGTCGTTTTCCATTTAAATTCTCAAATCTTGCAATTCGCCTCTTGTTACATATGCAGTTTAAAGTAGGTCTATTCCGTAGTGGTCAGGATGCAACAAGATAGGGGCTTCTATTAAACGAAGTAAATCAGTTTGAAATCTTAAATTAAATGTTGGATTGCTATTCATCATACTTTGAAGAATTTCTTTATGAAAGAGATATTGAAATATAGCATCAATTGTTGGGCAGTTAGAGTATGGCACATCGTAGTAATCTACGATTCTGTTAATAAAGCTCACTGCGCGAGCATCTCTTTGAATCTATATTACATGACAGACAGACAGTCTATGACAATATGACTACATGGCACACACCCGTGAGTATATGACTACATGAACACATCCATTAGTATATGACTACATGACACAAATCCATTAGTACATGACTACATGACACTACATGACTATATGACACATGTCATCCAATAGTACATGACTACATGACACACACATCATCCATGACTATATGACTACATGACACACATCATCCATGATTACAAAATTACATGACATACATTACACATATCATCCATGACAAAGTGATACATATACCATATAACATCCATAACTACTTGACACATATGATCCATATCAACCATGACAATATTTATATTCTTTACAAATATTAAGCTCTTAATCAAATACCCGATCAATTCAAAAGGATTTAAAATTCGGTTCGAAGTCGATATAGATGTATGTTCCCGTTCATAAATAATAATCGATTAATTGATGGATTTCATCTTCAGTCTTTACTGCGATAAATTTAGCACTACTACATGTAAGTCCTTTTTATAGAATTTAGCGTTGTACGTTTTGCTTTAAATAAATCTCTAATAAAAGACGAAGAAATTAGTTATAACAGAAAAGGCAATCCATTCAGTTTGCAAGAGCCTCTCTAACTCTACTTACATATTTATGCTTCACTTTCTCTTCTAACTCTCCATACATGACTGTTGTCTATGCTCCATGCTCTCTTCATTTAATAAATGAAGAGAGCATGGAGCATAAACAATAGTCATGTAGAATATAAGACGGGCTAAAGAATATGATGTATTCTTTACTCGATGAGCTCCACGTGCCACTGGAACCAGGTGAAGTTTAATATTCTACAGTAAAAAATAAAATTAGATTTTACAGTGAAGTCTGTTGAATCAGAACGGCTGCAGCAATTAACGTCTGAGAATAAAGGTTAAGATCTGTCTAGCCGCGTTTAATTAAGTGATGATCAAAACTTATGAAGAATTTTAGACATAATTATTGCTTGTAATATAACAATTGCTTTATATTGCTAGCTCAAAATACTCCTTCTCTTGTAAAATTAATGTTAAAACGTTGGTATATTGCAATTGTTCAGTGTCTAATTTTAATGTCGTCGACATATTTTATAGCTATCTGTCTAATGCTATTGTCAGAGAAGAGTGGAGGCGATATCTACCATAGACCTGCCAGTAGGCAGTGCACTAAGATATTTATAACATAAACATAACGGCACACTGGATCAGGAAGCACAGATACTTGTTTAAGACCCATTTCCTCCTTCCTCTCCATGGTTATTAGTCATCGTTGCCTTTTAATTGCGCATCAATTGCAGCCAGCGCGGATTTAAGAATAACCTTCCTTCACCCTGGGATTTTTTCCTTCCTAAGCTTTTACCAACACTCGGTCTTCCAAGGTGGTCACCCACAAAGTACTAACCGAGGTCAATACAGCCTAACTTCGATAATTGACGCGCAACTAAACCAAGTGCGCTAATCCCGCCGTCTATATATATAATATTAATATATATATATATATATATATATATATATATATATATATATATATATATTTATACATATATATATATACATATATAATATTAATATATATATAATATTAATATATATATATAATATTAATATATATATATATATATATATATATATATATCCCGCTATGTGATATGTCAGAAACGCTGAAATACTTACCTTAAAGAGTGCTCTTTATGAAGCGTGAAAGCAGACTCTGAGTATGAGTGTGTACCTTGAACCTGTCATTTGGAAGAACACTAATCAGAGAGAGAGAGAGAGAAAACTATCATTTGTAAAACTATCGCTTGCGGGTTTTGATTTAATTGTTCTTAAATTTTATCGACGTCTCATTTTCTTTCTCTTTATTTCTAACAAATTTACGTGTACAAATTCTTCATAAAATAGCCACAGAAACATGATCAATGTATATTTTTAAGACAACGAGATTGTTTACCTAAAGGTAGCCTATCAATTCCTCATACGCAGCTATATGAAATGTTTTGTCATCGCAACGATATTATTGATACACGTGAAGCCGTTCAAAGAGCAGAATAATTGTCAGTAGTTGAGATCACGTCCTAAGCCGTATTACCGGATGTCAACTACCTCATGGAATCCTACTCCTAGGTGAGATAATACAACACAGGGATGTCTCACTTCCATTACATCCGGAGCCGATATACTATATTGACGTTAGCTTTTCTTCACTAGAGACGTCAACTATCTTTCATCGATGTCATCATCGGGTCACATCAATGACGTCATCGGTACTTCAGTGCAGTTATACTACAACAACTTTCTCTTCTTTGCTTCTGACTAGTGATAGCTCAGCATTGCCTTCCAGTCATCCATCAAATATAACATCCGTGGTTTAGTCACATTGGTCGTTATAACCTACCATTTCAATGTGATTGCTTGTAGTGATTGTAGCTCTGTTTACGCTCCAGCCTATGATCTAAAATTGCCTGTTTTCTTCCGGATCAATCCCCGGTTTTCACAAAACAACTCTGGCTTCAAAAAACATCTCAACGTAAACGGAACGATGATTTCATTATCTATAACTGGTTTATGGAAACACAGAAATTTCGACTGTAAACAAAACTAAAAACGATATTCTGACGAATGAGCAACTAAATGTATAGAAATCGTAGAGAAAAGAACAGCTGAAAATTATTCGATGTACGAATAATTTATTGAAACTGTAAATTATCTTTCACAAACGTATTGACTTAAGTTTGGGCTCCTACCGCAGAACTATTTTACATCTTGTTACACAGAAGAGGTGGATTTGGATACCTGTAATGTTAGTAGTGTATTGGCTAAGGTGTCCAACTGCCCATTAAAGGGTACGAGGTTCAAAAACAAGTCTACCCGTCACTGATGTTCCTTCGAGCTGTGACATGGGAGAGATGAAACAAATAAGACCTCGATAGAAAAGTTTTTATCCTTTTTGATCGGATTCCCTTTTATGAATTTTACAAGGCCTTTCTGTTTTTAATGAACCTTGATGAAAGTTCTTATGGTTTCTTATAAAGCGTCGACAGTGAGAAGGAGAACTAGAGAGAAGGAGAAAGAGCGAGATAGATAGAGAGAAATAATGTGTGAGATAGAGAGAGAGAGAGAGAGAGAATGAAACAGTCATAGAAACTGCTAGAAGAGGGCAGAATCACTTCACTTTTGTAACTTTTCTTTATCGACTACACAATATTAAAATATGACCGACAAACCTAACTTTTCTGCTACAACACTAACATTTTTAGATGCACATCTGTAGTTAAGCAAAAGATGAGAGCTTCTATCTTTAGTGACATATAATTTAGGGCCAAATAATTTAGACTACGTAGAAAAGAAACTGTAAATTCGAGTCTAATTGGATCAAACAGATGCGATCATTTCTAAAAATGCGTAGGAAAAAGTCTAGGAGAGAAGGGATGTCTATGAAACCAGAATTGATTTAAGTGGACGAATGCAAGGACTTAATTTGTTAAATCTTAAACTACTGCTAATTAAATTTGTTAAAAATAGACTATATTAAAATTAACTATATTCATTTTAGTTAAACGAACACTTTTAGAAGCTTAAAAGTTAAAATAACTTAATTTTATTCAAACTGTCCTCACTAAACCATTTTTACTGGTATGTACTTTATTGATATTAACTTGAAAATTAATATTTTTACAACTCTGTTGTAACTTTCAAGGCAGAAAATATTAAAAGCATGCTATAACGGAATGATTGTCCAAGATGATATCTATCACCTTTGATTTCGCTTTCAGAGACAGACAGTTTTAATCTCCCATCCATTTTACCTGTCCTATAGGCCTAAGTGAATATTTGAGACGTTACTTTGTAATATGCTTTTATGGAATTTAATCAACTAGATTCCAATTTGGTGAAATCTACGGAGGGTCATATCGCGGCCGGTAATTAAAAATTTCGTGACCTTATCTCTCCAATTTCGTGAACTTAATCAGTCACGATTACGTCCAGTGAAACTTTAGTCAAGGTTATGACTTTTTTTGGACATTCAATACTTACTCCTTGTTGTTAGTTGATGTTAAGTTAGGCTGATAGATATCCTTCGCGGTTCTTTAACAGCGAAACTGAAACTGCGCTAATTGATCAATCTTCATTAGCTTTTGATTGTAGTGGCTTCAATGTTCCTAGAAAGATTGAGAATCTACTTGTGACTTTAGTTACTTCGCATCTGCTGTAGATCTGGTCGGAAATAATTGTATAAACGCGCACGCGCGGCCTGATTTTACAATGTCATTTGATTTCGGTCTTCATTGTCGGTTAGACAATGCAAATTTTTATCATGCAGGGTTAAATTTAACAGCTATCTCAAGTTTCTACATTCATATATTATTTCTATATTATTTCGTTGCTTGTATATTTCGTTTACAACAAAACTGAAGTCGTATAGTGAGTGACGTCGTATGAGCTATCTGTAGGCTATTTGCAAAGCCTTACATTAACATGCAGTTGTATTACATTTACAATTCTTGTACATTTACACTAATGCTGAGAGTTGAGGCTTTCTGCTATATTCTCGTCTCTGTTGTCGCTTTCGAGATATGAAACTGATGTTAACAATGTCGTCTACAGCTTTACAGCTTTTAATCAAACAATTTGGAAGCTTAGGTAAGAGTTGCGTCTTAATCAAATCAGATCAAATATTGGCCTATCCGTTAGCATGTCGGTAAGTAGTTCGATTGTGAATCCGTAGATGCAGGGGCTAAATTTTCGTTCAGTTACTGGCATGCTTCCGAAGTTCAGCGAGAGAAGACTGAAAACTTGCTTTAGTAAAATCAGCGTTTGCATCAGCAACGAAAAACGAAATCAAAATTTCACATATAGGGGCGGCTTGCGCTAGGGCTAGAGCGAGGGGCTGAATTTATGGATCAAAAGTCTGGGAGGCGAAAAAGTTGTGTGACGTCATGACTGATGACACAATTTCTTCATTCTATTGCTGCACATGTTATGGGAGGCGTTTTAACAGGAACTAAATAAGGTAATTTGATACAAGCTCGAAAGCTATATCAAATACGATCAGATTTTAAATAAAGTCAGTTTTTAAATTAAAAAACAATTTCTTATTATTATTAATTATTTGACGTTTTTTAGATTTAGATTTTAACGATTGGTTTGCAAAGAAAGTGACTGAGATTTTATGGTCATTGTTCTAAGTTCAGTATTTTTAAGGCAATGGTCCTAGATTCAGCAAATTTGGTCGAAGGAATGCTATTGACAGAATGAAAGCAGAAAGTGGGTTTAATGTTCATTAGAGTATAGCACACCAAGGCATTACTCTATATATTAAAGCTTCTTAAATAAAAACCAATAGATTGCAAAAAAAATTACACTAATACATCTAAGTACATTAGCTTTGTTCCGAAAAAGACTTTTGAAATCTTAGAGATATTTATATTCTAAGAGATATTTATTTATTTTAGGTGTAAAAACCAGAGTTCAGTTTTCATAAACCAAATTTTACCAGGCATCAGATTCTAAGAACATATAAAAATCAATTTTATTCATAAAGAACACACCATCGATTACCAGTTAACTATTCGGCAAGCCTAGGAAGTTTTGAATTTAACATTTAACTGAAATCAAGGGCCTAGCCTAGTTATTATAGGTTAAAAAGAAGTGAACAATATGAAATGTAACAACTATCTGGAATGCTGCTAAATGACGGATATATATATATATATATATATATATATATATATATATATATATATATATATATATCCATCGTCCGCCGGGTGGCAAGTCAATAAACACATTCCTGCTGACATTTTGCTTTCACGCTCATTACAGAGCACTCAATGAATTATATATCCATCAATCATTTATATTATTTTGCAGTATGTGTATATACATATATACATGCATATATATACATATATATTTATATATATATATACAGAATTAAATATTAAATATAAATACAAATACAACAAGCTTTGATAAAATTGTTATTTCCGTAATTGAGACATATTTTAAAGAGAGCATTAAACTTGGGTTTTACTTCCGGTAAATTCTCAAGACACGCGATAGATACAGTAGTCAGTGGATCAGATCGATAGACGGTATTAGTCATGCAAGATGAAAGAAATGGAAGAATCTCTTTAGAAAGAAGAAATTATAGGTTTGAATAAACACATGTAAGGAATTACAATTATGCATGTAATTGTGAGCAGACTCCAGTCGGCTTCAGTTCTTTGCACGGTTTAGTCCGCATTGTACAGTTTTGCAAAAAATAGAAATTCCGATGCATTTTTATTTCACGAATCATCAGGTTAATTTAGTGCAAATGGAGATTATGGTCATAAAGTTATGTAGGGAATAGGCCTACTTAAATTATGCGCTACTTCATTTCCCCTGTTGTGTATGCTGATAGTCTGATGATAGGTCCAAATTACCAAATTAAATTTGTACCCTTCTAGCATCATACCAGTGTATTAATTCTCAACTCTCTCGAGTGGAATGAAAAACATACATTTTACACAGTCATGGAAACGAGGATGCTGCGGTAGAGTCTTGGTCTAAAAAGACTTTACTTGACTTCTCCAATATGGACGTCATTTGGCGAATGGGAGTAGCGCCAGTAAAGGAAAAATGCGAGAAGAAAGGCTATGGTGGTCATATAATGAGAAGCGACAACCATTGGGTGATCCAGACAGCGATGAACCTTAATTCACATGGTCGCTGTCAGTGAGGGAGATCAAAGAAGCGTTGGCTGGATAGAATAATGATGGATGCGTAAAGAAAAGGTCAATTTGAAAGACGTCAACGAACGCACAACTGCGGCAGGCAGGTCGACAAGCGAACTCTGCAGAAAAGCGGGATTAACGCTAAGAAAAATTAGATAGCAGACAGTCAAGTTTCAATCTATTTATTAAGTTAACCGTGTTCAATATTAGAAAGTGTAAATAAAAACATCTCGAAAGGACAACATGAACCGTGAGGCATAGCTTTGAACACTGAACCTGCGCTTCTACAGCAGCCACCTAAACGATCACGCCACTAGCTCAGCCAAGACATGCGTAATTTTCATTTGGGTAATACCGTTATCAGGTAGGTCTCTAGCAGAAACTATAAAACTACGTGAGATTCTAGAATTAACCTACATGAAACTGATATAGTTGCTAGATGGGTTGCTAAAAGAGAATCGTACTATCAATCAATCAATAAGAATTTAACGTCCGTTACCTAGCCATTAGGTAATGTCAGGGACCATCAAGGAGTAGAGAGAGTTGAAAAAGTTTATGTTGCAAATTTTAACAAAAATTACGCAATTTTAATCAATTTAGTAGAATATAAAAAATATAACGGTTCTAAAAATAAAATTACATAAACGATAGTATAGATAGAAAGCTTCTGAAAATATCTCAGAAAAGCATCTAGATGATCAACCACACTAAAATATCACTGTTGTTTTAACTCACTTCTCAAAGATTTCATAAATATACAACCATTTGCAATAGTTATTTTTTGCGTATATCTTTCTTTCAGTGTCCTATTAATATGGCATTGAAAGAAAGTTAAAGTTTTCTCTATTAATTTATTTATAAATTTAAATGAAATTAAAGTAGGTGACATAATTACCCTGGCTAACTTTAAAAATGCTATATCAGTATGGCAGCATTAGTTGCAAGCAGTGTCGGCTTCAACTTGATTTCAGTGGTAAGGGTGTCTGTGAGTCTAATTCTTAAAAAATTACAATAAAGTGTTTACATTTTAAAGGAACATTTATAACAGTTACAGTAATATATGTTAAATCAGCTGGTAAAGCTAATATTACGTCGAGCCCTGGACTCGAACCCCGCACGCACTGATCCGCAGTCGAATATGTTGTAGAAGATGGTTGATTTAAGTGCGATTCTTCAGCACCCGGGGAGGTAGATTTACATTACATTTTAATAGGATGGTAGGGAGGTACATTTTACATGTACAACGTAATCAGTTTTAAAGTTTTCAACTCCCAGAAAGTAAATATTAATATATATGAAATCAAGATGTCTGTCCAAATCTTAAAAACTTTAATTTGAAAAAAACAAGTCTGTTCTGTGTTGAAAAGAGATAAAACTCAGGTATATATCACATATGCACATATCATACATGTACATATCACTAAACTTGCAATATGGTCGGCCTCGGAATAGTAATATTCACTCTTGTTCTCCGACCCCCCCCCGCCACAGCAATTTCATGCATGTTTTCACGATTTTCACCGGTTTCAAACGCGCTTGAATCAATTCGCATGCTGATATTATATAAGTAGGCTAAGTAAATTTAAATTAAGAAACGCATCATCGCTGTTCAAGAAGAAGGAGGAGTAAATAGTTAGGAAGGGTTCAAGTAATTTACAGTTACACCTGACTCATAGTTTTAAAATGATAAGCTTATTTGCACTTAACAAATCTACATTTCAAATGAGCGTATAGAGCTTTGGAGCCATCGAGTGGATGATAGGATTGAAGGGCATTTAACGTCTATTTCAGAAGCAGAACAAATTATTTTTGGATGAAAACTACAGGGCAACTATCTTATTGAATTCGTATTTTTATCATTTTAAAAATAGTTATTCAATAGATATCAACAATCATTTTTAATCAATCAATTAATCATCCTTCGAATCAAGCAATGAATTAAGCATATTTATGCATTTTTTATTAATTATATGTAATTTATTTACTCGGTGCCAATCAATGTATGCGGAATGTTGCAGCTGAGCTAAAGTGGACAACTGCTAACGTGTCAGGCAGATCAATGAAAACGTAGACGAAGTAGAAAATGCATACACGGACACCGTAAAATCTTTATTTAAGTCTCCTTTTGCGAACACATACAGTTGCAGACTTGTGATGAGCCGTTAACGGTATAATGCCGACTGCGAAATAGTAGGGAAAGGCTTCAAACATGTACTCTTCCGTTGATGACGTTACTGGCAAATTCATTTAAAAGAACTGTCTTTAAACTGGGCTTTTTCCA
The DNA here is from genome assembly GCA_905160935.1 of Enchytraeus crypticus. Lineage (NCBI taxonomy): Eukaryota > Metazoa > Annelida > Clitellata > Enchytraeida > Enchytraeidae > Enchytraeus > Enchytraeus crypticus. The sequence continues at coordinate 1,721,197 of CAJHZI010000741.1, read as the reverse complement.
ATAGTTCTCAGTAGATGCCATTCCCCACTTTCTCAAAAGTACAATAAAAGCCCTTGTTAGCTCCAACTTCAATTTCTATCACATTTATTTAATTGAATTAAGTGAAATTAAGAGTACTCGTTAGCGTCATTATAGAGAGTAGAAAGCAGGCTCTGTCGCAGCAGATGATTTATTTAAATATTTCTATTGCTACGTCATTGACGTCTAACTGAACGACTCGCAGACATTTGATAGAACTTGATAAAATGTATAAATTTACTTCAAGATAAATCTGACAACTGCGTACACATTTTTAGTGAGTAGTTGCCCCTTGCAGCGGTCAGTCCTTTTGATACTGATCATACACGAATCCAATAACTGCTATGAATATGATACTAACAATGATATAAAGACAATGTAATAATAATAATAATAATAATAACACACATTTTATTGAAATGATCAACCACGTTGATCATTTTTATACCTTATGCTTAAATTAGGCAATTAGTCCATTAGGCAAAAAAATTAGTTCATTTTCCGTATAAAATGCCAGTGAAGATTCGAGATTTTAATCTCAGATCAGCGCGACCGAGAATCGAACCCGCGATAGTTTAGTTCATGTGAGAATCTGACATTTAAATCCCATGAATTTACAAGAGCCCTCTCCCACTGCGCCGTTGAGACATTCAAAAAATTATATAACTAAAACAACTAAAATAAAACGAACAAGATATACAATGTACTACCTACTAATCTATCAAATATCTGTGTCAACTGTCAACATCAGAGCTTGCATGACCTATATAACTTTGATTTGCATTTGTTTAACATTTCATTGATTAGCTCATTGACATACATGTACATTACTTTATTATTTTATTTATTAGTTTATTAAATTGTTTTGGTATTATGACTTTTATTTGCTTGGTTTCATCTCAATATGTACTGTATATGCAAATTGTGATGTCTTTAAAATCTGAAAAAGGCTTATGTTGAAGACTACATGTATATGGTAGATCCGATTGCCCAAGTTCTACCAGGTAAGCTGATGCGTCTTTCGCAATATTGTTAGTAGAAATAAAATGTTTTTTTAATTTCCACAGCAATCAAAATGTCGAGCATAAATTGAAAACAATTTTGGAAAAAGTTCAGCCAAATACCTAAAAATCTGGTCTCCATATACAGTAGATAATTAGAGAGAGAGAGAGAGAGAGAAAGAGAGAGAGGGAGAGAGAGAGAGAGAGAGAGAGATGGAGAGAGAGAGAGGAAATGAGACTGCATGAGAAGGTCAAGTAGAGAGAGAATATATATACCTATATAAAATCTTGAGATTATATATATACCTCTATATATATATATATATATACACACACACACACACACACACACACACACACACACACACACACACACATATATATATATATATATATATAATATATATACAGGCCTATATATATCTATAAGAAATTAACTCAACCATAGTAATTCTCAAATCAACCATGAATTTTAACTGTGGAACAGATGATTAAAGTTTTGCAGACACATGTAGTTTCGAGAAACCATTGTGATCAATTGATGCTGACCTAATGCATGTTAAAACAGAAATTCGTCCAATTTCAAAATACCACCGAACAGGAAAATTTCCGATAATTCATAAAGGGATTTTTGTTCAGAATATAGACCAAATCATTAAATTTTTCCGACATTACCAGGGCCGGATTAACCAAGGAGCACATATCAGTACGTGCTGAGCCCCCCCCCATCGGCCAAAGTGGGCCCCCGATGTTTCTTTAGAAATTTCTTTTAGCCTCAAAAGGTTACCGGTACCCTGACACAGTAAACCTAATACACAAAATTTTTGAAGCCATTCTTTAGCAAAATTGGTTCATAAATAGGCCTAGGCCAATTATAGTCTATGGTAAAGAATGATATATAATATTAATAAAGTTAATAATAATAAGTTTTAACATCCGTATCCACAAACAAGGATGTTGTCAGGGACATCCCCCCCATCATATATCTCTACAAATCGATTCACCCCAAACGATCTAAAAAAACATGTGCTGAAAAGAAAGAAAAGATCCTAAATTGTGCCGGTCCAGTGATCAAAAAATAGTCAGGAAAGATAAACAAAATTATGGTGAGAAGAGATGTGTTTTCAACCTACAACGGAAAGTGAAAGTACGTAGAACATGAGAGGAGATTAGGAGGCAGGTGGTAGGTCCGATTATACAAAAATGTTTTATTTCTATTACATAGATTAAAAGTAGCCTATAGGTTACGTCTAAATTTAAACAAATGAAAACACAAACTGTAGCTTTCAGCTCAACCAGGCATATGCAAGTTAAATGCAAGTTAGGACAAATAAAAGATTATTTATAAATAGTCACATCTTAACTGTTGCATATGCTTAAAGTTTGCAACCACTCTAAAAGTGTTTTGTATTGTATTCTGAGCATCTATGAAGTAGAAATTATAAAGCCAATTTTTCCCTATATAGAAGTTTGCAACATAAATGCCCGGAATACAATTACTAATAATTTGCTATAGAAATTTAACTTATGACTTAATAATTAGGCCTACCTGGCAATAATCTAGTCAAAAGGTGTCTATAATAAATTAATATAAACGCAAAAAACTGACATTAAACTGATTAATAAATTAATTAAATAATTATATAATTAACACTATTACGTTTCTAAATTGCAAAATTAATTATGAAGTTTGCCAAATATGATGTACCGACAGTACCGTAAGATTTTAGCGTACCATGCAAAATACCCCCCCCCCACAAAAATGTACTCACCTCTCCCCTAATCTGTTGAACTTGGCCCCAGCTCTAATTATATTATCACTGTACGTAGACCTATTCGATTTTTTTATATAGAAAATCATATCCCATGCGATAAGGAATTACTGGTTAGGGTTTGGGTTGGGGTAGAGTTACGATGAGATTTTTCGGGGGCTACCCTTGCACAAATGCTTCAGGCTCCAAGGTCTAAATCCGGCAATGAACATTGCTATACAGAGGTGCCTAGCTGTAATATATTATTTTATAAATTTTTTTCTTTTCACTTTTTTAGGCCTGTTCTGCTAACAAGTTCTCTGTTCTTGAAACATACTTTCGTTCAGTCGGTTTTCTCGATAATGAATGTAACAATCATCTTGCAAGAAGGTATTCCGATCAGAATTATTTGCAAATCATAAATTTTAATTTGAGAAAAACAAGTCCTTCACAGAGATTCTTATTGCCTTTTAGGCCTATATAGTAGGCCTATAGGCTATATCCTCTTTCTCAGCCGACTCTTACAACCAACACATGCAGTACACGGCTGATGCACTCTGAGCTGACTAAAGACACCGCTCAGTTAAAAATAGTGCTATAGTAGCAATATTGTAGACCGAGGTAAATATTAATTTCCGCTGATACAACAAATCTCTCTGGCTAAGGCAAGCGAACTTTATCACTCATCCTTCATCCTCGGCTTCCAATTTTCATCAATCTCTGACATTCATTGCTGCTTTATTGCTGGCTGCTCCATAGAATATTTCTGAAAACTATAAATAACTCTTCAATTTTCATTTAATTAGAAATGAAAAATAGCAGTTCAATTGATAAGTGTAACTATCAACAAGAATAATTATATTAATGGCTATATAATACCGATCAGTATTTGGTACTACCGAACCATACGTGCAACAAATAACAACAATTAATAACAACAATTAGAGTGCTACAGTCATCAATGACTACATCGAGCACTATTGAGACACTATCAAGCCAGCGAGCAAAAAGAAGGTTCAAAAACGGTGGAAATTCCAAAATCCAGATAATCAATCCAAAGTAAAGTTATAAAGTAGCCTACCGTAGTAGTATCACGCTGTACCATGCTATACGGAGCAGTATGGTACGGTAGTAGAGTGTTGCCTACGTATGTATGATGCCACCGTACCATACTGCAGACCTACCGCATAATTTTGTAACGCATAATACTGTACCTTTGGACTGATTTCTGGATTTGGGATTTAGCACTATTTCAGAGTTCAGACCATTTAATGTTTTGCTCATCGCCAATAAGATTTCGTTCAGTAGTGTTCGATGTTGTCATTGGCAGTAGCACTCTAATGCTTGTTGCTGTTGCGTTACTGTAGGCCTATATGGATGTTCTAATTTGGAATGTATATAAACATTCCACTCTTAAGATTGTCTAACTTACTTTAATCTTACGACCATCAGTGAAATGACCAGCAATAATGATAATATGTAGGCCTACATATACATGTAAATTTAACTCTTTGAATATCATTAATATTGAATTGTTGAGAATTAATGTACATGTAGATTATTAATAGTTGAAGACGTCATATAGACGATTAATTTTGTCGATTATCTATTTTCTATATATTCGGCAAAACTACATAAATGAAGTAAAAATTCAAGAGTGAAAACTATATATTGTTATGACTAGCCAAACATTTTATTTTAATTATTGACTAAGTCCTAGATTATGATCTCGGGATCTCATCTATAATCGTTCAATTACTACTCGCTAGTTGCTTTACTGTGATGACGCGGAATGAACGCTTAGCCCAATGACTAAGATATTGTCGAGTCCAAATATTAAATCTCATTCTTAGAATTTAATTTTCGTATATCGGATTTTCAACTTATGGCTTCAGTTTTATCTTTTGCTAATTGTCGCGAAACGCTCGGCTTGTAAGTGCACACTTCCCATATCTTTGGGGTCATAGCTTGGTGTTGGACGCCGGTATTGCTCAGCTCCCTCCAACATTAAATGTTTTTGTTGGTTAGGGCCTCCCCATCCACCCACTGAGCTAATGGGGACCTTCGCGGCGCGCTGTGGTAGTATGACCTTTGGATATTTGGGTCAGTGGCTTGTGTGTTCCTGGTTATTGAAAGGCCTAGGAACTCGGCCAATTGTGAATGTCCGCTTTCTACTACTGCCCGGAGATCGTCAAGACTAAAGGTGGGAATGTTTTTGTCTCCCGCCTGTGTAAGGGCTATGGCCTTTGCCCTATTGGTGGTTTCGTGGGAATTCAAGTCTCGTGCCAGGTCGTCACGGCCCAAATCGGGGGTAAGTCCCGCGTTCGACATCGAGGAGGCTTGAGACACTGGCCTACTATCTGTGTTTTGTTCGGCCATCTCCCCTAGTTTGTTGTAAAGTGTAAAGGCGTAGAATTTATTTGATTAGTAATGATTGGAAAATTGAATATGGTGATCGGAAATTGTCAAACGAAAAATATAAGTCTAACCTAACCCTACTGTTAATGAGTGTGGAGCGTGGTCTGAGACCACACTTGTAAAAGCTAACAATAAGTAAGTGATAGTAGTCTTCCCTATTTGTTTCCTATCTAAACCTATTTTGTATTTGACGAGGTTTAGTTCACCTCTATTGCGAGACAAAACCCGCCTGCAACTCTTGGAGTCCTAATTCAACTTATATTAGCGAGACAAAACCCGCCTGCAACTCTTGGAATCCTAATTCACCCAAAAGCGAGACAAAACCCGCCTGCAAATCTTGGAGTCCTTGGTCATCCAATATCGAGAGCAAAACTTGCCTATTGGGCACTTATGTACTTCTTTCTCCCTACCTTAATGCCTAATTTTGGGAAAAGTACCGCTAGCTCTAAATTATACGCCCGTTATAACTACATACATACATATACATGTATATATATATATATATATATATATATATATATATATATATATATATATATATATATATATATATATATATATATGACTACATATATATATATCACTCTATAAGGGGTGCTTTTTGATGTCCCACCCTGCCAAATTTCACAGCTTAATGCTGTTGTGTCTGTATAGTGCTCAGATTGGCGCTACCTTCCTACCGGCAACTGCTAGCAAGTCACCGTCCAGAAGCTGGCCGCTCGTCACAAAAATACGACACCCCTACTATTAGCGCTGGGGCGCCCTATCCACTGGGTTCCCCAGCACAACCCCCCTTCTGTAGCTCTTAACTGACATTTCCTCACATTTAATATAACGCCTTTCTACTTTAATGTAAGCCAACTACGTATATTATAGTATTTTCAACCAATGATATCTAATTTTACAAGAATCGCTAACGAATTAGAGTTTTCCTTTGATCCCTAGCTCAACTATATCTCTAATATTGATATTTATGTCTATTTTTATACTTTGGAAAAATCCTTAGACTGGTGCTGCGTTTAATATTAGTGCTATACTGGTTTACGGAAGCGTACTAATTTATACTGGTTCGCGCTTAATATAACGAGCGTATCAAAGCGAAAGTCCAATTTCGCTACACTAATCGTTCTGAATATAATTACAAAGTTTTCGATTTCATTGACAACATTAGCAAATACATGTTGATTGTTGGTGCTGTTGAGGTGTTAAAAACAAGGTAAATGATTTAGCGAAAAATTCAGTTCCTTTTAATCGGAAGTAGTATTGGCATTGTTTACTTTTGCGGCAGTACTGTGTTACTGTGATGTACTTTTATATTTTACTTTATGTTTGCTATTTCTTTGGCCGATGTTTGCGAAATATGGTAACATAATGTTATGTTTATGTCCTGAGCTATTGCCGTCGTAGCTTTGATGAAATTGAAAAATCTTGTTAGAGATAGAATAATTTGAATAATTCTAATCTTATTAATGCAATGTTTTATTTTGAGTATATATTTATTTGAGAGATTTACCACTTGAAATTATTCACGTAAAAGTTTATATAGTAGCACAGTTTTCACATTTTTGCTAATTTAAACTGTTTTGATGTTTTATCTGTCTATACTTGAACTCTTTTTCTGGATTTTGCACCTTTTTTTGGGCCCTCTTTGCTCATCGGCTTGTATTTGACTCAATAGTGCTTGATGCTGTAATTGATGATAGTAGCACTCTAATTTTTTTGTTGTATAAGATCATTTTTATGGCTGTAGTCGATTTAGATTGTTTTAAATGATGACCCAGGAGATTTTTCAATGTCAGATGAGTATTTTTTATTAAAATAACCTCTTTACTTATAGATTTATTAGCCCGACTCATATGCTCATATGATCTTTAAACTTTCAATGCAGTATTAAATAAAAAGTTTATGATGAAGTAAGCATTAATCTTGTGTTTTATTTGTACATTTATGAATTCTACTTGTCCACTTGTATAAAATCTTATTGAATTACCATTGTTCTTTTTTTATAAAATGCTATTTAGCTGTTATTCGTGTTAGGATCGAGGTTAGGCATACCCTTAGCTCTGTTGTATCCCTTAAGATCTCTTTGTGCAGTCTCTGTCATATTCTTTCTCTATCTAACTATCTCTCTCTCTTTCTCTCTCTCTCTCTCTCTCTCTGTCTGTCTGTCTTGTGTCAGATTCACGGTAGATATTACTATTCAAGTCTACTTTCACGCTCAGAGCACTCAGTTGACCGACTAACTTATCGTCAAGCTAATCATGCATATCTTAAATACATGTGGTAATTGTGCTATTTAAACCAGAAATTTGGTAGGGAATCAATTGTTAGGCATTATTTTAAAATTTTATGTCAGTATGGTTACGGTTAGCTTTGTACTGATTTTTTGTTTTTGTTTTGTTAATACTTTTATGTCATTGTTGTGGTTGCGGTTGCTATGGTTGAGGTTGCAGTACTTAGATTAGCTATTACTGCAATGTTAATATTTTGTAAGCATCTTGACAGCACTATTGTTGGATCCATTTTATTTTCCTTACTTTTTGTAGATGGATTAAAACTTATTGTAATGATTATCAAGTATTTAACGTTGTAAGATGTCTGTGGTTCCATGTCAGCTTATTTGTGAAATCTGCAACCGTGCCTTCAGCGATCGACTGGTAAGTTTCTATATTAGACACTTGATTTTTGTTTAAATATACATTACGGTTTTCTTACCAACCTATAGAAATAATTTTTATTGTAAATAGGTTTGAATAGCTGTACTAGTTTATGATACATATGTACAATCTATGAAAATTTGTTATGTTATAAAATTAAAACGTTCAAAGACTACAACATATTTGGAAAAGTAATAGAATTGATGTGGGACTAAAGAAAAAATGTATTCAACCATTGTTCTGCCCATCTTGATGTATGCGTGTGAAACCTGTGAAAGTACCAATAAAATAAAACACAAAATTAGCTGTTTTCAACAAAGATGTCTTAGAAGAATCATAATAGTTCATTATTGGAAGCACATCAAAAACGAAATAGTGAAGGGTTTTGAGAAAGAAAATTAAAATAGTTGCGGTAAGAAGAGTAAGGTTCTTAGGTACTAAGAATGCCTAGCATTTAAGAATGAGTGGGCAGGCATATTAAGAATGCCTGATGATAGATATGCAAGGTCTGCAATGAATTGGAAGCCAAGTCAAGTCAAGGAAAAGAGGAAGACCTAAAAGTACTTGGTTCAACACGATCAACAGAGAATCAAAAAATTTGCACATTTCATGGGAAGATGCTTTGAGGGTTGCTAAAGACAGAATAAAATGGAGGAATGTTGCCGCCCTATGCTCTCTTTAGAACACAAGGGACGCTTGATGATGTCTGAAATAGTTTTTACAAATTCTTTTAGCAAAGGTATCATTTTTACAAGCTTATTAAATGTATCATTAATGCTTAGGCTTATATGGAGTTTGAAAACCCAAACAACCCATGGGGTTTTCAATTAAAAGAAAGATTGCTAAAATTATAGAAATTATAGTTGCTATGGCAGATTCCAGTAATTTGCATCTGCCAGTATGACTGTTTAAAGTACAGAAGAAATTTAAGAAGCGATTTGATCAGGCCTTGACACTGTTGTTTATGTATCAAAAGAAGGTGACTCATAACTGTTTTGTCCCTTGGACTGGTGGAAGTCTCAGGCCAACAGACTTAATACAGATACAAATAAACTTGTAGTTCAACTACTTACAGCCACAGCTTCATCTGATGAAGTGGAAATAGTTTTCTCTTCATTTGGACTTGATCACTCCAAACTTAGAAATCAACTTTATATTAAAAAGAAAGGCTTGGAAACTCGTATTCTTGTTCAAATTGCTCAACAAGAAATTGTTCCAAGCAGCTGATGGTAATGATAATGACTTATAGCCACTGAGACTTCCAACTCATTTAAGAATCAAATGACATGATGTAAAGAGAGAGTTTAAAGAGATCCAACTGTAAGGACTTTTAAGGAATGCTTTTAAGTGGAACAAATTAGTAACATTTAAAGGTTAACATTTTTGAATATTTATTGAAAGTGTTATATGTAGTTTAACAGAGATTATGTTTTAGAAACTATGATTTGCTATTTTTTGTTCTGCTGGTATCTCTTCTTGTGCTTTGGTGTTAAAGCTGTCCTGCACGATTTTGAAAGTTCTCTGTTTTTCATGTTTTATGTTGTTTTATAATTGTGTACTGTTTTTCATTTCAGCGATATAAAATACATACCGATGGATTGGAGCATAGAGAACTGGAGGCCAGATTGCAGCTTTCAAACTATAGTATCAGCAATGAAGATGATGCTTTGGTCAATACTAACGATGTCAGTGAAACTGATGTAACTCATACAGAAATCAGAGATGAAGCCAATATTATTAGCGACGACATCGCTGAATGGAATTTGAGTGATATTAGCTTTAGTGTAGTGACGACTGTTAGTAACCGTAGCGTCTGTGAAGCTGATTTGACTTATATTGCCAATAACAGAAAACTTGCCGTAAATAGCCGTAAAGTATATGAAGCGCATTTGAATAATATTGTCACTAATAATGAAAATGCTAGTAATATCAGGCTCAAAGACGATATCACTGGAGTGGAAGCTACAAATATTAATTCTGGCTCCGATAAAAATTCCTATTCTTCTAATGTTGGCATCGATGAAGAAAAAGATGTTACAGATACAAATATCGGGAAGGATAAACTTGTAGCATGTTCTAGCTTAAACAGAGCAACTGATACAATTGCTCTCAATTTTCAGGAAGACAATGGCGTTATTGATATTACCTGCGTTGAAGAAGCTCATATAATTGATGTTAGCGACTCCGAAGAATTAGAAGAAGGAGAAGTAAGTAAAGATATTAATAAGGCTGGCATTGACCAAATTTTACATCACTTTAGTCTCAAAAGCTAATTTTGTGTTCTACTGTTACATCTTTCACCATTCCATCCCGCTTACAATATGTCCCATTCAGCTCATATTTCTGTTTATTATCAGATCCATTAACTGTCGGTGCCAAATCTTAAAAGCTTCATTTGTGATTATATCCGTCGATTAATCAGTTCAATTTTTCTCCAGGTAACCACATTTGGTATGTTTCTGGCTTCCTGATGCTCTCCTTCCTTAACATTCTCGTTTCCTATTCTTTTCTATTAACAACTTTTCATAATTTTAGCTCGAGTAGAAGCTGTCCTCTTAAAACATAGTCCTAAGTTATCTAAATTTACAAACTTGTCTAATTTTGCACCCTGTGTTACCATGAGTGTACAGATATTAGTTAATTCTTCATTTATTTAAATTTGTGATTTATTTACCAAGATAACAGTTTATTATATCGTGTGGTGTAGAGATACAGCTGGTAAAATTAATGTTAACGTCAGTTTCATCACTAGAAAGCAATGTCAGTGACGGATGAGCCCAGGATTTATACCAGCACGTACTGATCTGCGGTCGCATATCTTACCAACATCGCCACTAAATCCAGCCAGATCATAATAATTATCTTTCTTTCTATCATGTAGTTAATCTGATTCATTGCTTGCTTTTCGGGTTACAACATATTGTTTCAAAATATCTATGCTTGTATCTCCTTCTTTTATAAATATATTTTTTTCAATTTTTCAGTATTGTAGTATTTATATATATTATATATACAATACATGTATATAATTTATATATATATATGTGTGTGTGTGTATATATATATTATTTTATATAGTACTGTAGTATATATTTATAATTTATATATCTTTCTGATATCTATTGGTATCATTTGATATTTAATTTTTTTTAACATGGACATATTTTCATCACAATTTACATATTTGAGTGTTTAAATTTTAATGTTAATATTAAGGATGATTATATATTATATTGATAAGTATTGCTGTTGTCAGAGCCCTAGAAAACCTAATTATTTATTATTAGTTATGTGACATTTATTGTGCATTACTTTACAAGATTTGTAATTTTCAGATTGAGGATTCTGAAGATGAAAGACGTTGTCGTAGACACAAGGCAGCTCGGGCCGCATCTCTAAAACGCCAGAGACTTCTTAGATTAGCCGAAACTGTTGCTGACTCTGCGTCAGCCAGCGATTACAGCCTCCTGTTGGAACGAGAGAAGAGAAAAGTAAAAGAAAGAGAGCGAGGTAAACATAAGCGCAAAAGATCAGTACATGAGGAAGCCTTGATCGCTCAGCTAGATGAAGCGCTTTCAGAATACATGACTGAAGCTCCCAAGAGAACAAACATGACCCATGTGAATGTTTCTAAGCATGTTTTAGACAAGTGCCCATCTGCTGGGAAGCTTACCTCTAAACAGCGTAAACGACGAGCTCTAGAAGACAAGATAGCTAGAGAACGTAAACTAGGGGAAGAAATAAAAGGTAAGGTAGCTGACGTTCATGAAAGCAAACAGGAGTCTAAGAGACTTCGTCTCAAACGCCGTAAACTTCGAGCAAGAAAAAGGAAACGTTTGGCAGGGTCTGTTGATGTTGTGAGCAGCACCTCTGAACGAATAGGTGAATACGATGGTACCAGGAACTTTGATAGACTTTCGTCAAGTTTTGAAGAAGCCAGATCGTATTCTGAACGTCTTGCATCGAGGAATGCTAATGATTTCCCGCCTAATTCAAATCTCAGTTTAAATAACGAAGAATTTTATCGCGAGTTCCCTTTGACTGAGGTTTATTTTAACGAGCTATCAAATCGATATAGAATGTCTAATCATCCTGCTATGTATAATTCAGTACTGCTAGATAAATCAAACAATGGTGATATCAATAAAAGGAGACTTGGCAATTCTTCTGGCTTGCCAATGTTTAATAGTTTTACTTCTTTTGAGGGCAATCGTCCTGCTACCAGATCGGCTCTATTTAATGGATATGAAACACATTGTCTGCCATCTCTGGGTGTTAGCAATATGCCTTTACTGGACAATCTTACTGTAACAAGCTTCCAACATCTTAGAGATACCAATGTTTCTGTGCTGGGGAATTCTCTAACTAACAGTACATCTTCACTTGGATTAGGTGAACTTGCAGCAGCAAAGCAGCTGCCGTACCACAGTTTGTCTATGAATTGCAGCACTGTCGTATCGTCTAATATGCCTGCGTCATTTGATGGTATGCATCAAGAAAACTTGTCTTCATTGCCAACAGTTGCAGTTTGTGTATCTAAAGCAGTGCAGGCTTCTCTGTACAATACAACCAGTTATCAAGTGCAAGCCTTGCAGCCTGATGTAGGGAGTTATTGTCTTCAGATGGATACTGACAAATCTGGAGCAATTTCGGCATTGCCACTTATTGACAGCCATGATAAAGGTCATTCAGTGATCCCGACAAGGTCTCTTAATTTTAATTCTCATGAAGTTGAAAGTCATTCCGATTTAGTTAGAGAAACGCGAAAATGCTACAGTGATGGATTTTTATGTGACAGAGAAGAAGTAGGTTCAATCATTCATGAAAATTTGGATGATATGATAGCAGCAACGGAGAAAGCAATTGCTCAACTGAAGGCAGACCCTGAGCTTCAGTTGCTGGGGAAGTACACGCACCTTTCAACGGAGGAGTTTGAGAGGGTTGTTAGGGAGAGTGGCATAAATCTTATAGAAGAACCAGAATGTGTTGACGAAGCTGCCACTACGTCCACTGTTCTGATGCAAAACGATGTCGATAAAATGAATAATTGTGCTCATGTTCCAGTTGCAGATTCAGTTAAGAATTCATTGGCTGTTAAGAAAGATTGTACTTCAAAAATTGAGGAAATAGTACAGGAAGTATGTAATGCAAGTGTCGATGTAAATATTTCGAATTCGTCTCCAGTTTCGACAGTTGTCTCAGAAGCGGACGGCATTGTTGAAAGATTAGAAAGTACCTTGTCGTCTGGTAGCGTTAGTGCTATGAATAGCATTGTTAGAACTTCAAAAAGTGACAATTTTGATACGAATGTACCGAAGGATTTAACCAGTGCCTCAAAACCTGCTTCTAGTAACTTTAAGAATATCAACATGCAAAAGGTTATTTTAAAATTGACTAGTAAAATTGGTAAAACTTCAACTATCTCAGAGAGTTTTAACAACGCTAAAAGCCATACTAAGGTGACTGAGCAGTGTCACAGGATATCTAATGAGACTGTCACCAAATGTTCGAATGATGACAATTCCAAATTACCTGATGGTCTGCCCCTACCCTTGAACAATAGTGTGGCTGAGAGTATCAATACCGTCATTGCTGGGTATTTAGAGAACGGCGTTGACCTTGACCAAGTCCCACCTCCGATAAAGCCGACTTATAAACTCTACAACAATACAATATTTAAAATTAAATGTAAATCGACTAAAATAGAAAATTTGTCGACGTTTAAAAGACTTGAAAATATGGAAACATGTGGTTCCATAGATGGTAGTAGGGTTAAGAATACACAGCCCACTACTGATTTATCTTCTTGCAATCAAGTTAAAGATAACAGTCAAAATACGTCAGATTCTAAAAGTACATTTCATGAAACATCTGTTTCTTCTCCACTGCAGAATCCTAAGAATGTTAAATGTACTCATTCCTTTTTTAATATTAACCCCAACAAAAGAAATATTTCTGAAGATGGAAAACTTCAGGTGGCTGGATCTCCGAGTCCTAGCATTAAAGATTCTGTTAGTTTATCAATGGACTCAAATATTTCGACGGTTAACCTACTAGATGTCAGCTCCAATATTGAAGTTTCTGCTGCAGTTTGGGATAATGCTAGAGAAGTTATTTCTGAACTTCGCAATCAAAAGAAAACTAAAATAGCAAATATCAATAACGATGCTATGAAGAGATCGGAAGAAATTTGTAGGATATTCCCATCTCTTCCTATCTCTGAAAATCAGTGCATTGTCTCGGAAAATGAAAATCTTGTGATATCAAAACTCTCTGGTCAATTAAGAAGTGGATCACTTAACGCGGCCGATAAAGAGATTTCGCTCGATTCAATGCTTAGTTCGCCTTTTTGTCAACTGGCTATGTCTGCCGATATTTCTGGAGCAGATGATAGATCTCAAGTAGGTGTTATGAATCACTTAAGTAAAGTTAAATGTAGGAGAGCTTCTAGTCAACTTGGAATTTTAACTAAATTGTCAAGCTGGGCTAAGAATTTTCAAGGGGATAAAGCTGTAGGAAATCCTGAAGTACCTCCTGTAAGGGATTTATCAAATGACCACCATGAGGTTTTGGATCCAGTTTCTACTAAAAGTTTTTCATTGAAGAATAGTTCAACAATTCCAAATAAAATTACCAATAAAGCAACCAGTGCGACTTCAAATTCGAAATGGAAGATGTTGACTTCTGTATCGAGTACATCTGGATTTTGTAAGTCACCGACTTTGACTGATAAATCTGATGGGTTATCTGATTTAGCAGGTAAGTATGATAATCCAAATCAAAACTCCAATGTGTGGCCAAAAAGTGAATGGAGAAAGCTGTTTCCTTCTGCGAATGCTAAACATCCATTGTCTTCTAGTGCAACAGAACATACACTACCACATAGAATGCTATCCACCGTGACCTCAGTGTCAGCTAAATTAGTTAGTTTTTCTAGTAATAGTAAGACAAGTGATCGAATCTCATTCAGAAGTAGAGAAAGCCTTGCTTCATCTAGCAGTAAGTTTACAAACTCTGAATCTAACAAAGCAAGTGGTTTTTCATCAAATAATATGCCAACTAAGGTTACTGAAATAAATGAAGCTGACAAAGTTTCATCTAGTGTTGACATGATAGAGCCAATTTCTGAGCCTGAGAATGAGAATAGTTTTTCATCTGGAAGATGGTCAACTGTTGTAACACCTGGTAAAGATAAAATTGAAACCTCATCTTTCCAAAATTCAGTTGTATTCACAGATACTACTGCTCCTACTTTCAATGAGCGTATCCTAGTGTCATCTCATACTCGGCCTATTATCAAGGGCCAGGCAATATCTGCTCAAGTATTAGATGGAAAGAAAAATCCTTCATATAAAGGTGAAAAACTTAAAAGTTGGACAGGGAGGCGTTGTAAAGCTTCTGAAGAAATATGTCAGTTTGTCGCTGCAGATTCTGCTCCATTGATCGGATCCGATAGTGTAGGTCAAGGCTCTAGTTCTAGTCAAGCTGTTGTAAATGAGTATTCTGCACAGTCGAGTAAGATAGGGCAACTGTCATCTTCTAGTCAGTCTGTGAAAAGTGGATCATCTGAAAATTTAACAAACTCTAATAAAATACTGGATAGGTCATCAAAGCAATCAGTTGAAAGAGAAGCTATTTCGAAGTCTAATATACCAGTTGTAACTGAATCACCTGCTTTGGCAAATAAACCTGTTGCATCTATATCAGCTGGACAATCATCTTCTAAACTGAAACTCATGACTAGAACAGCTGCACCATCTAGTCAATCAGTTGTAATTGGCTCAACCAGTCAAATTTCAAAATCAGATAACATGAAAGCAATTACTAGTTCACCAGTTGTTAAAGGAGCCATCCACAAGGATTCCAAAACTCCACAGAAGAATTCTGCTGCAGAGGAAAACAATAGTTGTACTGGGAGCGATGTTTCTCCGAACACCGGTCTTGTTATCATTGACACCTGGAATCCGAACGATGCCGATGTCAGTTGTATTGGCGATGAAGCCTCTAATTTTGATGTGATTAACCGAAGCTCAAATACTACTTTGGGTGAAGCTGTTGTTGACGTTTCTCTAAAAGAAGTGCTAAATATTGATAGAGTTAATATAAGTTCCGATCAGTCTGATTCTGATGTTTCGTGCATGGATGGTAAAACAACAGTCAGCATGCTCAAATCTTCGAATAAAGATGTTAAGTTGCATGGTGTAGTTATTAGTGGCTGTTCCAAGAAGTTACCGTTTTCTTGCAAGACTGATGTAGCTTATCATGACAAAACTGATAAAGCTTATACTAAAACTGATCAAGTTAATGCTGCCGCAGGTTTTAACTCAGAAGTCTGCAGTTCAAATAACGCTACGTCTCAGGTATCTGTACAGAACTCCAGATGTTCAGTTCTGGACATTCCTTGTAGATTGGAAAGAAAATCTGAAGAACTTGCTTGTGAAGTGATAGAAATATGTGACAGTAGTGATGACGATGCTAATCAGAGAATTCTTCTTGATGAGCAACAACAGCGTGATAGAAGATATGTCTGTGACTCCGCGAGAATAGGGGAGTCTGTAGAGTTATCGGAGAAGACTCTGTCTGCTAAGGTGCGAGATCCAGACATAGAAATGGTTTCTAAGGATGGTAAATATTCAGTTGCAAATTTGGAATCACAGAGGCACACTGATTCTGAACAGCAAAGTATCTTGAATATAGAGCAGCCAATTAGACCAAAGAACTTATATGCAAAGAATTATAGCAGATCTACGTTGGAATGCTCTAATATCTCTTGTCAGGAAAAGGTTTCCGATGATTTGGCGATAACCAGCAATGACAAAGTGAAAAATCATGAGCAGGATGATTTGATGTATGGAGAGTCAAGCAAGGGTCAAATTCTTGAAAAGAAAACACACGTTGAAACCATGAATGTATCGCCGGATCGATTCAGTGTTAGATCACCTGCAGGGTCAAAACTTTCGTCACCTTTTGATCGCCAGGAATCTACGGAAGAAGCCCAGTGTGTCATGCAGCTTTCTAGGATTGGAAGTGCTAGGAAATCAGCTACGGTTTCATCCGAGTGCAGTACAGCTGGAAAGTGTAGTGATCCTAATGGAGTGAGTACTCCTGATATAAATGATTCTCCTGAAATCAATGCTTTGTCAAAGAAGGATGAAAAACAATCACCTGAGAAGAAATTATTGAAACGTTTTTCATCTAAATTTAGAAAGAGAAGTTTATCTTCAGACATTGAATGTCTGGAAAGAAGTAGGTCACCAGGTAGCAGATATTCTAGAGAAAGTAGGTCACCAAGTAACAGATATGGTAGAGAAAGTAGGTCACCTGGTAGCAAGTATCCTAGAAAACGAAGATCACCAGATAATCATTATCCTAAAAGAAATAAATCACCTGTTAGCAGGAAACATAAAGTAAATAGGTCACCGGAAGATAGTAGCAGAAAGTTGTTGAGTCATTTAAAGAACGGGTCTCCAGGTAGCTGTGAGAGAACGACAGGCTGTAGAACTTTGAGGGGAAGTAAGTCACCAAGATTTCAAAATAGAGATAATTCACCAATTTTCCTTAGAAATTCCAATAGATATTGTTCACCAAGAAGCAGCTTCCATGAAAGAAGTCATTCTCCTGAGTATAAGCGATCTCAAAGACACGGGTCGCAGTCTAGAAGATATACCAGGCCACTCGCTGTCAGATCTCCCAGGAGTAGGTCAACTGATAGAATAAGGTCACCTGGAGGTGAATCATTGGAGAATTATTCGAGTAAAAGATTGGAGAGTAAAAAGTCCTCAAAAGAAAAGCTTGCTAGCAATCGGCCTCGCAAAGGTTTTCTTTCGCCTCCTGGAACATCTCGACGCAAACGACTTAAACTGCCTAGACAGTCGCAGAGTTGGGAGTCTGGGGAATATTGTTCGCCACCAGCCCCTAGGAATAAAGGAAGATCCTGCAGCTGCAGTTCTCACTATACGTGTGGACATTGTGCTGCATATAGTAAAACTACACGAAGGAGAAGTCGGTCTAGAAGTTTTGATCGAAGAAATCAGCGTAGGAGCTTAAGTAGATCGCCAGAAAGTTTTCACCGGTTTGCTGACTCTGTAAGACGTCGGAGGTCTAGATCAAGATCCTCAGGTGATCCTGGAAGGCATGGGCAATCTATTAACGTGGTCATTGGTACTGGACGCAGTCGACCACTGACACCAAAAAGGGCGTTTGATAGACGTGATTATGATCGATTTGATTCAAATCTGAGAGCTGGTCGGATATCTCCTTTTCCTCGAAATTCATCACCAGACAATCGGCCACGTAGAATTCCTTCAAGAGAGAACTGGTTGCCTAATGATCATCCTGATTTCAGAAATGAATCTAGATTTTCTGCAATTGAGGACCGGCATCATACGAATGAGCAGCTGTTTCATATGGATCCTGGCAGGCCACAAATTAAAATGCACAATCCTGGGGGCTTTCAGCCCGGTTTTCTGCCGGAGGTTCACGGCAGGCCCCCTGCTGGCTTTAATGGTGCTTTTCATCCTGGTTTTGGAGCTAGGATGATAGTAGAAAGAAGAGAATTTGTTTTCTCACAAGGTCCTTTCTGTCACCCAGTCTCCACCTTTAGCCCGCAGCCATTTTGGCCCTGCCATAGAAATCGTTTTCCCTAATGTAAATAACGTCAGCATGGCAACATGACTGTATGATTGTATCGTCTGAATGACCGACTGATGAACAACGTTTTCCTGATAGTCAGGAGGCCATCGATTCCAAACCAATCCGAACCACTTCTGGTAGTATCCTGTGAGATACAGAAACAGACGTTAAATTTAGCTTTTTTATGAAGCTGACTTATTTGAGTTTTTGTTGAAAGATTGTTGAGCAATGTCTATACTTTTCTCTAACATGTTACTTTGCTTTGAA
Source organism: Enchytraeus crypticus (assembly GCA_905160935.1). Taxonomy (NCBI): domain Eukaryota; kingdom Metazoa; phylum Annelida; class Clitellata; order Enchytraeida; family Enchytraeidae; genus Enchytraeus; species Enchytraeus crypticus. The sequence goes on along the minus strand of CAJHZI010000741.1, from coordinate 1,702,453 downwards.
AAATTATGAAATAAACATGGAGGCACTCTCTATTCTAATCAGTATTTTTAGCTTACTTGCAGAGGCAGCTATAAAGTTCAGTTACTTGAAGTTTTATATAGAATATCTACTGTTCCTATTATGTAGTCTATAATATGATAACCCTTTTCCTCAAGAATTAGGAAACTACGATTTGACTGACAATAATTTTATTAGCGATGGTATATTAATTACTTAAAAATGTTATTAATTGAATATTGAATGAGTTTATCACTATTATTTGTTCTTTGTGTTCTAATGTAAGGAGATTATTAAATTGATGAGAATAGTGAACCTCTTTATGTGTAAATTAATTAATTATCTGATTTTTAAACCTCCTCTATAATTGAAGCTGAAATTTATTTATACGACTGTTTTCATTTTAATGTTATCTTTTTATCAGATTGTTTTTTATAATTCAATTCATGTAACAAATTAAGATTTTAACTTACTTAGGGGTGGGGATATGGCGTAACGGTGTTACAGTGTTCGCCTCGGATGCAAGCGGTGGCCTGAGTTCAAAGCCCAGGCCAGTCAACAAATGATGGATATCCTCTTGGGCCCATGGAGCGTTAATCTTGTGTCGGAGCATGCTGCCGATTGGCGCTATCAGTAGCAAAGATTTAGAAGGGATTATCAATAACCTGCCAGGAACATGTAAAGCATTCGCGAATCACGGTCACCAGGCTAACCAGAAACTGCTATAGAAATTGTCGGATCTTATTATTTTTATTCCTTGTTGCTACTTTGAACGTTTGAGGGGTTAATTACATCCTCTGAGCCTTACTTGTATATAGAGTAAGGTATATACAATTTGCAATTAAACTTTCAATTAACTCAACTAAAATCATTTTTGATGACCTCTGACCATTTGCGCGGTTTAACATGATGCTAGGACACTAAAATAAATATAACTAAATTATTCTTCTAAATATTATCTTTCGTTATTGCAGTTAAAGTTAAACAGTGGCCTTGCATTATTAATTAACAGATATTTTTCGCATTTAAAATAAAAGAAGACATTCAATCCGAATTGTATCTCTTCAATAATGCTGTGCATTTTAGACCAACCATGTATGATTTTTCATAATAATTTGTGTCTTTGCTGAAAAATAAACATATTATCTATCTGTATTTTTGGACGATAACTAATTTGAAATGTTGACTATAAAAATGATGTTTTAATAATATTTATTAAATTATGATCTAATTAAAATTTGTGCTAAGTTCCTCATAGTGTAATGCTGATTTCAGGGATATCTGTTGATCAATCAATCAATATAAATCTATAAAATGAATCCTCATTAATTAGGAATTTGAGACCAATTTTGCTAATTACTTTAGCTTAGTCATATGAAGCTAATATTTTAATAATGGTTTAGTCGGTGTAATGTCTTTTTTAAAACTAAGAATGATGTCAGAGTATAGGCCTATGTGAATATTCTTTGAACTGTTCCTGCCTGCAAATGTATATGCTCTTATCGTAGGATATGAAAAACTTGTACATACAATATGTCTTGTAAATATTGAACTAGGCCTATGTACCGTCTCTTTTTATGTCTTCTGGTGCTAAACAATTCAGTTTTAATTTTTACAAATATGTGTGATATAATGATAAAAATAAAGATTTAACATCGATTTCTTCATCCAGTGATATTGTCAACAGTTAAATTTAACGAAACCTCAATATTTATTTTGTTGATATTTCATTAATTTTACTTTCTTCTCTGTGAAATGCCTGGTTTTGTTAAATTTGTGGATTCTACATTGGCTTGATAACGGTAGTAAGTATGTAATTAGCTTTAAAGAATTACTGAAAAGTGCTCTTTTAAAGTATTGTTGCTGAGGGAATACGAGGTTGAATAACATTTTTGAACAACTTCTACACACGTTATAGGAGCCTTTTTTTGTGCATCCTCAGATTTAGCGTGCGACATAGGCTTATTAGATAATTATAATTTTCCATCGGCAGCATTGTTGCCTTCAAATGGTTCCCAAAGCTAGTGGATAAATTATTCTTTCTTTTACCAGGAAATGATTTAATTGCTTTGTTCTACATATAGATCTAATTTCAAGCTATTTCCGTTATAGGCCTGTACTAAAGTTGATGAAAAGCAACTATTCTGTTTATTCACCTAAAGCAAACTTGTCATATAATTTGCTAATTAGAATAAAAAGCAATGTAATTGTTCGACAGTGTTTTATTTGCTGTTCCGTTTCCGCTCATCATCATCTTCTTCCCTTGAATCTCAGTTTAACTAGGATCGGGATACAAATAGACCTAAGCTTTTCCATTCCGTTTTGAAAATTTTGTGGTAAATTCTAAAGTCCAAGCGCCACCAACCGAATGTCTTTTCTGACGTTGACGATATTTATTCTCTGTGTCTACTCAGTATTGTCTAATCATTAGAACATTACGTTTACTTAGCCTCCGAATACTGGTAAGTCTGTTGGATAACCTGGTTAATGCTTACTTTTGGTAGTGGCCGCGCATTCATATCTGATGTTTGAAAGTTTCATGGATAAAAACTGTAACAAAATTGTTCAGCTTCACTATTGTTAAACTTGCCACTTAATATTCGTAGTGTAGTCTTTGAAGAGTATTACATCTGTGTAGCATAAAACTGTGTGTAAAAGTGCTGTGATCTATAGTATTTGTGTTCTATGATTATCAATGTTTGTTAAGGAAACGAATTGGTAATTAATGTTCTAATTAATTCTAATTCTGCCATTGTAATTAAGTTAGATAAATGGACATTAAAGTTAAAGCCATTTTTAATCTCAAGGAACATCATTTGCGAACACATTAAGATTAGTCAGTTACTGATTTTAATGGTTCACTGATTTATTAAGCCATAAATTGTCCACTTTTCATTTAGGAAGTAATTAAGTGATTGAATTAGTAAGTAGTTAGGGCAGTGGTTAAAGTGGGAGGAACGCAGGGAAACCTTTAGCTTTCATTTTTTCTCAGTTGCGTTTCCCTGCTAGAGACCCATATTAGATTCTAGGAGACCGGTAATTATATTACAGGGGGCCCGACAAATTCTGACCGTTCCCCTAGCTCTCAATTCCCACTTTATTCACTGAATTTAAGAGATTTGCTCACCACTGTTTTATTTAACTTTTATTGGTGGTCTAATTATGCGTAACAACCATATTGTAAATCTGCTATTCATGTTCCTTGTTCCTATGTTGTTAAGTGTTTTTTATTTAACGCTAGTATTCTGTTATTAAAGCAGTGAAATAAGCGCAGATTAGTTTTACATAATTTTCACATTAAGTAATTAAGCAGTGAAGTCTACCAATAGCTAAACATTAATGTAAGTCTTTCCATAGGAGCTCTACAAGTTCAGCATTCTATTCCAAATCTGCCCTTTTTCTAGAGTTGAGGAGGGTCGCTGTGAATGATCAAAGTCGTTGTGAATTTCACTTAAACTTAAAGAGATTGTCGTTGTGGTATTAGGCCATTGACGTGTAAATTATTTGGTTGCGCTTAGTTGAATTTCTCACAAGTTCCTAAACAATATGCAAGTAGATATGCCATCTCGTAAGGCCTAGTGCAGTAGTACTAAGCTTAGTTTTTACTTTTTTAATAATAATTAATTTAATTGCGAGAAACTAAATTAAAGCTTGTTAAGTGAGTGAATAATGCGATGAAGTACTAGAGATTCTTTGAGCTAGTGAGGAGGGTTGGATAGAATTTGTAGGCCTTTAAGTTTATGCTTGACTGAATGTGCAATCTGAGGATAACGTACGAATCCGTGAATCAAGAAGAATTTAACATCCGGTTCCTCGCCATAAGGCGATGGCAGGGACGTAATAGGTAGGTAGTGAAGGAAATAGGTCGAATTGAATGTGTGTATCTTTGAAATAAAACATAGTTCTCTCTCTCTCTCTCTGTAATTTAAAATTGGACTAAGTAATTAAAGGAGTGAAAAATTTTTGCAGTGCAGCCAATAATTTATTCAATGTGAATGAATGAATTAACTATAAACGGATGAATTAGAAATTGAGTGTGAGAGTTGTTTAAAGGTGAGCCTATTGGTATTTTAAATATAAGAGACGTTGTAAGATTGATTGAAATACGGTAATAATTTAATTTACGATTGAGTTATTAGCCTATGATTCAATAGGTATTATGATGAGCGCGATGTTATACGGTGATATAACGTATTGATATGATATCAAGCTGTGACATCATAATACAAAACTGAACTACTGAACAGAAAGTTACTGAAATTATGATGAGCGCGATACGGTGATAAAACGTATTGATATGATATAAAGCTGTGACATCATAATACAAAACTGAACTACTGAACAGAAAGTTACTGAAATTCAATGATAATAACCACGAAATTAATTAAATTAAAAAGTAGATAATTATTAAGTAGGTGATTAGATCAATAAGCGAGTGACTTATTAAGCGTAAGATTTTCTCTTTCTCTATCTATAGCTATCTATCTATCTAGTGTTCTGCCAAGTGGCAGGTCCAAGGTCCATACATGTATTCCTACTCATATGCTGTCGTCACGCTGCAATCATAAAGAGAACTCCGTCGATGAAAGAGTTAAACCCCTCACAAACAGATGTGCCTCACTAGTCTTAATATAGCCTAGAGCTTGGTAGGATACGTGGCTTTTAGATGGTTTCGCGAAGCCTTCTTCTGTTATTGTTTAGTCGCCGCTTACGTCGATTGCAATTTACGGTTGATCTATTCTTCAGTGTCCCGGACAAACATACGGGAGAAGCAAATATATGGTAACGTATCTATCCATAAACGATAAATATAGAGACCTCAATATGACTACATGCTTATTTGGTTGATTTATTGATCTTTAGTGGTTGGTCGATTGACTGATTGATAGGTTGGTTACCAGTGGATAGATTGTTTCATTGTTTAGTACAACTAATGCGTTAAAGAATTAAAGAATATATCAATTAAAGATGCCCTATTAAGTGTGTATTGACATAAGTAAGTGTTGTACGTAGGCTCTACTTACGAAACTAAAGAGAAGGAAATTAATGCACAACTAGTAATAAATACTTAAATATTTAATACTTAAATTAGCTTACTCATAGTGACAGCTGCGAAAGATAAAATTAAGTTTCAAATTTACTTTCGATTCGTATTCGCATTTTGAGTGGTGGACGTCAAGATCTTATCCTAAGAACATCTATCTGTAACACGAATTCTTGTGTTATATCCACTCTGCAGCTGTTATACACTGACCATATAAAAGCTGGTAAAGCTAAGGTTAACGTCAGTTTCCTCACTCGAAAGCGATGTCAGTGACGGGCGAACCCAGGATTTGAACCCCACACATACTGATCCGCGGTCGAGTATCTTACCGAAGTCGCCACTGGCTCCATCTCCAATCAGTCGCCAGCCAGTGGCGACGTCCAGCCATATAGAAGTAGATTTAATTAATTATATTCCATTATTACAAATTTACAAATATAGGCGTACCTCTTTTAAAGGTTGAAGACTTGGAATTGTTTGATAAATTGTTCGCTTAACCTAAAATCTTGTTAAGAGATGGTATTACTAAAGGTAGAACTAATATTAGCCTATATTGAAATGATAAACCATGTTAAAATCTGCCTACTACTTTTAATACGGCATGTCTGATATTTCACATCCTATTATGAGCTCTACCGGGAATTGAATCCAGGATCTCTTTAAGTCTCATTGTGCTGTTACTCGTGTTGTATATTCTAATGAAAATATACAATGACAATTCTGCTTCTTATAAATACATGAGTGTTCATCCCAATGTCGTGAGATAACGCAATGACCTCGACCCATTCTTTATTTTGTTACCGTCCACCTAATGACGCATCTCCTTGCTCAAAATGGCACCTCACACTAAGGGAAACACCGCTCCCTTCCATGTGACACCGCCCACGTCTTGTACTTTCTGCCAGACTTCTTTTAAACGTTGTTGATCTGGAGAGATAAATAAACGGATTGACGAGAGATCTGAACATAGGTATCAAATCAAACATCATCTTTATAAAGATTGGATTACTGGTGACTTGTAATCCCATACTGAGGTACAAAAGAAGTCCGAAGTACGGTCCTTCCATGATCCCAAACATGATTGCCACGGAGAGCATCAGTTTAGCCAGAGACTTCCTATGTCTGATCATCTTCATCGTCGCCTCATCGTGTCGATTCAGCCGCCAGGCGGCGCTGCTATTTAACGTCCGAAATATTCTCGCGTACGACAGCGTCACCACCATGGCTGGAATGGCGAGATAGAAGACAAAAAGGACGACGAAGTAGTAGCGGCTTGGAGCGGTGTGGAAGATGTTGAGGGAACAGTAGGCATAGCTTTCACTCAGAAGGTTTATTCGCACCCTGGCGGCCAGTTCGATGGGGACAGGAAGAGAGAAGAAGAATGCGGCGACCCACACAATGATGAGTATCTTCCAGGTCATGGACCGCCTGAGCCATCGTTTGGCTGCCAGTGGATAGCAGATCAGCAGTAGCCTCTCCTGCAAACAAAATATTAATTATTCTTCATTTTACGCAGATTCATTGTTCAATGAGAGTGGGGATTTCGCAGAACCCTAGGGTCCGCACGTAATTCACCATAATACTAGAGTACGGCCGAGACATACTCTCTTTCTCTCTCTCTCTCTCTCTCTCTCTCTCTCTCTATCTCTCTCTCTCTCTTTCTCTCTCTCTCTCTCTATCTCTCTCTCTCTCTCTCTCTCTCTCTCTCAGTGCACTACGTATTAGCAGTACTAGCAGGTTCGTGGCATAGAACTATTCCACATACTTATGTTCCAGATTATCTAATCATCAATATAGCATCGGATTCATTGAGATTTATATCGGCAATATTATAATCATCAAAAGTAAGTTTTTGTGAATTTATTGTTATCTTAGTTTGTAGTAAGCCTATACTATTATATAGTCAGATGGTTTACTATAATTTCCATAGAAGTGGATGAAGTAGGCTCATGGTAAATTTCTTTACTAAATTAAACTACAGTAAGTAGACTAATTTCAACCTGATAATCATTTAGAATGCTACCCAACACACACTGGATAACTGAAATGCCCAATGAGTTGACAGGTAATGTCAATTATAAGGTAGTTGGTACCGGCAGTTATTATAAATTCAAATAAAAGTATCATGCCCAACTAAATATTGAATACGAATGTTGGAGAGAGAGACTACTAACTCCATACCTGACTTATTGCCACAATTGTGTGAAATCCAACACAGGCGAAGAAGCATGCGAAGAAGCCGGATACTTTACAGAAGATATTCGGCAGATATTCATCGCCCATCTTTCGATTGGTTGACGTAAGTAGGTCAAGCAAGCGAAGTGGATGTTGTGTAGCGGAGCTAACTAGGTCACAGGCTGCGAGATTGAGCAATAAGTAGGTCGTGACATTTAATCGATGATCAGAGGGCGGAGTCATTGCTCGAGGCCTGCTGTCAATCATATGTTGCAGGCTGCTAGCCCGTCGACTACAGGGCTGCGTCTCAGAATGTTCAACCTGATGTAGGCGTGATTTAAATCCGTGGGAGGAGTTTAACAGTGCCCAGTCCTTCATTGAGTTTCGTCTGCGACCACGCCCATGTATGAGTATATAAGCTATTAGGGAGGAGTTAGAAATGATTGACAGAGAGATTATGATGACGTGTACTGCAACAAATACGTAACGAACTGTGGGATATTCGATGATGTCATAATATCTGATAACGTGCTGATGATTTGATTTGTTTGAGAACAGTGTTGAGCTCGCGAGTGAACACGTTGAATTAACTAGTGAATGTATCTCGCTCAAGCCATCAGATATCCAATGCATAGAGTGAGATATAGCAGCATTGCTGGCAGTCAAATTAGCGTCGGTATTAATAGAATGTGTAATATTAATGGAATTTGATGAAACACTAGGCCTCTCCTGTACTGGCAATGAAATAGAATTCAATGGAAGCATGATCAATATATGAATCGCTGGATTAAATCTGAAATACCAAGCAATTAGTCAATAATGGAGCAACAGATTATTAGTATATTTACGTTAACGCACAATTGCGGAAAGATCATTTATGATATGTTCCCAGTTTTGTGTCCGAGTCACTAGAATTGAGCACTTGTAGCATAATCTACAAGAGTCGCAAAATGTGATTACGCAGAAATAGATTAAATTAATGGGAAATCACCTCGGAAACCATATTTTCTCAAGTTAACGTTTAGAAAGAGTTGAACCTTTTGACAGTATTATTGCCTGTGTGATCGGAAACCCGGATAACGAATTAAGGTTGTTGGGTAACGCTAGGTATTCTTGTACAATTATACTGAAAGTGAAGCTAATTTGAGAAGAATATCTGCCTGGAACCTGCTAATGAATACTAATAGCATGCACTTGGCAGAACATTAAGGAGAGAAAGAGAGATAGAGAGAAGCACTGAGCGAGAGAGCGATGATATCTTTCATATATAATATTGAAGGTTAAACCTTCATGTAGTTCAAATAATAATAAAGGTTTAACGTCCGTTTCCCCACACAAGGATGATGTCAGGGTGAGAAAAATGTAAGGGAAATATGATGTCAAAGTCCAATATACATTAGCACGATTTTTGTTTATGCAGGATACTTTTCAGCTCGACCGGGAATTGAACCCTCTAGAGTTCAATCAGTCTTAGGATTGTTATAAAATTCTTCACTGGCCTGTACACAGCTCCACGCATTGAGCTATTTTGAAAATAGGCATTCAAACAATTAGTTATTGGACATTATTTCAAATAACATAACATAACAGTTCTGAGTCTGAAAGCAAATCACCAGCTTGTTTAAGAATCATTAAAACACTACTGCAAACACGTTATTAACTAAAAAGGATGCATATTTAACTAACATAATATACACAGTTAAGTGAGTTTGTGACATTATACAGAGTGATTTGCAAAGAAAGCATGGTAAACAGCTATTAACAGAAAATTCTAAATTTATATTTCTAGTTGGATATCTCTATTCATACATCTACATGTACATGTATTCATATGTAGGCCTACAACGTATATCTCGCCAATTAAAAATTGAACATGTCTACGACATGAGCACTGAAACTATTTGACATGTGTTTGTGGACGCTAGGTATTTTATCATGAGAAATTGACTGTACTAAATCCGAAAAATTATTAGAATAAATGTGCAGTTCTTAAAATGATATATTATATTTAAATTTAATTAATATTAATTATATTATCAAATTCCAATTTATGATCATAACAAGACCATAAACTAAGATTATTACAGTAAGCACAGTGGAATGTAACAATACAGTAACACTCGGATTCCATACAACTCCCCTAATGACTCTTTCTGTTATATTTAATTTCAAACAAAATATTACTCACATATATGTACAGTACAATTTTCAGCTTCCTTATAGACCCAATTAATGATAAATGTATAATTTTCAATAGCATAACTTAATCCCAATATATAGCATATTAATTGGATACTGTCTACGTAAAAAAATTATGCTCTCATTATTTCTCTTACTCTCTCTCTCTCTCTTTCTCTCTCTCTCTGTCGCTCTCTCTCTTGCCTTCTTAGTCTCTTCAGCTATTTCTCTGAAATTCTCCCTCCCTCACTCTGTAGAGTTCTGAGAAAGGAACAGACCACAGTTCAATTGTTCATATATTTCTACTACAATGTGATAACTGTTCCGTATACAACAATCAATAGATTGTAGAATATATCCCGTAAGATAGGCTATGCATTATTACTAAGTGAACCCTAATCTAAGCATTCATAATTTGAGAACATAAAGGCTGCTGGAGTAATTTACAACAGTCTATGACTCCAGACTGCAAGTGTAACCGTCTGCGACAAAATGCTTACATGCTGTGCTTCAGATGCCCGGGCACTGGGAAAACTTGTTCAAGCACAATATTGACCTTAGTAACGAAGAGCATTAGAAAGTTAAATCTGACTTTAACGTCTATTTCTACGAGTTCAATCAGTGACGGTTGAGCACTGAATCTAAACCCATCATTTACTCATCCGTAGTTGAACACGGACCTGGCATATGATCCGGTGCTTTATATGGAACACCCTGCGTATAGCCTTACAAATAAATATAAATATATAAATAAATAAAAAGTTTAACGTCTGTCTTTTTGTGACAGCTGGAATGTCGGAGATAGACTGACTGAGATTCGAGTCAGTAGCCTTTTCCTTATCAGGCCAGCATGCTGACAATCATTAACCGGTTAAATTTTAAATTTAGAAATATCTAAATTTTACATCATTTATAGAATTACTGTGTATTTGGGCAGAGCAGGTGACTTGTGGGCAAGTTAGGAGACAGAAAAGTACAGCAAACACGCATTATAGTGAAATGATCAACAATGTTGATATCTATCACTTTTTAATATGACATGTTTAAACCGTTAGGCAACTTAATCCATTTTCCGTGTAACCAGTCCAGTGAATGTCCGAGATTTTACTCTCAGCGCGGCTGGGATTCGAACTCACGAAGGTTCAATTCACCTCAGGATATGTCGTTTAAAACTTCATAACGTTACCCCTACGCTATTAAGACAGCGGATCAGTAGGTACCGGGTTCAATCCAGTGCTCCCTAACATGCTATCGAGCTGGAAACTGACGTTAACCTTGGCTTTAATTTTATCTGTAGCCATTTACTTACTAGATAACCCGGTAACCTAGCTCAGATCTAATTTTAGTAACACCTGAACTCATTTCATACAAGCCTTTTTCCAATACTATCCGCTAGGATACTGTACTATACTATACGCTTGGATTTATTAACGTGCTGTATCGATGTCCACTTTCATATTAAAAGCTCTGTTTAAATCTGACTACTAAATGACATAGATCCACGTACATGGATAACAGCAACTGAGCGCAATGTGTAACTCACATGAAGGTCCGTACTAATTTTCGCTGCAGCTTTATTCTCTCCGGTATAAGTTATAACTGCAGAGATTTCAAAATTGGATGCCATAAGCTTCTGCTACGAGAAGCTGCTCTAGACAGCTTGTTAGCTGCTCTAGCTAGCCTGTCATTGTGCTATCTCTCTCTCTCTCTCTCTTAGTGCACTGCCTACTGGCAGGTCCATAGTATATAGCGCCTCCACTCCTCTCGCTCTTCCGCTTTCCTCTTCATTTTCACATGAGTGGATCCCTAAATCATCTAACATACCTAATCTCAGCCTGCCACTGCCACTTTTTCACTCCATTCTACCTTCTACGACCTCTTTTAATGGAACCTTCCGCTTAGAATATGTCCTATCCAACTCTTCTATGTATTATTTCTTAATAAATTTATCAACTGTCTATCAGTACCAACTCTCTCCAGAATTCATAATTTGTAACCTTTTTTGGTACAGCTAATCCTCTCCATTCTTCTCCAAATCCACATTTCCAATACCTCTAGTTTCCTAATATCTTCCTTCCTTAAGGTCCATGTTTCACATCCATACAATATCGTGGTCCAAGCCAAAGTTTCCACTATCTACATCTTTGTGTCTTTCTTCAGACTTTTTGGTAAAAGCTCTTTCCTTTTACCGAAGGCAGCTTTTGCATATTTCAGTCTTACTGCATATTTCAGTCTCACATTTCCCGTTATTGGTTATAGTATGACAGGTTATAATATGCGCTATCTATTGCTACATTAAAACAGACTGTGTTTTATCCGTGTGTAGCCTTAAATATCTGCTCATATATCCTCCCTCTAATATTGCAACTAGACTTTAGTCATGAAAACACATGTTGAAAAAGGCGACAACTTAAGCACTAGGATCCAAACCAAAGCCAGAAAGAGCATTCTGTTGGTGAGCGCTTAGGCTCCAAAAATTGGTACAAAACTCTCTAATCCCGACATTAGTTAATTTAAAATTTCAGACTGAGATTCAACGGAAGAAGAAGAAAAAGAAGATGATGATGATGATGATGATGCTGATGAACATTAGAAACATTTTATATTTATCAATGAATCGAACAAACGAACGTTTATGCATTAGCGTAACTATTTAAAAAATATTATAGTAGTATTAAATAATCATGTTGTGTCCAGGTTGTTCAAGACTAGACCAGTCATGAAAACACATGTTGAAAAAGGCGACAACTTAAGCGCTAGGATCCAAATCAAAGCCAGAAAGAGCATTCTGTTGGTGAGCGCTTAGGCTCCAAAAATTGGTACAAAACTCTCTAATCCCGACATTAGTTAATTTAAAATTTCAGACTAAGATTCAACGGAAGAAGAAGAAGAAAAAGATGATGATGATGATGGTGATGATGCTGATGAACTTTAGGAATAAATAGACAAAATTATAATCGAAGTTTTCTAATACAAGTTCCTATTCTAATAGAGATAAAACTTAATGTCTAAGACGTATCTGTATACGCAGAGAGATAGAATTATTCAAAAATGGTAGGGGTTCTCTTCTTATGCTATGACTCATCTGTTCAACCCTCCTTTAGGCATCACTTGACTGTGTTGCAAGTTTGATTGTAGTTTGCACAGTTTTACATGAATTTGTAAAATATATTAGAATTTTAACTAGGACAGTTCTAGCCCTCAACCCTGAATATTCTGGCTTATGCATTTATGAATCTTTACTTTGAAATAAAGATATAGCTTTATTTCACAACTCAGGTAGCAAGACAAGAAACAAACTACAATATAATCATACAAGTAACCACAAAAATAGCGCTGAAAAAGCTGAAAAAGTTCGACGCAAGCATGCACTCAATCAAACAACTCGAAATTAATAACTCAAAATTAATTAAATGATTTCCAGCGATCATTCAAAGTAGTTTCGCAACAATGGCTTCCAAATAAATATAATTCTATGGGAATTGTGAAATTGTTATTTTGAGAGTAAAGAGAACAGCTGACCGACTGGTGTTCTATTAATAGAGATATGCTCAAATTGCTCTGTCTACGCATGGATGTAATTAAAACATGGATGGAGTCACACGTTACATTTATGTGTGCATGTGTGTGTGTGTGAGTATGTTTTATGGGTATGTCACCGTATGTGCGTGTATCAATGTGTATGTGTGTGTATGTGTGTATGTATGTGGACATACATGTAATTGTCCTGAGTAATGAGCTGACTGGAGCAACTAGCCACATGTGTATGTGTGTGCGTCTGTCAATGTGTGTGTCTGTGTGTGTGGACATAATTGTCCTGAGTAATGAGCTGCCAGGAGAAACCAGCCTGACACGAAGCTGAAGGTTGGATTTATTACTCTGCTGATAACAGAGACAGTAAATTAGCGAGCAGTGTTTGGCTCAATCCAGCCTAACAAATGTCCGCATGCGAAGTCTACTGCTCAAATCACGTGACCGGTTATCTGCATCTATGTATCTTGACGTCTTGCCGTTGTGACGTCGTGTCGTGACGTCGTGTTGTGATGTCGTGTTGCGACGTCGTGTCGTGACGTCGTGTTGCAACGTCGTGTCGTTGCGTCGTGTTGTGACGTCATGTCGTGACGTCGTATTTTAACGTCGTGTTGTGATGTCGTGTTGTGGTGTCTTGTTTTGATATCGTGGCTTCGTGTCGTGACGTCGTGTCGTGACGTCAAGACGTCGTGTCTTGATGTCGAGTTGTGCTGTCGTGACGTCATGTCGTGACTGTACCGTGATTGTGTGGGATTGTACGCTAATGGCTTCTGAAATATTCAAAATTACATGACGATGTACGTCTTTTGAAATAATATATATATATATATATAGATATATACACATGTATATATATATATATACAAGTATAAATATATATAATTGTATATATATATATATATTTACAATTACATATATATATATCTTAGTGCACTGCCTACTGGCAGGTCCATGGTATATAACGCCTCCACTCTTCTCTACCTTTCTCTTTCCTCTTTTCCACTTCGTTTCCACATATGAATGGGTCTTTAAATCATCTAACATACCTAATCTCGGCCTGCTTCTGCCTCTTTTTCCTTCTATTCTAACTTCTATGGCCTCTATTAATGGTCCTCCCCCTTAGAATATATACATATATATACATATATATATATATATATATATATATATATATATATATATATACATTATATATATACATATATATCTAAAAATATATATATATATATATATATATATATATATATATATATATATACATGTACATGCATATATAGATATATATATATATATATATATATATATATATATATATATATATATATATATATATATGTATATAATTATGCTCTAGATTTCTACTGACGTTCAGAGAAGTTGTTTTTCGTGCACGCTTCGTGAATAGTAGTGAACCCAGGTTTACGAGATTCTCGGTCATATCTCAGGTTAAAAACTGCAGGCACAGGTTGCAGCAGAGCTGACGCTATCTTAACATTCTACTTCGCTGCTCATTCTCAATTAATACCGCTCAGAACGTTTTAGTTACAAATTACGATGCCCTTATTTCTAATCTCTGCTGTCAGAAATTTTTATAATATATGCATAGAACTGATTATAGAAAATATTTCTATAGACTACGAACCCTTGTACCGAAACTTCGGCGTAGTCGGTCAACAAATTGTCATTTCAGGCTGGTTTTCTGAATTTGGGATTTTGTACAGTTTCTACCCTTGGGTGGTTTGCTCGCTGCTTTGAATTTGCTTCAATAGTGCTTCATTTTGTCATTGTCATCAGTAGCAGTTTAATTGTTGCTGTTGTTGGTATTGTTATTCAATTGTTTTGTTTTCTAATTTTTCAGAAATATTTCTGTACAAGAGAACGAACGGTTTGAGTTAAGAGAAGCCTCGGGGCTAGATAATCGTGGAGTGGTCGAGACGTGTGCACGTGAGAGATGACAAATGGAAGGTAATAAAAACTAGTTTCCGTTTTAGATATAGTACCTCAACCTCTAGTGAAAACCATAGGAACGTCAACCAGGAGTTGCGCGCTTATCTGCTGACGCTTGATTATCCCAATGGCTGAGCCTATGGCTCGGTTGCAGATTGATCAGTTAGGCATCCTATTGCGGATCAGTTGATGCCATGTTCAATTCCTGGGATCACCCGTCAGTTATAGACTATAATCTAGAGAGATGAAAAACCTCTCTAGAATGTCTCCCTTTGTGTTCAGGCAATTGGTAGGACCAAGGTTTATATTCTTACTCACATCTACTGTTGTGCTCCATAAATCAATAAGTTAATGCCTTCACAAAAGACTATGTCTGATCTACACCTATATGTACGTAGCCTATAACTCGGGAAAATATGGCTTTTGAGGTTGTTTCTCGTTACCTTCCTAAATTCTTGCTTAGTCGTCTCTTACGACGCGTGCAGTAATCAGCAGGTCTATTATGCAACGTCCCGGACATAGCACGGGAACATGTCTAGCTCTAGAATATATAAATCTGTAACTTTAAGTTTCAACTCTGAATATGGTTCATTTCCTAAGCAATAATTATTTCTAGAGTTTGTAATGTATGGCATTCTCTGAGACTGATCTGATATAGCTAAGGTTGAAGACCATGAGCTTATTAAAACTATACTTAAAATCATCATCATCATCTTCCCTTAAATTCCAGTTTAACCAGGGTCAGGATACTAATAAACTTTCTCCAGTCCTCTCTGTCCCACACAATATTATCAATCAATCCCCTAATTTTCATGTCCTTTTTAATTACCGCATCCAACGTCAAACTATATATAAAATTATACTTAAACTATAATTAATATCTAATTACGGAAATTTCCATATTTACTTGTACCGCGCTCTTTATTTTATAGTAATTAGTTTATATATTAATCATTAATCTAACAAGGTCTAGCTTCTGTAGGCCTGCACACCACTACCTCTATTCAATAGCTTCTCACGCAGTTGATATAAGTTTGAGATTAAAAATCGATTTGGCGACATAGCGTCGATGTGAAAGTCTGCGATAAGCTTACGCAATCATTGCCATGCAATTACTTTATCAATTGTTTCGAAGAAAACCCAGCATATCTTGCATTTTGAATTTCGCTTTTTATCAAATAATATATTAAGCCTAGCTGTGACCTTAAAATATTGCAGCATTTCACAATTTGGACCATTTTGCAATTATATTCAAGCATTCAGCACATCACGGTAGAATAAATATCCTATCTCGATTAATTCTTGTCAGTTAGGAATTAAATAACTAGGTCATCTTTTATCAGTTTTGAATCAGATTTGTTTGACACTGCCCTGCTCGCTTCTCTGTTATTCATTCTGGAAGTCCTAATTAACATTATGCAGCGAAAACCAAGTCAGCCTCAGTCATGTCTAACTAAATAAATCCTGTATAATATTTTTCAAGCATTATTATAAGAAACAAGAAATCTTGAAATTATTAGCGCCATTGGTTGATTTTTTAACCACATATCTTCAAATTATGCCTCAAATTATGACACTTTTGCAAACTTTACGCAAAGAATGTTGTGCACTGAGTCGCTGAAGAATTCTGATATCGATTCTAACTGTATACGCTTAGAATGCACATGCGTAATATTGCGTATGAAGTTCAAACTTCATCAAACTTTCAATATTCAAGCTTATAATCAAATCGAAAGCATTTAAAAAAGATTCATCCAACTGTTGTTTAGTCATTTACATTGAAACTATTTTATTGAAGACATTTCTTTAACAATGGTTAAAGAAGAGTAATCAGTGTATTAGCATTTACAATTTCAGTTTGCTTTTAGCAATAAGCGAATTTATTGTTTCGAGGATTTTATAATAATGCGGATATGAGAGAATGAGTTTTCTTTTAACATTTACTCGGATTCATCTGAGACTGCGCTTTGTAACTAATTTGTGGTGATACATTTTCCTAAATAATTTTCGACAATTATAAATTTTTGTTAGAGAAGATAATGACAGGAACTCTGTTGTGGCATATGATACTGATGACTATGACGACATCATGCTAAGTGGTACAAAGTGGTGGCAGCTTATCTGCCTTCGTTTGTTCGTCATCATAATCATCGTCTTCTCTTGCATGCTAGGGTCGGAAACATTCGTTTTCGTTTTAGAAAATTAATTTTTTTAGCGATTTCCGGAGTCTAGGCGGTCACTAACCGAATGCCCCTTCTGACGTTGGTTTGGATCTTAGTGCTTTGTCACCTTTTAAGACTCTTACAGTACAAGGTTGATCTATTCTTCTGCAATCCTGCTACAACACGGTTCTTTATTCTCTGAGAAGTACCAAGATCTTATAAAATATTGCATTATTCTTTAGATTATTTTATAATGAATCGATCACGATGAGTGCAACTATTTCGACTAATCTTTATGGAACATCTTTGAATTGATTAATCTTCCTGAATTTATTGTTTCTCTATATTTAATTTAACAAGTTTCATCAGGGCAAACTTAAATGCTACCTGAATTACCTCCGAGAATGTAATAATCACAAAGCAAACGAAGTTGTATAAATTGCAATTTGTACCAGTTGCGTGAGCCTTGAAAAATATTCTCGCTTGCCAGTTTAATTGAAAACCATTAATTTTATTGCATTTATTTATTGTATTGCCATCATATTAAAACAGAATATTCTTTTAATCTCTATTTTTGAATCGACCCTAGACAATAGCAAATCCCATTATATAGACCTCTATGCATTGTTAAAGCTAATAATATCCTCCAGCTACATATTTTAAATGTTGATAAAACCCAGCTATGTTATCGTTCAGTAGAATTATTCAATTGTTCAAAAATTTTCTTTGAAAATTTTTCAAATTCCATTTTCAAGTAGACCATATCCCTTCATTCTTTTCTATTCCTTCCTGTCTTCCTGTCGTTCCTTATTTATCCTTCACTCTTGAAGAGCTCCACTGTTTGCAGTGCTCGATCTATACTATACAGTGTAATGATTAGAGACCCTTGAGAAACCACTTCAATGCGATGTATAATCCCAAGGCTCTATTATACACCACGGTCATTTTTCATAAACTAAAAACTGAGACGTCTTACCTTAAGGCAATTCGGCTTAGTAAATCAATTAGCATCTTGAAGTTGGATGGAGATGGGGGAAATAATGAATAACTTTACGCAACATTATGTATTGTGCAGTTTCGCTCGTATAACGATTTAACCTTCGTTAACATTCATATAACATTCATTTACTTTTACAATATTTTACTCACTGCGTGGTTATAGACATTACCAAAACCAGGTTTAACGGCAGTTTCCTGGCTCAAAGGCACGCCATTGAAGAAGATATTTCTGAATATTAACCTTCCAACGTCGGTCAACTTACCTTTGAGTAAGTTACATTCTCGTCAACTAAAAGCGCAGATTTGATTAACATCTGTCAAAATTTTCTGGTAATCCCTCTGGCTCTAAATTCATTTAAAGAAATTTTAAAGACGACAAAAACAACCTAAACAGGAGTTCTAATGCGACCAATTTAAGTAGCAGGAACTTTGAACAGCTTTAATCGGGAAGATACATCAATTATTTCGTTATGCGTGACCACTTCGGTACGCTTTGCTCATTGATATTGCATTGTGAGCCTTGCATTCATTCATCCAAGCTCTCAAACAAAACGAAGAATCTAAGCTTGAGAGGTCAGGTTCGAGTGAAGTCCACTAGTAAAAGAATGTCTTAATAGCGTAGGGGTAACGTCACGAAGCTTTTAATGACAGATCCTGAGGTGAATTGAACCCTCTTGGGTTCGAATCACAGCCGCGCTGATCTGAGAGTAAAATCTCGGACATTCACTGGACTGGTTAAATGTAATATGATCAAAATTATCTAACGGTTTAAATATGTGGTATTAAAAAGTGATAGTTATAAAAAGCAATTGGTTATTTTACTGTATTGCGTCTTTACCTTATTTATTATTTTTCATTGGATACGATTTATCACTATTCGTCTCCATTTCTGCAGGTTTGTAGTCCTAGAGACCTGGTCTTGGTCTCGACACCGCTTGAGACCGGGTTTTGATTGTCTTCATCTTGGTATTGCTCTGGAAGGTTCCCTCTTGGTCTCGAGGGATAGGTCTCGGATATTTCGAGACCGATACGTATTTAGACTATTTTAAAAACGGTTGTAAATGAAAAATTGATAAGAATTGTACTTGTTGTAAAATACTGGGTTTTCATGTTTTTTCTAGCTGTTTAAATTTATTTTTTTGTCTTTTTCTTGAAATAATTATTCTACATGTAAGATAGTAACAAATTCATGTAGAAGTCTTATATAGTGAAGCAATATTGGCCTACCACCTCATTTTATCTATTTGATTTTCTTGACCTTCGTCTTAGTCTCGGTCTCGCGGGATCTGCTCTTGGTCTCAGAATTTTGGTCTTAACTGCAAATATGCATTTATCATAAATACTTATTAAATGCAATTCTTATTTTCGAAAATCTATTTCGTCAGAGAAAGGTTTTGTTATTCTGAGTAATACGTTTCAAACGACTTTGGTATATTTTGGTATTATAAATGAAAGTAGAGAAAATTTTAACAAAGCTGCCTCCAATTTAAAGAAAACGATATTTCAAGAAGACGTTAATGAGGAAAGTAGACTGATTGAAAGCGGCTGCTCTCGTTTATTCTTTTCTCATATTAAACGTAAAACATCAAGGAGAGAAGTTATCCCACCTCTCATTAAGCAAGACTCTGACAACCTAGCCTACAGTGACAAAGAAAAAGCCTTCTTGCTAAACGATTATTTCTGTTCAGTATTCACTAAAGATGATGGCATTCTTCCAAACTTTTCTGTATCAAAAGTGTTGGAAAGTAACCTTTCTAAAAATAGTGTCTATTTTTCTGATTTCTCGGTGGAACATAAAATTAATAAATTAAAAAATAAATGCCCCCCGGGTTTCGATGGTTTAACTGCACCTCCTCTAAAAAAGATCAGTCAAGTAATTGCTAAACCACTTGTTTTTTAAACCACATGTTATTTAACATTTCAATGAAAGCTGGTGAATTACCTGAAATGTGGAAACGTTCTATTGTTGCCCCAATTTTTAAGAAAGGTGACAAAAGCAACAAAAGAAACTATCGTCCTATTTCCCTCACCTCTATTATATGCAAACTAATGGAAAGCATTATTAAGAACAATCTATTACGGTACTTATAGAAAAATGACCTCATATATTCTAGACAATACGGGTTCATGCCTAAGAGGTCAACCAATACACAACTTCTCCGTTATTTTAATAGCATATCTGTTAATTTGATTAGCAGTAGTCAAATTGACGCCGTCTATCTTGACTTCTCCAAGGCATTTGATTCCATAAGCCATAATAAGTTGATCCCTAAACTGCTAGCCTATGGTGTGACCGGAAATTTAATGAAATGGCTTTTGTCCTTTTTAACTGGCAGACTCCAGGCAGTTCGAATAGGAAGATGCTATTCGGACTGGTCTACCGTTGAGAGTGGAGTTCCCCAAGGCAGTGTTCTGGGGCCAATCCTATTCCTTATTTATATTAATGATATAAGCTCCTGCTGTCCTGAACTGAACTCCCTTTTCTTATTTGCTGATGATGCAAAATGCTTCGCCACAATAAATTCTCTTTCCGATTGTGAAAACTTTCAAAAGTCTCTTGATTCTCTCTGTAGTTGGTCTAACCGTTGGCTGCTTAGCCTTGCAGTAGAAAAGTGCCAGGTGATCTCCTACTCTTTCCAAAAAGCTATAATATATAATTTTAATTACAATCTAAATTCTGTAGCCTTATCTAAATCAAAAGCTGTGACAGACCTGGGAGTGAGGTTTACAAGCGATTTATCGTTTTCTTCACACGTAAAAGATATTTGCAATAAAGCCAGAAAAAGGACTTCAATAATTTTGCATTGCTTTAAGTCCAGAAATCATTTGTTATTATTTAAAGCGTTCACAGTTTTTGTACGCCCGATTCTCGAGTATTGTTCTAATCTATGATCTCCATACAGAAAATGTGATATTGTTCTGATAGAATCAATTCAGAAAAGATTCACTAAACGGCTAAGTGGTATGATAGGATTGCAATATTCGGAGAGATTAAAAGTTTCGGCTTCCGAATCTTTAGAGCAACGAAGGTTTAAATCTGACCTGTGTTTATACTATAAAATTGTCACTGGATTGGTCGATCTACCTATAGAGGAGTTTTTTGCTTTCAAAACTGGGGTAACAAGAAATAATGGTTCAAGTTTGTACATGAATAAATTTTATTTTAATGCTGAAAGATATCATTTCAAAAACCGATGCATTTCTTGTTGGAATTCTCTACCCTCTAATGTTGTAAATGCGCCTTCTCTAAACTCTTTTAAAAGATGTCTGGAGGGTATTAATGTAAGCAAATACCTAAAGAGTTAAAGTGATTGCTTTACATCATTCTTTTATCTTCTGTTTCTTCTTTTTTCTAAAAAGAATCTAACTTTAACTGTCGTAAGTATTCTAGTGCATTTGCCGTTTTTAATATTGAATTTTTACGAGTATGTCAGGGGCAGGACCTAAATTAGTATGTTTTCATTGTCATTGTATGCAGATATTTGTGCGTGTATATTGTTGATTTTCTTAGCAATGTCATTACATGTTCCGCTAAATTTATCTTGGTACATAATTATGGCCTATACTAAGGATTTTATTGAACATTATTAATTAATAGTTAATGCAAATGTTTGTATTTTTATTTTTAAATTCGGAATATGTAAGTGCCACTTGTGGGCCTTTATTTCCGTTCATGCGCTCTAACTGTCTATTGTGTCTGCAAATTGTGATATCATGTGCGTATGATAAATAAAATAAATAAATAAAGAAATTCGCCAAGAAAAGTCTTTTCAATAACATACGCTGTGGAATAAAAGAGGGTCAGTTCTAAGTGAATGACGTCTTCTATGAAACTCTATCGGTTAGATGGTTAAATTGGTCAAAAACTAATCCAATAAGTAATAAAAAACAGGTTAAGTTTTAGGACGGACTGTCTGTGATATTTTTTTTGCATGAAAAAGCGATATAGTCAGCTTTTTTGACTTGTTTGCTTAATCTAGAAAATCATGAATAGTCACACAGTAAAGAATATTTAGTTCCGGGCGCGATATCTGCAGTACCAATCATTTCCCTTCTCGCTCTCTTTCATTCTCACTCTCTCTCCCTCGCTGACCTCTCTCTCTCTCTCTCTCTCTCTCTCATTCTTGTGGTCACTACTATTGCTGGTCCATTGGTACAAATTGTTGCGCACACCCTTCTAATTAGCTCTACACTTTATCTTCCAGTGTGTTTTCTCATGGTTTATTCAGTTTCATCAGTTCAGAGTCAATTTAATCTTTAACTCAATCAATCAATCTAAAAGAATTTAACGTCCGGTTCCCCGCCATAAGGCAATGTCAGGGACGTCTCTTGCAGACTCTACACAAACAGGCGCCAAAGCACCACACGATGACGACTTAGTTCACAGAGACCACAAGAGAAAGCCAGATAAAAACAGTACAAGTCCAAGATCAAAGGCAAGCGGATTAAAATGTAGACCTATGGCAGAAAGAGATGGGTTTTTAGCTTGCCAAGGAAAGCACCAATACAATTACAAGATCGAAGATTTTGTGGCAGGGAGTGATAAACAAATCGTCTGTCATTTTGATAAAAAATCGAAACGACAGACGATTTGTTTGGGAGGAGCATGCTTGTTTAGAAGAGCTGTGAGTATAGATTCAAATTGTAGACAGAAGCCAGAGACAGAGGATTCTGGATTACAAACGAGAGGAGAAGAGAGAATATCGGAAGAAAAATGATCGGTATTAATAGAAGATAATTTCCTAATTGTTTTAGTAATACGTGATAGAGAGATAGACAGTTTGAGATGGTATTTTATAATTTACCGTTCTGTGATCAGAAAGAAAGAAATCAGTATGAGAGCACGAAGACATAGAGGAGGTTGATTTGGTTATAAGTAAATCAAGAAGATAACCGGAGAAGTGGGTAGGTGATGTGATGTGCTGCTTTAGGTCGAACGTGTCTAAAAGCGTTAAGAAAGCGGAAGCATAAGAATCTTGAAGGTCATTGAAATGAATATTAAATGTAGGGTCGTCTACATGAAAATTAACTGTACACGCTTACACAGGTTTCAAAATTTGTAAATAAAATCAATTGTTAAATTTAAATTTAGATCAATCAGCTAAAAGCTGATAAAATATTAACAAGTGTTAATACGTTTTTGTATTATAAGATACATTATCTGGCACAGTACAGATGAGATTCGAATCGATGGTCTCTTGCTAATATAACAAGAGGACAAATCAGTAATAAAAACGTTTAATTAAAAAATTTGCATATAAATCAGCGAAGAACAATCTAAAACTTACAGATTCTAATAGCCTATGTATTATCTTATAAATAACAATAACAGTTAAATAATATTAATTGTAATTAAATAACAGTAATAACGTCCGAGGCACTGCAGATAAGACCACCGTTTATTTCTCAAGTAGGTAAGAGGAAGCTAATAAATAACCTAGAAGGCAATGGGAAAGAGCCTCAGAGCCATATAATTCTAAGTTAAAGATGCAACTTTTTAGAGGCATGATGGACCTAGGGATTGTATAAGCACCTTCTCTGCTTATTGGATGCTCTCTTGAGATTTGACAAGAAAATACCGAATGTTAATAATTATGTAGTCTGACAAACCGTTTCGCAGAAAAATAGATTACTTAATCATGAATACTTCATTGCATCCGTTGTTACAAAAAATGAATTCAACTGTTTATAACCCCGTGCTATATCTGGCGCGCATTCTAGAACAAATCAGTAGTTTAAACGCCTAAAATCTATGTCACTGATTTCTTGATCCCTGTATTAGTAGAGAGGGTTATTCTCATGAACATGACTAGAGTAGTAGAGTGACTAGTGATTTGAGGAATCAGGCATGATCAAAAGGTTAAAGTGGGGGAAGGGAACGCGAGGGAACGCAGTTCCTCTAGCTCTCATTTTTTAAAGTGCGTTCCACTAGCTAAAAGTATGTCAAATTCAGAGGGAACGCTGCGGTGGAACGGGGTGGAACATATTGGAGCGAAGTGAACGTAGTGAACACAGCGTATTCTTTATTTAGAGAAATATTTTGATCTCAAATTAAAAATTGCCTTCTTGTAGCGCAATATTTTGCACAAATTCTTTGACATCGCCATTCTTTCTTTGGGGAGGGGATATGGCGTAACGGTTCGAGTGTTCGCCTCGGATACAAGTGGGCTGGGTTCAAAGCCCAGGTCAGTCAATAAATGATGAATATCCCCTTGGGCTCATGGAAGGTTATTCATAGTATCGGAGCTTGCTGACGATTGGCACTATCAATAGCAAAGATATGATTAACCATGGAAAGGATTAATTATGACCTGCCAAGAACCTGTAAAGCGGTCTCGAAAACCGGACACCGGCCATGACACCGATATAGAAATTGTCGGAGGTTATTATTATTATTATTATTATTATTATTTTATTTTTTAAATATTGTTATCCCGGTGTAAAGAACCTGAGGTATGCTAAAAACGATTCAAGAAATAAGTGCTGAATCGCCGCCCGACTACTGGAGGTCATCAATCGGCTTAAAAGAATTGCTGAAGCAGACTGCATTAAATCTTTGCAAAGTCCTAGACAGCCTTTGCCAAAGAAAAGAGGTCTCTCGCTTATCGCCGGTTTGCTCTACAATAAGTCTGCCTATGCCATTAATAAAGTCAACTCCTTCGGGATTCATCGGGCCCATGGAACAGCACTAAAATACTCGATCTATGAATGCTCCGTTATCGATGAATGTAGCTTTTATTTCAGCTACGTTATTCTGTTAAGTTATTTCAATCGTTTATTCTTAAAAAATTAAACTAATAAATATTTGTTAGACGACTAAGTTCAAGAGCTCGTCCAGCCAAAAAATACGACTGAACGGAATATTCTCTCGAACCAAATTAAAAAGACTAATACGAATCAAATTAAATTGAGAGAGAGCACGGACATGTTTTCTAAACTCTCTGCACAAAAAATTATAACGCAAATAATTTCAGAATTTACCCGAGGGAACCAAAATGAGTAATCTTTATGAATGGTATAAAGATTGAAAACAAATTGTTTGAAAGAAAATGTCTTAAAAATTATTCCTGTAGGTCAAAATCAAAACTTCTTACAGGGAAAACGTCCCAGCTCTAAAGTTACTAAATTCTAAAAGCATATGCATATACAGATTGCGAAAAAGTCTAAATTTGAACAGTCATATCTGTTCGGATTTTATAAAGGACAACGAATCAAGTTGTGAATATTTTTAGAATCAATCAATCAATAAATCAATAGCCTAATCAATCATAAAGAATTCATCATTTATGGAAAATCCATTGATCTCACAATATTCATGATTTAAATTGATTGATTCGCTAGCCCCGAATATTTATAGCAACTCAAGAACTTTAAGCCTAAAAGTTTAGATCCTCTCGTTATAAAACGTTCAACATTTGTCAATATTTTTCTTTCGCATCTTATAAGTTGCGACAAAAAATTAAACCAGTTTCCTTTCTTTTCTCATCTTTTTACCTGTTTTCTAGACATTTGATTCATATAATTTTGCACGTGTTTGTTTTTGCTAATTATGTTGTTTCTCCGTAACGCCTGACTTGTCACTGACGACGGTAAAAAACTTACTTTTGTTGTTGTTGTTGTTGTTGTTTCAGGGCTCGGTACCCCACCACCTCCAGCCGTTGATCTCTGATTAGAATCTCATCGAGGTCTGATAGGCGCCACTCGAGGAGTCTCGGGCGGACAGATCTATTGCTGCTTCGAGTCACTGGAGAGACTCTCATCCCAACGAAATCCCCGTCAGGTTCCTAACGGTTTCACCGAATATAATCAGGGCGTCAACGCGGCAGACAGGTGGGAGAGTCCGAGCTAGGGGAGGCAGGGATCAAGTGCCTCCTGAATATTTTTCTATATTCTTGAATATTCTTTATTTTATATATTTTTACTTTGAATATCCTTTTTATTTTTCGAGCCAGTAAATGCAAAAGCTGGTAAAGCCAAGGTAAACGTCAGATTCCTCATTCGAAAAACGATGTCAGTGACGGGAGAGCCCAGGATTTGAACTCAGCACATACTGATCCGCGGTCGAGTGTCTTACCGACTTTCACACTGGCTCCAGCCAGCAGCAGTAGTGTTAAGTTATCCAAGCGCAGATAAGTAAGTGCAGGGTTCAAAACCAGTACTCGTACTAGCATTGGCAGGAGACCGGAGTTAAATTACACATTAACCGTGTAGTATTTAATTCTTATTTTATATATACATATATATCCTTCTTCAGTGCACTGCCATGTGGCAGGTTCAAGGTACATATTCATACTCAAAGTCTGTTTTCTCGCTCCATAAGAGCATTCCTTAGATCAACAAGTTAATCTCTTCGCAAAGTCTATGCCTTATCCATACCTTATGTAGCCCATAGCTCTAGAAATATATGGCTTCTGAGGTGGTTTCACGTTGCCTTCCTCAGTTAGGTGGATTAATTAGCATTTAATTCGGGGGAAAATATTTCATGGTGAGGAGGGTCCCCTCTTGCCATCCTCAGCTCCTGCCTTTAGTCGCCTCTTACGTACACGCGGCAGATTGTTTGCGGTTGCCATATTCTGCAGTGGTGCAACCACATCCGAGCACAACACGGGGAATATATATATATATATATATATATATATATATATATATATATATATATATACAGGGTGAGCAAAAAAAGTGATAACACCTGCAAAAAGTTTGAATATCTCGGGCTATTGTCAATATTTTCAAATCAAACGTTTGCTAATTACTAAAGGACTAATTTTTGATGAGGTGGCCAATCTTCATTATTTTAATACATAGATTGGCCAGTTATGAAAGTTTCAGCAGAGCAACTCCCCTTTTTTGAATGTACTGTAAATAAAAAATATATATAAATTTACTTTTTGACCCTGAAAAGGATCGTTATGGTGGTTCAGAAAGAACCAGTTGTATCTGCTAGCATATATATTCGATATGCTTTCTTCCAGATGCTTTTCAGGACTGCACAACTTTCGGAACGCTAGGACAGCCTTGTTGATTCCAGATTGGGGCAGTCTCTCCGAAATTGATGGTAGGTAGCACTTCCTGCAATTCTGTCTTGTTTTTAGGCTTCGACTGGTGTTTCTGATAGAGATGCAGCATTGTTCCCCTGATATGGTAATCCAGAGGATTTTGATCGAGCATCATCCTGCTGAAAGATGAAACCATTTGATAGAAGAGCATTGCAATCATCAAACACCTAGGGAAGCAAAGTATTGATGTAATACTGAGCGTTCAACTTTTCCTTCTCGCCAATAAGTGCAATTTGCCCTTACCGTTGCAGTAAACGCCATTTTTAAGCAAAAATGGGGGGTTGCTCTGCTGAAACTTGTATAACTGGCCAATCTATAGATTAAAATGGATGAAAATTGGCCGCCCCATCAATAATTAGTTCTTTAGTAATTAGTAAAAATTTGATTTCAAAATATTTAAAATAGCCTGAGATAATCAAACTTTTTGCAGGTGTTATCACTTTTTTTACTCACCCTGTATATATATATATATATTATAGTATATAGTATATATATATATATATATATATATATATATATATATATATATATATATATATATATATATATATATACTGTGTTTTTATAACTGATACCCCAAATTCATTTTACAGTGAAGTCGTAAGCAGTTGATCGATGTTCTTGATATTTACATTGCTTGACCAGCAGCCAATTCTACAAAATATAGAGAAATTTCGTTTGAGTATCTTTAATAACGTGAAAGTTATAGTTTTGTGAATAGGAGTGGGGTCAGACAAGAAATTTCTAGTACAGGATTACGAGCGTGTTACATTTATAATAATAATAAAGGTTTAACGTCCGTTTCCTCATCCAGGGATGATGTCAGGGACGTCCCCAACAGCACATATCACTACAGATCAATTCAGCCAGACCAATCTGCGAAAGAAATGTGCTGAGGAGAAGCAAGGTCCTAAACGAAAGCCAGTCCGGTGATCATAAAAATGGTCAGGGTAGATTGATTATATCTATGGTGGGAAAAGGTAAGTTTTAAGCTTGCTAGAGAATGTTGAAAGAGAAAAGCAAGAGCGAAGATTAGCAGGTAAAGAGTTCCAGATTGTGGGTACTGCGTAAGAAAATGAACGTCTGCCCAATGACGTGAGAATATTTGGAACTGAGAGAAGATAGGCATCGGTGGAGCGAAGTGGACGTGAGGCGCGATAGAGAAGAAGAATTTCAGATAAGTAAGAAGGCTTGCCAAATCGCAGAGTTTTGAAAATTAATAGATCTATTTTATATTTTATGCGTTGATAAACAGGGAGCCAGTGAAGACTGCGTAGAAGAGAAAGAGAGCGAAATTGAAGTCGAGAGGACTTACAAACAACACGTGCAAGAGAATTTTTGACGTGCTGCAAACGATTGAGAGAAGAAGTAGGCAACCCATGTAATAATGAATTACAGTAGTCGAGCTTTGAATGAACTATAGAATTATCAAGGATAGTGGCTGAATTTCTAGTAAGGGATGGACGTATTTGCCTAATCTGACGAATCTGAAAGAAAGAAGCGCGACAAACAGAAGAGATATGGGATTTAAAGTCAAGGTTTTCATCAAATATGACTCCAAGGTTTTTGGCAGATCGAGAAGGTGAAAGAGCAAGATTCTGAAAATTAACAGAGTTATAGGTAATTTTACTTCTTTGCAAAGGAGTGCCAATTAAAAGGTATTCAGTTTTGGAAGGATTAACGGCAAGACGGTTAGCACAAAACCAGAAATAAACCTTGTCAGGAATGGATGAGAGATGAGCCAGTTTTTGATCAGAATCATGATTAGAAAAGGAAATATATAGTTGTGTGTCGTCTGCATAAAAATGAAAATTTATGGAGAACTGAGCAAGCAGGTAGCTAAGAGGTGTGATATATAAAGAGAAGAGCAATGGACCTAACACTGAACCTTGAGGAACACCGCGTAGGAGGGGTAGTTCAGAAGAGCGATTTTGACCAATAACAACAGATTGTGTGCGACATGAGAGATATGATGTGAGAAGGGAAAGGCAGAATCAGATATGCCAAAACAAGATTTAAGCCTATTTATTAGGATGCCATGGTCAATTGTATCAAAGGCAGCAGAGAGATCTAGAAAAACCAAGGCAGAAACCTGTTTACTACTCATGACCAAGCTAAGATCATTATGTATACGAAGAAGAGCGGTTTCAGTAGAATGGAGCTTTCTATAGGCAGATTGATAATGAGAGAGAGAAGGGAAAGAATCAAGATGAGTGCATAAACGGGTATAAATTACCTTTTCAAGAAGTTTAGAGATGAAGTTAAGATTGGAAATAGGACGGTAACTGGAAAGATCATCTTTTGGTAAGAAGGCTCTTTTAGCAAAGGAGATACAACTGCTTGTTTGAAGGAGGTCGGGAAGATACCTTCTGAGAGTGAGAGGTTGATTAAGTAAGTAATAGGATCAACTAAAACATCAATGCAATATTTCAGTAAGAGTGTAGGAATAACATCAAGGCAGCAAGATGGGTCGGTAGAGCGAAGTATAAAATTGCGTATTTCTTCCTGTTTAGCTGGTTCAAAACTAGAAAGTAGTGGTGGTTCAGGCATATTTACAGAAATGGAGTTGTCGGTGTCAATGGAGTTGGAGGGTATAGAGCTACAGAGTTTGGCTATTTTGTCATCGAAAAAGTTGAGAAAAGAGGTAGCAAGAGAAGATGGTGAGGTGGTAGAGGGGAGTGACTTGGGAATGGTTCTATCAAGCAGACAGTCAAGTGCTCCCCATAATTTCTTGGGACAATTTTGATTCTGCAATATTAGATTTTGATAATACAAGCTTTTAGCAGAACTAATCATTTTATTTACTAATTTTCTTTGCTTGATATACTTCGACTTAATGTCTGGATTTCTTAGTACAGGTGGATTTTTCAGATCCTTCCTGAACTTAGTTTCGAGTTTTGAACGTTCAGATCTTTGCTTAAGGATTTGTTCAGAAATGAATGGTTTCCTAGGGTTTGAGCGGCAATGAGTGGTCTTGAGAGGGGCATGTTTGTCTAATATGGAAGAAAATATGAAGCCAAATTGAGCTGAATATTCGGCAACAGTTGAAGACGGATTAAAATACCAAGAAGAGGACACAATATCAGCAGAGAAGGCATCAATGTTAATAGAAGAGAGTTTTCTTTAAGTTTTAAGTGTTCTGGAAGGGTGTACATTAATCGTAAATTATCTCTATAAAAATAATAGCGAACAAGTAATATAAAATTTCTGCTAAAGTTTTTTTTGAAGAGCAATCACTTCTTTGCAAAATGACTCAAAATACGTGCTGATACGTTCTTAATTGACAAAGTTATTGAACTTTTAATCGCATTGCATGTCTGGGTACACCTGCCATCACCGCAGCCTCTGCAGCAGCGTCCTCCAGCGCCACAGTTAAAATGACTTATTCGTTAATTCTCTTCATGCAGTGCATGCATTAAAAGTTCAATAACTTTGTCAATTAAGAACACATCAGCGCGTATTTTACGTCGTTTTGCAAAGAAGTGATTGCTCTTCAAAATATCATTAGCAGAAATTTAATATTACGTGTTTGTTATTATTTTTATACAGATAATTTACGCTAAATGTAACACGCCCGTCATCCTGTATTGGAAATTTCTTATCTGACCCCAGTCCTATTTGCAAAACTATAACTTTCACGTTATTAAAGATATTAAAACGAAATTTCTCTATGCTTTGTAGAATTTGCTGCTGGTCAAGTTCTGTAAATTTCAAGAATATCGGTCAACTTCTTACGATTTTATTGTTAAAGTAATTTGGGGTATCAGTTATAACAAACACAGTATATATATATATATATATATATATATATATACATACTGTGTTTTTATAACTGATATCCCAAATTATTTTAGTTATATATATATATATATATATATATATATATATATATATATACGAATATATCTAATTCACCTGTAACCCATGGATACGAGTATCGAAGCGTCTCGTTTTGTAATCGATTTCCGGAGATAAACTGATTCAACGTCCGTTTCACTAGGCCCTACGGCCTAGTGAAACGGACGTTGAATCAGTTTAATATTTAGTTCACTCAAATGAATCAGGGCGCATGTATAAATAAGCGAAATTATTTAATTAATATCTAAGCTTAAATGCATCTAGTAAGCTCAATAAAGCAACAATGTCTCAATAAATACTATAAATAGTCACAATAAGGCAGCGCAAAATGCGTAACATAATATCATCAACAGTATCATCATCTTCCATTAAAAATCTCAGTTTAATTAGGGTCGGGATGCGGATATACCTTCTCTACTCCTCTCTGTCCCATACAATATCATCAGTCAATCCCTATAAGCCCTTATATTCGCCTGATAAAACTTAGTAGCAATTTCTGGAGCCAAGGCGCTCACCAACCGAATGCACTTTCTGACGTTGGTTTGGATCTTAGTGCTTTAGTAGCCTTCTACAACACGTGCAGTCTCCGGTTGGTCTATTTTAGAAACAACCTGTACATAACACCGCGAAAGATTTTTTAGCGTAAAAATTGTCAAACATAATATCAGAAAAAGAAAAACTAATATCATAATATTTTTATAATATCATTGTTACCAAATAAACGCATTCAGATTGTCTAGATTATTCATATCAGCAAGCATTGCTAAACTAAGCAGCTATTGCATGAGAATAGTAAAAATGTGCAGACAAATTCGTAACCTATAGGTTGGTATTTGAATCCGTGTCATTCTGCATATCAGGCGAAAATGCTTTACAACTCAATCATCTAAACGTTACGTAAATAAGAAAGTTGACTTAAACAACAAGCAAAAATAAAAAATCCTTGGCATAGTCAACGCATCACACATAAAATCTGTTACTCGATTAATTCTAAAATTAGCTAATTAATTCATCTTTCTCATTTTTTTCAATTCAATTCAATTCGATTTAATAAGAACATTATAATAGGTGAACTTGTGCATACAAAATAGGCAGGGTTATAATTTTAAATTGAGAGTAAAAAATAAGATAATAAAAACAATAAAAGAAGAAGAAGACCAGATGAGCTAATAGCTATCTATTAAGTATTTACGGAGATTAATATTAAAAGAGTTAAAGGTCATAGACGAGCGTACACTATATGGCAAGGATAGCCAATATCTAGGACCATTTCATCAATACAAAGCAAATAAGACTAATATCGCATCGTAAGACACGAATTAATACACTGTACAAAACATAAATAAACATAAAACATAAAACATAAACATAATACACTGTATTATTTCTCCCAAATATAAAAAAAGTACTAACTAAAAATTGTCAGATAAATGACGGCGTAAACTGCAATTGATAACGTAAAATCAAGTAAAATCTTTGAGCAACTGCAGAGAAGTTTAACAGAACCCGACGGGGCTAATAGAGCGTTTTATCGAACCCCTCACAGCTTGACTCAAAGAAGGCTCTCAAATGTCTTTGAGAACTAATAAACGGCAATATTCAACATTACACAGCATTGTGAAATATCAAGTGAAAAAATTAACTAACATCTGGATAAAGCAGAATAAACTGCAGGGCGGAATTACAGATTAAAGAATAAATATTAAAATTTTAAACAAAGATAAGTATTCAAGTATTCATCGCATGATTCAAGTTTAATAAACAGAAGGGAATTTAATATAAATAACACCATAATGTAAACTCAAATTTATTAGAAATTGGACACTGCAAATAATATTGGATATTAGCTGATAGCGTATCTGTTAGGAGCCAGCCTGCGGACCAGTAGCAGCTGTATTCAAAGCAAGTAACAAACGTTAAACTGGGCATTGGTCCTTATCTGACGATGTATACAATTATTACCAGCAAATACATAATGTTAAGACAGTTTTATAGTCTAATAATTATTATTCAAGTTGCACTCGAAAAATATAAAAATATCCACAAAATATATCAGAAAATATATAACAAAATATATCACGCTAGGAGTCTGCAAAGAAGTACATCAAATATCTTAATGATGGAATGAAAATAAACGAGAATCATGCAGTATATTTAATCAGGCAATCATTCAGAAATTAATCAAAGAGAAACTCTTATTAAACTCAACCAATCATACACGAATCCATCTACAAATCGATCACGAAATCTATCAAGAAGCCATCAACTAATATTATAAAATATCAACAATTAAAGACCTGAAGGTCTATAGGATACGCACATAGAATGAAGTTATGGAAGAATTCGAAACAAAGCATTTCTTAAGTTAATTTGTAATAATGATAAAAATATTAATAACACAATATCTTAAATTTCAATAATAAATCAGCTGAAAAATCAAATGCTTCACTTAGAATCTCAGCGAAACCCGTCAAAAATCAACAAATCAATCAAACATCAGTCATTCGATCAATTAAATAACATAATCATGCTGTTAATCAAAATTAAATTACAACTAATTTAACTAAACAATACCAAACAAGTCTATATATATATATATATATATATATATATATATATATATATATATATATTATATATACATATATATATACAGTATATATATATATAGACTTGTTTGGTATTGTTTAGTTAAATATATATTATATATATATATATATATATATATATATATATATATATATATATATATATAAAAGAAAACTATGTGAAGTAACGATTTATCAATCAAGTAAACAAATTAAAATCAAGTGAATTAATCAATCGATCACTCTGATCTATGAGAAGAGTCATCGATGTCGGTGCCATCAGTGATCAGAGGCGTATCGTCCTGCCCTGGGTCAGTCGCCTCAACCTGCTGAATGTCGTTGACGTAGAAATACTTCTTGAAGAAGTAGAATTTTCGATTCTTCAGCAGATAGCAGAGCACGAAATCACAGACACACGTCGCCTGTTTCAACAAGAAATTCCGTAAATGATACAATTGGCAAAGTTAACAATCAAACACGTAATATTCACGAGGGACACTAGGGTTGCTACGAGTGTTGCAACATCATCATCGTCATCGTCATCACCATCATCGTCACCACCATGA
The DNA here is from genome assembly GCA_905160935.1 of Enchytraeus crypticus. Taxonomy (NCBI): domain Eukaryota; kingdom Metazoa; phylum Annelida; class Clitellata; order Enchytraeida; family Enchytraeidae; genus Enchytraeus; species Enchytraeus crypticus. The sequence goes on along the minus strand of CAJHZI010000741.1, from coordinate 1,668,352 downwards.
TCATCTTACTTTCCATCCCAGTTTAGATAGGGTCGGGATACGAATAGCCTAACATTTTTCAATCGTTTTAGAAAATTTTGTAGCGATGCTGGAGTCTAAGTGATCGCCAACCGAATGCCCTTTCTGACGATGGTTTGTATCTTAGTGCTTTGTACGTGCAATCTACGGTGGGTCTATTCTGTCAGTGTCTTAACAACACTGCAGAACAATCAAACGCTAGTATCATTTAACAGACGGTGCAATCATTATCATCTTTGCTGATTATCGAAAGGATATAAATTTGTGAAACATGGACCTTAAGAAAGGAAGATATTAGGAAACTGGAGGCATTGGAAATGTGGATTTGGAGAAGACTGGAGAGGATTAGCTGGACTCAAAAGGTTACAAATGAGGAAGTCCTGGAGAGAGTTGGCACAGATAGACAGTTGATAAATGTATTAAGAAATAGAAAGAAGAGATGGATAGGACACATTTTAAGGGGGGAAGGTCTATTAAAAGAGGTCATAGAAGGTAGAATGGAAGGAAAAAGAGGCAGGGGCAGGCCGAGATTAGGTATGTTAGATGATTTAAAGACCCACTCATATGTGGAAATGAAGAGGAAGGCGGAAGACAGAGAAGAGTGGAGGCGTTATGTACCAGGGACCTGCCAGTAGGCAGTGCACTAAGAGAGAGACAATCCAATATTAAAGTACTAATTTAGTTTTAGCCTCTTCAGCCAAATATTTGGCTTAGACTCTATTCCAAACTCTGTTCTAAAGAATTGTATTACTTACTTGCTCCCGTAGTAACATCTATAATCCCTTGATCTGATTTTTTGCAATCAAAGCAAGCCTATGGGCTGATTTGCCTCATATAGTTGTACATTTAGCGTAAGTTGTTTTAACTTATTGTATTTTAACATGGAAATGGTAGTCAAGCCTCTTTATTTTTATACTCGGCTTTATGCGTTTCACTTTTTCAGTTTTTCAATTAATAAAGCAGCTGATTTGAGTAGATGACCTAGTTGATTTATTAATGGCTGTTGTTCTATGTGCATCGTTACGCTCATTTTGCGGCACTACTAGGCTATATCATAATAAAATTTGCATTAGGCAGTGCACTAAGAGAGAGATAAATTTGTTTTGGTTCGTATAGTTACACACATGACATACCGCATGTGCTACATAGTTTCGTTTCTTAGTTTCTGTTGATTTATTTACCACATTAAGGCATCATTGCTTGAACACGTCATCGCTTGAAGAGAGCAGAATTACAAGTGATCACTTCGCTCCAATGGCTTCAATTTCTTGAACGCGCCGCAAGATGTATGATCATTCCATTTAGTTCTAGATTTAACTTCTTTTAAAACATTTGTAACGTTTCAAAGCTTCCTGCCATTGTAGACTTGCCTTCAAAAATGTTTTGTTAGCAGATAATTTATGCTTTTATTTTTTAAACCCATAATTGTATTCAATAGTCTATTCGTATCCCGACCCTAATTGAGCTGGGATTTAAGGGAAGATGATGATGATGATGAATTGTTGTCAACAGAGAAAGAACTCTTCAGTGTTTAGTGAAGCTTAACATCGAGCAGTTCAAGGCCATTCGCAGTTCAAGGACATTCGTAGTTCAAGGTTACTCGTAGGTCAGGTTCATTCGTCGGATGCAAAGTATGCAGCAGAATATCTGGCAGGCCTTAGGTAAACATTTATACTTACTTAGGGTCTGCATTCACGCTCGGTATAGAGCAATCCATTGATCAACAACCAAATCCCTTCACAAAAGGCTATGCCTCAATCCAACAGTTTATAGTTCGTGGAAAATATGGCATTTGAGGTAGCGCCACGTTATCTTCCTCAGTTTTTGCTTTGTCGACTCTTACGGCATGTACAATCAACAGTTAGTCTATTTTTCAGTGACCCGAACAAAACACTGGACGAACAATACATGGCAGAAGACATAGACAACTATATGATTTATATTTATTTTCATAGCATTGCAACGTTACATAAACCCATAGTAACGATTTACTTATATAAATAGTATGAAATAAAAATGTTAACAAAATATTGTACAAATAAAACATCAATAAAATAACAAACAAATCCAGCATACTACAGCCAGCAATCCGATGCCGCTACCAATGTTTAGGAACAAAGGAATAACATTGAATTTTCCTGCATGTCCGGACACTTTAATGAGAAACAGTATGCCGTATGCTTTGATCAAATCTCTTTGCATCACCTCGTTTGCGTAATAGAAGTTGGCAAACGTTACATAAACCCATAGTAACGATTTACTTATATTAATAGTATGAAATAAAAATGTTAACAAAATATTGTACAAATAAAACATCAATAAAATAACAAACAAATCCAGCATACCACAGCCAGCAATCCGATGCCGCTACCAATGTTTAGGAACAAAGGAATGACATTGAATTTTCCTGCCTGTCCGGACACTTTAATGAGAAACAGTATGCCATATGCCTTGATCAAATCTCTTTGCATCACCTCGTTTGCGTAATAGAAGTTGGCAAACCTGCAGTCAGTAAACCGTTAGTACAGACATTAGTGACTCACAACTCAAAAATTGTAGACTGCTGGTCAGTGCAACATGCAACATTTATATCCATATCCAGTACCCCGCCAGTCATTGATAAACCTGTCATTGATAAACCAGTCATTGATAAACCAGTAACTGATAAACCAGTCACTGATAAACCAGTCACTGATAAACCAGTCATTGATAAACCAGTCATTGATAAACCAGTCATTGATAAACCAGTCATTGATAAACCAGTCATTGATAAACCAGTCACTGATAAACCAGTCACTGATAAACCAGTCACTGATAAACCAGTCACTGATAGACCAGTCGCTGATAAGCCAGCCACTGATAAACCAGCCACTGATAAGCCATTCACTGATAAGCATTCACTGATAAGCGCAAAAGACATGAAAATGACGTTAAACTCGGAGTTAATTTTCAATGAGGAAATCCATGCTAGACAGCAGAAATAAGAGGTCAACAAATTTTAAAAGCTTAATTTTGAAAGGGAGGGACGTCGTCAAGTTGTAACCTTTAACAAGCTGATATAACTACAATCAACAGTCGTTAGGCATTTATAGTGAACATCCTGATAGCAACAATATCCAATAAATTACCTTAAATTATCTTAATCTAGCAACAAAACAACATATCTATAAATCAATCAACACAGACTTAGTTATAATGTACTAAATATTTTATAATACGTATTTTAGGTGCAGAATTCTAGAAAGTTGAGAACAGATAAAACCAAGAGCGCATAAAGCTCGCAAATGGCAAATACAAAAGAAATTATGGCTAACAATGATTTCCATTTTTATCAAGACAAAGATTATTTTTAAGTAAGAGAAAGGGTGATATTTTTACGATTTATTCAGCTATACCTTCAAATGATAACGTACTTGGGGGTGGGACTACTACAAACTAATTAAATTGACAAACATAGTTGTATGCATACTTGCCTGAAATTTGTACCCTTCGCAATTTTGGCATCTTTTATGTCAAGACGTTGGAAAGAGTATTGAGGCAGACAGTTATCAATGTTTTGATCAAGATTGCAGTCCCATTTTATGTTGAAAGCTATGACACCACCCTAAATACAGAAAATCTTTAGTCATGCTACTCATATCTGCAATGAAATTTTGTTACGATTGATACTAAATATTTGAACCCTAAACAACCATATTCAATATACTGTAATAGTAAATTAAAGGTTACTGTAACCAAAAATATTGACTCAAAGCGAATAACCTAATTCTTATGATTCCGAAAAATATTCTTCCGAAGTAGTCGTAACTAAACACCAACTAAGTATCTTGAAGAGAAAGAAAGAATATCCAAACTCAGTAAAACAATCTAACCTACATTTTTCATTTAGCGATAATTATATTATTTAAATTGCTATAGCTCACAGATAACAGCATAAAGTGGAAAGGGCTTTTTATGTAATTTCTAACTGGAGCTGAGCTGGTAACATGATTGATTAGGAGTCTGACAGTAGAAATCGTGAATCAGTAGGTTCTATGTGGATCAGTAGGTTATACGTGGATCAATAGGTTCTATGCCGATCAGTAGGTTCTATGCAGATCAGTAGTTTTTACGCAGATCAGTAATTGCAGACTAGAGTCCAACAGTTCACCAGTCACTGGCTCGCTTCAGAGACAGAAGACAGACATTAAACTATGCCATAGGACTCTTTGAAGCCGGCAAAGCTTCATTTTACCTCAACAGCAATGACAGTAGAAATCGTGAATCAATAGGTTCTATGTGAATCAGTAGGTTCTATATGGATCAGTAGGTTATATGTGGATCAGTAGGTTCTATATGGATCAGTAGGTTATATGTGGATCAGTAGGTTCTATGTGGATCAGTACGTTCTAGAAGGGATTAGTAGGTTCTAATGCAGATCAGTCGGTTCTACTGTGGATCAGTAGTTCTACTGTGGATCAGTAGGTTCTACCATGGATCAGTAGGTTTTACTGCGGATCAATAGGTTCTATATGGATCAGTAGGTTCTATGCGGATCAGTAGGTTTCACTGTGCATCAGTAGATTCTACCATGGATCAGTAGGTTCTATGCGGATCAGTAGGTTATATGTAGATCAGTAGGTTCTATGCTGATCAGTAGGTTCTATGCGAGAGAGCTAGAGAGAGAATTATGTTTTATTTTCACAAAATTTCACAGAGTAATCACATCAATGAACGCGTGAAAAAAATTAAATAGGCATTATCAGAATCTAAGTAATAAGTGCAATGCGTCCTGTAAGTGCAAAAATGCGTCCTGTAAGTGCACAAATAAAACAAAAACAAAAAATGTATATAATAAATTGAATAAAAACTAGGCCATCAAAGAGGACGCATGGCACCCTATCCGGTTGAACACCCAGTTATCACTCCAGTATCGTTTTCCGGAAAAAGACTCTGAGAGAGTCCAATATACAATAATTTATACGGAAAATGAAAATTTAAATTAATTTACATTAAGTTCGCAAAATTATCACAAAATGTACGTGTGTTTGTTTAGAAATGGAAGATTACTATGCGGATCAGTAGGTTCTATGCTGATCAGTAGGTTCAACGTGGATCAGTAGCTTCTATTCGGATTAGTAGGTTCTATGTGGATCAGTAGCTTCTATTCGGATTAGTAGGTTCTATGTGGATCAGTAGCTTCTATTCGGATTAGTAGGTTCTATGTGGATCAGTAGGTTTTAAGCGGATCAGTAGGTTCTATGTGGATCAGTAGGTTTTACGCGGATCAATAGGTTCCACTGTGGATCAGTAGGTTCTATGCGAATCAATAGGTTCTAGTGGATCAGTAGGTTCTATCCACGTGGATCAGTAGGTTCCACTGTAGATCAGTAGGTTCTATGCAGATAAGTAAGTGAAATCTAGAGTCCAACGCTTCACCAGTCACTGACTAGTTTTAGCGACAGGAGACAGACATTAAACTATGCCATAGGACTCTTTAAAGCCGGCAAAGCTTCATTTTACCTCAACAGCAATGTCGGAGAAATTTGGCACGCCTGCAAGAGCCACCAGGTCTCCGATTCGAAACACCGGACAATATTTGTCGTTCGGATCCGAAGCGTTGAAGCGACAGCTCTGCACGTAGCTGGAGTTCTGTGCGTCCAGAATGTTCCGTCTGCAATCAATATATCAGAGGATACATCCAGTAGGCGGAATTAAATTGCATGACCGAGTTGGTAACAAAATTAAATCATATACAAGCAATACTGACATAAAGTTTCTGTCAGATCATTTCTAAAAGTACCCATACAAAACAGAAACTACTTTTGAGCCTACCTCCCAATTTAACTGTCTATCTACATTCTCTGATTACTAAACTATACCATTTGTTCAACCAATGAAGTCAGCTTGGCTGGCCGATGGCACATCAAAGGTTGCATTGTATAACTGACTCAAATGTAATTGGAAACCAGGAATCAAATTTAGAATCTTGGCACAAACCAATCAATCATCCATTGTGCTTCATCACGGAACTATGCATCAATTACAAGTAGGTAGCTACGTAGGTAGGTTGTAGTGTGTACTCGAGCTACCGACACAAAGATTAATGTAACAGTAAGTTACCATCAAGTCAAGTTGACTAGACTATACCTATAATGCAATACATCAGTTACAACATTAAACTCGTTAAAGTTTAATGGACTAAAATAGAACTATTAAAAGGTGTTAACCTTTGGGCGTTAAATTTGTTGAAAACAATGTTGTTCTTTATCAGCACTGTAAAGTTTTCAGCACCACTGAGAAGCGCGACATCTTCACTGTACATAAAAATACATCATTGTAACAATAACTCTCTCTCTTAGTGCACTGCCTACTGGCAGGTCCATGGTAAATAACGCCTCTACTATTCTCTATTCTCTATCTTCCGTTTTCCTCCTCACGCCACATACGAGTGGATCTTTAAATCATCTATAACATTCCTTTTAATATACTATTATTCTTGGGGGATTCTGCTTATGACGAGGTGGGCCCCCTGTGCCTTCTTCAGCTCTGACAAATATTTACTGGGCAAGGGCGTCATTCTCTGAGAAAACAATCCTGTTTACCCATAGAAAACAATCCCGTTTACCCATAGAAAACAATCCTAATAAAAATATTAATACTAATACCAATTCTAATAAAGGTTTAACATCCAATTCCTCATCTAACGATGATGTCAGGGACCCGATCAATAGGAAGAGAGTCCTCTGTATAAACCAACACTGATCATAGAAAAACAGAATAGCCATGTGGTCACCAATTTCTTTACAAATTTGCCAAGGACAGTATATGACAAATCAGTCTTTCTTACCTTTCACTCCCAGTCTCCCTATATTATAGGAAGACAATCTCGATAACAGGAAGCTACAGAAGGAAATATCTAGGATACGTTAAATACCAATACATTTGAGGCACAATTCTTAACAGATGCCGAATCAAATGTTTCCAGTATTTAATCTTGATAAATAACTAAATCTGGTACAGAAAACTCATCAATATCAAAATGCGTGGACCTTGAAAAATTGAATAACATATAAAATAAAGAAAGCACAAATAAATAATACCTAAAACAAAAATTTACCTTAGTTAAAGCTATATTTACATGTAAGTGTGATAGATGTAGCTATCAGGGAATGACATATCATTTGTACGTGTTCATAAATGAACAGTAAATTACTTTGTAAGGAAAATGGCTGAAAATTATATAATCAATTTTTCTCAATGATCTTTCAATTAATTCGAGACTTTAAGGATCAGTAAGGTCATAACACAACGGCCTTTGCATCCATTTTCAGGTTTCTTGCATGATATGTAATGAATGCTTTGTAACTCTCGTGAAATAAAGTTTATATCTATCTATATTGAAATTCATATACGAAGTCATAATTTATGCAATTAACTATTTATCTAATTTAATCAGAATAGGAACAACTATATCTTGATGTCGGCATACATTGCGAACACGCCAAAAATAGAAGGAGTGTCTACTTACACTAGAGGCGTGTCTACTTACACTGGAGGCGTGGCTACTTACACTGGAGGCGTGGCTACTTACACTAGAGGCGTGGCTACTTACACTGGAGGTGTGGCTACTTACACTAGATGCGTGGCTACTTACACTAGAGGCGTGGCTACTTACACTAGAGGATTGGCTACTTACACTAGAGGTGTGGCTACTTACACTGGAGGCGTGGCTACTTACACTAGAGGCGTGTCTACTTACACTAGAGGCATGGCTACTTACACAAGAGGCGTGGCTACTTACACTAGAGGCGTGGTTACTTACACTAGAGGCGTGGCTACTTACACTAGACTAGAGGCGTGGCTACTTACACTAGAGGCGTGGCTACTTACACTAGAGGCGTGTCTATCTCGACGGGGCACCAGGCATATATTTCACAGGTATTCACAGATTCATTTGCAGGAACACACCGTCCTGTCATGATACCTACCCAAATATCAAACACAAATTTACATAATTACTTCTATATTAAAAATTACTATTATATCATATATTATATATTATTACACATTATTATACATTATATTACACATAATAATGTATTATTACAATGCATTATACATTATGTATCATATATTGTTAATTATTAATGTCTCTCTCTCAGTGCATTGCCTTCTGGCAGGTCCATGGCATATAAGGCCTCCACACCACTCTGTCATCCGCCTTCCTCTTCATTTCCACATGAGTGGGTCTTTGAATCATCTAATATACCTAATCTCGGCCTGCCCCCGCTTCTATTTCCTTCCATTCTACCTTCTATGACCTAATTGAATAGACTTTCCTTCCCCCCCCCTTAGTATGTGTCCTATCCAACTCTTCTTCCTATTTCCTATTGCATTTATCAACTGCCCATTTGTACCAACTCTCTCCAGAACTTCCTCATTTGTAACCTTTTGAATCCAGCTAATCCTTTCCCTTATTCTTCATATCCACATTTCCAATGCCTCTAGTTTCCTAATACCTTCCTTCTTCCTTTCTTAAGGTCCTTGTTTCACATACATATAATAGTGTGATCCATACCAGGGTTTTCACTATCTTTATTTTGTGTCTATCTTTAGACTATTTTGCTAAAAGTTCTTTCCTATGACCGAAGGCCTCTTTTGCTTGTGCAATCCTACAGCATATTTCAGTTTCACATTTCCCATCATACTGCATGCTGTATAATACTATTATGTAAATGGTAGGGGTTTTAAGTATAACAATTGTTGGGGTCGTAGAGTTAACAATTTTAAAACTTTCAATATTCTTCATAAGAAAAAAGGAAGTTTAAGTGAAATAATTATATAAATTTAAAATTTTATACAAAGTTCCCCAACCATTATTGTAGAGTTTATACATCCAAGAATCTATACACGCGCAAAATTATTATTAATAATAATAATAATAATCGAAGCCGACGAAGCCGTCAGAGTCGCGGCCGGTCTTCGTCTGGGCACTACCTTATGTGAGCCACACAACTGCATTTGTGGTGTCTCAGTCAATGCGTTAGGCATTCACGGCCTGTCGTGCAAGCGTAGTGCCGGCAGAATCAGCAGACATCAGTTCATAAACGACTTGATCTGGCGCGCCCCGAGTCGAGCGAATATCCCAGCCATTAAAGAGCCCCTGGGATTGATCCGCCCTGATGGTAAACGTCCAGACGGTGTCTCTCAAATTCCATGGACAGAGGTGAAGTGTGTTAGCTGGGACGTCATTGTTACGGACACTTTCTCAGTAAGCAATCTCGGCCTTTCTTGCGCTGCTGCTGGTGCTGCAGCAGAGGCCGCGGCTAATAGGAAAACTCTGAAGTATGCTGAAATCTCTGGCAACAATATCTTCATGCCTATTGCCTTTGAGACCCTGGGGCCCATCAACTCTCTCGCATCAGACTTTATTGAAGAAATAGGCAGGAGGACCAGCGCCATTACTGGTGATAAGTGCGAAAAATCTTTTCTGTGGCAGCGACTGTCTATTGCTCTCCAGCGTTTCAATGCAGTCTGCTTCAGTGGCACTTTGGCTAGTGCGGCTTCCCACAGTGCAGAGGAATTATTTTAATCGCTTTTTTAAAACTTTTAATTAAATAAAGTCTCTTTTATCTTATTTTTAAGCCCAAGGCCCTTTACAGCCCAGGGCATTTAAAAAAATAAAATAATAATAATAATATTTAATTAATTCCGAGTCAAATTACAATTAGCAAAAGTGGCTTCCAGATTTTCGATACACAAGTATTTGGTTAACGTAAATACTTTAGGTGGGAAATTGAGATCTGGCAGAAAATAAATTTGATTGTTTAACGAGATTATGTCAGATCTGTGATCTGTCGGCAGCATTAACAACTACCGATCATAATATCCTCTTGGAACGTCTTTCTTCTTGGATAGGCAGTGAACTGTTTGTGATTGGTTTCCTCCTATTTTATTAATGTTTAATGTTTAATAGAGTATATCATGCTAAGGCATCACTATACTTTACAACCGTTACGGCAAAACAAGCTTTATGGATCGCTTCTTTAGCGGGAAAGTGCAAGTGCTTCACTCTCAGACAAACTAACGCCGTTCAAAGAATAATAGTTCAATCATATAAATCTACAACAAAAATGGTAAAATTACAGTGACAGTAATAATGAGAGGAAAATATAATTCAGTTGAACAAAATAGCCTCTAGATGTTTCTAGATTTTCAAAAGTGTTTTTTATTATTTTAATTACTCGTCTGATATTAACTTTAAAAACTGGTATGAATAGCTAATACTTCAATACCACATAGATAATGAAAGTGAAGAACTGGCGGAGGTTTGAACCTACTCTCTGCCGTGCTTAGCAGGCATTTTATTGTAGTTAATACTCTGTCAATACTCCAAGACCCAGAGAAAACAACCAACCATTTCCGTTAGGAACGGCTTCGCCCTTTGTGCAGTCACTGTCTTTCTTGCATATGGCCTGCTTGAAATCGGGATCCTAAAATAAGCAGCAAAAAACTTTTCAACTACATCTTACAACTTACAGTTCCATGAATTCATATAATTTTATATCATTTAAAAAATTGAATTAATCAATATATAGGCCAATTGTTTAAATAGTTCTAGAGTGCAACAATGGACATGCTTCCAGCCTAGCGTCAATATAATGTTGATCTATTCCACCCTAACGTCAATGGCTATGCTTCCAAACCTAGTGTCAATGGATATATTACACCGTAGCGTCAATGAATATGCTTCCAAACCAAGTGTCAAAGGATATGCTTTCACCCTCGACTATGCAGTCCAAGCATGAAGTAAGAGCATGAATTTCAGCATAGGGTCAGAGAAAAATGATAATGCACAGCTTGTGCACTCAAGCAGACTTAAAACACATTGACTAGCATACTTTACAGTGAGATAGCCATAAATTAAGTAACTTAAATATTAAGCAAATTACCTCTGGGCATATGTCCTGAGTCTGGCCAACTGTCAGTATAACATTGGTCATCACAAAGAATGCATCGTTTTCCTGAATTAATTAAATATAAACACAATTAACCCAACGAGTAGGATGCCTTCGACTGCAGTAGGAGATTGAACTCTGAATACTATAAAGCTATTTACATAATTTTACCGAAGAAATAACTTACATAGCATTACACTAGTTATATAAGGCATAGAAAAAACAGAGTCTTGTAATCCGGTGAGCACCATTTTAAATAGAACATAGCACAAAGAAATAGGGAACAATATCAACAACAATTCTTGGTGTCAATTAATGACTAATAACTAATAATTAATTAAATTATTAAATTACATTATTAAATTAGACTAAATTAATAACTAAGAATTAATAACTAATTAAGAACTAATAAGTAGTAAGAAAAATTAAAAACAGCGCAAAACTTAAATAAAAGTAGTAAAATATAGGAGGGAATTTGTTACAAGATGTACGATTTGCAGATGACCAAGGAATGGTAGCGGGCAGCGTGATTGGATTGCAGAAGATAATGGATAGGCTGAATGATACGGCCCTAAGATATGGCATGAAGATTAATATAAAAAAGACCAAGGTTATGAGAGTGTCCAATAATAAAGGTGAAGTTAATATCACAATAAATGGTACGAAATTGGAACAGGTAAGGAGTTTCAAATATTTGGGTCATACTATAACCGATGATGGGAAATGTGAGACGGAAATATGCAGTAGGATTGCACAAGCAAAAGCGGCCTTTGGTAGTAGAAAAGAACTATTAACAAAAAGTCTAAAGAAAGACACAAAGATAAAGATAGTGAAAACTTTGGTTTGGACCACGCTATTGTATGGATGTGAAACATGGACCTTAAGGAAGGAAGATATTAGGAAACTGGAGGCATTGGAAATGTGGATTTGGAGAAGAATGGAGAGGATTAGCTGGACTCAAAAGGTTACAAATGAGGAAGTCCTGGAGAGAGTTGGCACAGATAGACAGTTGATAAATGTATTAAGAAATAGGAAGAAGAGATGGATAGGACACATTCTAAGGGGGGGTCTATTAAAAGAGGTCATAGAAGGTAGAATGGAAGGAAAAAGAGGCAGGGGCAGGCCGAGATTAGGTATGTTAGATGATTTAAAGACCCACTCACATGTGGAAATGAAGAGGAAGGCGGAAGACAGAGAAGAGTGGAGGCGTTATGTACCAGGAACCTGCCAGTAGGCAGTGCACTAAGAGAGACAGAGTACAATATATTTACTTAATACTGCAATAAAAATAAATGAGATGTTAACTTTACATGGTTACATAATGAACAGTTGAACATATTAATTTTTACTTTCAAATAGATTAATCATTCTATTTATTTATAATAGCAACAAAGTTTCTGCTTAAAGCAAGATTCAGTTGGCAGTACTGTGATGTCTACCAATAGCGTATTCCAATATTTTGGAATACTTTTATGCACTATTCGCTAGCCATAGTTTGGTGCATTCGACAGGCAAGGTAGCTGAAGCACTTCTTATGTTATAAGAAATTGAACAAATTTCAAGCTTATTTAGAATTATTTAGTCTTTTAGGATATACACCCTGCATTTTTCCTTCTAGAAGAAGAGAGCCAGGGAAAAAGTTACAGGAAGACCGAGACATGGGATGCTGGGTGATCTGATAACAACTTCGTATAAAGAGATGAAAAGGAGGGCTGAGGATAAAATTGGTTGCAAGAGTTATATGCCATGGACCTGCCATTAGGCAGTGCACTAGAAGAAAAAGAAGTAGGATATACACTGACGACTTTGTAATCATAAAAAACAGTTTATAATTCAAGCACCTGAAGAACCACTTCTGTGTACTTTAAACTTCACTGCAGCCTTTACATTTCTACTTAGGCTATAACGTATATATAGCCATAGATCAAAGAGAATAAAAATACAGGATTAGGATTATCGTTCAAATATTGGTTACATACATTAAAATCTTAACCGTAATATAATAATATATAATGATAAATAGAGTAAAGCATGGCAATTACCTTACCTGGGGTGGTATTACGTAGTCTGCTGCGTCCCAGATCCTGTATGTTATATTTCCGGGTCCTGATATATTGAGCGCAGTGTAATTTGTTGAAGCTATACCCTTGAGCTTAGAAGTTGTAGAACTTTCCACAACATCTGTCTCTTGATAGCCCTTTTTCCATGCTATCACGAAACTACATAGAAACGCTGGCATAAGTGAAAAATCAACTGAACTAGTGAAATTACGAGAATTACAGAATTACCAGAGCTACATATGGCAATTAGTAGATGCACGTTCCTACTCATGTGACAAGTTCATCTTATATAGAAAGGATATATTTATGGCGAGCCCAGAATTTTAACATACCCATACCAAAAATAAATTTAACTGATCATAAAATTAGTCTTAATGAAATTAGTCTTAATGAAATTAGTCTTAATGAAATTAGTCTTAATGAAATTAGTCTTAATTAAATTAGTCTTAAATAAATTAGTCTTAAATAAAATAGTCTTAATTAAATTAGTCTTAATTAAATTAGTCTTAATTAAATTAGTCTTAATTAAATTAGTCTTAATTAAATTAGTCTTAAAAATTAGTCTTAATTAAATTAGTCTTAATTAAATTAGTCTTAATTAAATTAGTCTTAATTAAATTAGTTAATTAAATTAGTCTTAATTAAATTAGTCTTAATTAAATTAGTCTTAATTAAATTAGTCTTAATTAAATTAGTCTTAATTAAATTAGTCTTAATTAAATTAGTCTTAATTAAATTAGTCTTAATTAAATTAGTCTTAATTAAATTAGTCTTAATTAAATTAGTCTTAAATAAATTAGTCTTAATAAATTAGTCTTAATTAGTCTTAATAAATTAGTCTTAATTAAATTAGTCTTAATTAAATTAGTCTTAATTAAATTAGTCTTAATTAAATTAGTCTTAATTAAATTAGTCTTAATTAAATTAGTCTTAATTAAATTAGTCTTAATTAAATTAGTCTTAATAAATTAGTCTTAATTAAATTAGTCTTAATTAAATTAGTCTTAATTAAATTAGTCTTAATTAAATTAGTCTTAATTAAATTAGTCTTAATTAAATTAGTCTTAATTAAATTAGTCTTAATTAAATTAGTCTTAATTAAATTAGTCTTAATTAAATTAGTCTTAATTAAATTAGTCTTAATTAAATTAGTCTTAATTAAATTAGTCTTAATTAAATTAGTCTTAATTAAATTAGTCTTAATTAAATTAGTCTTAATTAAATTAGTCTTAATTAGTCTTAATTAAATTAGTCTTAATTAAATTAGTCTTAATTAAATTAGTCTTAATTAAATTAGTCTTAATTAAATTAGTCTTAATTAAATTAGTCTTAATTAAATTAGTCTTAATAAATTAGTCTTAATAAATTAGTCTTAATTAAATTAGTCTTAATTAAATTAGTCTTAATTAAATTAGTCTTAATTAAATTAGTCTTAATTAAATTAGTCTTAATTAAATTAGTCTTAAATAAATTAGTCTTAATTAAATTAGTCTTAATTAAATTAGTCTTAATTAAATTAGTCTTAATTAAATTAGTCTTAATTAAATTAGTCTTAATTAAATTAGTCTTAATTAAATTAGTCTTAATTAAATTAGTCTTAATTAAATTAGTCTTAAATAAATTAGTCTTAATTAAATTAGTCTTAATTAAATTAGTCTTAATTAAATTAGTCTTAATTAAATTAGTCTTAATTAAATTAGTCTTAATTAAATTAGTCTTAATTAAATTAGTCTTAATTAAATTAGTCTTAATTAAATTAGTCTTAATTAAATTAGTCTTAATTAAATTAGTCTTAATTAAATTAGTCTTAATTAAATTAGTCTTAAATAAATTAGTCTTAAATAAATTAGTCTTAATTAAATTAGTCTTAATTAAATTAGTCTTAATTAAATTAGTCTTAATTAAATTAGTCTTAAATAAATTAGTCTTAATTAAATTAGTCTTAATTAAATTAGTCTCAATTAAATTAGTGATTAACTTCGTCATTAGTTATTATTTTAATATTCCTGTTATTATAAGAATAACAAAGAAAGCAGAATCCCCCAAGAATAATTGTATATCAAAAGGAATGTTGTATAAATAATTTAAAGATCCGCTTGTATGTGGATATAAAAAGGAAAACGGAAGTTAGAGTTGAGTGGAGGCGTTATATACCATGGACCTGCCAATAGGCAGTGCACTAAGAGAGAGAGAGAGAGTTATTAAAAGAATAAGAAATAAAAGTTGTGATGATCATTAATTATTGGTAGCACAGATCTTTCGTATGAAAATAGGTCAATAAACAGACTCTGAGTGAATAAAGTTCTTAATCACGAGGATGCTTTACAAAGACTGCTATTAAATTACGATTGTTATTATGTACATGAATATTTACCTGTATTTGTCTGAATGTACCTGCATTTGCATATAACTTTGTAAGATTTCAGTGTTGTGTCAGATCTCAATGTTGTAATAAAAGAATAATAGCTAGTTAGAAGTGGCTCTAAAACTATAGCCATTTATCGCCAACTTTCACCTACCAATTTAATCTTGCCTGTATTATATCCACCAACTACAATCTTACTAGATATTACAATATTTTTAATATTACAAATTTGTGGCATACCCAGCTATATAGGCTATCACAATGAGTTGCAGGCAGCGAAACATGAATCCGACTTTCTTGTTCTTTATGTGGACAATTCTTGGTGTGTTGTATTCAAAGAGTGAACCAATCAATCCAGAACATGTACTTTTTGCAGAGGTAGCCATGTTTACTTATTAACAGTAATTCTGGCTATCAATCAACACCGAAAATAAACAATTATTAATCTATATTTATTCTAAAAGTAAAAAATAGTTATAAATTGTACTGCATGATATTTACCAGAATCAAAGTACTAGGAGCATTTAAACTCTTTATTACTTAGCAAACTGGCTTGGTCATCATGGGATGCCAATTCAGACACAGTTCGAACATATGATCTGGCACTATGCTACTCGGTTGCAGAATATTGCGCAGGGTAGATTGATTATGTCTACGGTGGGAAAGGTAAGTCGTAAGCTTGCTAGAGAATGTTGAAAGAGAAATACAAGAGCAAAGATTAGCAGGTAAAAGTTCCAGATTGTGGGTGCTATGTAACAAAATGAACATCTGCCCAATGATGTGAGAAAGTTTGGAACATAGAGAAGATTGGCATCTGTGGAATGAAGTGCACGTGAGCGACGATGGAGAAGATTTTCAGATAAGTAAGAAGGTTTGCCAAATTGCAGAGTTTTGACAGTTAATAGTGCTACTTTATATTTTATGCGTTGATTAACAGAAGATGGATAAATATAGATTGATAGACAGATAACGATAGATTGACAGAAGGTCAGATAGATTGGATGGTGTACCATGTAATTTAACCCTTTGAAAGCCCAGGAAGATATCTTGAATTTTATTAGTTCAGAGACTGGAAGCCAATGCAGGTTCTTAACAAGAGAAGAAGTATGGGATTTGAATATTTTTATGTTATAGAGGACACGAAAAAAATTACACTTGTATTAGAGATGAATTATTGAGGATTTCGGAAGATCATTCAGCAGGGAGTTCTATCTAGTAATCAAGTTTTGAATGGACAAGAGCATTAGTTAATACAGTGGCAGAATTGATATCAACTGACCTACAGTTTTGACATAATTGTCGGATATGGATAAAGGAAGAACGATAGTCTGAAGAAATATGTGTAACATATTTAAAAGTTTAGATTTGAATAAAAAATACACTAAGAATACTTGCAGAATCTGTGGGTACTAATGGGATATTTTTTAATGTAATGGTCGCTCTAGTTATTGATTTCAAAGAATATCCTTGATCAACTTACTAAAGAGCTTGAGTTACCATATAGTAGCTGTTCAGTTACACATTTGTTACTGCTTAGCTTAATAAAGCAGTTTACTTTTCTGTTCTTTGTTGGGTTAAATAAATAGATAGATATTTTATTTTCACAAACTTCACAATGACAATATACAGCACATAATGCAAAGAATGATGTGAAAAATGGACATAGAGGCCCAAAGGCTGTGATGTAAGCCCAACAAGGGTACAATAATTTTAAGTACAGTTAAGCACAAGACACATTGCAAATGTTACAGAGTGTCCTTGATTGGTTCAATTAAGTTGATGTTTTTGTAGTTAAATTTTTCTATGTTAATTACATGTCAAATTGAATTGAAATTAATTTTTTTTTTATTTTTCTCCTCGAACCACGATTGTAATTGTTAGTTGTTACCATTTGAGAGCACATCAATTGCAGATGACGCAGATTTCAAATATATTACTGAACTTTTAATACCATGAGTCTTTATTCAATTCTGTCAGCACTCACTCTTGAAAAATGGTAGCCCATGTAAGTACTAATCGAGCTCGATGTACTCAACTGCGTTCATAACGTGCATATCCATTTAATGCGTTATATGCCGCGCCAATTTCTATTTAGTAATTTTTATTTGTTTCAACTCTTAATTACAACATATACATATTGCAGATAACGCGGATAACGCCTCTAACTGCAACACAAAATGAAACCTGGTCTTATGATTCTTAGCCACTGCGCCACACCCTTAAATTAAGCACAACTGCGAAAAATTGTTTACGATTTCAATGGGTAGCATGGACTTATGGTAAGGCTCTTTAACAAGGACCTGATGCTGATACTTTTTCGTAAGCTTGTTATTCTACACTTAAATATATATTAAATAATAATATAAATTTCAAGTTTCCGTACCTTACTTATTGTTTGTAAACATAAGGCTTGTTTTTCTTCCACTTTACCGAGTTTACCACAATTCACCAGAACTGCTACTATATTTCGTTATTCCTTTCCTTCTTCACATTTAGGTAGCAGAAAAATATAAGCCAAGGGTTTATTTCAAATCCCAATCGTGCATGATTACAACATCCAGCTTGTTTTAAAAACTATTCACCGACACCGCATTAACAGCCTCCTCACTCAAAGAGTTCCACCTATCAATGAACAACAACTACTACTACAACACCAGACTTAGAGTGCTACTGTCATCCAATCCAAGACAACATTGAGCACTATAGTACCAAATCAACTCCGATAAGATGAGCGTGGGGTCCAAAAACGGTGTAAGCTAAAATCCGGGAAGTCAGTCCGAGGAACGATACTGAGAGAATAGAGCTTTACGTGTTTTGTCATAGCATAGCATAATATGAGGCGGTACGGTTTGTCAGCGCATGGCACAGAATGATGCAGTGCGGTTTTGTCATAGCATAACACAGTATGAGGCTGTACGGTATGTTATAGCAAAGTGTAATATGATGCAGTACGGTTTTTTTATAGCATACCATAGTATGAGGCGGTAGGGTTTAACATAGCATAGCATGAGGTAGTACAGTTTGTCATTGCATAGTACAGAATGAGGCGGTGCGATTTGTCATAGCATAGCATAGTATTGGGTGATGTGACTTGTCATAGCTTAGCATAGAATGAGGCGGTACGGTTTGTCATAGTATAGTGTGGTGCGGCGCAGCGCCGACGTCGCCTATCGGCGGCCGCTGCGTCGTCACCGCCGTCGGTCGCAACGGCGCCGCTCTGTCGAGAGGGCCGGCGGCCGACGTAAGTAGGCGGGGGGCGTCCGCCTCGGGCGCGAGAAAGGTTTCTCGCTCTGTCGGAGTAACGCTCCCTTGATATATCGAGAGAGGATCGAGTGTCCTAGCAGCACCTACTGTTACGGAGACCGGTAAAGAATGTCGCGATTCACCGCGACTTGGCGGATCATCTATCAGTCGATTGAGCGACTCTGCACTGTCAGGGGTTGGTGCAGAGTCTTGCTGCCATACGACTTTAGCATCTTCCATTGTATACCGTCGCTGACTACCAGATTGGAAGTACTAGTCGCGTTTATCTATAGAACAAAGTAATTACGACAAACACAGGCAACAACAGTCAAATTAACAGAATTATTAATCGTATATCAGTATTATATGTGTAAAACAGAGTCAACTACGAACTCTATTGCACATAACTAAATAACTGTTTAGCGAGTCCTATCCCGCAAATTAGGTTCTTATTTAACTCTATCGCGTAATTGTCCGTATCAATGAGAATCAATGAGAGACCGCCGCACTCGCCGGACTCGCCGTACTCGCCGGAGTCCAGAAACTGTAGACCGCCGCACTCGCCGGACTCGCCGCACTCGCCGGAGTCCAGAAACAGGTCTTCTGACGTAGACCGCCGCACTCGCCGGACTCGCCGTACTCGCCGGAGTCCAGAAACAGTAGACCGCCGCACTCGCCGCACTCGCCGGAGTCCAGAAACAGATGTAGACCGCCGCACTCGCCGACTCGCCGTACTCGCCGGAGTCCAGAAACAGGCCGCACTCTTCTGACGTAGACTCGCCGGAGTCCACTCGACGTAGACCGCCGCACTCGCCGGACTCGCCGTCCACTCGACGTAGACCGCCGCACTCGCCGGACTCGCCGTACTCGCCGGAGTCCAAAAACGTAGACCGCCGCACTCGCCGGACTCGCCGTACTCGCCGGAGTCCAGAAACAGTAGACCGCCGCACTCGCCGCACTCGTCGGAGTCCAAAAACAGGTCTTCTGACGTCTATTTAGGAAATAAAGAAATTGGTATGCAGGCAGGTGCTCATAAACGAACTATTACGGTCCTAGAGAATAAATTTCGAGAGCATTAGATACTGTATTCGACCAGCTGTCTCCTCACGACCTTGTTCCTAGTTAGCACAACGATCTCCTGCGAGTTACTCAATAGTACTTACTACGAAGGATCACACTTACCCTCACCTGACGTTGATGGCTTCTCTGCACTCCCTACTTCCTGCCTGACCTGTCCTTCCGTGATCTCTCGTCGGGTTTCTCACCGACACGTCCCTCGTAGTTCTCGAAGGCTGCTCCTCGAGCGTTATCTTTACTTCCCTTAATAATTATCTATACTACAGATTCTATAACTATAACTATTATCTCATCACGTACGATGCTCTTAATATATCACTTAATGTATCGTAATATCTCTCTTAATATATACGTATACGCTTCTATCTGCAAGAAGCCGCACACCGCGCTATTAATGAAACACTATTAGCACACGCGACAGTCACACGCTTGTTTATCGGACTGCCAGATTCCCGCGCGTCGCTTCTTTTTATTTCACGCGTGATAGGCCACGCCTCCATAGACTAGCAAAAAGTCAGCCAAGCTCACACTGCTTAATAATGTCCAAATTATAAAACGAATCAAAGAAATATCTTAACTAATGGCAATGCCACTACATTTTACACGAATCGTGTGCGAAGAAGCTAGAAATCCCTAAAATAGCATAGTTTGAGGTGATACCATTTGTCATAACTTACAATGTATGAGTTGGTACGGTTTGCCATAGCAGAGTCTTAGGTGGTACGACTTGATATAGCATAGTATAGTATGAGGCAGTACGTTGTTTCATAGCATAGCCGAGTTCGAAACGGTACGGTTTGAAGCAGCATAGCATAGAATGAGTCGCTACGGTTTGTCATAGCATAGTAGAGTATGACACGGTACGTATGTATGTATGTATGTATGTATGTATGTATGTATGTATGTATGTATGTATGTATGTATGTATGTATGTATGTATGTATGTATGTATGTATGTATGTATGTATGTATGTATGTATGTATACATATTTACAATATATATATAATGTATATATATATATATATATATATATATATATATATTGTACGTATTTATATAATAAATACATACATGTATATATATATATATATATATATATATATATATATATATATATATATATACGTATATACAGACTGGGGCAAAAAATTGCAAAAAATGCATAATTTCGGCTGGTTTCGGTTCGTCTATGCATTCTATGTCTTGGGGTCTGGCATCTAGTAGGTTCATGTGTTAAAAGAGTAGAGAAATAATCAATGAAATCTTTGTGTCCGGTCAATAAAGAAGCTACCAAACGTAGACTGAATGTTCCGTAAGAGGCGTCTATGCAAAACTGAGAAAACAAAGGTAACCCACCTGAGAAGTCAGTATTATTCCCAAACCAGAGGCTACATTAAGGTTTGGGTAAGACATAGCCTTTAGAGAATGGATTAACTCTCAATCAATGGAGCGTTCTTCATGAAGCATGAAAGTAGAATTGGAGTAGGAACATGGACCTGCCGTTGAAAAAAACACTGAGCAGGAGAACGATTGAGAGAGAGAGAGAGAGAGAGGATAGTGTATAGGCCTATCCATGCGTCACCAATAGAACTATCTATGCGTTTTAATTAGAGATGGGAATTTTATGAATTTCCAGAGTTCGGATTCGCTTCGGTTCGCTGAAAATGAAAGTTCGGTTCGGGTTCGGTTAGCAGTTGACAATTTGAGAGTTCGGTTCGGTTCGTTGAAAATGAAAGTTCGGTTCGGTTCGGGTTCGGTTCTAACAAGGGTTCGGGTGCGGCTTGCTTTCTAACTCGCAAGAGTTCGATTCGAGTTCGAAATGGTTTGGTTTGGATAATGTTGTAACTGTTTAACTTTACTTATAATAATCATGATTATGACAAACATGTTTAAAATGGTTTATGGTAAATATGCTTTAAAATTCATTAAGTCATAATAACTGCCACATTTTTCACCTGAGCAAAAATATGACAATTAAAAAAGAGAGAAGTGGTATTTATTCCTGTACATTTCTTAAAATATTGTAAGTTGACCAACAACTGTTCATAATATAGATATTTAGCTTTATTATTGTATCTGAAATATTCTCCTTGATTATAACGAGCAAATAGAATACTTCATCAATTTCTATTTTAAAAAATTGTCACTATAGGCCTATATATTAGATACGTTTATAAATAAGTGGAAATGTCTTGGCTAAAATTTGATCCAATATTTCAGAAGCAAAGTGCAATTTAGTAACATAAAAATGTCAAATAAAGATGATTTAGTAAACACGTGTACTTCTGTAGAAAAATGATCATAATATACACCGTTTGCTATCAACTGACCAGTAATAAGTTTAATAATTTACCTTAGGGTTTTAAATTTGAAACTCTCAGATCAATTGTGAAGTTACAAAAATAGTTATGAAATTATTGCATTGCTGTGGTGCAAAATTATTTACTCCAGATAGTCTTAACACATATACAATGTCAAATATAATTATTTGTAAATCTGGCCGCAGAAATATTTAGGTAGCACACTAAAATTAGAAAAAATTCATAATTTGAATTTAACAAGAACAAATCCACCTAGATTGCGTCAAGCATTTTCAGATTTTTATGGAATACTCTCATCACTTTTGTCTCTTTAATGTTAATCTTCATTCCATATTTCAATGGCGTATCATTCAGACTATCCATTATCTTCTGTAGCCCGTCTCGCTTCCCGCTATCATTCCTTTGTACTGCTACCATTTTAAAATTTGTGTCGGAACCAGCCTTACCTGAATATATGCTCTGAGATACTGTAAGACATGTAAATGCAAAAACTAATAGATATACTTGTGTTGTTCTTACTATCTTTATTTAATGTCAGGCTGGTGAAGAAGAAAGGAACTACAAGAGTCTGGTTTAGTTCGGTTTGAACGAAGTTTGGTTTCGGGTTCGGTTCGGGTTCGGCCAGAGTCTGGGTTCGGGTTCGGTTCGGTTCGGCCAGAGTCTGGGTTCGAGTTCGGTCAAAATTCTAGATTTTAGGGTTCAAGTTCGGTTCGATTCCTATCTCTAGTTTTAATCTCATTAGAACTATCACATTTCAGAGATTGGTTGAATGCTTTGATTGATCGACTAGATGACTAGTTTATTTGATTACAGATCGACTGTCTGATTAATAAATTGGTTTATTAATTGACTCATTAATTAATTGATTAATTGATTGATGGATAGCTAGGTCGACCGACTGAATAATTGCTCGGCTGCTGTCGCTGACAAATACGAAATGTTATTGTCTAGGCTTCATGAAATATTTTTTCTGCCTGATCGGTGAGGCAGTAACCAACAGCAGCTAACGGAAGCCTCACTCCTAGATTACAGGCTTCCAGTACATAGAAACCTTTCACCGCTCCACCTGACCTACCACAGCTGGTTTATTCTAGAACTTCCCTGTGTTTGCGAAACTTATAAGCCAAGCAAGAAGCATACAGCAGCTGTGCAGCAGCTGCGTACATTAGATGTATGCTGCCTGGGTCTAGCTGTACAGCTGTTGCCTTGCAGCAGCTGCTGCGGCGGTGTGGCAACTGAGTACAGCAGCTTCGTAGCCCGTGGCTGCTTGCTGCAGTTATTTGCAACTAGATTGTTAGGTATATTCATCTCTCTCTCTCTCTCTCTCGCTAGCTCTCTCTCTCTCTCTCTCTCTGCCTTCTTAATAGCGAGCTCTCTTTCTTTCTTTCATTACTTTTTATTTATTTCTCTCGCTCACTCTTTCTTTCCTTCTCGTTTCTTTATTCTCTCTCTCTCTCTCTCTCTCTCTCTCTCTCTCTCGGTCTCTAGTTCTCTCTTTCTCTCTCCTATCTCTCTCTCTCTCTCTCTCTTTTTCTCTCTCTCTCTCTCTCTCTCTTTCTCTCTCTCTCTCTCTCTCTCTCTCTCTTTTTCTCTCTCTCTCTCTCTCTCTCTTTCTCTCTCTCTCTCTCTCTCACTCATTCTTTCTCTCTCTCCCTCTCTCTCTCTCTCTCTTTGTTTTTCTGTCGTTGAAGACTTATTTTATGGGGAGATAATGTACAAACCAGCAAATTGCTTTCACTCATAAAAAGTATAAGATTTAATATTCGTGATTAATATTAAATATAAAGTTTAGCTTTTGGGTTCAGTCTCCAAAGATCACGACAAACGGTGGCCAGAAGCTAATTATGCAAGCGAAATATATTTCATCTAAATTATCTCCTGCTAATATATGACATTTTCATGTCATATATGACAATAATATCCATAAAATTGAAAATTTAATGCAAAATCATATAAGCAGTGCAAACATTTGTAAAGTTATGATGGGGAGGCATTCCTACATCTTCCACCACTGCTACTCAGGACTGCCTGTTGAACACTCCGCCGATGTTCAATCCAGCAGAACTCGATAGCTTCTCCTGGATCATACCTCCTAGTGACCTGCCGGAGCCAATCCTGGCTGGAGCCTTTCCTGCCCTTCAAGTGCCGGATGATAGGAAACTTTCGATCCGGTAAAGTGGCAGCTTGTTGCTTGCACTCAGCGAAAAATGCATTGAATAGAATTTAATAGATTTAGTGATTGTGTAGTTAATTATCCAATTGAAAATACAGTTAGAGTTTAAAATATTCTAATAGATCTGTATCCGTACGGCTTTAGAATTTTATATAATATCTAAATAGCTCAGTGCGTAGTGAGTTACGTAGACCGCTAATGTCATGGAATTGTGGTTGTGTCTGAGGTCATTTATTCGATCAATAGCTGGAACCAGTGGCGATGTCGGTAAGGTACTCGACCGCGGATCAGTATTTGCGGGCTTCAAATCCTGGGCTCGCCCATCACTGACATGGCTTTCTCGTGAGGAAATTGACGTTAACATTAGCTTTACCAGATTTTTTACAGAACGAGCATATGAGAAAATAAAATCTCGGACATTCACCTTACCGACATCTTGGATAACTTGGTAATAATTAAGTAGTTCTCTATTAAAATATGCTTTTGGGCCTATTAGCAGTGTTATACAGTATAGCATAGGATGATGATTTCATTATTTCGTGCTTTTAAAATCGAAATTGGTTAACATTTCTATCATAAAATTTTAGGGAAGCTAAGCAACAGTGAAAAGTCGCCGTCAAATTGTAATAGGCCCCTAATTGTAGTAAAGTTAAGGTATGATAATGTCAGGGTGGAGGAAGTACTTATTTTGTAAATTCCTACCATTTTGATAAATGTTTCAGAAGTAAACTTTAAACAGTATACGTATGCATGTTTCGTAAGAAACGCTTAATTAAGTGAGCCCTACTTACACGTACGTAGTCGTAAATAGTTTTTAAACTCTTTGTTGGTGGTTATTTACTCAATTTGATGCTTTCTGTTCTTAACTATCAATTATTTTCATTGCATAAATTGAGAATTAAAAATTGTAACTGAGGAATACAAATGAATCGTATCGGGATGTAAATAACTCTAAGCTAAAAATTCGTTAATATTCGATGATTATCAAAGCCTTGGTAATAGCAGCTACAATGTGATGGAAAATCGAGTGCTCTCTAAAGAGACTCATTTACTGAATCAATTTTGTTGTGGATCTGTTGTCTTGCATAATACTAGATATAGAAATAATTGTTAGTATGCTTTAGAATCGTAACTTTAGATCCATAGATTAAAATGAAAAATATTAGTAGCCATAAGTGTCCAGTTATTTTCATATCATCTCTCTCTCTCTCTCTCTCTCTCTCTTAGTACACTACCTACTGGCAGGTTTATGGCACACAACGCCTCCACTCTTCTCTGTCTTCCGCTTTCCTCTTCATGTCCACTTATGAGTGCGTCTAATTTAATTCATCTAATTTAAGTCATACCTAATCTCGTAAATTAAATATTTAATATTTTAACTTATAATCCTGTCTTTGGTGGCTGCTGTGTAAGTCCACATCGGGAATCAGAAATTTAAAATGACCTGTTTTAATAAATGCCTTTGGCTGCATGACGATCGATCTATCTTTCCATCCATTGATTAATTAACTTCCTGGCTTAATAAATTAATCGATCCATTATTCAAATCAAATATAATTATAATGGGTAATTAATTTATTGATTGATTGTTTGATATATCCTTTGATTGATTTATTGTTCGATAAATTTTAATCAATCTGTTGATTTATTGACTGACTGAGTGACTTCTTGCCAGTTTGATTGATTGATACATCATCTGATTAAATTACAGGCATCATAGTCTCTTGTCTCAGCTGTCTTCTGTCGGACCTATAATAGCTCGTTCTATTTACCACTGCTGAAACTAAACATACGTGTTGGGATACATCATTTGAACATTTCAGAATCGTGCGCAGCAATGCTAACTATATGTTCTATGAACCGATGAGTACACTACTCCCATATATGTGTACTTTTGAGAAACATTAGATATGGCCAACAAGGAAGAAGATTATTCTGTGTCTGATACAATATGCTGCGTATGTATTCTTGATTAAAATACTATTAAATTAGCGAATACAAATAGGCCTAAATAAATTTAATTTAATTAAAACATCCAGAACAAAATTACATGTATAATGCAAAGTAGTAATATCGAAATAAAATTATTGACACAGATCAGTCATAGTTGTCAATGCAGCTAGACTAATGACTAGGTCTTCCAACAAACAGATTAAATGTTTTCATTTGTGTATTTGAATATTATACGTTATCAAAGACGTCGTAGGAAATGAAAAGGTGATGGGAAAAGTGAATCAATCTGGACTGACTGTAAGATATACATAGCTCGATTGAACGGCTTTAGGACTTATAGAGAAATATGTGTGCCGATTGTACCTTTCCCGTTTTGCTTTCGGGATATAGAATATGCTAACAATTAACTTCATTTATCTTACTATGTGACTTAGCACCAACTGAAGAAGAAGACAAAGGGAAATTACCTCAGAAGCGTGATTTTTTCAAGCTATAGACTATATATTGTAAGGATAATCTTTTTGTGAAGTGATTAATCTATGGAGTACTCTATGGAGTGCTCTATGGAGTGCTCTATGCAGTGCTCTATGGAGTACTCTATGCAGTGCTCTATGGAGTGCTCTATGCAGTGCTCTATGCAGTGCTCTATGCAGTGCTCTATGCAGTGCTCTATGCAGTGCTCTATGCAGTGCTCTATGCAGTGCTCTATGCAGTGCTCTATGCAGTGCTCTATGCAGTGCTCTATGCAGTGTGAAATCAGTCTGTGACATTCTCTGAATATGACTACTCGTCTTAGACCTGCCACTCGCAGAACTATAGAAAGAGAGATTGTACGTTTAATGGATTCAATGAATGATTACATTACTTTGATTGAACATTTAATGTAGTACACCGCCAACAAATATTCATATTAGACCTGCCACTTGCAGAACGTTAGAAAGAGAGATTCTACATTTAATTGAATGATTGAATGATTATATTATTTTGATTGAACATTTAGTGCAGTAAATCGCAACCGACAGTTTGTTTAATTGATTGATTTGCTTATTTAGGATGATGGCATATGTCTCAGTTGCACGGCTATTATCCCGGGAGCAGGGGGAAGGGAAGGCCATGGTAACGGGGAGAGGGTCTGCCTGGCGGCCGAGGGGTTCGGTAACCGCACCTGCTTCCTTCAGTCCATGGCTAACAAGGTCTGTTCTTGTATAAACTCTATATCTCGCTCTCTCTCTCTCTCTTCCTTTCTCTCTCTCTCTCTCTCTCTCTCTCTCTCTTAGCACACTGCTCACTGGCAGGTCCAAGGCTAACAAGGTCTGCTCTTGCTTAGGAGTCAAAAATGACGTCCCTGACATCATCCTTCGATTAGGAAACGGACGTTAAACCTCTATTATTATTATCATTATTATTAAACTCTTATTTCTTTCTCGCTCTTTTAGTGCACTGCTCACTGGCAGGTCCATGGTATATAAAACCCCTTCACTCCTCTCTGCCTTCCGTTTTCTTCTTAAGTCCACATACGAGTGGATCTTTAAAGCATCTAACATGATATACCATTTCTACTTGGGGATCCTGCTTATGAATAGGCATAGATGGACCTCCTATGCCCCTTCCTCCACTTCGATTAATATTTACTGGGCATGGACGTCATTCTCTGAAAAAACTCTCTGGTTTACCTATTTAATCCTTTTTATTACTCCAACCGTCTATATTTTCACGATTAAATAAAGAAATATATTTGTCTTATGCGACGTAATATACGGTAGAGTAATGTGGTTTCGAGCTGGTACAATTCACATTCTAATTCGCAATCATATTGTTCTTTATAAACCAATAAAAACTTGTGGACAAAATAGAGGGAGGGGAGAGTGGAAGAAGGTAGGGAGTTTTAAAAAGGAGGGGGGAAGTTGAAAAAACAGTGCATCGTGAGTTAGGCGAGGGGCAAAATTTGCGTGAATGCGTCCTTTCTTTGGGGGATAGACGACCCTGTGTACGAAATATATGTGAATACTCTTTAATATTTTAAGTTTTGTTTTTTTCGCTTCTGGTTTTAGTCTAAGAAGTTTTTCGTAAAGTATGTTTTCAATCGTTTATGCTCTACTTCTATCGTCTTCAGTCCAATTTCAAAAGTGAAATATTCCCTCCAAAGTGCAATTTCGAGGAATAAAATCTCAATCATACATATCAAGCTAACTGCTCATTGCAGGAAACTCTTACCGTTATAGTGTAGAATCATATAGGACCGCACTCATTGCAAGGTTCAAGTTCCTGGGTGCCTATATTGGCCAATATATACTGAATAATCTGAAGCTCTTCTAAACATATTTGACACTTGCAGGAGCAGCCTTTTCTTTCTCTCTCTCTCCATCTCTCTCTCTCTCCTCTCTCTTACTCTAATTCTTTCTCAGTCTGTGCACTTTCGATAAAGCTATATCCTAAAAATACTGACGTTGAACTAGTATCCTCAATCGACTCTAACTTTGCAGTGAGGATGCTAATGTTACCTGCAGTGACGATGCTAATGTTATATGCAGTTAGGATGCTAATGTTATCTGGAGTGAGGATGCTAATATTATCTGCAGTGAGGATGCTAATGTTCATGTTTCAGGAGTTACCGTTTGACATATCAGTCTGTGTCTTTGAACTCAAGCAGGCCCTGTCCGTGAGGGCCCTTCAAGAGATGGTCTCCGCTAAAAACCCTGAAGCGGTATGTTCTAATTCCTTGTTTAATTGATTTATTGATTGATTGGTGGAATGATTAGTTAATTGATTGATTGATTGATTGATTGATTGATTAGTGTAATAGTGAATTGATTAATTGATTGATTGATTTATTGGTAGATTGGCTAACTGATTGATTGAATGATGTTGTGTATGTGTGTATGCTTGTGTAATCGTATATATGTATGTATGTATTTGTATTGCTCGTTTAACGTCCGTTTCATCATCTAATGAGAGGTCATTAAGACCGAATTAGACTTCCTATGAACGGAGTATTTGAAATTTCTTTAATAATGCTCCTTCCTTTCTAGAAGACAAAATCTTAACAGGTAAACATTGGAATATTCTTCCCGTAGCTAGAGGCATATGCCCCCTCCGTTGCTATGAGTTACCTTCAATGGACGTCCCTGCCCATAAAAAGCAACTCTAGCTAGCATCATATAATACTACAAATCCTTATCGAGAGAGGAAATGTCTCATTTGATAATGAGAAATTATTTCAGGACAAAACAAGATGTAATTTTAGTTAATTTTTTCTTATTAACATTGTGCGCAAAAAAATTAATTCTTTTGGATCAGCGATTTTTTAAATCGAGTCCCCTCCACCGAATCGGTGGCTCCTTCACCGAAATAATATAGATCAGCCCCTAATTGTACGCGGTGTTGTCCGTACATGCCCCTACATTAATCCACCGAGGCTTAGCGTATCTTTTTTCGTTTAGTATCGTTTATTGGTTCATCACGGCACGGATTATACAAACAATAGTTGGATAAGCAAATAACAGTACAAAAGAGGACGCCATAAAAGAGCCATAGCTCTGTTCGGTAATGCCATAATTAGTAGCTATAGCAGAGGCTACTTGAGTCTGAAATACAAAAATGATAGGAGCGACCGTTAAGGTATTCTAGGACTGGCAGTTAGGGCTGGTAGGTGTCTAGTTTTGTTCGTATGAATGAATAAATGATTTTACGGGCGGGGTAAGAGTGATTTTTCTCTGGGCCTAACTACCCCTGAAAAATATTCCAAAAGAAACTCTGACTATAGGAATAGGAACTGTATAGCTGTGTAGCTGCATGAGCTCATAATACTCTTCTGTCAGTTCAGATCAGTCAGTTCTACTGTTCACAACACACTCAGACATATGAACAAAGAATCTATAAATCATATTGTATAATGTTGTCTGTCTGAGCTCTAGAAATCTTCAGCGATATACTCTGACTAGAACTGCCTGTAATCCACGCAGACTTTACTTTCTCCAATGCTATCCGTCACCCCTCCCCCATCCCATTATGACCTATTTGAGTAATTCAAACGGGGGACAAACATTTTCCGAAAGTCCAGTTTATCGTCCGTTTCTCACAGGCCTAGACTTCAATTCACACTCTAGAATCTAAAGTTTTTTGGCACTCTATAATTTTTATTTTTAGCAATCATTTAATAAAAATTAAAAGTCAATTGATGAACTGATACATACATGTAGAAACGACTACATAAAATATTCACGAAATATGTATCGTAAACGGAATAGGCTTACTTGAAGATTTCATCATTTAATGTTATTAGTAACACTAATAGCATTAAGCTACATCCGTCATAGTTGACAGTATTTTGACCGGTTGAAACCTAAACATACATTTATCAAAAATGTATGTGTAGTCAGAAAGCCAGTTTAGTTTCTACATTTACTACATAAATCAGCCATGTGCTGTTTGCAAGCGCACTACGGCGTTGTGAATGCAAACGCTGTTTTGCTAAGAAATTTGTTTTCCTGAGTTAAGTACTGCGATGATGTTAGTAAAACAGCGGCTTCTGTGTGGCAAAGATTCACTGTTTAATTCATGAAATGATGGAGTCTATATTAAAAACTATTGCTAAGGGAAGCCCTGGCAGGATTACTGTATTGCAGCTTGCAGCTGCTGCACTCAGTTAGACACGGGTGCCAGGCCAGTGTCTGATAGAGTTGACTCAGCTGCTGAACTTAGCAACCGAATCAAAATACATCTTCCTAGCTCAGTGCCTAAGCTCCTACACCCCATTGAATCATTGCTGCACCCTGAGAACCTTTAGCTATGTGCTCTAACAAAATTTCTTCAAATCCGTTGCGATAACAACTTATATATTCAATTCGTTAGTCTTGTGAAATTTTTGATACCTTTCCCATAATTTTTATTTATGTTCCGGATTGAAATGCAAAACTGAAAGTGATTTGATACTTTTGGTTCTCCAAATTTTCCTGTTTCCCATCTTTTCTTAGTGTTCTTCTATTTTTGATTAATTGGCTTCTATCAATTTAACTTCATCAGGTGCTATAGGCCTATCACACAGGATAATATCATATGAGTGATTAGTCATCAATAAAATTTAATTGTCATGAAAATGCCTTTAACTAATTTTCAGCAGGCCTAGGTCAGCCATCCAGATCATAGACACTCGCCTGCCTATTTTTGATTTATGTAAAATTAGCTATGATAAGACGTCACGACGACATCAAATGGCTATGATATGACGTCACGACGACATCAAATAGCTTTGATATGACGTCACGACAACATGGGGACATTCTTCCAACCAACGGCCATTGTTGGCGAGTTATTTAACTTTAGGTTAGGCCGGAAGTCCTACCTTAGAATTTCCATTGCTTTGATCATTTTAAAAATCGCCTATATCTAGTATGAAAATATGTTGCGTTCGTCTTCTAAAGTACATATATTAGAAGTTTCAACTTTTAGGTTAAATACCCCTAAATTTATAGTTATGCCTTAGTGTAGTCCTCAGCATTGTTCTTAGCGACATCAATCTGTTTTTATTGCTGACCATGGCAATGATAACGACAATTATAATGGTCAAGGCTATGACAACGACAATGATAACGGCTAATGGCTATGATAGCGACAATGATAATGATAATGCTATGGCCATGATAACGACAATGATAATGGCTATGGCTATGATTATGACAATGATAATGGCTATGGCTATGAAAACGGCAATGGTTGAATCAAAATCAAGAGTTGACCCAACACTAAACTGGGAACAAACTTTGGTATTTGAGGTGCTCTTAATTGAGCGCGGTAGTACATTTTCAAAAAAAATAAGTACATTGTGACTATCAATTGGCAGAGAGGTACATAAAATTCTATGGATATAGATATCGATTGACTGACTGACTGATTTATCTAGTTATTTATTGAATAATTGCTGTATTGACTGGTTGACTGATCGAATTGTGAATGAATGATCGAGCTAATAACTGATTGACAGACCGATTGAATGAATGACTAAACTATTGAATTAACCACTGACTGACTGATTGATTGACTGATTGATTAATTGATTGATTGATTGATTGATTGATTGATTGATTGATTGACTGCTGGATTGATTGATGCAGGCCGGCCAGTCAGCGGGTCACAGAACTCTGCTCTATGGTCACGCAGTTCTGTTGAGACACAGTCACAGCAACATGGTCAGTTACTTTTATTTACTTTTACTTTCACTTTACTTTTATTTTCACAAATAAAATTCAATACAGCGGGAGTTACATAAAGATGAAGCCAATCTTGTCGGTCGTAGTGGGAAAGGAGTTTTCTGAATGACGAGACTGTGAATGGAGGTGTAAATAAATATAATTTATAAATTTTAATTAATAGTAATTGGTAAAACTCTGTCTGCGGATTATGGAAACTTAGATATTTCAACATTACCAGTCATTACACATAGGCAGAGCTACCTGACTCCTAGTAATTATCAATAGTTACTATAGTGAAGCACCCGTTATATCAAGATCTACCAGTGACGCACCCGTTATATCAAGATCTACCAGTGAAGCACCCGTTATATCAAGCTACCAGTGAAGCACCCCAGTACATCGATGTCAGTTTAAGTCTTCGATTAATAATATTATTAAACTTTTAGTCAATCAGTTATTTGTCAAATCGTTCAATCCAGCTTATTGCTACACAGACTTGATATTTACCTCTATCAACGACATGCAGCTCTTCTCCTTTTCGTTCCTTGCTAGTCTTGGCTATGTAAAACCAGTTTCATAAATAGTTGAAGGTGCATTTTTGTCTCTCTCTCTCTTGAATACGGTATTCTTGCGATACGATTAGCAGCATGGCTTCAGTTTTCCTAAAGTTTAAAGTCTAAAGTCTACTTCTCAGCTTTTATTGAACCCTTTACTTTCACTTTCAATAGATTGTCTTTAGTTTCGCTTTGTAGTACTCGGTCTTCAAGTGATATGTTTTCAACAACTACTGTAACGCTCAACTTGTGTTATTGTGAACTAGGCTATTTCGACCTATAATTATATATATATTCTCTAGTGTTCTTTCAAATGGTTGGTTCAAGATACATATCCATACTCAGAATCTGCTTTCACGTTCCATATAGAGCACTCCATTGATCAACTAATAAATCTCTTCACAAAACGCTATGCCATATCTGTACCGTATATAGCCTACAGCTTGGGGAAAATATGGTTTCTGATACGATTTCGCGTTGTCTTCCTCAATGTTGGCTTTATCATTTCTTAGTCCACGAGTGTTTAACGGTTGATCTATAATTCATTGTCCTGGACACAACACGGGAACATATTTTACGTGTCTTACATATCTTAAGTGTCTTAATTTCGTACTGTATTTCAATTTGTAAAGATGTAATCAGAAACGACGGAAAAAGTAATAATAAAATAAAATAAAATCGGCATAAAATAAAGATAATATCGGGGTGCAACAAATTACCAAGAATGCCTGCATGTTTTCATCATTTTGAGTTTATAAATCGGACTCTCGATCTTCAAATCTGATATTAATTTCAATTACTCCAAATAAAAGATATGAAATATATCCCTATTCTCTATATATACATGTACTGTATATATAGATATTGAAATAATATAATCTTTATTCAGTGCTCGGAATTGTCTAAACGAATCTAGATTCGAAAACTGTAGCCCTACGGAATTAAACCGTACTTAGAAACTGATTCCATAATTCGTAGCGTTGCAATACGTTCCGTTTTTTAAACAAAATTTTATAGCCAGCGACCCCAGACAATTTGTTTTAATATTCCTTTTACGTTTCTTCTTCAGACTTGACTACCGCAACGGATTTGTCTTTTTTACATCGATTGCAAAGCGCTACCAGTCCTCTAAGTGGCCAATAAAGACAAAGACAAGGCAGGAATACTGAGCTAACTGTTAGACATATCCACCGGGGAAAACAGTGGGCGTGCTCGGTACATCCACAAGGGTGTTCAGGAAAATCTTCTTCTTGGGCATCTGGCAGGCAATGGTAAAACGCAGCCTTGGCGCAGCACACGCAACTAACCACTTCTATGACGTCAGAAGCCCTGCAGGCGCATCTCGATGATTGACGTAGGCGGTATGACTCATTGTCGCTCATGATTGGCTGATCGGAGACGAGCATAGCCTGCCGCGTCTCGTGGGCGTGGTAATTAGATGACGTCATCCTCGTGTAAATTTTTGATTCTGTAACAGTAGAAAAAAATGTAATAAATGAAAACATTTATATAATATTTAAAACGGTTGACACTCACTATATAGTGAAAAGATAATCCGGTAACGATGTAGATTACCTAAGCTTTCTGGAATTAAATTTAGCGATAGGTCATTTGGACAATGATACTTTATTTAGACGTTGGTCAGTCTTCTTGGATGGGTTAGATTGCTTATTATATATTAAGAGTAAGACTATTTATTAACTTAATAAAGTACAAAAATCTATGCCTGTTTAAACATTAGTCTCTGAAAATGAAGTTTTGTAAAGCAACCTAAAGAACTCGAATGTATTAAATTGATAACAAACCTTCAAAAAGAATTGGTATCTCTTGCACTTTGCAATAGGCTACAATGAAGCCTTTCAATGCTGTACGTAAATGATAGTGAGCGGCGAATCGGACTACTGAAGTTCACGAGTGACAATCAATTTATAAATCTACTGGCTTCAACAGAGCTCTCTACCAAATATTGAGATAAGCTTGCTATTTTCAGTTTCACAACAGGCCCTAAGCTTTTTTCTAAGTAGCAGTTTGTAAGTCCATTACGAAATGTTAATACTTCAACAGTCATTTGCTAAGTGCTTTAGAGACGCTAAGCTAATACTTCGAAACTGTAGGCCCTATAGTCCTATACATTCTAGGCAGTAAGTATAACTGCTGGTCACATTACTTATCTTGTTGTGAATGATTTCTCTCCGGTGCCTTTACTTGCCGGAATGACCTTATCTCGGGTCTATGGAGAAACTGTCAGCGCACTGAAAATATGTTGCAAACATACTTCATGCAAGAGAGCAAAAGAATCCTTCATTCTTTGTTACATAATTAACTCATTTCGTTAAATCTCGATATTTTAGTCAGTGTGTGAGTGTGACCATTATATAGTTGCTTACTATATCCAAATGAATCTCATTATTAAAACATATTAGAGCCCTTAACTCTTCATAATAATTACCAAAGTTTTAATGTATAGTCATTTATCTATACAAATATTTAATACAACAGTATAGGTGTGTTAACGAGTGACGCTGTACAATGGCAATTATGTTAATGAGAATGTTTATTTCGATAGCACTCCATTATTTATATTTGAATACGTCCATATTACGATTAAATGTAATTATCTTAGAGAACTTTAAAATATAACTTAATGCAGTATACTGCATTTTATTAAAGAGACCCTTCGCAACGTATACAAAGAGTAGAAACAAGAGCGCAATTCTTCTCATTCCATCTGATGTGAGTTTTACGAAAATCTATACATTTTAGGAGAAACAGATCCAGTTCCGAGTTTTTGTTATCCAATATTAGTAGCTAATAATATATGAAAAGCCTGATGGAAATAGGGGGTCGCGGTTCCACTGTCGAGATCAAAAACCACAGCAGAAAAATAAGCTCATAAATACGAATTAATTTTTTTACCTTAATACACATGTAATCGCTAAAAAAATTAAATTACTATAGCGTTATAAATGTAGGAGCTTTATAATAAAGCTCCTCAACCGACGCGGAAATTTCATTTAATGCTTAGGCTTGTTTAAAATTATTTCAACCATAGTAATTAAATTATATGTAGAATTGTTTACTAGAGATCTATTTAACTCGTTTGTTAAATTGACCAATTGTTTGTTAACTGTTTGTTAATTGTTTGTTAATTGTTTGTTAATCAATAGATCGATTTGGAATCATCAAAACAATAAAAATTAAAAATCGTTATCAAATAAACAACTACTTTCAAACCATACTATACATGCCTAGCTGAGAAAAAGATTTAAGTATTCAATTAATTTTTCTTTCCTATAAAAACTAACTAAATTATATTATAGTTTTTATTTGGTTATTCTTAATAATTATTTTATAATTGATTATTATACTAATAATGTCATAGATTTATCACTACTCTGTAAGCCTACCAACAATGCATGTCTTCGATACATTACAATAAAACGATAGTTGTCCAAACCCGAGCGCAAATGAGTTAAATGACTAACCATGACTAACGTTAAGTGCAGAAAGACTTTGTGTATTATAATAACACGAGGAGCGCCTACACGTAGTGTAAAATACAGCCATTACAGGTTCAGGTGTTTCAACTAGCAGAATTTTGTTTAAGAGGGGGATCGAGCAAAACTAGAACTTCAATGATCAGTATCGGCAGAAGTTTACTTTTGTATATACTTCAAAAATGAAAATAAGAACAGTAACAGTAATAATAAGAGAACATTTTAATTAGTTTGTATTCACTGCTTCTTTCTGGGACGAATGTATAGCCAAGTCTAAAGACTAACCATGCAAGTAAGGCCTAGCTTTTGGTCAGCCTTATTTAAAAAGTATATCCGATCAAAATAATAAAATAATATTACCTTTGAAGAAGCATTATTCTTTACACTTATTAAAGGTTCGAAGTCCCCAAACACCTTCGTGAATCATCAGGCCAGTCTTATAGGCTAATGGTCTGTCTACCTCATAACAATGTAGTTCGAGACAGTTGCGATAGTGTAATCTATACTCTTAAACGTATTGATATGCATTATAAATAAGCATAACAACACCGCTTGGGTCACACCAGACCTTAGTTAAATTTCTGAATCCAGGTTCAATCATTTTTTGAACTAAAATACCCCTTGGATTTTAAATTAAATGTCATCAGGAGTTTGTTGGATGTGTAGAATTCGGGATGGTGAATATACATGTAAACAATACGGGAGTGAAGTTCAATGAATAGAGTGGTGAAAATTGGGAAGCGTCATCGTCGTATAATTATTTAATGATATTTAATTATATAATATTATTATTATTATAATTAAATATTATTATTTAATAATATTTAATTATATAATTAACTATATATATATATATATATATATATATATATATAGTTAAATATATATATATATATATATATATACATATAATTAACTATATATATATATATATATATATATATATATATTATATCTATATATCTATATATATATATCTAATATATATATATATATATCTATATATATATATTATATATATATATATATATATACATATAATTAACTATATATATATATATATATAGTTATTTATTTATTTATATTTATTTATTATTATTTATATATATTTATTTATATTTATTTATATATTTAATGAAATTTAAGTATAAGTATAATAATTAGTAGAAATTATTTAAAGTTTAGATTATGTAAATAAGCATTTAATTGATGTTTTGTTAATTTCAATGGAAAATAAATTTACTGACTGCATACATATAATATAAACGAATAAAAGCGAGAGACAACTGAAGATATTCAGGAAATATATCTTAATATAACACTTTTCAGACTACTTGTTCTGTGCTTTAAATGGGACTCGTAAGTATTTGTAAGAGTAAATAATCTACAAAATATTGTAGAAATAAAAGAACGCCATATAAGATGGACATGGCGCTGGATAGACCATTTCAGTAATAGGCTTCTGCAACATGGGCCACTTTATTAATAAGTCACTTTTGATAGACCTCTATCTATTGAGCACATTTGATTGAATCCACTCAAAATAAACTACCTCAGATATATCACTGACAATTGTAGTTATAAGAAATTAAGTATTGTTTAGTGTACAATCTATAATGTAATAACGCTCTGTAAAATTTCTACAATAAATTTCACTGAAGTAAGATCATGGAGAGGAAGGAAGAAATAGGCCTTAAAGAAGCAACTGTGCTTCCTGACCGTGTGTGCCGTTATGTTCACGTTAAGTACCAATTTATCGTTTAGTACCATAATATAGTTGGTTGATCTTGAACATTAACAGCATATTAATGAGTTGAATCGCAGTTAATTATCCAATATTATGTCATCAGGTTTAGAATCTTTATAACTCAGTTTAGAATTGACTTTTCTCATCCACTTTAGTTGATGGTTGTGTTACATCTGCTGTACGATTAATTACACGAAAGAGTTTGAAAACAAAGTGTACAAGCCCAAACGTTACAAGCTCTAGCTGTTGTTTTCCATATCAAGTGTGGCTGTGTTGTGTACACGTTGACTGCATTGTGGACTTCGTGCAGGCTGCAGGATTTTACACTAGCGGGCCTGTAGAGCATGCAGTTGTACTGCTAGGCTAGTGGTTATGTTAGCAACTTGCTCTTATGAAAGGCTATAATAGTATAATGTAAGATTATTTAACTTAATGCTAATACGTTACATTATCAAATATTAGTCTATATCTTTGTATAGCCTCCATGGTTGTAAAGCCAGGTTATACAATGAAATGCCAAGAAGCTTACTTATTGAAATTGGATGTCTTGCTAATAACAGTAAAAGCTAATGTTAACGTTAGTTTCCTCACTTAGAAAGCGATGTCAGTGACGGGAGAGCCCAGGATTTGAACCCCGCACGTACTGATCCGCGATCGAATAGCTTACTGAAATTACTGGCTCCAGCCAGTGGCGATGTCGGAATCTATATATCATAAGCAGGATTTGATTTCCTTGGAAGGGTTAGGGTCGGGGTTCGATCACCCGTGGTTGGTGTGTGACCCCCTGACAAAAGTCTTTCGGGGGAGAGGTCGGTTTTAGCCCCCCTATAAAATATAATATATGACCCTTCCTCTCCCCGTGACAAATCTTCGATCCCCTCTCCCAACGAATCCCCTTGAAAAAGTTAACAAATCTACTCTTGTGATAAGATTATGTAGCGTATATGTTACAGAATAAAATGTAATGTAGTGCTACATACAAAATGTCCGGCTATAGATTATGATGTTATATATCGACGATACTATAAATACCGTTTGCTATAAATATCGGCTAGAACTGCGCTGTCCATGCAGTTATGTAACATAACATTAATAGCATTTAGTAGCTTAAAATAGCTGTGTGCTATTAAAGTGTAATCAGTCTAGTTCTATTGCGTCGGCGGCTCCGTTCGGGGATGGACACCTTTATATTATATAGCATCATACATTTCTAATACATTTCTATGTGATACTGATACATGTGATCCTTGTCATGTATGTGATACGTGTGAAACATGTGACTCGTGTGACATATGTGATACATGTAATAATTGTGATACTTGTGACACGTGTGATACTTGTGATACTTGTGATACTTGTGACACGTGTGATACATGTAGTAATTGTGATACATGTGATAGATGTATCATATGTGATACATGTGATAAGGTTACTTTGCGGCAGCTCGTAGGCTAGAATTTCTTTTATGCGAAAGTTTTGCTGTATCGCTTAATTAGTGATTCTGTATCACTTTAAGGCAGTATCAATTCAAGGCAGCACCCCTTCAAGGCAACATCACTTCAAGGCACCAGGCTTGTCGGTATCATGAGCGTGAACAATTTCGTTCTGGATCTTTTGTGCACTCTTGCAAACGTACATTTTATAGCTTGCAAACGTACATTATTGTTGAATCTGCAAACAAATTAAACGTAATCTCAGATCTGAAATAAATATGGTAATAAAGTTTTCCATTGCTTTACAGTGGGCATACATGAAGTACATGTATATTGTATTCAGTGTAGAGTGTGCAAACCAAGTCCTGATAGTTCACAGCAAACTAACAAAATCACGCAAATCTTGTCCACATAAACAGTCTAACGCACATATGTACGCGCACAATCACGCGCGCTTACAAACGTGCAAACACGCATATTTTGAGAACTATATGCAACCATACAGGTAAAACGCACAAGTACTATCATATCTACGTATATAAATCAAAGATAGGAGCTTACAGCAGAACTTAGACTCAAGTGCAGGAAAACACACACAAAGACTGTTGTTTCATACACATCGGTGCATGGGGTGCCTACACTAAGCACATCTTTACATGGGGTTTGAGCATGAAACGCTTTACGGCTCATTTAAACTGATTACGGCATCCAGTTGGTAGAGCACTTGACCGATAGGCAGAACACCATCAGATATAAGATCGATTCCAAGCCTAACGGTGATGCTCGGTCTATGAAAACAGACGTCAAACTTAAATTGATAGCTTCATGTTTCTTATATAGCAGTAACACTTCAAACTCAATACAGTATTTATTCAGAACGGCTGAATGACCCTCTGAAACGAATTTTGAAATTGAATTAATTTATTA
Organism: Enchytraeus crypticus; assembly: GCA_905160935.1. Taxonomy (NCBI): domain Eukaryota; kingdom Metazoa; phylum Annelida; class Clitellata; order Enchytraeida; family Enchytraeidae; genus Enchytraeus; species Enchytraeus crypticus. The sequence continues at coordinate 1,627,855 of CAJHZI010000741.1, read as the reverse complement.
ATATGACTTTACCGACCTCATTGTACGTCGCATACTTTCAGTATCTGTCTGACTTACTGTTTGTGTGGTACATTGTGTGGTTCGATACCTGTCAGACATGTTATTCGTCTGTTTCATTGTTTGTTTCAGTACCTATCATGTCTGTCCACCCAGAGTTCTACAACTGACAAGCTCGCTTTTGATGTCGGTCTAACAGTTGATACAGCAGGTAATGTATAAATAAACTAATTATAAACATAACAAAAATAATACGTAATAAATGAAAGAAATATTAAATGGTTGACTGAACGGTTGAGTGAACGAATGAATATAGGAATGAATGAGTGAATGAATTATTTAATGAAAAGTACTCAGTCAAACCTATCTCTGATTGATTGATTCTGATCGAAATATATCAATCGTAGATTGGTTGTAATTAGGTGGAGTAATTGAAATGATTTATAACATTCCAGTCCATGAGTGTCCTTAAATACCTGAACGGCTACAAAATACTTAATGGATAGACATAACGAAGTGGCTTGAAATAACAGAGGTGCTACAAATAACTTAGCGACCTACAGTGGGTAATTTGGGTCTTGTGGTATTCGTACTTTCTGCCTTGGCTCTAAACTCTAACAATAGCATAAATCTTAGAATGTTAATGAAATTTGAAGGTTCCTCAGTCGTAAAAGAGGATTACTTTATTAATATACATGTAGTCTCATTGTCCAATCAAGAATATGGTTTATGTGAATTGAACACTTGTTGAAGTATGCAATTTGTAGTAGCCATAGCAGTTGAAGAAATTAGGTTTGGAAATGTGTTGAAAATTGATTTTTTAGTTCATTAAATTATATTTAACCCGTAGCGTTCAACGTTTACTATAGTATTTCATGCTAATATGTCTTCCCTTATTAGTGCCTTAGAGTGGTACAATAAATAAACCACAGTTGTAATAAACTACACATATCAAGCTTCAGAATGCGACCACTGTCCTACATTCTTTCGATTATGAACACAGTCGTACGAAATCCTATGAGAATGTGGTTTTAGATTAGTCTCACTACTGCTAATTTTTTATTTTTTTATTAAGTATAATTCTTCATTTTTACAATACCATGTGTTCGTATTGTGCCCGTGTTGTGGCCGTGTTGCAGAGGTATAGATCAACCGTAGACAGCACGAGCCGTAAAAAGGCGACAAAGCACTAAGATGCAAATCAACTTCAGGAGGGGCATTCAGTTGGTAAGCGCCTAGACTCCATAAATTACTACAAAATTTTCTTTAAACGAATGGAAATAAAGATCTATTCGTATCCCGACCCTAGTTAAACTGGGATTCACGGAAAGATGATGATGATTTGCTTTGCTATGTGGTTTGTTGTAAAAATGTTATATCATTAACATCGATGCTGTGTGATTAATGTATCAGGAGAGTCGTGTTGGTGGACTATTCACCCAGCCTCGAAGCAGAGGTCAGAGGGTGAGAAGGTGAGGGTAGGAGATGATCTCATTCTCGTCAGTGTGGCCTCGGAGAGATATCTGGTACGTGGCTAAATTATAGAAAAAAACTAAATTAGCTGAGCCGGTAGCACGTTGACAAGTTCTTCAACTACGGTTCAGTAGATGCATGGTTCAAATCCAATGCTCTTTCGCTACTCTGAAAGCTTTAGAAACGGAAAACTGACGTTAACTAAGCTTTAGCCTTTAGGATATGATTAAATAAATAAATATGAAATGGCCCGTCTTGAAAACTGAATTTATAATTAACAAAGGCCAAACAGATATTGAATTTTAAAAAACGCGATTTTAGATATTGTCAAGGATCTATAATTATGAACTGTGGGGTAATTATTATTGATGCTCATTAATTTTGAGTTAGATTTTTTAAGGTAACGCCTCTAGCGAGTATAATGATAGTAAACGAGAATTACGTTAGGATGCTGTTTGAGATTTGTGTATATGAACAGCACATCGGAGCCGGAGGACTGGTGATCGCATCTTTCCAGCAAACCCTTTGGACGGTTCAGCCAGTCAGTTCTGGAGTTATACGACAAAAATCAGTCGGTTAGTACAATCTATCATAATTGCTTTAAAGATAAATTCTGCTAATAGACTGAATTAAAGGTTACGTACAATCTCTGATTGTTCAATATTAACTGCTAAATGTTGCCGGATTATTCACGACTCATTAAATATAAACAAATTGATTAAGAAGACATTACATATTGACTGATTGATTAAGTGAGTCGTTAAATAAAGACTGCCTGATGCAGGTTCAATAGATAACCCTAAAGCTAAGTTTAACGTCAGTTTCATGCTCGACATCATGTCAGTGACGGTGAGAGCACTGAATTTTAACTCCGCACCTACTGATTCGCTGTCAGATCATTGACTGGTTTATAGTTCCTAGTATATTGGCGAAGTGATTCAAGAGTGATTATATAAAGACTGATTGATGTAGGAGTCTGCCTGATTGACTGACTGATTCAGAATTCATTAAACCCTGAGTGATTGATTCAGAATTTATTAAATGTCGACTGATTCGTTCATGATTCATTAAATATTGACTGATTGATTGACTGAATATTGACTGATTGATTGACTGATTGATTAAGGATTCGTGTTTGGTGGAGATGTGCTGCGCTTGTTTCACGGTGACGAGTGTCTCACTATACCAGCGAGAGACACCGAGTCTAGTCAGAGGTGAGAGGTCGCGCACACTACAATTAATAAATTATAATTGTAGAGCGATGCCTGCCAATTGTAGAGTGCTAATTGTAGAGTGATGCACTCTGTATATGTTCCCATTTTAGTGCCCAACATTCCGAACCATACATAATTACTTCCATACCATAGAACTATAAAATGTGCCTTTCAATCTTAGATCGTTTTGTCAATCTTAGAATCTTTCAATCCTGCTAATAGTAGAGTAATGCCTGCTAATTGTAGAGTGATGCCTGCTAATAGTAGATTGATGCCTGCTAATTGTAGAGTGATGCCTGCTATTTGTAGTGAAGACTGCTAATTGTAGAGTGATGCCTGCTAATTGTAGAGTGATGCCTGCTAGCTTAATTAATTAAGGCTGAGAGCCAATGTATGTCTACTGTCAATGTTTTCACTATTCTGCCAATCAAAGGCATAAGGCTTAATCTGAGTTTAACGTCAGTTTCCAGTCTCGAAAGCATATCATTGACTGATCGAACTCCGGATTTCAATCCTGTATCTACTACATAGTAAGACAACTTTGAGATTTGCAACCCGATATTACGCAAAATAAAAAAACTATAAAAAATACCAAAATGACTATGTCTTTAGATGTTAAATTGAATTAGCTTCAAATATTTTGAAGAGGTTGTAGAGTGATGCCTGCTAATTGTAGAGTGATGCCTGCTAGCTTAATTAAAAGCCGAGATTCAATTCCTGCGTTTTATTTCTACGGGCTTTTTATATGGGAAAAGTTTCCGTTCATTTGAAACATTTATTTGATAATTTTATTTGCTTTTTGTTGTAGAGTTGAGGATGACTGCGAGAGGTTAGTTTCTGGTGTAAATCTTTCATATTCTACCACTAAACTTAACATTTCAATTCATAACCACAATATAATTCATAATTCATTGCGACTTAACTTTTAATTAATGCCAATTCATACAATATCTGCCTCTCTCCGGTTTTAATTCAATGCACATTTAGAGTAATTTATATACCTTTTATAGAAGGTTATTTAATTATTACTCATTGTCTTTTTTTAACGACCACTAAGGATACTGGAAAGTCATATAATTTGATAAATAGAAGAGATCATGCCTTTTTCGTTTATTTAAATTATCTCTAGACATTTTCTAAATATATAGATTTTCTAAATGGATATATGTTGTCATGACTGTTTTCTGAGATGGTATCATGTTTTTAATTTGTTGCTGTGCAGTGTCATGTACGAGACAGGAGCCGTTCAGTCGCACGCAAGATCTCTCTGGAAGCTAGAACATATCAGAACAAAGTTAGTAAAAACCTCGAACACATTCGAACAAATCTCGAACATATCGGAAGAAAGCTAGTAAAACATCGAACACATCAGAACAAACCTCGAACACATCAGAACAGAATGAGTATAAACCTCGAACATATCTGAACAAAGCGAGAAAAACCTCGAATATATCCATTCGAACAAGGTAAGAACCTCGAACATATCCGAACAAAGCTAGTAAAACCTCGAACACATCAGAACGAACCTCTAACATATCCGAACAAAGCTAGTAAAAACCTCGAATATTTCCGAACAAAGCGAGTAAAACATTCGCTACTGTTTTATCACTATTTAAGCACATTCACTGTGTTTGTCACTACTTCATCACTGTGTTTTATCCCTATCCTATCATTATCATTGTGTTTTATCACTACTTAATCACAGTGTTTTATCGCTATCCTATCATTATCATTGTGTTTTATCACTACTTAATCACTGTGTTTTATCGCTATCGTATCATTATCATTGTGTTGTATCACTACTTAATCAATGTGTTTTATCCCTATCCTATCATTATCATTGTGTTTTATCACCACTTTATCTGTTTATCATCGATTTTTAACATTACGTTATCACTTTAATGCTGCGTTCTATCTCTACTTTCTCAACATCATTGTGTTTTATCACTACTTTATCACAGTGTTTTATCACTTCTTTATCATTGTGTTTTATCACTACTTTATCACTGTGTTTTATCACTTCTTTACCATTGTGTTTTATCACTACTTTATCACAGTGTTTTATCACTTCTTTACCATTGTGTTTTATCACTACTTTATCACAGTGTTTTATCACTTCTTTACCATTGTGTTTTATCACTACTTTATCACTGTGTTTTATCACTTCTTTACCATTGTGTTTTATCACTACTTTATCACAGTGTTTTATCACTTCTTTACCATTGTGTTTTATCACTACTTTATCACAGTGTTCTATCACTTCTTTACCATTGTGTTTTATCACTACTTTATCACAGTGTTTTATCACTTCTTTACCATTGTGTTTTATCACTACTTTATCACAGTGTTTTATCACTTCTTTACCATTGTGTTTTATCACTACTTTATCACTGTGTTTTATCACTTCCTTACCATTGTGTTTTATCACTACTTTATCACTGTGTTTTATCACTTCTCTATCACATTGTTTATCACTACTGTACAGATGGGCTGAAGGCTTCATGGGGTGGAACCAGGTGTGCAGGCTGAGTCACGTGACCTCAGGACGCTATCTGGCGGCGACCTCTGATAACCAAGTAGTGACCTTCCACAGAACCCAGGCCACGGAGGATGCCACTGCCTTCATTGTCAGGAAGTCCAAGGTTAATACATGAAAATCTCATCTGTAATTCTTATTGGCAAAATAAGATATAAAGTTTGGACTTATTTTGAAGGTATATTGACCTAATTAGATTATTGAAAGCCGATCCTAAGATAAACGGCAATTTTAGTTTAAATTTCTCTATTTGTAGACTCTTTGATGGTTAATCCTTGATTTCTGTTGCTCTGTTCGTGCATTATTTTCATTTCTTGTTCTATTTATACTGCCATGTATTTTGGTGAAATAAAGATCATATAATTGTTTTATATACATTTTCTACGATTAGTTCGTTAAAATTGTTGTTCATCTATAATTTTATGTCTGTCTCACCCTCTGAACTTCTCTCTCTCTCTCTCTCTCTCCCTCTCTGTAGCCCACTTTCTTCCCCCTCTCTTTCTCTCTGTTTTTCTCTCTCTCTCTTCCCTATGTCTCCTCTCTCTATCTGTATATGTACTGCCCATAGGTTGGTTAATGACTTTCAATCAATTTTTTAGACCATTGCAAATAGCATTTATTTTATCAATTTTACTAGTAACTTTACATGCACATATATATATCGTCGTCCGTTAAGATGACGGGATATTCTTAAAATTAAAAAATACTTATCGGTTAGTTTTAATAATATTAATATTATTATCACTATTTCTAGTAGGCCTAGTGCTTTAAAATTTAAAGGAATAAAAATAAACTATTAAATTTTTAAGTAGTAGGTCTATAAACAAAATATGTATATGTGGGCATGAAGAGAAAAGCGGAAAACAGAGTAGAGTGGAGGCGTTATATGCCATGGACCTGCCAAAAGGCAGTGCACTAAGAGAGAGAGAGAGAGAAACAAAATATGAAAGTAGTATAAATTAGAGTATTAAATATTTAAGTAGAATTTAAAATTAATCAATTGAATGATAAAATATTGGAATGAATTATTTAAATTTATAGTTGCATAAATCATTGCAAATCGCTAATTTTCTGTTTAATATCTTTTCAATAGTTTTCTAGTTACACTGCTGACTCGAGAGTGTGTATGTCGCCTGTGTTAGGATGACAAAAAGTTTTCAGAGAGCAATGAAGACGAGGGGATGGGCACCAAGGACATCAAATATGGCGACTCTCCTTTCTACTTGCAGCACATGAAGAGTGGCATGTGGCTATCCTACCAGACCTTCGAAACGAAGAAGCGTGGCGTAGGCAGAGTTGAAGAGAAGAAGGTTAATTTAATGAAATTGTTAATATATAATTTAATTATTTGAATTTAATTATTATTACTTATAGCTTATTATTATAAGAATAATGCTAAAATCTTTATTATTATTTTAATTTTTTAACCATAATCATTTATTACTTTACTTCAAATAATAAATGATTACTAATTGATTACTTTTAATTTTAATACGTGATTATTGTATTTTGTAATTGTTTTATTCAAGATTAATTTTGATGCCATTTTCGTTGCAGATGTTTTGTAAAGTTAGTGAAACGTTCTATGGACCGGCGCTTTACTGTGCTGTGGGGTTATTCCGTCGGGTTTTCCCGTGGGGTTATCCCGTGGTGTTATACTGTGGGGCTATCCCATTGTGTTATCCCATGGTGTTTTCCCGTTTTTGTTATCCCATGGTGTTAACCCATGGTTTTATACTGTTGGGTTAACCCATAGTGTTATCTTGTGGTTATTCTGTGGTGATATCCTATGAGATTATCATGGTGTTTAAATCCGTGGGGTTAACCCGTGGATTTATCATGGTGTTAACCCGCGGTGTTTTTCTCGTGACGTGATCATGGTGTTATCACGTGGTTTTATCATTGTGTTATTATATAGTGTTTTTTGGTGTTTTCATTTAGTGTTGTCCTGAGGTGTTATCATTGTGTTATAACGTGGTATTATCATGATGTCATCCCGTCAGAAGCCATTCTTTTTCCAAGTTACAGGCTACATAAGGTATGGGTAAGGCAGAGACTTTGTGAAGGAATTAACTTATTGATCTAAGGAGTGCTGTTATGGAGCGAGAAAGCCGTCTTTTGGTATGAATATGTACCTTGAACCTGCCACTTGGCAGTGCTCTGAAGAGAGAGAGAGAGAGAGAGAGAGAGAGAGAGAGATCGCATGATTTTATCACGATGTTATCTCGTAGTGATATCACGGTGTTGTCTTGGTGCTATTCCTAGCTAACTTTGTAAAATCCGTTTTACAAATCCAACTAAGATTACGAACAAATGGAAAAACCAAACTGTTAATTTAAGCAACTTTTCAGGTTAATCTGCTTTTAAAAATAATTTATCTGACTTATATATTTTGTTATTTATTTACTGGATTACTGAAGGAGCACAAAAAGGTGAGACGAATTCAGCAATAGAGATGATCAATTGATTGATTTGATTTTAGGCTATGCTGATGATTGAAGGTCACGTGGATGATTTGATTCTAGGCTATGCTGTTGATTGAAGGTCAGTTGATTGATTTGATTGTAGGCTATGCTGATTATAATTATTGAAGGTTACTTGGCTGATTTGATTGTAGGCTATACTGATGGTTGAAGGCCACATGGATGATTTGAAGGTCACATGGATGATTTGAAGATCACATGGATGATTTGATTGTAGGCTATACTGATGGTTGAAGGTCACATAGATGATTTGAAGGTCACATGGATGATTTGATTGTAGGCCATACTGATGGTTGAAGGTCATATGGATGATTTGATTGTAGGCCATGCTGATGGTTGAAGGTCATATGGATGATTTGATTGTAGGCCATGCTGATGGTTGAAGGTCATATGGATGATTTGATTGTAGGCCATGCTGATGGTTGAAGGTCATATGGATGATTTGATTGTAGGCCATGCTGATGGTTGAAGGTCATATGGATGATTTGATTGTAGGCCATGCTGATGGTTGAAGGTCATATGGATGATTTGATTGTAGGCCATGCTGATGGTTGAAGGTCATATGGATGATTTGATTGTAGGCCATGCTGATGGTTGAAGGTCATATGGATGATTTGATTGTAGGCCATGCTGATGGTTGAAGGTCATATGGATGATTTGATTGTAGGCCATACTGATGGTTGAAGGTCACATGGACGACGCATTCACGATGTCCAGGGCTCAGGAGGAGGAGAACAAGTCCGCTAGGGTCATCAGAAAGTGCACCTCTCTCATTTCGAAATTCGTTAAGTAAGTAGCCCAAAAGTTCCCATGATTTTCATTCTCAACTTTTTCAAATTATGAATTTTTCTGAACCTGTAGATTGATGGATTGTTATCGTAATTGATAAATTAATTGATAAAAAGTTCTTGCTAAAAATATTTGAGTTGTGTGAGATATAATGAAGAAAAGTAGTTTAGTTAGGAACTCATAATGACCGTAGTCAGAAGACTTAGCTCTAGGATTAATTGATAGATTTGTGTTTTCTATTGTTAACTAATTGATTGATTGATGTATTTATTGATTGATTGATTGATTTATACTTGCTTAGTGAGTTAATTAATTTATTAATGCTGTATTTGTATTCCTTGGTTAGCTAATTAAGTAACATTAATTGACTTGCGAATTGATTGATGTATTTGCGTAATTGATTTGATGATTGATTTAATGATTGATTGATTGGTTGATTGATTGATTGATAGAGCTCTGGAGTCGCTGAAGACCGAAGGAAGAACGAGTAGGTTATGGGAGGACGTCAGTTTGGCTGAGGTCATCAAAACTCTGGAGGACCTCATCGACTATTTCGCACCTCCCGCTTGTGATCTAGGTCCCTTGTTGTTGTTGTCTCTGTTACATGGTTGGCTTATATTCTTTACCAGAAAAATCTTTGTCTGACAGAAAAGAACATAAATGATCAGAGCAGCAAATAAATGTCAGAGACAGAGGAGTAACATGACTATGACCGTACAGGCTTCGAACAGGCTCGCCATTTAAAAAAGAAGTGATTTTTGTTTTTGTTATCTGTGTTTTGTGCATACTCTCTTACAAATACTTTATACAAAACAAACCCTATCTTTTATTTGATTTCTATCTATGTACTACATGTTGACTTTATAGCAATTAGTAATTGTGGATATAAGCCTATTCATTTTTTCATTTCTTACATTATCTCATTGCGAAACAACTGCATCTTCATCAATTATTTGATCTATTGTTACTTATTTTCTATTGATTTAATTTATAGATTTGTTGATTGATTTTGTTGCGTGATTATGAATAGATTTCGAGGAAAGGCAGATCCGATTAAAGGCTCTACGAAATCGTCAGGATTTGTTTCAGGAAGAGGTAATCTCGCGATTTGAAATAAAGTTTTGTGGTAGTCAGGCCACAGTGTTGAGTGTTAGGTCACAGTCACAGTCACAATCACAGGTCACAGTCACAGGTCACAATCACAGGTTACAGGTCACATATCACATGTCACATGTCACAGGTCACAGTGACAGGTCACAGTGACAGGTCACAGTGACAGGTCACAGTGACAGGTCACAGTGACAGGTCACAGTCACAGGTCACAGTCGCAGTCACAGGTCACGGTCACAGTCACAGGTCACAGTCACAGGTCACAGTCACAGGTCACAGTCACATGTCACAGGTCACAGTCACAGGTCACAGTCACAGGTCACAGTCACAGGTCATAGGTCACAGGTCATAGGTCACAGTCACAGGTCACAGTCACAGGTCACAGTCACAGGTCACTGTCGCAGGACACAGTCACAGGTCACATGGTTAAGACACGGGGAGCTGATCCCGGACTAAATATAAGAAGCACATGATGCCGAGACTGATATGTTAAATCCTGAAAAGGTTAAATCCTCGTAGCCTTTAAAAATATATTACTATGTGGCAAAAATGTTGAATTATTTACTGATTGGCAAAATGACGAAAGCATTAAACAGGACACTAAGTACTTTAAACGTTTAAGTACTTTTACGTCCACCTATGGCGTAAATGTTGCCTTATTTTCATATTTTTCTTTTTTGAAAATAAAAATGGTGACCTCTTTTATAGAGACATTCTGATAATTCAGCCAAGCTCCGTGTTGAATTTATTCCAGCGTTTCTTACTGAAAGTGGTCGTCTCTGAGATAATTATATTTTAAATTTTTTTACGGAAAGGGGATTAGGGCAATTGAAAGTTTTTTCAAATGTCTAAGTGTCGGCAGTAAAGAGATTAATACATAGCATGTACGGTATCAGTGAATAGTTACAGTAAGGTTGTAATAATAAGTAGTAATTTAGCGTTACAATTAAGCTGTAGTAAAGTATAGTAAAGTAAAAATTAAGCTATAATAAGTAGTAATAACGTTATAATTGTTGTAGTAAAGTATGGTAAAGTAAAAAATAAAGCTTTACTAAGCAGTAATAATGTTACAATTAAGCTGCAGTATAAAGTATAGTAAAGTAAAAATACAGCTATAATAAAGTATTAAAGTAAAACATAATTAAAGGCATCAGTTGGGAGGGAGACTATAACTATTATCTATTGAGTAAGAATTTTAGTTCTATAGAGTTTTATTTTTTGATACAAGGAATATCTTTAAGTTGTATCTGTAGGTGATACTTGTTTGTTGTCTGTTTTCGTTTTTGTTTACTGCAATGACTTTGGTGAAATGAAGATTATATATAACGGATTGCTATGATCAAATGAGAGGATTATATTGATTGTTGGTTGGCTCATTGATTGATTTGGCTATTAATTTGAAATGATTGGTTGATTTCCAGGGTATGATAGCTCTGATATTGGAGACCATAGATAAATGCAGTCAATGGAAGAGCATGCGTCATCTGGCTCATTTGATAGGGGAGGATTCTGCAGCCATATGGAATGACATGATCAACTACCTCTATCTACTGCTAGGTTTGTAACTAACTACAGTATCTCTGTACACTATGTCTAGCTATGTCTAAATCTAACTTGTTTAACTCGAGTATTTTTATAGTGTTCAAATTTGGAAGAGTATACCTGATTCCATAAAAACGGCAAAAAATGTATATATTTGTAGAATTCCATATAAATCTTATTTATTCAAGAATTGGTAAAATATACTGACAGAAGCACTTTCCCATACCATCTCAGCGACTAGCTAGATAGAGCAATGCTGTCACTAAGGACTGATTGGATAGTATTGGGTTGTTTTACTTGCATTACATCATTCATTATGTTTGCTCCACTTTTATGCACCTATCGTATGATTGACTCTCAATGGTTATATTCATTTTGTATTTACTTGTAGCTGATTGTATGTCTGTTGTTGATCGTTCGAAATTAAACATAGTTCTCTTTCTCTCTCTCTCTCCCTCTCTCTCTCTACGCTAGGTTTGCAATTAACTATTTACCTCTATTTACTGCTAGGTTTGTAACTAACTACCTCTCCATAAGCCATAAAATAGTTACATTTTCATTGGTATTTCAGAGTTGTTATCATTTAATTGCAATCATATATAAATATATATCATCATCATTATCTTTCCTTAAATCCCAGTTCAACCTGGTTCGGGATACTAATAGACTTTCTTCAGTCCTAAGACTTTTGATGTTTATTCATTCGTTTAAGTTTTGTGGCAATACTGGAACCTAGGCGCTCACCAACCGAATGCCCTTTCTGACGTTGGTATGGATCTTAGTGCTTTAGTCTCCTTCTACGACACGTGCAGTCACCGGTTGGGCAAATTCTTCAAACGACCCGGACACAAGACGGGAATATATAAATATTTATCAATAAATAATTATATTTTCATTGTTGTTTCAGAGTTGATATCATTTAATTGCAATCATATATAAATATATATCTGTAAATAATTATAGTATTGTTATTTCAGAGTTAATACCATTTTATTGTAAAAATCATTTGTAAATATAAGTGTATATCATAAACATTAATGTTTGTCGCACAGCCGCACTGATCCAGGGCAATCACAGGAACTGCACGCAGTTTGCCTCCTCTAAACACATAGACTGGCTCGTTAGGAGACTAGAGGGGCAAGAGTCTTCTAAAGGTAAGGAGCTAAACAATCAATCGATCAATCGATCGATCAGTCAGTTAATAAATCATGCAGTCAGCAAGGTAACCTGCAGTCAGGTAGGCCGTCGGGCAGTCAGATAGTCGGTCTCTCTCTTTCTCTCTGCCATCTTATCTTTCTCTTTATCTCTTTTTCTCTTTCTTTCATATTCTCAAATTTTTCTTTTTCCCCTCTCTCTCTCTCTCTCTCTCTCTCTCTCTCTCTCTTTTGTCAGCCCGTCTCTATCAATGAAGTCAGTCAGCCAGTCTGCTGGCAGATCAGTGAGCCAGTCAGCTGAGTTCGGTTTACCAGTCAGCTGACAGTTCAGCCAGCCAATCAGCTGACGGATCAGTAAACCTGTCAGCTGACAGATCAGTCAGTCAGTCAGCTGACAGATCAGTCAGCCTGACAGATCAGTCAGCCTGACAGATCAGTCAGCCTGACAGATCAGTCAGCCTGACAGATCAGTCAGCCAGTCAGCTGACAGATCAGTCAGCCTGACAGATCAGTTTGTCCGTGAAATTAATTTTTCAATCAAAGATTTAGTTCTTAATTTATGCAGCCAGTAACTCAATCGGTCACTCCATCATCATTTGACTTTAAATGTCTCAACATTAGGCGATGTCAGGGACGTCTCATGCAGTCAGTGAAATCTTGCACCGCCAGAAGCGTCTAGTTATATTACGTATATGTCTTGATTGAAGGGAAATAGCTAACTATTTCAATTTTATTGTAGAACATTACAAACTTAAAAGACAATGAGGCTTTGAATGAGGCTTGCTCTGGAACATTGGGGTTTGATTTATTCATCATGATCATCGTTATCATCTTCCTCTGAATGCCTTATTAACTTGATGAAATTAATTAATTGATTATTATTTTAATTAATTAATTAAAATAATAATTAAATTAATACTAATTAATCTTAATTTATTTAATTTATTTATTGTTAATTAATTCATTAATTATCCCGACCATAGTTAAACTAGGTTTCTAGGGAAGATGATGATAATGATTAATCTGAATGTATAGATCTGGTTAATCTGATTTAATCTGGCTTGTTTTAGGCGTGCTGGACGTGCTGCACTGGTTTAATCTGGTTTGTTTTAGGCGTACTGGACGTGCTGCACAGGTTTAATCTGGTTTAATCTGGTTTGTTTTAGGCGTGCTAGACGTGCTGCACTGTGTGCTGATCGACAGTCCTGAGGCGCTGAATGTCATCAAAGAGCAGCACATCAGAACCATCATATCACTGATTGATAAACACGGCAGAGATCCCAAAGTAACCTATTAATCAATTAGTCCTATCAGTTAATTCTAACAGTTAATTTAAAAAGTTAATCTATCAGTTAATTCTGAATTCAACAAGTTAATCTATCAGTTAATCCTGAATTCAGCAAGCTAATCCATCTGTATATCCTGAATTCAGCAAGTTAATTTATCACTTAATCAAAGCAGTTAACTACATAAATTAACCCATTCGTTAATCCTATTAGATTATTCCGAATAGTTAAATATATCAGTTAATCCTAGTTGTTTTTCTTATCGGTTAATGATAACAGTTAATCCTATCAGATTATTCCTAATGGTTAATTCTGTCATCGTGTCAGGGACGTTTGTGTTTGCATTCTGAGCGAAAAACTGACCGTAGAAAAAACTTTACTGATTGCCCGGTGAATTGAACCACGGTCTTGTAGCTCCGAGGCTCATGCTCTATTGACTTTGATCGTACTACACAGATTCCTGTAGAGATGCGCTTGTTCTTCTGGCAGCTCATTATAAACAAATGTACTTGTGTATTAATAGATTGATTTGATTTGTTACATTCTCAGCATCATCATCATCTTCTTCTCTTGCGTCCCAGTTTAATTTCTCTCTTAGTGCACTGCCGACTGGCAGGTCATGGTACATAACGCCTCCACTCTTCTCTGTCTTCCGCCTTCCTCTTCATTTCCACATATGAGTGGGTCTTTAGATCATCTAACATACCTAATCTTGGTCTGCCCCTGCCTCTTTTTCCTTCCATTCTACCTTCTATGACCTCTTTTAATCGACCTTCCCCCTTAGAATGCGTCCTATCCATCTCTTCTTCCTATTTCTTAATACATTTATCAACTGTCTATCATTATTATATGTGCCAACCCTCTCTAGAACTTCCTCATTTGTAGCCTTTTCAGTCCAACTAATCCTCTCCATTCTTCTCCAAATCCACATTTTCAATGCCTCCAGTTTCCTAATATCTTCCTTCCTTAAGGTCCATGTTTCACAACCATACAATAGCGTGGTCCAAACCAAAGTTTTCACTATCTTTATCTTTGTGTCTTTCTTTAGACTTTTTGTTAATAGTTCTTTTCTATTACCAAAGGCCACTTTTGCTTGTGCAATCCTACTGCATATTTCAGTCTCACATTTCCCGTCATCAGTTTAATTAAGGTACGGATATGAATATTTTGCTGCAAATATTATGGAGTAGACGTTCACCAACCGACTGCCCTTTCTAAAGTTCGTTTCGATCTTAAAGCTTTGTTGCCTATTGCGACAGGAACAGTCCACGAATTTTCTATGATACAACAATCCGGACTCAACATGGTTAACCACGCATTTACTATAAGCACTTCTAAATAAACTATACTTTTAAACTATAAATTATTTCTTACTATCGCAACGTTGCCACTGCTGCAGGTTTTGGACGTGCTGTGCAGTTTGTGCGTTGGTAACGGCGTTGCAGTTCGGTCCAATCAGAATCTGATCATGGAGAACCTGATGCCGGGCAGAGACCTGCTGCTCCAGACCAGGGTCGTCGACTATGTGTACAGGTGGGCGAAGCTTCGTTCTGTTCATCATCATCTTCATCATCATCATCACCACCACCACCGCTATAATCGTCATCATCATCTTCATCATCATCATCATTATCATCACCACACCACCACCACTATATTCGTCATCATCATCATCATCTTCATCATCATCATTATCACCACCACCACCACTATATTCGATATTCGTCATCATCATCATCATCATCATCATCATCATCATCAACATCATCATCTTCTCTTAAATCCCAGTTTAACCAGGGTCGGGATGCGAATAGACCTTCTTTTGAAGTTTTTCCATTCGTTTAAATTTTCTAGCAATTTCTGCAGCATTGAAATCCAATGAAAACTATTCTGAACATACCAAATTTTAAAAGTCTCTTTGTCAAGCGAAGGCTTATAATTTTGACTAGTGTCTTGCGTTGATCGATAGAGTGCTCAGCACTTCGAACTAAAGAAGTTTGCGGGTGGAAATATGTAACTTGTGCTTACCATGCACTATTGCACTATGGAAATATACATTGATTGATCGTGATGAGAAGATGATGTAATATATTGTAAACCCTGGAACCATCGTAGTTAGTCTCTTTTCTTAACCATACAAATTGTATACCGGCTTGTGGCTGAGTCAACAACAAACTGGTCTGATAAGGAAGATACTATGAATTCTAAAACCGCAGGACTATCACCTAAACTATATCTGTAGTACGGAAACTAACGTTAAACTTTAACCATTTTTATTATTTTAGTAAGTTATGCCGAGAAGAGCACGCTCTAAATCATACAAATTGTAATAATTAATAATCGTCAACATCTTCCATTGAATCCCAGTTGAACTAGGGTTTGGATACGAATAGTTCTTTAAACTTTTCCATTCGTTTTATAAATTTCTGCAGCAATTTCTGGGCCTAGGATTTCAACCAAACCGAATACCCTTTCTGACGTTGGTTTAGATCATAGTGCATTATCGTCTTTTACGACCCGTGCAGTCTACGGTTGATCAATTCTTCGAAAAACCCGGACACATCACGGGTAATACAATCATCTTCCCTTAAATTCCAGTTTAACCAGGGTCGGGATACGAATAGACTTTCTCCAGTCCTCTGAGACTTGCACGGGTAATATAATAAGTAATAAATAAAAATACGAAACTAGACATTTATGATTTCACTATTCGCCTGCAGTCAGAGGCCTAACATCTACGTGGGACGCTTCGAGGGCTCGGCTATCTATCAGAAGTGGTACTACGAGGCCGTCATCGACCACACGGAGACCGTCTCGCACCTCGCCCCGCTCATCCGCATAGGCTGGGCCGTGGCCGAGGGCTTCGTGCCCTACCCCGGCGGAGGTCAGCATTGGGGGGCGAACGGTGTGGGCGACGATTTATTCTCCTACGGTTTCGACGGCGTGAATTTGTGGACAGGTGAATACTGAGTGCATACCTGTATCTGTAAGTCGCTCTGAGCGAATACATGTATCTGTAAGTCGTTCTGAGTGAATACATGTATCTATATATAAGTTTCTCTGAGCGAATACATGTATCTGTAAGTCGCTCTGAGTGAATACATGTATCTGTAAGTCACTTTTGGTGAATACATGTATCTGTAAGTCACTTTTGGTGAATACATGTATTTGTAAGTCGCTTTGGGTGAATCAGTTAAAGCTAAAGACTAAAGGTTTAGCGGCGGTTTCTTGCTCGATTATGGATGTAACCTATAGGATATAAACAGCATATTAGGATACAATCACTGTATATTAGGATATAATCAACGTATATTAGAATGTGCGTAATTAGATTATAATTATGGGTTGTTGTTTATAGACCCTGCTGACCTATACGTATATTATTCTTGCAATGCAATGCCGATTCTTACTAAGTCTCAAGACATATTTTCTAACTTAGACTCAAGCCTCTGGCATGCACTAGCTAACGTAGACATGCATTTATAAGTCAATGACAGATATTTGCTAACGTAGACATGTATTTACAAGCCTGCGACATGTATTCATTGTTGTTGCTTGACTTACATGTATTTGTTGTTGATGGCTTGGCCAACAGGTAGTAAGCCTAAAACAGTTCGCACTACGCAGCAAAGCTTTCAGAAGGGAGACATCATAGGCGTGTGTCTCGACCTTAGTATCCCTCAAATATCATTTACGGTCAACGGTATTCAGGTCAAAGGTTACTTCAGAGACTTCAACCTGATGGGCATGTTCCACCCGGTAATCAGCATGTCAGCTAAAGTCAGGTAGCCTGATCGTTTTATCTTACATTATTTTTATCCTTTTTTAGAAAACTCGTTCTAATATTCTTTCAATAAATGTACGTATTGATATATTGTAAGGGTTGAATGACAACAATATATTTGAAGTAACTATTTGAAGTGTGTTATCGTTGATTGGGATATTAATTATGATATAAGAGTTTAGGATATTAATTGTGACATAATAGTTTAGGATATTAATTATGATATAAGAGTTTAGGATATTAATTGTGACATAAGAGTTTAGGATATTAATTATGATATAAGAGTTTAGGATATTAATTGTGACATAAGAGTTTAGGATATTAATTATGATATAAGAGTTTAGGATATTAATTAATTATTAAACTACCTAGCCTAAGATTAATTATTGAAATTGTTCATAATGTGCTGCACTATATTCGATTTTTAAATTTATTGTGATGCTATTTATTTTCTTACCGACATGGCCACTGGTTGGAGCCAGTGGCGATGTCGGTAAGATATTCGACCGCGATAAGTATGTGCGGGGTTCAAATCCTGGGCTCGCCCTTCCCTGACACCGCTTTCGAGTGAGGAAGCTGACGTTAACATTAGATTTTTTAGCTTTTTTATTGGTTTGAGTGACTGACAGATTGACGGACAGTTTGATTGTTTTTTAATTAATTTATTGATAGATTGATTGACTATGATTGACTATCTGACTTACTAATTGACTGAATGACTATTTGATTGATTCATTGACTGAATGTTCTATGCATTTATTGCCTAATTATTTATTGATTGGTTTTATGGATTGATCTCCTTGCAAAATGAACTGTTTCACTCACTATTTAATGTTGATTTATTGATTGATTGATTGATTGATTGACTCACTATTTCGTGTTTTGATTTATCGATTGATTGATAGATTGATAGATTGACTGACTTCTCCACGTTTTGATTGATTGATTGTGTCGCAGCGTGAGATTCATGCTGGGAGGGGAGCACGGTAGATTGAAGTATGGCCCCCCTGACGGGCACTCCCCTGTGTGCGAGAGCCTGATGCCCAAGGAGAGGCTGAAGATCGAGCCCTGCTTCAACCTCGGCAACATTCCCCGAGGCTTGGTCTGTGGTCCCACCGAGGTTCTGGAAAACCCTGCTTTCATTCCTCACCCCGTGGAGACGTCCCATGTAAGTGAGATACGTTGAAATAATAAGTGATTAAGTGAGTGAGTGTAAGTGAAATGCATTGAGATAGTAAGTGGGTGAGCCATTGAGTGAGTAATTAAGTATGTGTTTGTGAGGTACATTACGAGAGTAAGTAAGAGGGTAAGTATATGTAATTGAAGTGCATTGGGATGGTAAGTAAGTGAGTGTACGATACATTGAGATAGCAAGTAAGTGTGAGATAGTCAGCCATTTCACTTCTTAGCATTCACACCGCTATATATGACATGTAGACCTTTAGTAAATTCTGTATATAAGGTTGTTGTAGATTTTTTATATGTAATTTGATTGCGAAAGACGAATAAATTGTGTTTATATTTTGTATTTGTAATCCTAACAATAAACAATGAATAAATGTAGTAATGATAATAAACAAAGTGTACTGAAAATCAAACATTGTTGCTATTACTAACCGTAGATTTCAATTTAATTTTTTTTGTAACTGGAAGTTTTAATTCATCAATAAAGTGTTTATGTGTATAGTGCTGACTGGCATAGTCGGGGTCTTTTCCTCTGTTAATTATTTTCTCTTCTGTCTCTCTAACTCTGGTTGCACTCTTTAAGGGTTCATGTGGAGAGTTTTGGCTGAAATAAATGAATAAATAGAAACAAATAACTAGAAATAAAGCGATTTGGAAAACTAATGACTTAGACTGCTATGAATTAGATATGAATTTTCAAATGTAAATTTTCTTAAACAGCGATGAATTAATTAATCAGTGATGCAAGCAAATATTCAATCAATCCTCAAACTATCAGACTAGCATAAGATACTTAAAGCACGGTAACTCGTTCAACAAATCTATTACTTATATGTTAATGCCACGTGCATGTGTGAGTGCATGGTGTGTGTGTGTATGTGTAGATTCAGTTACCCGCTTACGTTGAGAATGTGAAGGAGAAGCTAGCAGAGAACTTGCACGAGTTGTGGGCCATGGGCAAAATAGAGAACGGATGGTGCTGGGGCGAGGTATGCACTCACTAGCTTATAGACTGTGTCTAAAATGGCAACAATAAAGAAAATTGACAGTAATCTTTTGAACCTGACTTCCATACGGCATGAAAATATCAGGGATCATTCCTGTTCCAATCCTACGTATGTTCGCAAAATTTCATGACGAAACTTGCCATACAGGTGGAGTTATATCCTGTGTCACACTGCAACCCTACATAATAATGCGAATGCAGTGTGCACATTACTAATTTATTAAATTATGCTGTCTTCTGTTATGCCTTACGATACTATATATTGTACCATATTGTTCTGTGTAGTATTGTATTTATTGTTTTAAAATACAATTATATTTTTTAGAGGGGTGATGACACTGAGATGATTCACCCGTGAATTATGTATTGTACCATATTGTTCTGTGTAGTATTGTATGTATTGTATTAAAATATAATTGTATTGTATAGAGGCGTGATGACGCTGAGAAGATCCACCCGTGTATTGTACAGTTTGATAAACTCTCGGGCACTGAGAAACAATACAACGTGTCATTGGCCGAGGAGACTCTCAAGTATAAATCTTCTCATTCTATATGAGTCATATTGTCATACATTTCTATAATGATGTATATATACATGATGTATATATATAAATGTATGTGTATGTGTATATTTGTATGTACGAATACATAATGTATATACGATCAGTAAATGAATAGAACTTAATCATACAGTCAGCCAGAGGGCGACGGTTATGTGATAGAGAAAGAGAGAGAGAGAGAGAGAGAGAGAGAAGAGAGAGATAGAGAGAGATAATATATTTGATTCTACTTTTTGCTTGACTCTCACATAACTATAAAGTGATACATATTGAAAGATATAGAGAGAGAAATTATCTGTTGTTGTTGTTGCTACAGGATATTATTTCTCTCTTCGCTGTGTACTATCGTTTAACAGAGCAAAGCTAATGTTAACGTCAGTTTCCTCACTCTAAAGCGATGTCAGTGACGGGCGAGCTAAGGATTTGAAACCCGCACTTACTGATCCGCGGTCGAGTATCTTACCGACGTCGCCACTAGCTCGAGCCAACATATCAAGTGATAGATAGAGACAGTTTAAGAGAGAAAGAGAGAGAGAGAGAAATTGAGAAAGATAATATATATGATACTGTTGTTGTTGTTGCAGGATGCTCTTGGCTCTAGACTATCATCTGACCTATGACCCCCAGTACACCAGCAACCATCGCCTGAAGTCTCTCAAGCTGCCCAACCAGTAAGTGTCTCTTCACGTTGTTTTTGTTTATTTGTATAGTTACACACATGACATACGCATGTGTGTAAGCAATGAATGAATGTCCTGATAGCGTAGGGGTAACGTCATGAAGTTTTAAATGACAGATCCTGAGGTGAATTGAATTCTCATGGGTTCGAATCCTGGCCGCGCTGATCTGAAAGTAAAATCTCGGACATTCACTGGACTGGTTATACGGAAAATGGACTATAAATTGCCTAACGGTTTAAACGTGTGGTATTAAAAAGTGATAGATGTCAACATAGTTGATCATTTCACTATAATGCGTGTTTACTTTATGTGCTACATGGTTTCCTTTCTTGGTTTCTGTTTTTGTAGTTTTCGTTATTTCCTCCATTCCTCTCCATGGTTATTAGTAATCGTTGCCTTTTGTTGGCGCATCAATTGCAGCCTGCGCGGATTTAAGAATAACCTTCCAACACCCTCGAGATTTCTTTCAAAGCTGTCATCACTCGGTCTTCCAAGGTGGTCGCCCACGAAGTACTAACCAGCGCGATGGAGCTTAACTTCGTTCAACTGACACGCAGCGTAACCAAGTGCGCTAAATCCCGTCCCCTTGTTGTTGCTCTTGCGCTATTAAGATGTTTCCTGCTCACCATATTTCAGTAACTATGTATGATAATATTTCAACTAAAATTTTATTTTGTATTCATCGTCATCATTCATCTTCCCTCGAATCCCAGTTTAAACTAGTTCATATTCCAAGTTCTTATGTATTGTTCTTTTTAAAATTAATTGTAATGAAACACTGAAAATTTATTATAGCATGCGTATTAAGAAATGAAAAGGAAACTATTCCAACCATTTCTTCTCTCTTTTAATTGCTCTTATGATTTTGAAATTGGTTTGGATTTTGGATTGAAGCTTAGTTGTGCGGCATTTTCTGAGCAATAGTCAGAATTTATTGATCACGGGTTTTCTGTAGCTGAATAAATAATATCTAGTCAGCGGCTTTAAACAATATTTGTTAGTTTTAATAACATTTGAGATATCTTAGTTCTGTAGATCTAGGAGGTTGGTGGATTCGACCCCCACCTCGTTTTTTATCGATATTAAAGATGGGATATTTGTAGAAGTTTTTAAAATTTGAAATTGGATATAGGTTTTGTAATATTTATTAGAAACTCATGTGAAATTGAGGAGGAGTGATAGAGACGTTCTCAACTCTATCAATCTCAGCCTTTGATAAGCTGAATAAAATCACAAAATAATATATACTAACATTAATTTATAGATCAAGCTAATGTAAAAATTAAATTACTTACTGGATAAAATCATAAATTAACATCTTATTTGTGAAAGAGATGACTAAGAAACACTTCCTGTTATTTGCATACTACGTGTTTTATTTGCATATTACGTGAATTTAATTTATTTATTTGATAAATCAATCAATCGATTTTTGGATTTTATCAATTCTGTAGCTATAAATTAGCTAATAAATTAGCCAATTAATTCATTAAGATATTTATTGATTCCAATGAGTCTCTTAGAGTATATTTTCACATTCTTGATTCAAATATACATGTAAATCTATTTCATGTTGTAAGGTGCTGAATAAAATCATTATAGTTTAGATTAGAAAATAGATTAATTTTCATTTGACCAGAACATCTGTTCCAGGCAGGTGTAGATCAAGTTCCTGCCTAAGCTGCAACATTCATCATCTTTCTATAAGAAACTCATTGATTGATTCATCGTAACTTTTAAGCTCTTGAAGTAAACTAAATGATTTCGATACTGTGAGTAGAATATCAAATAAATTAATGAAAGGAATAACTTTCTAATTGATCTTTTAGAAACTATTATTATATATAATATTAAACTATTATTATTTATAATATATTATAAAAGCTGATAAAGCTAAGGTCAACGTCAGTTTCCTAACTCGAAAGCGATATCAGTGACGGGCGAGCCCAGGATTTGAACCCCGCACATACTGACCCGCTACTGATCCGCTGTTATTATATTATATCTGTAGATACACGCAGCCCAACGGCTACAGACCCTCACCTCTGGACCTGACTTCCATAGCTCTGAACGAGAGGTGTCAGGAATTGGTCGAGCTGCTCGCTGAGAACACACACAACGTTTGGGCGAAGGAGAGAATCAAGCAAGGCTGGACCTATGGGCTTACAGAGGTTGGTCTCTCTTTATTACTTAGAGGCATAGTAAGTCTAAGGTTTATACGCGTTTATACTACTCATTTTCGGCTCTTTACTTTCTAAATATACACGTATAGGCAGATTTAATCCGTTAAACCTTTTTTTCAAGGTATAGTGTAGACTCATAGTTTTTGTAGGTGCGGTTCAAATCCTGGGGTCGCCCGTCACTGACATCGCTTTCGAGTGAGGCAACTGACGTTAACATTAGATTTAGTTTTTGTTTACTCTAGCTTGAGAGAAATATGGATTTTGAGTTGTTTGGCATTGCTTTCCTCAATCGTTGCGGCATATTGACTGCCAAAACACAGTCACTATTATTGCTGAAGTTAATAATTATGACTCTATTAAACAAACAAGCTGCGTAGGGCAGCATTAAACACTGATCTTATATTGAACCTTTGGCCAAATTTTTTATTATTCGTTTTTAAGCTGTATATAAAACACAATTTTTAAGCATAATTGAATATAACTTCAGACTTAATGAGAAATGTGGACAGTGATGATTAAGGAACTTACAGGCTGCCTCATATATAATTAAAAATCCTCTGAAAATCTTGTTGAAGTCTTGTTGATCTTCTTAAAGAAACTGTATATTTTGCTATAGCCTAGTTTAACGTCATTTCCTTGGACCTTGCGCCTACTGAATCGCTGTCGGACTACTTACCAGCAAGCCGTCGGCTTAGCCCTATTGATCCAGTCTCCGTGTAATTAGGAATGCCTATTGAATTTGTATCAAAGTACACTACAATTTACAAAAATATAAAATAAACTAAAAAGTAGAATATCATCTGGAAGAATGATTCTTAAAACACGTCCAGTACGGTCTAAGAAAGGACTTCAGTATTTTTCTTAATGTAAAGCTTTATCCTACAGCAAACGTCTAATGTGCTACAATCAACTTCACTGGACATTCCATCAGCTACCATACCATTTCTGATTAGAAATTGTACTTTGTACAGGTTTTTAAATGTAAATTGTACTGAGGGGTTCAGATTTAAAACCAATAAACCTTAAAACTAACTTTCTCAACCACAGCTGAGTGTATCTCGGTTCTTCTGCTTGTCAGTGTGTTGAGTCAACAAATAACACAACAGTGTTGGCGTCTACTTGTGAATAAACAAATAACAAACAAATAACAAAAGTAGACGTCAACACTGTGTTATTTGTTATGTTCGTTTGTTAGGATTTCTACAGCAAGAGGTCTCATCACTTAGTTCCCTACAGCAAGGTTGACGAAGTTATCAAAGAATCCAACAGGTTTTTAGCGCTAATTTTTGCTTATCTTAGTGATATTGCCATCTTTGTCTACCATTAGATGAATAATTATATAATTAATCACCGTGTTGTACTAGAGAATTTTAAGATAAGTTCAACCGATGGCAGCATGTGTTTCTAATGTGTTAGAGTTGCTCATAGAGCGAAGCAGATAAGATTAGTTTTAATTTGTTAAAATCTGGTTTTTAAATGCATGATTTCAGTTGTAGTAATAAGGACTCTATTGTTTTATATATATATATATATATATATATATATATATATATATATATATATATATATATATATCTTCTTCAGTGCACTGCCAAGTGGCAGGTTCAAGGTACATATTCATACTCAAAAACTATATTCTCGCTCCAAAGAGCACTCCCTAGATCAACAAGTGAAGCCCTTCACAAAGTCTATGCCTTATCCAGACCTTATGTAGCCTATAGCTTGGGAAAAATATGGCTTCTGAGGTGGTTTCCCGTTGCCTACCTTAGTCAGGTGGATTAATTATCATTTAATCCTGGGGAAAATATTTCATGGTGAGGTGGGTCCCCTCTTGCCATCCTCCTCTCCTGCCTTTAGTCGCCTCTTATGTACACGCGGCAGATTGTTTGCGGTTGCCCTATTCTGCAGTGGTCCATCCAACCACACCCGAGCACAAGACGGGGAACACTGTTGTTGTTATATATATATATATATATATATATATATATATATATATATATATATATATATATATATATATATACAACAACAGAATTAGAGTGCTACTGTCGTCCATGACAACATTGAGCACTATGGAAATTGGGAGGTGGGTTTTAAACGCAATATATATGTCGTTACATAATTGCCATCGTGAACAAACACCTGATTTTAAGCACCTCTGATTTCATTTACATTTATTTTAAATATATTTATTTACTGTTAATTAATAAGTGTTATTTTTCTAATAGTTATTCTTTGTCTTTTCAGACAAACAGCGAGTGAGACAGTGCGGACTCTGATGGCTTATGGATACAACCTGGAGGCGCCTACTAGCGAGGGGGCTGAAAGTATTTACTAGTCAATTCTAATTTCGATTTAGAAATCTTACGAAAATTTTAGAAGTGCTTTAACTTACAGAACAACGATTGATTGAGTTGTCAAGCTCTTTTGTAGGTCGACTGTTTGAAATAGAGCCGGATGAAATGAACAAAATTATATTTGAGCCGGAGGAAATCTAAGTGAAGCATATGGATAATTCATCGTTATCGTCAATCATTTTTTTCTGTTCACTGTTATTAATTAACTGTCATTAACTAATAATAGTTTATATATAATTATACATAAACTGTAAAAATATCTATTCATTTTTAGTAATTATGCATTATACATAGCCATTGTATTGCTTTGTTTATGCAAGGACAAAATATTCTTACACATTGTCAATTATATTATTTACTTTCTTATGAGCGCACCATTGATCAGTGGATGAATTTAGTGATCAAGTCTCTTAATAATGAGTTTCGACTTGACAGACTTGGACCTTCATCAAAGCATTGTATTTTTTCTAATAATTGTATTATCAAAGCATTGCATTTTTTCTAATAATTGTATTATCAAAGCATTGCATTGTTTCTAATAAAAGCTGGTAAGGCTAAGGTTAACGTTAGTTTCCTCACTCGAAAGCGATGTCAGTGACGGGCGAGCCCAGGATTTGAATCCGCATCAACTGATCCGCGGTCGAGTATCTTACCGACTTCGCCACTGGCTCCAATAAATGTATTATCAAAGCATTGCATTGTGTCTGAAACAACTACATGTATGCCTTCATTGCAGTGTCAGTGTCAATATACTGTTGAATTAGCTAGTAGAAGATCCAAGTAAATTGTAAATCATTCTCTTGTTTTCTACCAAACGGCAGCTTCTGTTTGTATCTCTGTCTGCTTTAAGTGTCCATCCATCTACAAAATGATTCTATTAAAATTGCTATGCCTTTATCCACTCGCTAATTTTGCCAATATTGAATCTCTGCAGCGGTATCGAAAGATCGTGCGGCAAAGAAAAAGACTTCAAGAACGTACAGGGCAGAGTTAACTTACGCTGTGGACTCCGGAAAGTGGTTTGTATCTACATTGATTGGTTTACCACATTTTGTTTTAGCTCCTTTAAATGGATATTTTGGTTTTTTTGTCGCATCGGTTTCACTGTGGCATCCATGTGCAAGGTGTTGTTATGAACGATGGTAATATTCTAATAGCAAATGTTTTATATGTTGTATCAGTTGTCATCATACTGTAGCTTGTCATTGTATTGATATTGCAATACGGACCTATATGACAGAACACAAGAAAAACCATGGAGTGAATTAATAAAATTCAAAAGACTCAGTTGGATAGGACATTGCTAAGATTGGATGAAAATACTCCAGTAAGAAAGCTCTAAATTATAGAATAACAAATAATAAAATGAAACTAGGTATGGGAAATAAATATACTTTAATTAAACAATATAATAAAGATATAAAACAAATAGATACTAAATATAACCTAGCACAGAGTGATGTCTATGATCTTGTCCATGACCGGCATCAGTGGAGACAGAAGGTAAAAGAGGCTGCTCTGGAGTCCACAAAGTGACGTCACGCAGAGAAAAGAAGAAGAAGAGATATTGCATTGATAATTGATCGTCATCATCATCTTCCCGTGAATCCAAGTTTAGCTAGGGTCAGGATACAATATCATTACAATCGACATTGTATTGATCATAATTTTAATATTGAAAGCTCTGCTCGGTTTGAACGGGTTTTTACAACGGTAGCTCGAGCATGTCGAGTATATTCAAAGATAATCCTAGTGACTCTGAACGCTATTCATCTTGCTAGTAATAACACGCATTACAGTGAAATGATCAATCACGTTGATATCACTTGCTAGTAATGAAAACGTGACCTGCGCGAGTTTTGAAGGGCAGACTTGGTGTTCTGCATGCTGTTGTAGCTATGAAAAGATAAAATATAATTTAGATATTAAATATTATGCTACTCAAATTTCTGGCGCAGAAGTCTCATCGCATAATTTCGCATAATTTTGTCGCAGGTATTACGAATTTGAAGTGATAACACCTGGAAATATGAAAGTCGGTTGGGCCAAAGTTTCAGTTGATCCGAGCAAAGAATTGGGAAACTACGGAAGTAGCTACCTCTTCGATGGATTCACGGTTAGCTGCTTTTTCAATTTTAATCTTGCACGACTTCTATTTGATCTTTTATTAATTGTTTGTATACTTGGGTTTGATTCTTCAGTGCTTGATACTATCAATGACGACAGTAGAGACTTAATTATTGTTGTTATTGCTTAGAAGGGTCAAAGGCCGATTTTCTATGGGAAGTATGCAGTTTAAATCAGAATATTTGGTTAAGTTGAATTCCTATGGTGTGTGACTGAGAATGGAATATTATGCTCCATTTACTGCAATTTAAATTGCTTGCATTGAACCTTTTCCTCTCAACTAGGATTGTCTGATTTTCTTGCTGATTTCATTGGTAGATTCTTGCTTACTATTTGTATTTATATTATTATTCCTGCTGTTTTTATTGTTGTTGATGTTGCTGCTGTTTAAGCACTTTAAGTATCTCGGCTCTCTCATCAGTAGCGACGGTGACTCTCTCCCAAAATCTGTCAATATTAGACCAGTCCGCTATATGGTTCAGAATGTTGGACAGCAATCGTCAAGCACGAACAGACCCTCCACGCCATGGAGATGAGGATGCTGCGCTGGAGTCTGGGTCTGACAAGACTGGACCATAACCCCAATGTAGACGTCCGTCAGCGAATGGGAATAGCTCCAATAACAGAGAAAATTCAAGCGGAAAGACTGCGAAGGTACGGCCATGTCATGAGAAGTGACGACCATTCGGTGATCCAGAAAGCGATGAACCTGAATCCACACAGTCGTGGTCAGAGAGGGAGACCGAAGAAGCTTTGGCTGGATAGAAAAATCGATGCTCGTAGAAAAGGTCAGTTAGAAAGACTTCCACGAACGCGGCCAATGGAGGCAGTCATGTTGCCTGGCGGACCCTGCCAAAAAGCGGGATTAACGCTAAGAAAAAGAAAACGTTTGCTGCTACTATTATTATTATTGTTGATATTAATATTATTATTAGTATTAGTATTATTAGTATTATTACATTTTTAATGCCCTGAGCTGTATAGGGCCCTGGGTTATTATTATTGTTATCGTTGTCCTTATTTTTATTGTTATTATTAATAAAATTATTACCGATTCATACGTTCATGTAACTACTGTGTAAGTTCTTCATTTTCAGTTGCTACTGTAGTGCAGTCGGTAATATTAATTTAAATTTTCTTCACTATTTTTAGCATGGTGATCAGCTGATCTTTGTGCTGTTTCATATTTACTAAGTTGTTGTGAATTCCTATATTTTAGGGCAGCAAATGGCACCAGGGACCGGAAGCCTACGGAAAGATCTGGCAAAAGGGAGACGTGATCGGTGTCATGCTGGACAGTATCGATAAAACAATCTGTATGTATTTCTCTCTCTAAAGTATCAGGTTCAATGCAATCAAAAGTATTTTCAGCACACACTTGATCAACCAGAGTCATGGACCACACCGCAGTCTCACAACCTATGCTCGTCTGGTTATGCACAGGGCACGACGCTCATGCTCGTCCTATTCATGTGCTTCCTCAACATAATGCATTCGTGCAATGCAATTGCTAAATTTGTAAACTAATGGGCATCAATTTTAAAAGATCTATTTCCGACGAAAATCAGATGCGTTTTTCGTAACATTTTTAACTACGTTCGGCTAATTGATTAGCTAATTCGTGTTGCCGATGTTGGACTTGCCAAGGAATTACTTTGTTTTCGAAAAAAATTGATGAGAATATATTGGCTACTTAGTTGTCTTGCTAGACGGTTAACTTCTGGTGAACAAGTTTATTCATATGATATTGCATTTCAAGGTGATTGATTAATTAATCCAATGATTCATGATTTAAATCTATATAACGATGTTATTGATACTTTAATTCCTACTGAACCGTAGGTGCTGATTAACAGTACGGGGCATGATACTGTGTCGATTGATTGATAAACTGTCTGAATGATGGATTGATTGATCGACTTATTGATTGAATGATTTTGATTGATTCATTGATTGATTCATTGATTGACGGATCAGGTTTCTCACTGAACGGAGAGCTGATGATGGATAGGATGGGACAGGAGATAGCATTTAAGGGCATCGACCTCTCGGAGGCCTACGTGCCTATCGTCAACCTAGGAGCGGGGCAGCATGCGAAGCTCAACTTTGGACAGGTTCGTAAATAGCGAAACTATGACACAGCGAAACAACGACACAGCGAAATAACGACCCAGAGAAGCAGCGAAAAATATATGCATGCTTGCTTGATGTCTGCATTTTAATGGCCCTGAATTCTTCCCTGATATCTTTGCATTTGAAATGTACATATGATTGTTTGCTTATATACAATAATAATACGTCGTATGAAACATACCAAGATGTCTGATAGTATTGTTTTGTAAACCTGAATAGAACTTTAATATACGATAGTTGCGACCAAACTTTCGGATGCTCGGACCGCTGGCGCTCAACTTACCAATACGTATTCTATTTGAACAACTTTGTTGCACTAAATGCAGAAGTCATTTTTTTAGTGCAAAAGCGCTCCTTCTAACGCACTGCTCCTCAGATCTTGAATTCTCTTCCTTCCACTTTGCGCACTCCCTCATCTTCGCATGATCCTCCTTTCCTTCTATGTGTACAGTTTCATAGGCGGTTGAAGGCTTTTCTCTTTGAACTCTCCTATAGAAATGTTGCACAGGAACTGAGACCAACACTTAAACCTCCATTCCACTAGTACCCTTTCTCGGATTGACTCGGATTGATTTTGGCTTGCACCATTTTCGGACCCCACACTCTGTTCATCGGATTGGATTTGGTACCATTGTGCTCAATGTTGTCATGAACGACGGTAGTAATCTAATTCTGTTGTTGTTGATGATATATCGATATTCTCTAAAATACATGTATCTACTGTATATATTTATTGAATGATGTTGTTATTTTCTTATATTGTTGCTCTCTCTAGAATGTGCATACGTTGAAGTTCTTCACTTGCTGCGGACTCCAGGAGGGCTATGAACCTTTCTGTGTGTAAGTACATTTACTCATCTATTCGGTTCTAGGACAGAAAATCATTTTGGGTAGTGAGTGTTGGTGTTGGAAAGTTTTTGCGCGATCAAAGACGAAAACTAGTTCTAATTCGTTCAATTTTTGAGTATTGCGAAGCTATTAAGCTATTGATAGCGTGCTCAAGCCCTGCCAAAGGCCTAGCACGCCTGACATCTGCTCACAACTTATAACACGCTTCGTTATAGTATAGTACTGAATTAGAGTCGGTTTTGAATGAACTAAACCGCAGGGACCGGTCCTTGGAAGTGGGCGGAGTGCCCTTGGAAGGGTGGCTCAATAAGGATTAACTGCTGTTATGTTACAATAATAATTGTTAGCGTCAATTTGTTTATGAACGATTGACCAAAGCTACTCATTGGCTTTGCGAGAGGTAACTCTAAATAATATGTATTTGACTCTGTTTGTTCATGTCACAGATATATTCTATTATTTTATTTATCTAAATTATCACGGCCTACGCAATTGAACGATATGCTAAGCGTTTTATTTAACTCGTTGATAAATGATACAAGCTTGATAAATAAAATAATCAGTTAGAATAAGCTTAACAACCTTAACGCTAACCCAAGGTAAACGTGACGGCAATGAGATAAACTGGCGTTAAATAGTTAAACTACGAAACAAATTACTTCATTAGACTGATTTAGGGCCGGTCTGTCTACTTAGACATTTAGAATACCGACCGCAGTGGTTGGCTGATCTGAGATTTGTTTCTGGCTCCATGTCCACCTTCGATAACTAAACTCTATGTCAAAAACCTCTTGCCGTTAAACCCATGTGACCTTATATACTTCCTTGTTGAAGGTTCATTCTCAACCTTCATCAGAGTTATAGGTTCTATTTATAAGGCGAGGTTACGTAGAATCTGGTCCAGGGATACCCTAGCATTAATAAACAGTTAGTATCAAATCAGTTTTAGCCTTGTAACAAGCAATCAAGGTTTACAAAACGTTCAATGGTCAATTGCGGCCTTGTAACAAACCTTCAAGAGTTTACAAAATGTTCAATGTCTAATCGCGGCCTTAGCCTTGGAGATCAAACCTAGCTCTCATGGTTTTACAAAATATTCAATGTATCGTCACGGCCTTAGCCATGAGCGAATATGACATGGATCCACAGCCTCGGCCTTGCGAGCTGATCCTGTATTAGCTGCATTACTAGCAGATCAACAGCCCGTCCTTCCCATAGGATAGATTCACTAGCAAACCTTGAATACATAAGACTATAGTCTTGTCGTAAACCCTGTAAATAATAAGGGGGAGCTAGACTACTCAACAGTCTATATCCAATACAGTACGCCTTGAGTAGTAGGGTGACAGTGCCGGTGAGTTAAGTTAGTCATCGCAGCATTGTACTGCTTAAGAGAAGGAATGAAAAACGAAATTGAAGTTGTAGATATATAAAAATACTGTATACTCTTCTGCTGGTAGCGGTAAAGTAGGTCGAAGCTTATTTTAGAAATTGTATCAGCTAATAAAACATGTGCTTAGTGATAGTGCTGTTCAATATGCCACATATTACTTATGCAATAAGAATAAAAATTGTCATTGTGAATTTAGCTTCCGGTTCGTTGTACTAAGGCAATGTCAGGGTCGTCATGCGTACCTCAACTCTCAGCAGCTTCGGCGATCACGGAGGCTTTTTTAGTAGTGTAATTATCTCCACCGTAAGTGCATTGCGCAGAGTTAAACCATCTAGTATGGCGTCAATTTCGGTGTCCTCTGCACTCACAGTGGCCATGTCTGGTGGTAGCAGACCTTCCAGAACATCGCCGTAGGAACCGTGGTCTATTCTGATTGGTTGGGTAATGTTAGATTGGGCTCTGGTGAGTGAGGCAGGCAGGCGTTGCCAAACAGATGATGCCTCCCTAGGCCCTTCCCTTGTCGAAGGTGTGTGCCAACGATCAACAGGTGGTGGATTCGAGGTTCAGAGATACCTGACGGGTTCTCTGTAATCTCAGCCTGGTTTTCTCTACCTTCCCTCATCAGACTAGCCGTTCCTAGTGTATCAAAAATGTTCCTGCACGGCCTTATTTCCTTGTTAGGCCTTTGCATTTGGCCTACGCATTTGGCCTACGAATGATTATGATTGTTTAGTATCCTTAGAGATATTTATTCCCAAATAACGATATTACGGCGCTCTGTGACAACAATTATAGCAAATACTGACGATCATAGTTACTAAGAAGGTAATATTTCATGAGGAAGGCCGCTGCCTGCTCGCACTTTAAAAGAAGCACTGCACTTGGGCTTCCTACGTTTTGAGCAGGGACTTTGGCTATGAAGTGGGCTAGTTGTGTGGCCCGCACGAAGAAGCTAGCGATGACAGCGACTGTAGTCGTGTTTCCTGCTGTTTTCATTAATGAACTGTATCGGCCAGGTCACTGGGGGTAGCGATCCACTTATTTGAGAGAAGACAAAGTTGTCGACAGAACATCCAGATATTCGGGCCAGTTATGGTCCGTTTACTCCTCGTCTTGTTGTGGCCCCATTCCGTTTACTTCGTCTCCAGTGCGTTGGAATCCGGATTTGCTGGCTTGTGGGTCTTTTGTATTGATTGTGGCGCCTTCTGTGCTCGCGGGATGGAGACGTTGCTCCAGTTTAAATATTACAAGTATATCACTCAAGCTAAACCGCTTAAATATTTATTATCCGCTGTAACTGTCCAAAGAAAATTAGTGGAGTAGAACAACAAGAATAAATCAGAGATTTTAGTTTCAC
This sequence comes from Enchytraeus crypticus, assembly GCA_905160935.1. NCBI lineage: Eukaryota > Metazoa > Annelida > Clitellata > Enchytraeida > Enchytraeidae > Enchytraeus > Enchytraeus crypticus. The sequence goes on along the minus strand of CAJHZI010000741.1, from coordinate 1,594,655 downwards.
AAAGTTAATTGAAAATATGCTTAACAATTAATAACAGTTTTCCGCTATTTGTTTGGAATCCATCACCCGTCAAACAATGTTGAAGCAGCATTTGCCTTACAATAAGTAAATACTGCTATCAGACAGGAAACATTTTTCTTAGTTCTAAACAAAATCGCATTATGCAACTGGCCTGTATTACGTTATAGTGATTTATGTAACAGATGCCTGTAGTGTCTATTTTCAGCCGCAAATTATTAGACTCAAACACAACATTTACAAAATAAATATGAATTGTAGGCCCTAGAGACATACTAAAAATTAGACAATCTTAACTTAAGCCACTGCAAAGTAATGGATCACTGCAAAGTAACAATCAAGATTAAATACTGTTGCTAAAGTACAGGTCCCAACCAATTAAATATTGTTTTAATGTTGACAACAAGCATATAATGTAATATTGTTTATTTTTATGTTATGTAATTCCATATGAAATTGTGTTTTCTAATAGAAAAAACGCCATCAATTCATTCTAATAGTCAGGATTAAAATTGACTTGATTGTGTGTCTGTTTGACCTCAGGAACATTAAAAAATAAACGTTCACTATTTCAGAAAATAAGGCATTTGTTAAGATGGTTAAGGTGATACAGTGAATGTTTATGTTACCAGCACGTCCAGTAGTTTTAAATAGTCATTTTCATCTAGTAACTTGGGTAGATTGTAATTTTGAGTTTATCTTGACTATTTACTGAGTGAATTTTAAATTGTCTGTGCCAGTACCTGGATTTCTGTGATCTGTGACACTATGGAATCAGTTGCTTTTCGGAAATGTGGTTCATCATGTGGTTCAACCGAAGAGATAGGTGTAGAAGTCGCATTCCTCAAGTTAAGTCCGATTTGATGATAAAACGAAATGTTAGGACCATCCGTGTGTCCACAATTCGTGCATTTGACGTCATCTGCCGTATATCCGCCAATGTCAGCTGAGGTGTTTCTGACGTCGGGGTTTTCATGAAGGAGAGTTGGTGATTGCGGTATAGATACCAAGGTAACCATGGTTGAATGGTTTTCAACGTAGTACGGTATTACCGCGTCATGTTCCTCCTGCGTCTGTCCTTCCTCTTGGCCTGCTATTTCATCATTGTCCCCTCCGTTGATCAGATTATCTACTACTAAAAATTCCCTTGATGAGGCGCCGGATTCCCTCTCATCAACATCGTTCTTCCGTCCCAAAAGCTCCTCCATAATCCAATGTGATGTTCCATATTGTAATTTCTACGTAGTCTTTTCAAGTAATCTAAATGCTCCACTGCTGCATCGTAAGACCAATTAGTAGGCAGTATTCCACTCATATTTTAACTAATTGTAACTAAATGTTACAGTAATATATTTTCATTTTCTGCAATTAGTAAAACATGCAGTTAGTGACGAGTTCGTTAGACTTATTTGATGATTAATATAGCAAAGGTTTTAACATTCCCCGTTCTTTGAGAAGTAGAGGGTCCATCATGTAAAACCATTGCTCAGCCTTTGTTGCATACATTTGTGCTATCCCACAGTGCCCTCCTCTCATAAAAAATTTCTGAAAGTCTAAGCTTTCGTATAGCCAGTTTGAGTAGAATTATTAAATTCCTACGACAGTTAATTCTCTGGGTTTCGGATTCCAAAGTATTCTCCAGGTCGTCAAGAATTTGTTTATAGTTTTGTTGTGTCCATATATGATTTTAGGCCAGATATAATGGGTGACCTGAACAATCATGTCGGGTGCCAAATTTTCTTGTTTCATGTTAAAAATGATGTTTATCGGAGCCTCTGGGAAAAATAAATCCTCTTCACATAAAGTTTTCTGTTGTTCTATGTGATTCATAGCGTAGCTTATGATTGTTGGGAAGCCATCAGTAATGATTGTTGCCACTACCCAATACTGACTTGTGTTATCATCGATTAGTCTGCTGATAACAACATCTACTCTTTACAATTGTTACATCCTAATCACTATTAGTTGTTGTTGTATCAATTGTTACATCCTAATCACTATCCGTATTACTTAGTAACTTGCAGATCCTTACTAATAATCAATAAGTATCCATATTAAATTCAACATTTATTGTCAATTGGGACGACGAAATACTAATACCACTCAAAGATCAATTTCCAGCCTTTACCAAACCTTTAGCGAAACACTTTAAGTCTTCCACTGTACAGCCATTATACAAACATTTTCAATGATTAATACATTAATTAAGATGTAAAAGAATTTTTAAACAATCCATATTTTATATCCAATTAGACTTTTTATCAAAACTCATTACTTTAACACCTCTCGATATCTAAACCACATTTCAGTCTGGCCTTCTTGTCTTTCCAGCTGCTCCTGCAAAATAGACAAAGTTTTTCTCAATCTATAGTTCACAATAGCCATGTCAGTTGATATTAGTTTTTAATTTAAAAATTTTTGTGTTTAAAATTTCGGAGTTCAGTGTTTATGTTTCTACAGCTGTACAGGAAAAATCTTATTTAAAAATCTTGAAATCTTTTGAAAATTGAAGAGAAGAAAATTGTCGACCAAAGATGAAGCATAAGGTCAATCTTCATCAAACTTTTCTACGATTGTCGGCCACCTCTTCATCCTTACTCATCTCATACCAGGGACCAGGGACTAGACGTGGATAAATTTTTATCCAAGTTCCGTGCTTTTCTATTTCTTCCGGTTTTCTAGCATTCAACACGAGATCGTCAATGGATACTGGTGGGATGCAGCGGTATTCTCCACTAGAATACCACAATTCCCATTTACTCTCTCTCTCTCTTCCGAGTAAGCAGAGTGGTGAGTAGGGTAACCAATTTCATAAGAAAACCAGAGATCCAATTCTCTGTTTCTCTCGTCAAACTCAGCTCGAGTCGAGATGCCGTCAGTGGAGCCAATGGCAATAGAAAACCAGAGGTCCCATTTTCTAATTCCCTCGTCCAATTCACCGTGATTCAAGAGACTGGTCTTGAAGGCATTGATGAACTCATTTTGAGGAGGTGGACTCACAATCACGTCCATGATCAAGATTTGAAGTAGGATTGTGTAACATATTAACGCGTAATATTTTAACATTCATTTAGCTTTTAATATATCATTGAATTTTTCTACCTATTACCAATATAACCAATTAACTATTGTTTGTAGATCAACTACAATATCTCCCTCTTTCTGGCTGTTTTACAATTTAAGATACTGTCCTCGGCTTGAAATCTGCGTAAGTTTTGCTACTGCACATTCCAAAGCCAATATTGAAATATTTAATGTTCGTAATAGAAATGTCAAGATAATAACTTCTAAGCTATAATCACCTCACTAACTTACTCAAAATAACATCAGAAGTTGAATCCTTATTTCATGATATTGCTTTCTCAGCATGGTTTAAACTTGAGACGGGTTACGTTTGTAAGACATCACAAGCGTGTTAGAATTGGATGTAATTGTCGTTATTCGTCTCTTGCCCTAGTTTCTGTTGTGTTTTCAACCATTCTGGACTTGATTCTTCCTCTCTACGTTTGCTTGGCATTTGTGGGCTAACATTAGTTGCTGTATCTGTTTAATGCTTTGACTATTCCAACAGCTTGAACCCCATTGGGCCATTGCTACTTCCACATCCTGCCGTTTCAGACCAATTTTGTAGTCGTCGTTAGTCGGTTCATGATATTTGACGGGCGCGTCCTAACTGGAGATATTTGCATATTGTTCTCCCTGATGTTGTGGTTTTAAGAATTTTTCCCTCTACTGTATAAAAGGGATTGTATTAGAAACAGTGAATTTTGATTTTTACTTACCCAGTTAGTAGTACATCTTCTAGTTGGTGAGTGTTATTGAAAAGGTGTACGTCTATTGACGCAGGGATGCTGATATATCAAAGATTCTGTTATTGTGTGTAGTGTTGTCTTATGTTTCTTGTTATTCTTATAATACTTAATCTCTGAGAACCTCTGACTTGGGAAACTAGTGACTCACAGGTAGTATTTTAATTGATGGGCCGTCGACTATTAGTATTGTTGCTTCTTAATTGTGAAGTACGATAAGAAGACACATTAAGAGGCAGTCATTTATAAGATATTCAGAATTTATTAATATTACATGATTAGCAATTACAATTCAAGCAAGACGACAATGTTTCTTAATATATAATTATTCTAGACAGGCAATATACTTTCACAGTTATGAGCAGTCTCTAATACTACTACTTAAACTTGATATAGAAACATATGTATAAATATATATATAAATATCTTTAACTTTTGCTCCCTATAAATCTTTATCTCTTCTACTGTTCTACTATCTTTACTCTAAATTCTTCTGATACTGTCTGTGACAAACTTCTAAGTCTTTTCTAAACAGCCCTTGGACTTAGCTAGACTCAACTTAACTTAATCCTGACTTAGCTGTTTCTTAACTTCTACTAGACTTGACTCAGCTTGACTTCCTTCTCTAGACTGCTCTTTCCCTTAACTCCCTATTCTCGACTGCCCTTTTCTTGACTCTCTCTTCTCTTAAACTGCTCTTTCCTTCCCTCCCTATTTCTCCTCTATTCTCATCTGAGGTCTTTCTATTCCTGCTAAAACGCGCCTTCTTCCTATGTACTGTCCAATAGAATTAATTCATTATATTTAACATAATATAATCCTCCAATATATTTAACATAATATAATCCTCCAATCACAGTTCACTTCTTAGTTTGACTGCCGTGATTTATCTTATGATTCCGGCCTTAGATTACACAAACAATTCTCTTAAATTTGTTAGACATTTCAAAGCAATAAAACTATCACTCGTGCCATCAGCGATCTCTCACTTGCTTCTCCAGCATTCGGATAAATTCAGACTCGCATATTATAACGTCGTCCATCCCAATGTCCATTCCCTCATTCTATGCTGTCTAATTAAGTCAATCACTGTCGTGGTCAGGTTATCTAAAGAAATCTGTCTTAGCTCAACTGCTAACCTTTCACAACTTGTAGCCTGATCTCAGATGTATCTCTTCATATAAATTATATGATTATATGTCATAGCATTCCAACACTATTGACTTAATCCATAATTAACAGTATCAGTAGTCCGATGCGTAAATTGTATCTAATCATGACACAAAATATAAAACATACAATAATCAAAATTACTAAAATAACAATATTCTCTAAGCTACGTAATTTACTGCTTTACGGCTATTTATTACACATACTGCTATTTCGCATTTGCCATCATATTATACAGTGTAATTAACTAGATGCTTACATCATTAACAACATATAAAATTGTCGTTAAACTATTTAACATATTCCTACCAATCTTTGATTATGTCTGCTTAGACGACATCTAGTGTAAATTACAGTTTCACTGTGGTGGCACATAATGTATATTTTTAGGTGAGATCCTTTTGATTTGAACATTAACATTCAGTTTCAGATAGCTATAGAATAATATTAACAAACCAAACGTTATCTTAACTCAATTAAAACCGAAGTACTGATTTACAAGGTCTACACTAAATGAAATCTTTAAATCTACATTACTACTACATAATATTTCATTGTTTATTGGGGAGAGGTTAATCGCTGCACCTGTATTATAATAACAATGTAACATCGGAATATTTTAGCCACAGTGTAGAGAACTGCATCTGTTCAAACAATCATATACCTATACCGTACTCATAGTGTACGCCTCCTAGATTACTTTGATAGATCTATGACTTGATTGCTTTACCCACATCCCACACGTGTGAGTTTATTTGGACCAGGGTGAATATGAAACTTTAATACATTTATTTAAAGTAGATACATGGTACCTTCAGTACACAAACTCTTAAAATCCTAATTTTCGCTCACCACGCTCACTCAAATAAGGATTTAGAGAAATAGACCACTATAGGTACCATATATCTACTGGGAGCTTCAATATTTAGGCCCTAGCTTAAATATTGAAATAAATTGACTAAATATACTAGTAGTATCATAGAATGTACTAACCCCGGACCACCTATGCCCACCAGTGACCTCATTCATTTCATTCGGGGACCTCACTTCATTCGCCCCCTCATTAAATTCATTCGACCACTGAGTTCATAGGTAATCCGGGGTTAGTACATTCTATATTACTCATAATAACATGCAAATGTATATATATATATACATATACAACAGGCACATAAAAATAATATTTATAATTGTCATTATCACTCTTTAATACTAAGCCAAAATATGTATAGATAGATATATTTATCGAAAAGTTTTTAGTATTCGTCATGTATCTAATATAGTCAGCATTTTACTCCTTGAATAATATATGTATATACACAAAGAAGTTATTTTTCCTTTTTATACTCCAAAGCTCTTACTGAACTAGTTCCACTTCCTATGCGTGCAATGCTTTGCATGCCATTCACAATTGAATCAATATTACACACTGCAGTCATTGCTATGATTGCTTCCATTTCAGTATCATCAACATCCGATGGCCATAATAGTTTAGCCATTTTGTTTTTTTCGGAAGGTATCCAGTCCTCCGACATGTCGAGCGAAGGATCTTCATTCTGTTCGGTCAGATAAAGACTTGAATCAGGATCCAGATTTTTATATGCTATCATAGGTACTTGCACTTCACCTGGGATTATTCTTAGCGTTTTCCCGTCAATGTTTACCTCATAAGTTACCGCAAGACTGTCATGAAGTCCTTCTTTCTCAGTTTGAAAAAATTTAACAAAGTTCAGGTTGTGTTTAGCAAGTTGATCAAAGCTGAGCCCGCATATCAGCAAACGAGGACATCGTCTTATTAACAAAGCAACTGTCATATATCGGCGAGCGACATCATATGGTATCTTCAGGTTGCCAAAAATCCAGTCTTTAAACTGCCCAGTTCCTGGAAATCTACTAGCGACTTCGAGATATAACATTCCTCTTTGAAATCTAACTAACAATTGAATCTGCGTCACTTTTCCATCTGCCATTAAAATCAGGGAGTGCTCTTTAATTATTTCATTCCAATCAAGGTTGGTGTATTCAACATTGAAATTCATGACGGAGTCAATCGTTAAGACACTTTGCGTTTCCACGTTAATATGGGCTGCTATACGCTCTCTAACCATTGGTAGTATCTTTGATTGAAACACATCGCTGCTAGTTGGCAAAGTTGCTGCTGTCACTTTTCTTTTTAACAAAGCCTTTGATGAAGCTTCAGGTAGTGTCTTAGTCAGTTTCTTTAGAATTTCTTTGAGTAGCTCTTTCTCAGGGTCGGTCAAAGTCGAATTTATTGCAACATGTAACCCGTCAACTGAAAATTGTCCGAGCTGTTTAACGAGTTCAGCCATTATGTATTCTTCAACTTCAGAATGTTGATTATGAAAAGATTCAATAGTTAGTTACTAAAAACAACAACAACAAAAAACAAAAATAAAAATACAGATTGTATACAGGCTTATCCATCCGGTGTTCTGTCAGATGATAGATCCAGGGCACAAACTCGCATACAGTATACAATCTCGCACATTAATGAGCACACCATCGATCAACCCAACAAGCAGATCTCAAGTCTTTGCTTAAGGAATTAGGATTCATGTTGCCTTTTTTCATCGACTGTGTTAGGTCCTTCTATGAAAACACATGCAGGTTTTTCGTCTATTCTGGAGATTCCCGGATCCAATCTATAGGTCTATATCTTAAAAGTGTGATTTTTAAAAATTGCTAAGTATGGATAGAAGTAAATAAATTGTAGTGCTTCAAATACCCATTGCAGTGTGCATTGCAGTGATGATGAAACGGACGTTAAGCTCACATCGAAATTCCTTTAAAAATAAAAGTATACTTACTGTATTTAACGACTCATACAAGTGTAAAAGCTCAACTGAAAAATCTTTAGTTCAAAGCTTCAGACTAACAATCGTTCTATACTAATTGAATTAAGTAACATCCGCTCCAGATTGTTGGAAAAGCTAACGTTAATTTAATTAAGCTTGTTACTTCCTGGTTGTTAATATTACCAACTGACATTCCTCACATATTTCGGCGAACTTAGTTCACTGCTAACAGTCACTACATATATGGAGAATGTATCACAGAATTGATATTGACAACTAAAACTTTACTAATTTCAGCCACTTGTTTGATTAAACTATATCTAGATTTTTAGTAGGTATCCATTCATTAAACTTATCACTGTAACCCATCCATTTAACTAAACCATGTTCCATACCATTAATTTTCTTCTTTAGTACTTTCTCTATTCTATATATTTCTTGTTTAGTTTTTTTTTGTAATTCTTGTTCATATAACCCTCCTTCTAGAACCTCACCTAGCATATCTTTTAAAACATAAGTTATAGACCTAGTTCTCTTTACTTCATGTATAACATATACAGCCTTAGACCAATTAGGTAAATACCCTTTCTCGAAGAACCCTATATTCGGCTAATTCTTACTTTAACACCAACTTTAAATTTAGGTTTCTTAAGTTTTTCTGGTGTAGGGCTAACAATATCGATTTTATTTTCCAATTTACTACATTTAACAGGAGTCATACCAATACTACTATGAACTGTATTATTATATTCAGTAATTAATAGTATCCAAATACTCAAGGTGTTGTACTTAAATAGTTCTATTCATGATTTATATATATGTATATATTATTGGAACTGTGTATGAGATAATTACATCGATAATATTTTATAATATTTTATTTGAGTGTGTCAGCTACTCTACAAGCTCTCTTAGTATTTCTTCACTCAAATATAGAAACCCTAAATCGATAAGCAATAAATTCTTTTGAATTAATAATTCTCTCATATTGGTATTCCTCATCTTAGGACTTACACTGTTTACAAATTTTCTGTATCTCCTACGAAGAGTTCCTTTCTCTGGCGTAAAAACTAGATTTTCTTTCACAAGATTTCTCTTTAAATCAATAAACTCATCCTCAAATAGTTCTTCAATGACTCTAATAATAACAACTTGTAAGTCTTTTATATGTGTAAAATATTCAAATTCATTAGCAACATCCTTTCCTTCATAAACTTCATTAAGAACAGCAGATAGGCTGACAACTAATGCATACATTCTGTTGAAATAATCAGTGTATTTCTGAAGATGTGGATTTCTACCTATTATGATAGATACAACATTTGCAATTTTCACCAAATTTTCTAAACTTATCTCGTGAGTTTTTCTTGTAACTTTTAAATAAAGTTTATTAATTGCATCAAGGTTATTATCAGGAAATTGAATATTTGATATAGTATTAAAATTCATATCAAGTTTTCCATCACCCGTTTTGTTCAACTTCAATCCAACCTGTGCATCTACATAATCCTTCGTAGCACAGTCTTGACTATCTATGGGGTTTTTAACATTTATCAGCTTATTACTTTTCATATTTAATTCACCTCCCTCCGTTAATTTAAGACCATTAGCCATTAAACCATTAGCAGATAGGCTTAGCATATTATTGATATTAGGATCTATCTTTACCGATAGTGAATCGTTTATAGAACTTAGTCCTCCATATGACAACAGTTTTAAATTAGATTCTAGCTTTTTAGATTGTCTACCAAATAGATCTACAGTGTTCATTTATTACTATAAAAATTCTTTTATAATATCATTTGATTCCTTTTCTGTTAAATCTCCGTTACACTTCATCACATAATTCATTTGTTGTTTCAATCTATCTAACCTAGATATCATATTATTTAGTTCTGCTTTCCTACTTTTGAGATTAAATTTAGTTGATATAGCTGTTGATAAGGCTCCAACAGCTGATAATGTAGTAATGATTACTGTAGGAAGTAATGGCAATGCAAATACTCCAGATATTGTAGTTGTTACTGTTGAAACAGTTAATGATGTAACTATTGTTATACCATATGCTACTTGAACTATTTTTCTCTTTCTTTTCAAATTTTTGATTTTAGCTTCACAATCTTCTAGCTTATCACTCAAAAATTGTTTTACGTTATTCGTCATTCTATTTAACTAACGACAAAATTAAATCTTTATAATCAGACCCTTCACTTAAACGTTTCAGTACAATCAGACACCATTTACCGCAATTCTGATCCATCAATCCTTGCAATTGAAATGTAGAGTATAAAATAGGTGATCCTAAATACTCAATTACTTCTTTTGGTGGAGGTAAACCAAAACTGTTAAAATAATATTTTTCATTATTAATTTTAAACCAACAAGTCCAATGACTACCACTTTCATTAGATAAATTTAAATTTAATATACCACATTCAACTTTACAAGATTTTAAATTCTTCAATTCATCTCTCATGTAGCAACCCCTAAAACGTTTAATTTTTAACATTTTTGAATACTTCTCAATTTCGACATTGCTTAATGCATTCTCTGGAATACTATCCATTTATTGGTTATAATCTTAATCCTTTGCCTTGTTTCTTTTTTGGTCTACCTGTTCCAGTCTTCTTCGATTGTTCCTCAAGCACTCTATTATGTCTCGCTGTTTCTTTATCAGCTTGACTTTGTTGAACTCTTGATGCAACAGTTCCTGCCACTGTACTTACTCCTCCCAAAGCAGCAGCAATAATAGGAATTAATACTGCTAGAGGTAAAAACCCACCAACTTTATACTTATGCAATTCCTGAATTATCGCAATAGCAATTTTCTCTATCTGACTTTTAGTTAATGTCATTTATTTAGCCAAAAATTCTAATATCTGATATATTGTTTACTACCATCTGATTCTATCGACCACATTCTATCATGATATACAACTGCATAAGCTGTAGTATTTGCGGGAGCATTTGCACTAAACTTAAAAGTTACTCTGATATCTACAACAGTATTTTTAAGTCTCTCAGACTGTTTCGATACATCAAATACGTATAACCTAAACAACTTCTTAAAAGCTTGATACGATATACAATCATTCTCTTCTTCATCTTCAGAATAACTTTTCTTAAATTCTTTAAACGAATTATAAAATTGAGCATACTGATTACTGTCATAATTAGTTATATAATCATTGCTAGGATATCTTTCACTATTCAATTCAACATAAGCACTAATTACTTGCACATTAGCATTGAATATAGCATAATTAGTTTCTGCTTGATTGGCTGCAGGAGATTGAAAGCCTACAACGATATACCTCGGTTTTTCTATACCTGAAGCTATAGATAATCTCCAAGCAAATTCAGTAGCTTGGGGAACAATAGTGTTCTCAGATTTCTTATTCATAAAACAAAGCGGAAACGATTCTTTTTTCTTAATGTAATCATTTAAAATTCCTCTTTCTTCTAAACTTACTGTAACTACTGGAATATGCCATTGTATCTTAGTTAAGTTTACCTTACCAGCATTAGCAACTCCACCATTTCGTATTATTGCCTGAGTATCAGTTTGTCTAGGAAAAACAATTGAATGCTTACATCCATAAATAATCTTTCTATATTGTTTACAGAAATTAAATATAAATTCTAAAGGAATTTTGAATGCAAATGATCCAGATGTATAATTTCTTCTTTCTTCAAATCCCTTATTTTGATTGATCATTCCTTCTGTTAATCTCGTAACAGTTGTTTGTAAAGCTGTTAATATATTAGCAGCAGTATTTCCTGGAATATCTCCTGCTACTAAATTAACAATTTCACTCAAAGTTTGAGGTGTTCCATTACCAGAATCTAAGCTCCAACATTGATCCATTCCATTGAAACTATTACTTTTAGTCAATAATGCATCTATTGTTGTAGTATGACCTGGATATTGAAATCTCTCAACTTCATGATCTCCTATATGATATCTTGCTTCTTTAAATAGATACATCATAGCATTATTTTGTAATGCTACTAAACTATTTGCAGCATAAGGTTGATTAGTAGTAGAATCCTGTAATTGTCCTTCAATGTAAAGAAAACTCTTACAAGGTAATGACCAGATATCTTCACTTAAAATTTGTATTCTAATTTCTTGTCCATTTGCATTAAGTGCAGTTCCTTGAGATGGATCATAAACTCTATATTGAAACTTTTCTACAGATTCATCATAATTAAAAGATTTTTCAAGCTCCAAATAAGACTCCTTTACTTTCTCCATTTATTAATGAAAAAACTAAACGTAAGCAAATCCAGTTCCAATTTTAAATTGATTAATTCTATCAACAATATTTTGTAACTCAGGTTTTCTTTTATTCCTTATCTCTTGAACAATTGCTTTTGTTGAATCAGCAATCTTAGGATATGTTCCTATTACTTCTGGTGTAGACTCAATACCGCTCTCTGTAACAACTTTTAAAATATCCACAAAACCTTTACCGCTTACATATCCTCTATTTCTACAATGACAATAGCCCTTTCCGCATATTACTTTTCTACTTTCTTTTCCTTTTAGCTTGAGACCCATTTAATAGGGTATTAATTAGAATATTTTATATCACAATATTTTTCTTTTATAAACAAAGCTACATAATAAATGGAAGCTACGAAGCTTGAGGAGCAAGCTCTGAGAGAAGCTATTATGAATCGGTCAGAAGATCCACTTCTAGTTAGGCTGTTAGAAACAAGGAATGAGGTTTGATATAAGAAATTTACCGATTTTACTCTAATCGTGATCTATTATTCATATCCAGATAACGATGTCATAAGATCTAGAATACAAAATATGGAAGATTCTTTGGCAACCGCTGTATTGAATAGAGCAGAAGATCATCCACTTCTAGTTCGACTGCTAGAAGAAAGGATTGATTTTAATCAACTTACAGAGCGCACTTTAGAGCATATATATTATGCCTACCCAGCAACATACACTACTATAATGTCTAAAGTAGCAAGAGCGTCATATCGACTATGGGAACGAATGCTGGATAATAATAATTAGTATGAACTTCTAATATGAAATCTACAAGTAATATTCTCTCCTCTAAAATCTATAGGTCTTCCATCTTGATCTGTTATCCAAATACTAAATTCACTCAATGTTTTTCTATTCAAAGGTAAATAAACAAGATTAACTGGCGATTCTACGATTCTAAAACCTGGTTGCACCTTAGGTCCAAATGAATATAGAACTGGAGATGATATTCCGTTAACAAACGATTCAGTTATACAATCGCAATTAACAAATATACTGTTGAACTCGATAATGTTAACAATATATTGTGATTCATTGCGTCCTTCTGATAAAATTATAGCATCAAAACCTAATATACTTCTTAGTGAATTAGGTATAGTAAAATCAACTTTATAGTCTGAATTTGTTATATCTATAATTGATTTCAAGGTTGAAGTATTAGGTGATAAAGTTATGTAATAAGCATTACTAACAGAATCCCAATCTCCATTTAGTTTCATCAACCTTTGAATCTCATCATTTATTGCTTCAATTTGATATGCTCCAATTTCAATAGTTATTAATTTCCAAGTATTTCCACCATCTACTGAATACTTAAAATTATTATTTGCTAGTGTAATATTTGCAAAACTATACCATGTCTCTAAATTTACAAGTGCAATTTCTAGATCATAATCATTAAGAATAATAGGATTAGGAAATTTAATAGTATAAACTTCGGCTGAATTATCATAGGAAATCAGAATAGATTTAGATATAGATTTTTTCTGAAAGTAAGCAGAAATGGGTTCAAGTAAATTAATTAATTTCTGTTCCATTTATTATTATTTAATTTTGCGTATAATGTTTCTTAGTTGTTTCTTAGTTATTATTCCTTTATTGAATAAAATATCTAAAATAGCATTAATTTCATTAAACATACTTTTATTTCCTGCTGAATATTCCCCAATCAATAGATTTAATCTTTCTTTTAATGTATCTACATTATCTGATAGAATTATTGTATTTAGACCATTACCTAGCACTTGAACACCTTTATCCAATTCATTCAATCTATTTAGTTTTGCAAGAACGCTGTGTAACTTTTTACCTATTGTTTGATGTTGCCTGTAATCTAATCCCGAATCAATGCATATTGTTAAATAATTATTTAAATCTGTATCTAATATTCTTTCATCTAAATTGGGATTAACTCTATGCAACAATAACTCTAAACCTTGTGTAAGAATATATTCTTTGTCTGCAATTTTAATTTTGTTATCTCTGAATAGAACATGGTAGTTACCAAATTTTACAGTATCAGGATCATTTTCTTCGTAATAAAAGATAGGTGAAACAGTTACGATTCCATGTTTACCTTTATTATTTATTCCAGGATTTCTTTTCATTAAACTAACCATTACTTCTTTATACATTTTATTATCACTTGGACTTTCTTGAAATACAGAATCTGTGTAAGTAGGTAATTGTACAACTTCCTCCTGATATTCTGAGGTTTTAATCTTTTCTTGCATCCCATAATATTGTACGAGTGTTCTTAGATCATCGTCATTGAGATTATTTAAAGGTTCCAGTGTTTTTCTATCTTGTTCATTAAGATTCTGTATACCATCAGGATGCATAATTTTCTTTACTAATTCTGGATAGTTATTTAATTTGCTAAGTAATTCTGCTAATAATGGTTGTTTTGCTATTGAGCTGATAATATCTAAACCTTGTTGTCTAGTTTCTTCCTTACATCTCCCTAAACCTCTAATAATATCTGCAAGTAAACGTGATGATCTATCATGTTTACCTTGTAAATCTGTTAACAATTGTTGAAACAAATCATCCGTTCTTGTAATCTGCTTACTGATAGTTAACTGTTGTGTATCTGTAATAGGTTTGTAGATTTCTTTTAGCTCTGTTTGTACATTTTGTTTAGCAATAACTTCATCATCAAATCTTTTCCTTAATTTTCTATTTTGAGTAGATACCTTCTTAAGCAATTCTTGATTTTCTCCATTCATCAACTCTTCTTTAAACCTTACCAATGAACTCATTTATTAACTGCATTTTTAAAATGATGATAAATTCAATTCTTGTTTGCAGAAAGATCCGATAATATCTTCACCGTTTAAATCTTTTATTTTATATGTTATAGGAGATGTATTGATAATTTTAGATACAGTGAATATTTCTTCAGTCCAATTTGTTTCGTAACCTTTTGAAAATAATTTTTTATATTTATAAATTCTAACTCTATCACCTATTTTAAATTTTGGTTTCTCTTTAGTAGGTTGTGGTATATAACTAATCTTGTGTTCATTTTCCAACTTTGATCCTTCAGTTGGAGTCATTTTAATTGTAGAATGAATTGTATTATTATATTCATGAATCAGTTTAGGTAAAGCATCTAAATATTTATTACTCCCTATTTCAGTAAAATATCTCCACATCTTTTCTTTAATAGTTCTATTAAATCTTTCAATAACAACAGCTTTACCTTCATTGAACGTTTGATATAATTCTATTTCATTATCAGTTAAGAATTTCTTAAATTCTTTATTGATAAATTCCTTTCCTGCATCAGTCCATAATTTTTTAGGTTTTCTTTCTTGGAATAACTGTTGAAATAATTCAATCATTTGTTTACCTGTCTTAACTTTTATCGGTATTGCCCAACCAAATTTAGAGAATACATCTATTACAGTGAGAATGTAATTGAATCCTTTATTTTGCTTTGCGTATTGTCTCATATCAACTAAATCTGCTGACCATATATCATCTATATTATACACTATAACTTTTCTTCGTTTAAATTTCCTTATTATAGGTTTGTGTAATTCTTTAGCTTCCTCGATTTTGTTTTTTTAATATTCCTAAACCTAATTTATATTTTGCAGCTATAATTGGCTTAATAACTGCTTTACCTAATTTTTCATTAAAATTCAAATCTTTAAGATTATCAAGTTCTTGTAACATTTTCTTATCTGCTTCACGTCTAGTTCCCTTTCCTAAATCAGAATCTCTATAAGCTAAATCATGTTTTAAACAAACTTCATCAACTTTATTTATAGGTTTTGACCATTCTTTTGGTGTGTCATCAGGATTTAATCTTTCCTCTAGCTTTGTATTGGGACCACAGAATGAATATTTCTTACCTTTCAGAGTTCTAAGATGAAATTCATTAGGTATTTTAGAAATTACAGATGAAACGATATCACCTCCAGTTGTAGATTTGGATATAAATCTATTCTTTTTAGATCCACAAATTTCACATTTTCCTTTAAGTATTGGTTTATTATTTTTAGTTACAGATTCAATTAAGTTTAAAGTTGAAGTTTTACTTTTACATTTTAGACAATATATTTCCATTTAGTACAGTAAAAAATTCCCATTGCTAATTTAATCGAATATATGATGAACTTCGATTATATCCAGAAATCTGAGCGTATGTGTATTTAGAATTTTTTCTAACAGTGAATGAGAATTTATCTTTAGGAGAATATTCAGAAATGTATGCAGCTATTAATTTAGTTGCGAACATTTCAAGTTCTTCATCGTTAAGGATGTGTGTACATCTGATAATATAAGTATCTCCAATTTTAGTATTTATGGGCTTGTATCCAAGTACAAAATAGGAATGATCAATAGCTAAATCAGCAAGCTTCAGAAGTTGTGCTTCCATTTATTAACGGAAAGATTATATGAAAGCTTTTTCATGACGCTTCGATTTCACATGTTTAGCATGACTAGAGCTTAACATTGTTAAATTGCAAGCTGTACAAGTTTTTGTAGCTCTACGTATTCTATCTATAGGTTGTGATATTATATTTTTAACTATTTGTACAGGATTTTCAAGTTCTAATTGAAATCTATATTTTTCATTGATATTTGTTTTAGATTTATCAATAACTAAATATCCATATTTCTTAGACCATGCTTGTTCACATAACTGTCTAAATTTATTAATATCTTTAAAATCAACGCTTGCTCCAGAATCTCTATACAAATGATCAGTGTCCCCGGGATCTAGATTGAATAATATTAGAAAATTAGAATTTGATCTAATAGTATGTCTAGGTAAATGATAATAATTTTGAGAAATGTATATACAATCGATATTATTATGTCTACTTCTAGTAAAGAATGCACCAGGTGCCGATTGATTCTTATCTGTCATAATATCGTCAAATATTATTAGATTCTTGTCCTGTTTATCAAACTCTTTAGGATCAGGAATATCATTTGAATCTTCATAATATTCACAGGATATATCTCCTTTTTCCTCATCTTCTAAATCATATGCAAGTCCTGCTGCTATAACTTCCGGTTTTTCATCGCGTTCATTAATTATAGAATTATGCATTAGGATTTCTGTTATATCAGACTTTGGTAATTTATTATCAAAGCCAGCTTTTAGTATTTGATATTCTGGTTGATGAAGGGATCTTCCAAATACATATATTTTATTGTAATCTAACATATCTTCCTGAAGTAGCATCCGCATAAGTAAAGCCGTTTTTCCGGAACCCGATTGTCCTATTATTAAGCATCGGAATGACTCCGGAAATATATCTGAATGCTTCTTACTCTTCTTCGATATCCAGTAATACTTCGCTTCCATTTATCTATATAATTTCCACTTAAAAATATTTCAATGAAATATTTACCTATTAAATGAAAGTAGAGTTCGGAAAGCAAAATATACTTGGTTCAAGATTTAGTGGTGGATCAGGATTTACACCTCATAAATTTACAGAACCTCCAGTTGTTATTTGTCAGTTAGTAAGATCAGCTTGATATGGTCAGGATTGGGCTCTGCATATTAACCCGTGTAATATTACAAAAGATAGTTTTCAATATTTTGTAGAAGGTCATTATAAACCTGGAGATCAATGTCATTGGATAGCTATTGGTAATTAGTATATCTTTACCTGCTGTTAAATGTTATCTTAAAACATCTATCATAATAATATCATAATAATAATAAAATAATAAAAATAAAAATAATAATAATATAATAATAATAATACATACAATAAAAATAAAAAAATAAAAAATAAAAAATAAAAATAAATAATAATAATAATAAATAATAATAATAATAATAACTAATAATAAATAATAATAATAAAAATAATAAAAATAATAAAAATAATAAGAAATAATAATTTTAAAATATGTAATAATAATAATAAAAGGTAAAAATATAATAATAATAAATAATAAATAATAATTAATAATAAATAATCATAACTAATAATCAATGTCACTGGATAGCTATTGGTGATTAGTATATCTTTTAAAATCATAACCTTCTGTTATAAGTTATCTTAAAACATCTTTCATAATAATATAATAATAATAATAATAATAATAATGAATAATAATCAATGTCATTGGATAGCTATTGGTGATTAGTATATCTCTCGTCACTAAAACATCTATCACCACCACACATCACAATAACCACCACAGTTTCTACATGACTCAGAGCATCTTCCAACACAGTCACCACCACAGTGTACACATACTCCTTCTTCTGTATCGTTCTTATAGCATTCACATGTGATTATATCCATGTGATTATATCCATTTGATTATACCATTCTTTTCCAATAAATTTTTTTTAGCATTTTCTAATTTAGCATATATAGAATTCGTAAAAGGTACATGGGCAATAAGAATTAAAGTATCGTTAGTAAGTCTATTAAAATCTATTCCATCAAGCAGTATATGTTCGATTATTTTAAAATCATCCTCATCATAATCATCATCTCCATACTTTTTACCCTTCATCAGTGATAATTCAAAGCACAAATTATCGATCAATACGTAAGTATCATCAGTAATGTTACTATATTTAATTCCTCTGCAGAGCGTAGCTTCCAAACATTTTAAAACTGGTGATTTTAGAAACAATGATTTTTCACAAGGTTCCATACCCTCTAATTTTTCTAAAGTTGTATCTAGCACCTTTCTCAAAGCCATATCTTGTAGTCGGTTCATTGTTCCTTTTATTTATTAGAGGATTCTATATATGAAAGAATTTTCTTCAGATGAAGTTTTGTTTTAATATGATCTGAGTAATTGTATAGTGTCATGGTTTTATCACATATTTCACAGTAATACTTTTTAGCAGCATATTTTTTATAAGCTTTTAACTTTGCTTCTTTTCTCTCTTCCTCTGTGTCATACTTTTTAGCTCTTCTAATTAAATCACCTGTTAGAGGATCACTCATTTATTATGTAATTAAATTATTTAAATAAAATTTCAATATCCATATGGTAATGTGTATATTTCATTATCACTTACTCTTACTATACGCCTTTTATTAAACTGAAATCCCCATTGCTTTAATAAATCTTTCGTAAATATCTGACTATTTTTAATAGTAAATTGAGTATATTTAATATCCACACTACCAATACTACCTTTAATAAGATCAACTCTAGCTTGGTGATTCATCTTATTCTCAGTTTCAGCTGTTACTCTGAATCCTTTAACTTTTCCTTTGTATTTTCCATCATCTAATATGTATCCGTAATCTTTTGATTGAGCACAAGCCCAAAATTCAATGTACTTACCTTTTAATTCATCGGTCCATTCTCCTAAGGAATCTCCTATGTACTTCTCAAATATGTACTTATTAGTTTCATCTTCAATATAAACAACGCTATCTGTATCCATGTAACATACATTTTTTCCCAATCTATCAGTCATATCATATAATCTTAATCTAGCCCAAGCTGAAGTAAAACATGCGATGTAAATATTAATATTATAACTTGTTTTTACGAATTGATCTTTAGTTTCATAGGATGCATAAACTGTGTAATCATTTAAGAATGATAGAGACAAGCTTTCTATTTTATCATTCAGTACAATTTGATAGAACTCTAGTTCGTTATCTATATATTTATTTTGTCTATGTTTAGGTACTTGACCAAATTTACCCCATAATGAATTTAAACATATTTTAGCTATAAATCTTAAGCCTGGATTATATTCTAACTTACCTAATTCAATACCCAGTTCCCTGGCTTTTTGTCTGTACTCTTCTTCAGAACAATCAAATTTACTGCTTTCTAGTTTAATTTTCAAGAACTTTTTTATATACCCTTTGAACAAATCATTACTAGCACTCTCAAAATGTTGTACCTCATAAATTTGTTCAATCTTATAGCCTTTTTCTAGAGCTTTTTCAATTTCATTAGTACACCAAATCCCTGTAATAGCTCTTTCATCATCTGTATGAAAGCATTCTCCATTTCTAATATTGTAACATTCACTGCAGTTTTGCTTCATAAATTTTCTAACAGATATACATTCTTTACATCCTTTAACGTTACAATCTGATTTACACTTTACAGGCTTTTGATGAATGCATTTTAAATCTATGTAACCCATACAAGTTCTACATAATCCAAATAATAGTTTATGAGCTTGTTTAGTTTTCTGCTTGTAAGGTAGTACAGGTTGATATAAATTTCGTGGAGGTATAACTTTACAATATATAAAACCAAACCAATTGCAATCATATTTTTGAGGTTTAAGGATTCTAGTAGGATGACCAGTAGGATATTTATCATAATACATAACTGTAGGATACAAACTTACTACATCTATATATCTTCCTTTTTGTTCAGTATTTGCTTTACAATCATGAAGTAGCTTTATCGGTTCACATCTTCCTCCAAAGAAACTATCTCTTATGTTTGGGGGCTCAATTAAATCATATTCACTTAAAGATATGTTTTTCATTTCAGCTTTATTATCAAATTCATGTTCCCAAATAGTTTCTAAATTATATCCAGCTTCTCGTATTGCTTTATCAATTCTGCAAGTTTTTTCATATAATTTATACATATATTCACCTGATACTTTATTCATTGTTAATTCATTGTAACAGTTAGGACATCCGTGAAAGTAGCATCCGTGAAACTGATATATTGTATTATTCTCTGCGCAAAAGCCATCTACTTTTAGTTTCTGAGCGTTATTTACTACAATGCAATGTTCCCCTCCATTACAAGCATGTTTAATATTTATATTCTGCTTTAAAGATTTATGCTTTAGCCATTTTATTGATTTTATTGAGTAATTATCGGTTTCAAGCTCGTTTATAACACCAATAGTATCTTGGGGTAAGAACTCATTTCTAAAAATAGCTTGACAAACAGAAGCTATCGTCATGTACTGAAATGGATCTATTTCGGATATCTGTAGAAATAGTTCCCTTAAACTTAAACAACCCCTTCTTAGTATATCTACATCAGATTTACAGTATTTATACATTTCTTTCTTAAAGTCAAAGGTCTGATCTTTTTCATACCATTTATCAAACACCTCTTTATCTTTCTTAACCATTTGTTCATAACCATAGTATTTCTTATCAGGGTATTTTCCAATGTAGTTTTGATTTTCTTCTTTATTAAATTCATGTGGAAAGTATCCCTTAGCCAATTCTACTAATCCAAAGGTTTCAGGAAAATCTCTCAAAGGTTGCATTGTAAAGGATAAGCTATAACCTCTTTTCACCTCAAGTTGCAGTATTTTTTGTCCGTTATATATTACATTTGGTTTTGCAACTTGTGTATGAGATATGAGCCATTCTTGTACAAACTGAAAATCGTAACCTTTTCCATAGTGAGCTATAACAGTATAATCTTTATGCTTTTTAGTAAATACCCATGTACAAAAATCATTGGCGTTATGAAATACATACTCATCTCCGTTAAAATACTGAGCTATACAGTAATTAACTATATGTTTTCCATTACTATCTAAAGTAGTTTCGAAATCATAAAATATGTACTTTTGGCTAGGTTCCCTTAATTTCTTTCTTTGCATAAAACATTTATGTTCCCCAATATACCACTTTTTACAGTTTGAACAGAACTTTTCTCCACATTTATGATCCTCAGGTTTTCTATCTTTAACTTTGAAAAATTTATAGCAATTTTGACATACGTATGAATGCTCAATGCATTTTTTATTTTTGATATGATTTTCGTAACATGATTGACTATAAAATACCTTTCCACATGCTTGGCATTTAATTCTATTTTCTTTATTACATTGAGTAGGATTTTTACACGCCTCACATTTCAGTTTTTCAGCTGCTTCCCATTTTCTAGCATTTGTTCCTAGAAACGCTGGAAGTTTAGATATTACACTGTAGTGATTATTATTTAAAATTAAATAAATTTTTGTTGGTTTGGATAAACCTGCGTATATCTGTCTAGTGTCCATACTGTATATTTGCACTTCTATATCTAGTTTTTCTTCTATTATCTTTATATCACTAAAATCATTTCCTGATTCCTTAATAGAGATAGAATATATTCTGTGAAAAGCTTGAGCTAATACTGTTTGTAACTTTTTTTCACCTCCTTGACGTAAATATTTTACTTCATTGTCTGAAAATATACCTTCATTGATTTTGGTATGGATACCTTGTCTCCGGAAATTTATATTTCTTATTTCCTCAACAGTTAACTTATCTTTAAAAACTTCCTGTAGTTTATCTAGATTATAAGTTAAACCAACTAATATTGCTCTTACTAAGCATATTGTGTCAGTGTTCTTGATTTGAACTATACAATGTTTATCGTCGAGATTAGATATAACATTCGGTCTTCCAGTTCCTTGAGGTAGTTCAATTGCAGTTAATTTAAAAGTTAATTCTTCAATATTCATATCATAGTAAGCTATAAAGTAATTGGTCCATTCTGTAAGATTATTGGATACTTCATCTTTTGATAGTAAACATGTATGGGGTTCCTTGCCTGAAGGTGTTTGAATACTAACTTGAATTCTACTGTTTTTGGGTAAATGCTCTGTCATCTTTGCAACTAATTCAATTATTATTTTGTGTATATTGAACAAATTAGCTGTACCAGACACTTTCCAATGGGTTAGTGTTGTTCTGTACATTTCATTGTAGTATTCATATACTTTGCGTATAGAAAATTCATCATCGGAATCTTCAGTTTTAAACAGAGGTTTTAAGAAATGATACTTATCATCAGGTTCTTCATCAGTTTTAAATTTTCTGTTGACTATCTTAGAAAATATTGTTTTGTATTTATTGTGAAGATCTTGTTCTGTGTCAAAGGGCTTTATATATCTTCGCTTTGCAGCAGCTTGTTTAACTATGGGAGTAAATATTTTACGATAGTCTTTAGTGTATGATTTCCATTCTTTGTCCGTTAATTTACGGGCTAAAATTATTTCCACTTGATTACGATCTAACTGTAAATTAGAAAATGGTTTTAGTTTATGAAACTCTTCATTTGTTAGTACCATTTATAGTACACAAAATTATATGAAAGAAAAAATCTAGTACGCAAAATTACATTCACTCAAATATTAATGAGCAACGTAAAGTAGTCCTATAATATTTGGGTCGATTTAAAAATTAATTTTTTCAAGATATTTGCTCGCGAGAAAAAATAAGGGTCAACTAGGCTCTAAAAATTGAGCCTTTAGTAGATACATGGTACATTCAGGGGAGAAACTCTTAAAATCCTAATTTGAGTGAGCGTGGTGAGCGAAAATTAGGATTTTAAGAGTTTGTGTACTGAAGGTACCATGTATCTACTATTTAATATATTATTTAAAATGGAAATACTATTACTGTAATACTGAAAAATTCCGGCATATAGCTCCTACCCGGCCTCTCGTCGTCGGTTACCATTATTCCGCCGTGCTATGATTGGACCGTGCTCGGCCGATGTTGCACCATTACCTTAAGATTGGTTCCAAGGTCTCTAGAAAAAACCTCTGTAGCAACTGCTCCAAAGTATAACCACCTGGACACTGACTTGTTGCATAACCTTGTGTTGGGCGTGCTAAATTCACCCCACCCTGATCACGGTTTCCTTAAAACAGAGCTCTGTACAAAGTTGTTGTTCTGTTGTAACATGAAAAGTTATTTTTATACTTGAGTATTGTTTGTCAGAACTTCTAGCAGCAAATTCCTAGTATTGATTTCAGAATTTTGGTTCGAAAGTTCGAAAACTACTTCCAGCACAATTGTTAAATTACCAGCATAGTTGATCAACTGTGTAGTTGTTCCCGAGAGCTGTAGGCCTACAGGCCCGTGTGTGCAATATTTCCCCAAAGACTCCCCCAAGTCCATTAACCATGTATTGTTGCTCAGCGGAGTCTACGAAGTTGCCTTGGATTTTTTAAAACCCGATGATAATAATGATAAGATCCGGCCACTAGATGTTCTCCTTAGTGTTACATTGTTCATGACCATGTATATATTTTTACATAACACTATTAGTGAATCGCAACAAAGATGGTGCCTGGGCCTAATGATTTGTGCTCTTGTCGTTCTAATAGTTCATGTAAATCCCGGAATTCTTGACCATTTGTAAATACCAGGCTCTCAAGCATGGTCGATCCTTATCATGGAATTAATAGAAACTATCAATAGTGATTGACAGTTTGTTGCATAAGTTTCGTATGTTCGACTTTTCGGCTAGCTTTTGGTTATTTCTCGACCACAAAAGTTTTTATAGATTTGCAATTGTTAAATATATACTACAACAGATAAACTGTATCATTATTTTTCTTAGTAAATACAAAATTTTTTAATTTAGGGAATGGTTAACAATTGTGAGTATCGAATAGTACATTATTTAATTAAGCCGTCCAATACAGCACATGACTGAAGTTTCATATAGTCTTACATCTGTCTGTGCCCTAGAAATTGCACCAAAAATTGTCATTTTTCATCATTCGTTTTTCAAATTACAATTTCACTTCCGTTAGAGTCCAATCATTCGAGTATGTCTCCAAATGCCTACCAAAGAGGCGTCCATTCTGGAATTGTATTTCCCTTACAGGATTCTTATTTGGTTTTATGACCTTTGTGTTAATTGAATAATTGGGCTGTCAGTATAACGACTTAATACTACTTTGAAAACTATTGCAAGAATTAAAAAGAGAGGAATGGACATGAACCCACTAGCAAATTGGACGCGTGAATCCACTTTGATGTGTCCATTGTTTAAACTGCATCGTAATCTTTACTGCCCAAGAATGATCACATGTTTCTTTTGCGGATGGTATATGAATTCGAGATGTCATAGTCTCAGTGGTTATCTTGGATTGTTTTATAATTTACAAGCTGTGATCGATTTGGAAAGCTCGCCGATGCCTGAGAAGTAGTTAGTAACACTTGAAAACATCGCCCTTCAAACAACTTTGAGAACGAGTTACTAGACTAAAAGTGACTTGAACTGATTTTGATCAGCTTTACCGCTTAATGTATACTAGTTCGATTGTAAACCAAGGGGGAACCTTGAAAAATAAAATAAATAATCAAGTCTAAGACAAATTTCGACACATGAGATAAAATAAAATAAACTACAATTATCGATAAAATTCCAAACGGAGGCATTTTATCAGAAACTCCGAATGAAACACGGATTTAAATCTTAAGTAAATGCACAATTATACACTTAAATGCATTTTGAAGGTCATATACACTAGAAATTTGAACTAAGGAAAGGTTGACTGACGAAATGCAGAACCGAAGGTTCTAGGGTTCAGATTGTTTACGGTTCAGAACATCATCTAATTTGCGTGTGGACAGCACAATTTCGATTAATTTCTAGTATCTCTCCTCCAATCTTTAGGACTAATATCGGGAGGCGAGATCATATTGGCTGGGAGATAGGAAATTAATGGCAAATGTCAATTTGTGCAACGCTAAGAAACGGCAATAATCTCTCTCTACAGACCTCGCTCAAGGAATGGAAAAATATGCCTCCAATGAGGAAGGAAAAAACTATTATCTACTGTAGAGTTAAATTTACGCAGATAAGCACTAGCAGATTGGCCATAGAACAGTTAGATGGACCACTGTCTGGACCATAAACTTCAAGAAGCACGACGACTGAACAACTCCTTCAAGGTAGAGGAGGAATATTGAGGGCGTGAAGGGATGGAAAGAATAATAATCGGTCCACTCCCACGAAACAATTTGACTGCCAAATAGCCCGTTATGGGCGAAAAAGACTCCTTTGACTATCCCTGAACTACGTAGGGAACAACTGGCTTCCAGTTCTTATCGTAATGTCAGTAGAAGATGTGGTTTTCTGCCTACATGATACCTGATGCTTATGACAATTTATCATCTGATAATAGAGAATTGTCTCGTCAAGGGCAATCTGTTCTAATGTTCCCTAATCCAGAACTCTTTACAATGAGCCTATAGATATCTGGACTAGTCATCAATTTAGCACACAAATTCAAATATACTAATTAAAGTAATATGTTAATTAAATTTAGAAATTCAGTAGCAGCAATATGTTATTATAAGATTCCCATGCAGGTGATAATCTTTCCACAACCAGAATCTAATTACAGCCCGTAGCTCCTCCACGCTAGTAGACCCAACTAAATCCACTCAAAGAAGTCCCACCATAGGCTGTAAAATCCGGTATAACATTGTTTTCTTGTCGCCAGACAGCTGTTTATGCAGTGCTAAATGCAGTTACTTTAGCGATTATCTGAGTGCACAAGGCTAAATTAAATGCAATATTTTAAATAAACGCGCAATTGCTGCAAATCTTAACGTTTTCCCAATGAATACCAATAAAAGTCTCTCAAACATAAATATATAACATGTACAATAAAAGTCTCTGTGTTAAAATTAAACAGTTCAGTAATATCGCAATGTTATGCGAAGCTTTATTATACGATGTACGACTTCATTAAGGCTATTAACTCTTACTATAATATACAGAGGCCTAATAGA
Organism: Enchytraeus crypticus; assembly: GCA_905160935.1. Classification (NCBI taxonomy): domain Eukaryota; kingdom Metazoa; phylum Annelida; class Clitellata; order Enchytraeida; family Enchytraeidae; genus Enchytraeus; species Enchytraeus crypticus. Next base: position 1,568,065 of record CAJHZI010000741.1, on the reverse strand, counting down.
GTTCGCAACAAATTGATCAATACGATAAGCACGTAACGAATTCCTTGTAATAACTGATTTAGCCTGTTCATTTAAGAAAATAGACGATGAAAATTAACAATGATTCAATAGCATAACCAATAATTTTTTTGAGTCTACGAAAAACTTAATCATTCAGCCTATAATACGATGATCCATTAATTGCATGAACATCATCAAAAACATGAGAGTGCCATTGTCGTTCATGACGAAATCGAGCACTATGACACCAAATCTAAACCAATGAGCAAATCGGGATCCAAAACGGCGCAAGTGTAGTGGTACGGTGTTGATATATATGTTCAATCACATTTCCAGGGGATTGAATATTTAGGATAGGAGGCTATTTGCCTCATTCTGGGAAGAAGAAGGTTATGATAATAATTCGTGATCTAACTAAATAGCCTAGCAAGAGACACTATTGAGCGTTTAAATTTAATGTAATTTATTAACTTGAATGAAATCCAACAATCACGAATGAGTTCTGACGCCTTTCAATATACACATTAGGTCTAATTACAGAAACGTTATTTTAACCGAATGTTCCTTTAAAACGGAAGCCCTTAAACACTTGTCAAATAATTTCGACTTGCCTCATTAAAGTTGCAGTCCCTAACTTTTAAAGTTGCAGTCCTTAACATTTCGAAACTAAGGTTTATTCTGAACTGTCGATCCATTTATGCATTGATTTAACTCCTCTGTTTATATACCTTTCTCGTAAGATTTTATTTAGTTACGTAATCCTTAAAATGGTAATGCTAAACTATCAATTAAAGATGTCTTCTGGTAATACCCTTGAGTATTTCTGAAGGTGATTAATAAAGATTGGCTGTTTTCCTGAATAAAGGTAAGTTAGAGGTTACGAAGCTAGAGGTCACTTAAGGTTAGCATAGTTAGAAGTCGGTTGAAAGTTAACCAAGTTTAAGGTCGGTTGAAAGTTAACAAAGCTAAAGGTCAGTTGAAGGTTTAAGCAAAAAATTCTTGAATGTATGCAAAGATTATCAAATATAGGTAAGAGTCGTGAAAGTATAAGGTAATACATGACTAGATAATAATTGCAAATTGGTTTGTTATATCTTATCACTAATTATATCTTATCACTAATTATAACTTATCTAATTATACCGTATCACTACACCCCACAGACTACATAAAATTTGTAAAGACATCAATCAAAAATAATGGTCGTTTTAAAAATTTGAGTTAGACTGCAAATCATTAAAAATTACTATAAATAACTGAATTACTTTAAGCGCTAATCAGTACATAGGCCTAATGCCTTTTACAAAATTCTACAAAGCACATCTATGATAAACTACGATGCAAATGTCGTATCGTTGGTACAGTTTAACGTCGGTCTCAGAAGATGACGATGATGTTGTTTGAGGAAACTAGTCGTAGATATCAGGTACGTGATCTGCTGTCATTGTAGCCAGATAGCCGCTAACAATGTGAGAGACTGTGAAAACACACTTGACGCGAGAGACTTTCTTCATTTAATATTAATTAACTTTATTTTTACAGTTCTTATCTAAATTACGTTAAATCATTTACACTTGCAAATACATGAAACTAGCTTTCATAACTGCCCGGCCCAGTTCACAATGGTGTTCGCTGTGTATCTCTGCATGGGACGCGTCTTTTCCCGAAGGCACCATCGTTATCTGAGCCCAAAGGCTTCGCCTTCTAAACGCAGCAGAACTGCAACGAATTATTACATCGCTTTGTCTGTACAAGTGAGCGCGCAGAGCAAGACTGCATTACAACAGTAGTAGTCATCGGACTTATTCTGAGGAGGTAGATTCACATCCTGTCACATACGCTATTTTTCAGCTGCTGGTAGTTCTGTTGTCAGCCGTTTATAAAACAGGATAAATTTTTATCCACGTCCCCTGATTTTCGATGTCTTGCGGCATCCCAGCTTTCCAGGCTAGATTATCCATGGACACTGGCGGTATCCAACGGTGTTCCTCGCATGATACTCAGAATTCATATTCCCGCTCCCTCTCGTCCATGTCAGCTAGTGATAAGAAACGGGCAAGATGACAACTGTCATCTGCATACTAGAGCTCCAACATTCTATTCCTCTCATCAAACGCAGCCTAAGTGGAGATACCTTCTGTTGAACCGATGTCTACAGAGAACCAGAGGTCCCACTTTCGAATCCATGCATTCGACTCAGCCGGAGACTACATTATTAGCACGAAATACCAGTTCAGTTTCCGATTGGACTCTATCCGATATTTATAACGAGATTCGATCCTCTAGCAGGACAGTGCGATGAGTAACCCAATAATTCCCAGATGTCCGAAGCTGCATCCACTTCCCCCGAAGAACGGCGCAAAGAAAGAATCCAAACTGCAAGCGCCGGTATCGTAGGCACTCAAGTAGAGAACCATGCCTAAATGATATCGCTCCTAGATACGCAATTCATGTGTATATTCCGTAGACTCAGATCATGTGTGATCGTAATTATCAACTCAAAGTACCACATAACAATAAAAGTGCTTCGACTCTATAACGATGGATCCGCTCAAACATATTTTTGGACCCAAATTCTGATTTATGCACAGTATCTCCGGAACGCCTGCCGATCATATCGTAGTATTTCTAGTATTTCTGAAACAGAGTCGATTTAACCATGAGTTAAATCGCAGGGGTCGTACTTTGGAAGACAGATAGTCCCTGGAAGTGAGAAGATATCTAGCTTAATCACCTATGACCTAGTTCTTATTTACTCAATGTTGTTTACTTTAAGCTACTCGGTTGGCCCATGCGAGAGGTAACTCTAATTGATAAATTACTAACCCTATCCCGATTGTATTGGAATAATAACTCAACTGTTGATAACTGCTGTTTACTTGTTAAGTTACTGATTGATTCTCTCGACTAATGTCGATAGCGATGTCGGTAGAGCACTCGGTTTCAGATCAGCATCCGCGGAGTTCGAATCCCATGCTCGGCCGTTACTGATAATAGATCCTACGTGAAGAAACTGTCGCTAACACTAGTTATATCTTTATCCTGTTTCTAAAATATGCAGGATGCTTTATTTAACAATTGAACAATCCGTACATAGGAATTATTGAGAACAACTAAGACTAAACAAACCACCCTGTTTAAATATATAATAATAAGCATAGACACGGTTAAAATGCTACTATAATTAAACAGTAAACCGAAACCAACGAAACTGGCTTAGTAATGACTTACTTCCCTTTAGTTAAAGAAGTATTAGCTAAGCTTTACAATACCCGGTCGTAGTGGATTCCCACCTCGGACTATAGCTGGGCCAACTGGACGGAGTCTGGACTAACTAATTTCTGACTTTTACTTAACTAACTTTTCCGGTCTTTAATCCAGCTCTTTATATAGTAAGCTAATCGCATTCATAAGATTAATCATTACTATAAGCTTATTAACCAAATCATGTAGTGAAGTCCCATTATGACATAATAAATATCAGTAATATTTCACAAACTTGGCTATAATTCATAACTAAAGTTCGTTACATAAACTCGGCCATAAAACAGAAATTACTTCTTAAGATTAATTGGTAAGCAAACTCGGTTGCTACAAGATTAATGAAGACTTATGCCGAACTGATTTCACAGCTCTCCTATATTAATATATCAACATATCAGTAATATTTCTTCATACTTGAGATATTAGAGTTCTGCTTCATGATAAATGATTAACTATGAATCTTTCCTTACGATAAACGATTACATCATAAACCGGCCTAGTGATTGACAGGTTCAGCTTTGAGAATACCAGTTTTGTTACATCAGTTCTTGTAGAGAATTATTAGTAGTAATCTGTCTTAGTCGTGACTGCCAGATGTATAGATTGCCTGTCTTATATATTAATTGCCACTTCCTATGCCAGGAAACTTATAAATGACAATGGCCTTGAGTACAAACCTACATTTGTCCATCAAAGTCATTTGTTAGACCATACACTATATTTCCACCGAATATTCCTCCACTACATCACAGGCCTGTGTATCTGTTAATCACCACCGGTTAAATGTTCGCCGATTCTACATCAATAACTTACAACATAGTTCACTGACTGTCTGAGCTCTGCTAGGATGCATATAGTCTAGGAGAACCGAGTACCCAGGTTCTCCACCATGACGTATATAATGTTTTGTATGGTATTTCTATGTGTGTTCTACTCGTTTAGCTAGCGACTAATGAGGTACGGTAATGCTTGGGTCTTCCGCTTCAGGCCTTTGAGCCATTGGTGTTTCCTAAGATAGCTAGCTAGATAATAACATGAACACGGTACTTTAATATGATATGAAGTGATTTCTGTTATACTATGTTACAGGTAAAATGCACAATTATATGTTGCTTAATTTACTGAGTTAACCAAAGCTGAATATCGCAATATCTGGACAACGCCCTCCTGACGACAACGTTCTGTTATCTGCTGCTTGAACTAAGGTGAATCTGCACCTTTGCTAGTAACGGAGTAACTGTTTCCGGTTCCGTTTTCATGTAGACGGACTAATGCAGCTAAACGAATGTATCAACATTCCGGTTCCGGTTTTAGTATATACACAGACTAATAACGGATATATCGGCATTTACAATCAGCAACAACAATAATATCTATATACTATAATTCTCAGTGCTGTCGATTCTTTTCAAATTTTACAACCTGCGATTGGTTTTTGTGAAGTCCGCCCTTGTCTGAGAAGTAGATTGTAACACTTGGAAACATGGCCATTCCACCCAACTTTCCTCTATTGCTCTGGTATTTCATTTCTTTTGTGCGAAAAATGAGATGATTGTTATCTTATCGAAATAGTAATATTTGAGTTCAGAATTTGATGTGAGCTAGGAATAGTAATCGAAAATATGATACTTTGAATAATAAATTTCAAAGAATTGAAATTTCTAGTCATTTTGCTACCCTCAGGTGTACCACCAATATGAATTTTCTGCTTCCGCGGGAACTATCAAGGACGAATCTAACAGTGCTGAGTCTGATTATAGTTGCGGTTGACTGGATGAGAAGCAGAACTTTCTCAGATGAATTTGGTTCACTATGTATAGAGAGCCACGACAAAAAATTATTCCCAATGCTGGATGAAGCCTGTATGGAACTTCATCCACCACTTCATCATTACTCTCCTCAACTACTTCAAGGATTGTTCTTTGGATTGTTCCTCACTATCTCCAGCTTCTGAAGTCCCTTCATCGTAGCGCTTGTAGACAAGATCAAACCGTATCGCAATTTGATACTGATTTCTTACGGCACGTAGTTCTCTTTGTTGTTCCAATATCGAATAATAAGTATGGCCTATCTTCTATTTGCGTTACATTATTAATAGGTTAATGGCTAGATATAGCTTAAGTAAGAGACTAATGCGTACAGTCGATCATACCGCAAGAACTGGGACTTCTTCTCTTTTCTAGAATGTGTCCCCAAAATTATCTATGAATTGTTTCTCTCCTCTTCGGTAGTCAACAGGATTCGAAATGATAAATAGTACTCATCCCGTAGAAATTGTCATTAAAACCTAACTTAATGTAAAGTACCGTTCTGAACATTTAAGGAATGTTTGCCCACTAGATTTTAAAGCCAAATCTCGTTCCTGTCTCCCGCATATAACTTAATTTGGTCCCCTTTATCAGGAATAGAAACTAGGTTCGGTTCAGATAAATTATAATCTATCTGAAATATAAAACCATACATTAAAATATTTATTACAGACAGAGGTGTTGAGAGAGTGGCGCACCCGTAAGCAATAGGAGCCCAACATAACATGTCAGCCACCTCAAAACTGTGTTTGCTTCTACTACAATGTCTCCATCTTGTTGTTGATATCCTAGTTGTAGCTGGCCAATTTCCTCCTGTTCTGCAACCTGGAGGATCTTAGCAGCCGCGACAGAAAAACCTCATAATGTTCTATTGACCCATTCTATTATAGTCTCGAAATCAGGTGATACTGCTGAAACAGAGTCGGTTTAACCATGAATTAAACCGCGGAGATCGTACTTTGGAAGACAGATAGTCCCTGCGAGCGAGGAGATATATAGCTTAATCACTAATGACCTAGATCTTATTTACTCAAATGTTGTTTACTTTAAGCTACTTGGTTGGTATATGCGAGAGGTAACTCTAATTTATAAATACTAGCTCTATACCACTTGTATTGTATAATAACTAATCTGTTAATGATAATTGTTTACTTGGTAATGAACTGATTGATTCCCTTGGCTAGTGCCAGTGGCGATGTCGGTAGGACAGTCGGCCTCGGATCAGCATATGCGGGTTTCGAATTCGCTCGACCTCAGATCAATATATGCAAGGGTCAAATCCCGTGTTCAGCCGTTACAGACAATAGTTCATGAGTGAAGAAGCCGTCGCTAATATTAGCTATAGCTTTATCAAGATAACTACTGTTTCTAAAATATGCCGGACGCTTTATTTAACAACTGAATAGTCCGTACATTTGACATATTTAGAATGGCGATCACGCAAACCACACTATTCAAATATGTCACGCTCACGATTAAGACATTACTATAATTAAATATTAAATCGAAACAAATGAACAAACGAAACTGGATAAGTGAATGACTTACTTCTCTTAATTAAAGAAGTATCAGCTAAGCTTCACAATACCCGGTCGTAGTGGATCTCCTCAGAGTTTTCAATCTGACTTCAGTTGAACTAACTGAACGGAGTCCGGACTAACTAACTCTGACTTTAACTTACTAACTAACTCGGGCTTTAATCAAGCTCTTTATATAGTAAACTAGTCACTTACGTATTATTAGTATTAAGCACATAAACCAAATCATGTAGTTAATCCACATTATGACATTAATAAATAACAGTAATGTTTCATTAAAACTTTATACACAAACTTGACCATAAGCCATAACTAAAGTTTGTTACATGTACTCTGCCATAAAGCAGAAATCACTCCAAAAGATTAATTGATAAACAAACTTGGTTGCTGAATAATGAAGACTGATGAGAAGACTGATGAACTGATTTCACAACTATCCCAAATTAACACATAAACATATTAACCATATATTCTTTGTCCTTGAGATACCAGAGTCTTGCTTCATGATAAATGATTGACTATAAATTTTTCTTTTTTATAAATGATTCCATCATCAAATTTATTAGTGATTGATAGCTTCAGCCTTGAGATAAAAGTTTTGTTACATTATTTCTTGTAGAGAATTATTAGTAGTAATCTGTCTTAGTTGTAGTCGCCTTATGTATAAATTGCGTATCTTATATATTAATTGCCACTTCATATGCTAGAAAACTTATAATGACAATGGCCTTGAGTCCAAGACTACATATGTTCATCAGACAGTGATACACTACACTGCTATATTGACCAACTCTATTGTTGTCTCGAAATCAAGCGTTACTGCTATATTGACCAACTCTATTGTTGTCTCGAAATCAAGCGTTACTGCTATATTGACCAACTCTATTGTTGTCACGAAATCAAGCGTTACTGCTATATTGACCAACTCTATTGTTGTCTCGAAATCAAGCGTTACTGCAATATTGACCAACTCTATTGTTGTCTCGAAATCAAGCGTTACTGCTATACTGACCCATTCCATTGTTGTCTCGAAATCAAGCGTTACTGCTATACTGACCCATTCTATTGTTGTCTCAAGATCAAGCGATACTGCTATACTGACCCATTCTATTGTTGTCTCAAGATCAAGCGATACTGCTATACTGACCCATTCTATTGTTGTCTCAAGATCAAGTGATACTGCTATACTGACCCATTCTATTGTTGTCTCAAGATCAAGTGATACTGCTACATTGACCCATTCTATTGTTATCTCAAGATCAAGTGATACTGCTACATTGACCCATTCTATTGTTATCTCAAGATCAAGTGATACTGCTACATTGACCCATTCTATTGTTGTCTCAAGATCAAGTGATACTGCTATACTGACCCATTCTATTGTTGTCTCAAGATCAAGTGATACTGCTATACTGACCCATTCTATTGTTGTCTCAAGATCAAGTGATACTGCTATACTGACCCATTCTATTGTTGTCTCAAGATCAAGTGATACTGCTACATTGACTTCTATTGTTATCTCGAAGTCAAGAAAATGCTGACTGATATTGACCCATTCTATTGTTGTTTTGAAATCAAGTGATACCGAGTCTGACAAACGTCTTAGTCCTATAAGGACCTCGTTGAAAGTGGAGCCCTGTTCCAGGACGATTTAGCCGCAGACTGCGAAGATCACGTGCTGTGTGTAATCCATTGTTCGAATTTTTAAAGAGGTTAGCGTGATTTGGCGAAAGTGGTGTTGCAAGTAGTATTGCTAGTATTGCTGCTGAATCATGTCTTAGAGTAGGGCAGAACTCTTGTTCCAGGAATTCTTAGAAGAAGTCTTTGCTAAAAGGAGGGGCAATTAGTGCTGGCCACTAGTGATTAATTAATCAATTTTCTGATTGATTGATTGATCGCTAGGAATATGACAAGACCGATGCCTATGTGGTACGTCAAGGAATCTGGAAAGTTCGAGCAGATCTCGAAGGATCATCCCAGTGTGGAGGTCGTCAGAGTACCGGGAGGGTAAGTACCAGTGGAATGTTGGAAACGTCTCTAAGACATATCACACGTAAGAAAATGTTAACGATCTAAATCTGATGAGACAATAATAAAATAGAATACTGTATTATAGATACTAACACTGTAGGTATTATGTTTAACGCCATGATTCAGAATTACGCATAACAATTTGACACACTCGGGCTACCGTCACAAAGATAATTTCATTCTTGTTACAACTTATTTAAACATTAGCTTAACATATGGTTAACAACAGGTTAACAAAATATCATTTGTACGAGATTGGAACAGGTAAGGAGTGTCAAATATTTTGATCATACTATAACATATGATGAGAAATGTTAGATGAAAATATACAGTATAGGATTGCAAAAGAGGCCTTTGGTAATAGGAAATAATTGTTAATAAAAAGTCTAAAGAAAGTTACAAAGATAAAGATAGCGAAAACGTTGATTTTGATCACGCTAATACATGGATGGGAAACATGGATCTTAAGGAAGGCTGACATCATGAAACTAGAGGCATTGGAAATGTAATGTGGATATGGAGAAGAATAAGAATGGGAAGGATTAGCTGGACTAAAAAGGTTTCAAATAAGGAAGTTCAGGAGAGAGTGGTACAGATAGACTGTTGATAAATGCATTAAGAAATAGGAAGAAGAGCTGGATAGGACATATTCAAAGGGGAAAAGTCTACTAATGGAAGGAAATAGAGGCAGAGGCATTGTGATATATTAGATTAATTTAATCCCTTCGATTGATTAATGCACTTGTAATATTAGATTTGCTAATCCATATTTTGATTGAATGAATGATTGATTGATTGATTGATCTCTATGGCTCTCAGGAGTACCTCACCCCCCTGCCTCAAGGTCCACTCTAAGACGTTTGGCACGGTGGATAAAGTAGGTCAGGAATATCTGAGGCTTACTCTGCCTGTCAAATTCCACGATCAGTTCATCCCTGCCAGGTACTAAATAAAAATAAATTAAAAAATAAAAATTAGTATCACAGAGGTGCGGACTTAGGAGATAGCCGGACTCTGGAATGAGTGTGCTAGTGACGTAGTGGAGCTGCGAGTAGCGCCGCAGTAGCGCTGAAAACACAGAAATCATCATCACATGGCTACAAGTCTCTTCACTGCCATATCTGCGTCAGTTGCCTCTCAAGATCATGTGCAGTAGTCGGTAGGTTCATTCTCAATTTACCCCAACTAATTCGGGCAATATTCCCGAACCTGCTCGGGTAAAGTAGTAGTAACAATCGCACTTGGCGTCTCTGGATTTATTTGTGGTTGTGGCGGTAAAAAAATTTTAAGTCTAGTTTAATTGTGTCACTTCACTACTTTCACTAGAAGCTTTGTCAGTGCTATTTTTAATTTAAAATTTATCGGATCTACGAATTTAAAAAATATAAAGCGTACTCCTACCTTATATTCTGCAGACCAATGAAGATGAAGACCAATGATGCAGACCAATAAAGACCAATTCGAAACTAAATAATTTTTGATATTTGAAGTAGACCTACAATCCCTAATCAAGCCTAATGACGCATCAGCTGTAACAGTTTTTAAAATCAAGTCAAAATCTAAAACTTTTATGTTTATGATTTTCAGCTATGTCCGTATAAAGCGGGACTTTTCTGATTTATATTTTAATCCTTTAGTTTTCTTGACATGAGAAAGTTTAGATGTCCTACTAGGGAAGATCTACCGACCGGCTGTAACGTTCCTATTTGAAAACCGTTATATCGAGTTTCAAATACCGTGAGTTAAAGGTAATTATTGTCGAATGGAGGAGCTCAAGGCCAGCAGCGCTGATCTGGTGTTCTGCTGCTGCTATGGGCCTTCAGTTTAAATTACCGCATTGTCCATTCACTCAGAGAAAGTCTTATAGAGTAGTGCAAAAAATGAAACCAGCGGTTGGCGGAGAATTGAAAAACGTCGAGTTGTTTTAAACTTATTGACAATTCTGAAGATTTCACACCTAAGTAGTATCACTTTACGTGTATATAACGGACAATCCATGTAGGCCGTTGTAATTTATTTGTTTTATACATTTTAATAGAATTTTTTATTTTTTATTTTTTTATTTTATTTTACATTCACTGTAATTCAACTTATCATTTATTTTCTCCTATTTGCAATAAAATTAAATGTGTTAATTATTTTTCAGGGAGAAGCAGCTGATGCTGGAGCGAAGGATGAACGCCCTGAACGCCGAGCAGCAGATGGCCATGCGCCACGAAGACGGTTGGTATTAGTTAGATGATGTTAGTATTTAAGACATAATTAATTGTCTATTAAATCATTTAGTATGTTGAACTTAGGCCTAATTGTTCCTCGTTATCGGAATATTTGTAAACAATATTCTTAGCAAACGAATTTTATTTACATATATTTATTTCACAGAAATATAACCACAGATTTAACCATCTAATTAGACACATCCCCTACGTTAGTTAACTTAGCTGCCATAACGGTAATTTAGTATTTCTTCTCGTAACTGACAACACGAATCGTAGCTAATAGTATCATCGTTAGAATCTCTCTCTCTCTCTCTCTCTCTCTCTCTATCTATCTATCTATCTATCTATCTATCTATCTATCTATCTATCTATCTATCTATCTATCTATCTATCTATCTACCTATCTACCTATCTACCTATCTACCTATCTACCTATCTACCTATCTACCTATCTATCTATCTATCTATCTATCTATCTATCTATCTATCTATCTATCTATCTATCTATCTATCTCTTTCACATCACTTACTGAGTTGCTAATAACAGAAGTTGCTAAGTCTCTAATGCCCGATTTTTTCCTAAAATAGTAATAACAATTGCATGACAATAGTAATAACATTACCAACATCTTAGTTCAGTAACTACTACTTGGGAAAACTAGTTTGTGCGCCTACAATCGTGAGGCATGAGTTCAAATTTCACCTGACCAGTCTGCAGAGTCTGAAATGTGAAACTATTTGCAGCTGTGTAGCAAATAAACACCAGGATCCATTCTTCTTCCAGAAATCCTTGTCATCAGTTAATCAAGTCTTCTGCCTTCTAGGCCGGGAACTGGTGCTACTATCAGATTGTTCATACTTATCTGTTCCTAACTGCATTGAGTGATTTAATATAATTTCTGAATTTTGCAATGAATAAAATAATATTAATTATTTTATTCATTCATTATCCTGAGTATTCACTAAATCATTCACTTCTTAATTACTTCTTATTCATTGTTTCTCAGGTCACGAGAAGAGAGGGTTATTTAAGAAGAAGCCGCTAAATCCAAAACTAATGCGAACCATGGATGACAGTGGGATAGCAAACGCCGGGGGTCAAGTGGGGGCCCCTAAGGGATTCATGGGGGGCGGCCTCAGGCGTCAGACCAGCGACACAAATCTGGCCGCCCAAGGGGGCGACTACAGGAGAATGGGGCCGAAGGCCCTCATGGATAAATTTAGTGCTTTGAGCAGTGGGGTGGGGGGTCCCATGAGTGACAGGCAGAGACATCTGTCAGGTGAGATAGTTAGAAAGTTCATCAATCAATTCTTAAGTATATGAAGGAAATCCAATGATATAATCATTTGAATAATTGATTTAATCATTTGAAACTTTGATTTAACCATTTGAATAATTGATTTATTCGTTTGAATCATTGATTTATTCATTTGAATCATTGATTTATTCATTTATTCATTTGAATCATTGATTTAAGCAATTCATCATCTAGTCATTTTCGTGTATATAGGTAGTAATAACGTACGTAAGACCAATGTTTGAAGCCTTTTTATGTTAGTCATTGCCAATAAGTAGTCCGCGCGGCAAAAGTTGTATTTAATTAAAAACTTTCATTCCTGTACCAATTAATAATAATCATCTCTAACACAAGACGGCCTGCAAACAATGTAGGCCTACCGATTTTATAGCTGAATGGATAGCACTATTGCCTGAGAAGATGTAAACCGTCGCTTCGAATCTCAGCAGGACCGTCTTTGACAGTGTGTCTTGTAACACGGAAACAGACGTTAAACTTAGCATAACTGCTTTACAATATGCAATGGAGAGAAGAGTCGGATCCTAAACAGTTACAACCTGCCTGTTTTCAAAGATGATCAAGACGTATAGTATCTATTGTGGGAAAATATATTTTAAAATTCACCGCAAAAATTTCAACGAGATGTGTAACAGCGAATACCAACAGGTAAAACGTTCCATATTGTGGGATCTATGTTGCTATAAACGATAGGAGTAGTAAATGAAAAAGTGCATTTACATGTTGAAATAGGAATTCTTTAATTTCAAGCCGGTTTGAATCAGAAGAATGGCTGGTTTACGAACAGGTATCGATATAAGGGGTCATTTAGATAAGGTTTAACCAATCTAAGTGTATTGAAAATTAAAAGATCAGTGTTGCAAATATGATTTGAACCACAGGAAGCTATTGAAGAATCATAAAGTATGAAACTCGCAAGTCAATTCGAGTTATAATGCTTGACAACATTTACAAGAAAAGTTTGGATGCGTTGAAGACGGTTGATCTAAGTAGATAGAGAATTTTATGACATAAGTAAATAAATATACATTTGCTGATGATCTCTCTGCAATGAAATTATCACTTGTCTGTTTCATGAGGTGGCGGAATCATGAGCGGTGTGTCTGGACCTGGCTTCATGGGAGGTAAGAGGGGGAAGTCGCCCTTCTCCGTCTTCAAGAAAGGTTCTAAATCTCGCGACGCCTCTCCAATGAGAGTGGAAGATATGCACTTACAGGGACCCGCCGGGGCCCTCCCCGTTCATATGACTGTTAGTGGCAGAATCTCTAGAATCTCTAAAATATACTATTGTTATCTCATTATTATATGGCGTCAATTTTCTAAACCTAAAGCTAAACTGTAATTCAAGGGAAGATGATGAAGATGATGATGATTTTATATCATCACAGTGTAACATAAAAGCTGGTAAAGCTAATGTTAACGTCAGTGTCCTCACTAGAAAGCGATGTTAGTGATAACACTGTACAATACTGTTATATCACTGTGAAAGAGTGCCCTATGTCAAAACTCTATAGTGGTTTGGCTCGTTAACACACTAGTGAGTTCAGATGAAGTTGCTTTGCACGAGTTGGACATACCCTAAGAAGGTTATCTCAATACTAGGGTTATACAGTGATACCATTCTTGCAAGTGAACATTAATTTAAAGTATTTTATTATTTTAAATCATATTTAGCACTCCTCCTTGTTCAGTTTATTCTCTTCGTCTCATTACGGATTCACTATCTTTAAAATCAAGAATAATTTTCTCTCTAAGTTTCGGTTTGTATTCGACTAGTTGACGAGTGTCCTACTTTTTCGTATTAATGATCTCTCTCGGAAGCAGTTGTTAATTAATCGACCGATAGATCAGCTGATCGATCAATGAATCGGATATTATATTCGATCTTAACTAAGCTGTAATTGTGTGATTGTTCAGATAATTGACTAATAATGATTAGAATGTCTTAATAGCGTAGGGTTAACGTTATGAAGTTTTAAATGATAGATACTGAGGTGAATTGAACCCTCGTGGGTTCGAATCCCGGCTGCTCTGATCTGCGAGTAAAATCTCGGACATTCATTGGACTGGTTATACGGAAAATGCTCTAAATTGCCAAACGGATTAAACATGTGGTATTACAAGTGATAGATCAACGTAGTTGCTCATTTTATTGTAATGCGTGTGTACTCTGTTCATAATTTCATTGATCAGTTTACCGACATCTTTATTGATCGATTAATCTACTAATCGACAAATCGATTGATTCACGCAGCAAAGCTCCAGCGAGTACTCGGTCGAATCAGACCTGGACAGTCTCGGGCCGAGTATTAATATCAATCATCACGTGAGGGGCGGAGTTAGCGGTGTAGGCGGAGTAGGCGGTATGGGGGCGCGGCTTAAGAAGAAGCGCGACAGCCAATCAAGTTACACCTCTGAGATGATGGACGGGGAGGCGGACTATCGAGAGCTGGAGATGAACCTCGACATCATCGACGAGTACTACTTCGGCGTGAGGATCTTCCCAGGACAGGATACCTCTCAGGTATCTCCAAATCCTGAAGCTTCCGGCTATATCGATTGTTGCCTAATTCATAAAATAAATATTATTGTCTGTATTGAAGCAGATTAATATATCTAAGGGAGACAATTGGTCTATGTATCATACGCATGTATGGTTAATTGATTTGTGAATTTATTGATTGGGTAACAAATTGCTTCATTAATTTAGTTTTTAGTTTTATTTATTTACTAATTGACCCTAGTGTATTAATTTATCCCAGCCCTGGTTAAACTAAGATTGATGGGATGGTGATGATTAATTGACCGATTGATTGTTTGATTAAATGAGTAATTGGTTGATTGATTGATTAACGAATTGCAGGTGCACATAGGTTGGGTCACTCCCCAGTTCAATGTTTTCAGGTCAACATTCGACATTAAGGACATCAGAAACGTCGTCGTCTGCTCCCTAGATATGGACAATCAACTTAAATCAAGGTTAGGCCTCTAAAATATAATTTTATATTAATTATATATATATATATAATTATATCGATGTAATTATACGAATATTAATGTTCATTGATACAATGTTAATCTTTTAAAATAATATTGAAAGAAATCTACATGTAGATTGATACTACGCATTGTGACATCTCTGCCTGTAATTATTTTGATATAGATTCTGAGCATTAATAACCATTTAACTTCTACTAGATCACCCACGTATCAGATCTGACCTATCATATCACCTACGAGATCACTGCAATATATATCAACTTTTTTTAAAGAAATAGTCATTTAAATCCTCATGCCGTTACCTAACGCGCTTACACACTGAGCCACTGAGATATTCATCTCAACGCTGTCACCCTCACTCCTGCTACATATACTTCCTTTTCCCTTCAGGAGTGGATCGAGCACCTATAGCCTATAGCCACCGCGAGACGGTGAAACTCTCGGAACTTGGAAGCAATGAGCCGGGCATGACAGAGAGGCTGCTAGTGTGTTAAGAGAGAGCTCATTGGCTTCATATTTACTGTGCTGTAAAGATGTTTATTTTATTTACGCTGCAGCATCAGTCGTAAATACTTCTACATAGTGTTTTATTAGGCTACAAAGATGCTGTTTATTTCATTAACGCTGCAGTATCAGTCGTAAGAACGTGTACATAGTATCAGCTGGAGATCTACAGAACCGCTACAGTCAGCAGGAGGATGCTGGTAAGAGAGCCACTCCGGGCCTGCTCATAGGCTGCCACTGTAACGTCTCCACCGGTCTAATCAGCTTCACCGTCAATGGGCAGGAGGCCGCCAATAAGTTCCAGGTGACGCTGTAATATTTATTATTTAAATATTTGAATGTCTTAATAGCGTAGGGGTAACGTCATGAAGTTTTAAATGACAGATCCTGAGGTGAATTGAACCCTCGTGGATTAGAATCCCAGCGGCGCTGGTCTTAGAGTAAAATCTCTGACATTCACTGGACTGGTTACACGGAAATTGGAACATATTGCCTAACGGTTTAACCTTGTGGTATTAATAAGTGAGAGATATCAACGTAGTTTATCATTTCACTATAATGCGTGTTTACTTTATTTAAATAACTAAAGTTGGAGAGCATCAGAGTATTCAAATTACTGATCCTGAGGTGAATTGAACCACTTCACGTGCTTTCGAATATCGGTCGAACTAATAAGAAATTAAAATCTCATACTTTCGCTTGATCTAGGAAGGGATTATATATGACTGCAAATTGCATGGGAATTTAAAATCATGGTACTATATTGTACTTTCTATGGTATGTTTAAATAAAAGAAAGTAATACGTTGAGATATATTTAGTATTACTAATACTAAATATTTATTTATGTTATTTTCTAAATATTTTTGGTCCATTGCTTCAGTGATTGATTGCTAATCAGTCAATAAATACTTGGGCTAGAGATTAGAGCATTGATGGAGCATGCTCGTCTTATACGAAGTTAAGCATCTTCTGGCCAGATTTTAGAAATTGGATGGGTAACCATCGTGGTATATATCACTCCGTATTGAGTAGAAGTCCCAGAATATATGAAGAAATCAGCGATTCCTAATTGTCCTATTGAGAAAAGATGAAATAAGTTTGAAATAATTAAAACTAAAAATTTGGAACTGAGCAAAGCAATCTATGTAAAGCTTGCTCTACGTCATGCATATAATTAGGCGAAAAATTTACTGATTGACTAATTTATTGAGTAAAGTTTTCCCACTTATGCCACAGGTGGAGCCAGGTGCTATGCTGTTTCCAGCTATATTCTTTGAGCCGACAAATAAGGAAGTTCTTCAGCTGGAACTGGGACGTACTAAGGTATGGATGGACTTAGTTGAATAATCAAAAATAAATAATAATTAGAGATGTGGTTTACGGTGTCCTGGTAGGACATAGTTTTGGGTTACAATTCAGGGAGATGGAAGAAAATTATCTGTCTACGGCTGTGTTTACTCTGATACTTTATATTTATTTAATTTATTTATTGTATATATTCTGTTAAATTATATGACTCCTATATACATATTTGCCCTGTTCACTTAACTACGTAACTCAGTGCTTCCATAAACCAAGCGTTACTATGTACTCTTTTCACTTTCTATGTTTCTCTCAGTCGGCGCTACCTCTCTCATCAATTTTATTCCGGGGAGGGAAGTCGATTCACCCCCAGTGCCCCCCGAGGCTTGACCTGCAGTACCTCAAAGTCCTGCAGTGGTCGAGGGCGCCGATCAGTGGTAACAAGGTGCATGTCCTCAAGCTGTCTGATATCAGGGGCTGGAGCATGCTGTGTGAGGACGCTGGTAAGCTAGCATTAGTTGACTATTATATATTTAATTATTTTATAACTACGTGGTATTTATTTTGTAATAAAAACTATAATTAATTATTAATATTATTATTACTATTATTATTGTTAGTTTTCATTTATTATTATTATTATTATTATTATTATTATTATTATTATTATTATTATTCTAATCTTTATGTTATCATCGTTTGTTAGTTTTCTTCTTTTTAAAATTATAATAATAATAATAATAATATATATGTGGTTATTTTTCAGCAATGCATCTCTTATTGTTGTTATGTTTTGTTATATTACTGTATGTGTGTGTTGATAATTGGCGCAGTAATAGTAGTGCTTATCGTTTCGCTAAATGTTTTATATTTTTTAAATGATGTTTTTTCAATGGTCTAATAAGCGTTCAATGGTGTAATGTGTTTTCATATGCAAGGTTTGCATATGTGTTTTCATAATTTATATTCAATAGTTTAATGTGTGTTCAAAGATGTAATGTTTTCAATGGTTTAAAGTGTGTTCAATGGTGTAATGCGGGTTTAATTGATTATTTAATGTGGGTTTGATAGTGTATTGTATTTTCATTAGTTTAATGAATTTTTAAATGGCTCAGTGTGTTTTCAACGGTCTAACAGTTCTCATTCGACATTGTTCTTTAATTTCTTTCCAGTGTACATAATTGCGCCAAGTCTTTAGCGTGTCTTTGTCTAATATGTTTTTTCACACAATTGCGATTTTTATGTGTTCCTTGTTTAATGTGTTTTCAGTTAACAAAAAGCACTCCTACTCTTTAGTGTGTTTACTATTTTATGTAAAAAGTTGGTAAGGTTAATGTTAACGTCAATTTCCTCACTCCAATGCGATGTCAGTGACGGGCGAGCCCAGGATTTGAGCCCCGCACATACTGATCCGCGGTCGAATAACTTACCGACATCGCCATTGGCTCCAGTCGATTTATATGTTTTCAAGTTCACATTTTGATGTTTAGTTGCTAAAATGTTTGATGTTTGTGTTTAATGTGTTATCAGTTCACATGATGGCGCTTCACATACCGGAAGAATACCGATGTCTAGACATATTTGAGCTCATTGAGCAGCAGGACTTACTCAAGTATGCTTTTTCTTCTTTTTTTCTTTTTTCAAGTATGCAATTTTTTCATTCTTTTTTTCAAGTCATCACCATCATCATCATCTTTCGTTAAATCCCAGTTTAACCAGGTTCGGGATACGAATAGACTTTCTCCAGTCTTTCCTGTCCCACACCAGATCATCAGTCAATAATTCTTTTTTCAAGTATTCTAACTTTTCATGTTTTTATTCTGACCTTTAGCAGGATATTATTCACAGTTTTTAATCTTGTTATACCGGCGTTATATGTAGGGAAGGGATATTTGTGCTAATAGGTCTTGAGTCAAAAAATAAAGATTGGATGAAAAATGTTTGGAAAAAGATCAAGACTAGAAGCATGGAATGATTTTGTTGTGCATATGCATGTATATACGTATATAAAGAAGAAACAGAAGAAGGTTCCTAGTAGATCATAGCGATTGAGATCGGTTCCTAGTAGATCATAGCTATTGAGATCGGTTCCTAGTAGATCATAGCTATTGAGAGCTGTTCCTAGTAGATCATAGCTATTGAGATCGGTTCCTAACAGACAATAGCTATTGAGATCTGTTCCTAGTAGATCATAGCTATTGAGATCGGTTCCTAGTAGATCATAGCTATTGAGAGCTGTTCCTAGTAGATCATAGCTATTGAGATCGGTTCCTAACAGACAATAGCTATTGAGATCTGTTCCTAGTAGATCATAGCTATTGAGATCGGTTCCTAGTAGATCATAGCTATTGAGAGCTGTTCCTAGTAGATCATAGCTATTGAGATCGGTTCCTAACAGACAATAGCTATTGAGATCTGTTCCTAGCAGATCATGGCTATTGAGATCGAGATTGTACATAAATCTATTTTACACTTTGAAGCAGAGCTTAAGCCTTTTTAAATGACAATTAATATACATGTAACTGTGTTCCATACAGATTGATTTCAGTTTTAAATCATTCAGCAGGCTTAGTTATGTATTTGTCCTACTGATGTTGTAATAGGTTTCACACTCACACCCTAGAGTTGTACAGAGCAGTGTGTTCTCATGGAAACCATAGAGCAGCTCATGAACTGACGAGATATGTAGATGACAGGCAGCTGATGTTCTGTATCAAAAGCAAATGTGAGTAAATCAGATTAATTAATCAATTAATCAATAAAGTTACTTATTAGTCAATCCTTCAGTGAGTCGATGGGCTGCTCAGTCAGGCAATTAATCAGTCAGTCGGGCAGTGTTAGATCAATCAAACATTCAACAAAGTCTTCAGGTAGGTAGTTATGCCATACAGTCAATTAATTAATTGCTAATAAATGACTAATGCTAACATTAACTAATATATTGTTTAATTACTACTAAATTAAGTGATAGTAAACAATGACTAAAAAGTAAACACGAACTATAGTGAAATGATCAACTACGTTGATATCTATCACTTTTAGTGCCACATGTTTAAACCGTTGGGTAATTTGGACCATTTTCCGTATAGCCAGTCCAGTGAATGTCCGAGATTTTACTCTCAGATCAGCGCCGCTGGGATTCGAACCCACGAGGGTTCCATTCACCTCTGGATCTGTCATTTAAAACTTCATGACGCTACCCCTACGCTATTAAGACTAGCTACATGTACATGATCTAATTTGTTATGCTAAGAAAGGGCAGCTGACGTTTCGTTAAAAAATTATTCTCTTAAGACTAAACTTACGGCCTTTTCACGAAGATATTATTTCATTCAATCAATGAAGCGAGCAATCAATAAAGCTAGCATACTGTCAATTAATGAGGCGAAGAATTAATTAGTCAATCAGTAAAACGAACAATATAGGGAGCATTCTCTCTATACATTGAGCAATCAATCTATCAGTGAGGCGAGAATCGCTTAAATGTCCATGTTGTTGTTGCTGTTTCAGACATGCCTGGCTCGCTTAGAATGGGATTACATAATCTCTTGGTATCTCTTCATCTGGATTCTTTGGCCGAGTCCAGGTAATAAATCTATCGCGTAACCAATCCATCACTCTCTCGATCAGTCCATCTATCAATCACTCTCTCAATCAATCAATCAATTATTCTATTATTCAACCAGTTATGCAATCAATCAGTCAGTTATTCAGTCTTTCGAGTTTCTTCGTTCATTCAGTCGTCAGTCGATCGTTGGTCCTATGAAATAAAGAAATTAATTAATCTAACTTCTAACTATAAAAATTTGTCATGAACACTGTATATATAGTTGAACGATATCTAGAAATCAAATGACTTTAGTAACTATTCCATTTAACTACTTCTACCAGAACACCTCTGCGTGGAACTAAGATCGGCATTGAAATAAATTAGAGAAATATTCAAGTTACGATTGTTGTATAGACATTTTGAAAGCCGCACTTCCACATTGAAGCCTATTGTAATAATGCCACTAATAGAGGATTAATGGTTAGATTATTACACACTTTGTTGAAAGGTAATGAAAACTCAGACAAATGTCATCATAGAACGTACCATATTGCAGCTTATTATTGCGAACCGGTGGCTAGTTAGTAGCTAACATGTTTTTTGACAGCGGATCAATAGGAGCAGGGTTCAAATTCAGTGCTTTCCCCTGTCACTGACTTGCTATGGAGCAGGAAACTGACGTTAAACTTGGCTTTAGCCTTTTATGTGTAATTGATCACCTTGAAAACTGACGTTAAACTTGGCTTTAGCCTTTTATGTGTAATTGATCACCTTGTTAAGGATATGATATTTCTTATTGGATTGAATAAGTGGAGCCTTGCTGAAGAATCTAGAGATTCTTCAGGAATCTTCTATGATAACTATTCATAGTATATATTTAATTCGTTATTTAATTAATTTCTAGCTACATGTAGTTATGTGCTAGTTTGCGATTGTTTTGCTGTCAGCAAATATATTTAACTTTAGTGATGTTTTGAAGTTAAATGATGATATGATTAACTAATAACGCATCTTTTGTTTAATTTTTGTTTAGATTGATGACACAGAAAGAATACATAATACCTCTATCGTTTAAGAACAACACATTAGAATTATTCAACAGAAACTTTCCAGTCAATCAGAAGGCTTGTGTTCGAGAAGGCATCCCCTCGTTGGAAGAAAGCGTATCAATTAGACCACTGCTCAATCTGGAAGAATACAAGTTTGTAATCATGCCACTTTAGTGGTGATAACTTCGAATTTTTAAATACTCTCTCACATTTTTACTTGTCAATTAATTAATTTTCACTTTTTCAATTTTTGTCAGCTAATTCTCGTAACAATTCACTAAGGAAGAGACATTCTCTCTCAATGTGTTGCTTTTTATTAGAAATGTCAGGGAAGGGTTATATAACAAACCCTAAACTGGACTAGAGTTAAATATCTTTCCAGAATATTAATTATAGTCTTGCCATGAACTCTTTTGATCATGGGCTCAGACTTTATATGATCCACATTACATTGAGATCCACGTTAATAGATCCATTATTTGGTAATTAGAACGAGTTGTTGTTATAGCGACATAACATCGCCGATTCGACCGACATCGCCACTAGCAGTAGCCAGTGGCGATGTAGGTAAGATATTCGACCGCGGATCAGCATGTGCGGGATTCAAATTCTGGGCGAGCCCGGCACTGACATCGCTTTCGAGTGAGGAAACTGACGTTAACATTAGCTTTTTAACTTTTAAATTGATTAATCCATTATTTGATTTATTCGATAACTGAATTTCTTGTCTGATTCATTCATATCCTGATGGAGTAACCGATATAACATTTTTTTATTATATAGAATGATAGATTTGACGTGGGATGCGGTAATTAAGAAGGACAAGAAAAGTAGAGGATTAACTGATGGTATGGTGTGGGACAAGGAGGACTGGAGAAAGTGTATTTGTATCGCGATATATATTTCTTTATTTCATAGGACCCTGGTTAAACTGGGATTTAATAGACGATGATGATGATGGAATGATTGATAGATTAATTTTTTGATTCACTAATAAATCGATTGACCGATAAATCGATCGACTGAATCATAACGTTATAGAGCCAGAGCGATGAACAACGAGCAGACATGGCTGGACCCACCCTACTTCCCCCTGGATATACTGAAGACCCACATGATGGAGCTGCTCACTGAGGCTGTCAGAACTGGCGCCGCTCATATCAGAGATCCTATTGGTGGCACCAACGAGAATCTATTCGTGTAAGTCCATGCTATGTAACGTTCTGCATTTAACGCTTCCTCTGTCTATTTGCGTTTTTTTGGTCAGATTACATTACATTAGTAATGTAATAAAAAGCTTACATTAGTAAGGTTTTTACTATCACAGCGTTGATGTTCAACAATGAATTATTAGTCCACTACAAATATCCCATAACTATGGTTTTATTTTTATGAGATCTGCTTAATAAGGATGTAGCTTTTGAAGTTATTTGTCTTTGCTATCCACAGTTGCCATCTAGCGCCTTGTAATATGAGAAAATATTTATTTGCAAATTTTGAATATTTTATTCCCAAAAACGACTTGCAACTACACACACACACACTCACACACACACACACACACACACACACACACACACACACACACACACACACACACACACACACACACACATATATATATATATATATATATATATATATACACACACACACATAGTATACATCCTAGCGAGAGAAGATGGGCCTTAGACTATATTTTCCCTAATTTTAAACTAGGTAACGATGACATTAATTTTGTCTCTCAATTTAACTATTTAGGTCATTTGATTGATAATCGTTTATGTGATGATAATGACATTAATCGTGAAATAAGCAATACCTTTGTCCGCACTAACACGCTTTTAAGACGATTTTTTAATTGTTCCCGTACAGTTAAAATTATTCTGTTTAAAACGTACTGTTTATGTTTTTACGATATTGCACTCTGGTCCAAGTTTAAAGTGTCTTCTTTAAATAAATTTCGTTCATGCTATAATAGATGTGTCAAACGGCTCTTTGGTTTCTAAAGGCAGGATAGTTTATCCACAACATTCCTAGTTTTGATACGATTATATATAACTCTAAATGTGTGTATAATTAGTGTGTTAGCAAGTGTGAAAGTGCACTAATTAATTGTTTTAGGCTGTGATTTTTCCATTTTAGAACTAAAATATGTGATTTTACGAGTGTTTACATGAGTTTATGGGTGTGCTGTGTTGTGTCTTGTGTGCTTTGTGTGGGCCTTGCTGCCTGATTTCTAAGTATAAATAAATAAATAATTAAATAATATATATATATATTATATATATATATATATATATATATATATATATATATATATATACATGTATATATATATACTATATATATATATATATATATATATATATACAGGGTGAGTAAAAAAAAGATTACACCTGCAAAAAGTTTGAATATCTCCGGCTACGGTTAATACTTTCCAATAAAACTGTTACCAATTACTAAAGGATCAATTTGTGACGGGGTGGCCAATTTTCATCCATTTTGGTATATAGATTGGCCATTTATGCAAGTTTCATCTGAGAAACCCCCCATTTTTTAATGTACTGTAAATATAAATTATATTTAATTTTATTTTTATTTTGGCCCTGAAAAGTGCCGTTGTAGTGGTTCAGAAAGAACCAGTTGTATCTGCTAGTATTGCTGACTATTCGATATGCTTTCCTCCCGTTGCTACGCAGGACTGCAGTCGCTTTCGGAACGCTAGGACAGCCTTGTTGATTCCAGCTTGGGACACGCTCTCCCAGATTGATTGATTGTAGCATATCCTGCAGTTCTGTCTTATTTTTAGGCTTCGGCTGGTGTTTCTGATAGAGATGCAGCATGGTTCCCCAGACATAGTAATTCAGAGGATTTAGATCGGGAGAGTTTGTAGGCCATTCATTCTTCTTAAAGAAATCCGGGTTTATCTCGCTGATCCATTCCTGTGCATGACGAGATGCATAAGCCGGAGCACCATCCTGCTGAGAGATGAAACCATTTGTTAGAAGAGTATAACAATCATCAAACAGCTCCGGAAGAAAAGTATTGGCGTAATACTGAGAGTTCACCTTTGCCTTCTCGTCAATGAAGTGCAATTTGCCCTTACCTTTGTAGCAAAAAGGCCATTTCTAGGTAAAAATGGGGGGTTGCTCTGCTGAATCTTGCATAACTGGCCATTCTATGTACCAAAATGGATGAAAATTGGCCACCCCATCAGAAATTAGTCCATTAGTAATTGGTAAAAGTTTGATTGGAAAATATTAACAATAGCCTGAGATATTCAAACTTTTTGCAGGTGTAATCTGTTTTTGTACTCACCCTGTATATACATGTATATATCCTTCCTTCCTATTTATATATATATATATATATATATATATATATATATATATATATATATATATATATATATATAAATTGATTGACTGACTGATCGAATACACGATTGTTTCATTAATTTAATGATGTGATAATTAATTGATTGGTTAATTTTTTAATTATTGATTTTTTGAATACTGATAAATCAATAAATTTATTTATGGCTGTATAGATATATTAAGCAGTTGACTGATTGATTGACAGACCGTTACTGCGAGTGGATGGCAAGGTGTGTGTGATTGGTCGCTAGTGTGTTGATATATTAAACAGTTGATTGATTGATTGATTTATAGACCGTTGTTACGGGTGGTTGACAAGCTGTTTGTGATTGGTTTGTTGGACGACAAGGAATTCAATCAACTCTTGTATCTCATTGACCCCATTAACTTTGACCTGGGAACTAAGCAAGGTTGTTTATTTATAGTCTGATAAAGATTTAACGAGTCTATAAACTTAACGATTAATTTGATAAATTTTCTGCAAATAATCTCTTCTCCCTCTTATATTCTACCAATTAGCAAGTCCAAGGTACATATTCCAACTTCAGTGGCCGGACAACAACTCAGCTAGTTGTAGATGTCTATAAATGTATAGTAATTGTATCAGTTCTGTTAATTTTACGGACAAAAATACTAAATTTTATTTAAAATAAAATTTAGTATTTTTGTCCGTAAAATTAACAGAACTGATACTGTAAACTTTCCAAAGCCACAATACCTCAGCTCTTTAATATAAAGTCTTTCATTTGGTTTTACACTTTTGTTATATATTTTTAATTGTAGTTCACTTCAAGCTCGTGATTTGATGCTAGAATTGGCTAATTTGATGCTGATTTTAATGTATACTTTTCTAAAATGAGCTTTTTATCTTACGCCTATACCTTTTGTTTTTCAGACTCTGCAGATAATGGCTCTCAAATTTGACTAAATTAGTTGCTAATAAAACTGATCATATGTGGCTAGATGACATGGGTAGCCCGTTTCATTTACATTATTTTACTCACGGATTGATGCATTTTGAAATCCAATCTTTTACAGGTGTAGCATTGGTCGCAAACTTCGTTAAAACTGCTTAATTCTCTGATCCGTAAGCCACAGAAGCCTGATAAGTTAAATTATATTAATTTTACTTCATCTTCCTGTATCCGGTTTGTTGTATTTGATTTTAGCTGAGAAGGATCCGGATGATTGGACTGACGCGTCACTATATGAGAGTTAGTTCAGCAATTATTTTCTAGTTATTTTCTGCAAGACTAAGTTTAAAGAGTTTATAATTAGTATTTCTTTGCTATTGACGTCCCTGACATCATCCCAGGATGAGGAAACGGACGTTAAACCATTATTATTTATTATTTATTATCAATTAACAGATAAATATCGATATATCTCGCTATGGGTACTGGACATATTTAGGTAAATTTCCAAATCATAATTTCTGATCAGTTATTACCGTCAGTTTCTACATTATTTTTATGAATTTTATTCAATTATATGAATACTCTCTGCTCCCTAAAGGTCTGTCTATAATTTATTTGTTTAATCTTAAAATTAAATTTAGTTCGTTATTTATATTTGTTTCTCTGTTTCAAATTACAATTAATTTTAAATTTTTTCATTAAATTTAATTAATTTACTTAATTATTTATTCATTTATTTATTTTACTTAAAGTAATGAATATTTCTAATTTAATTATGTATTTTCTGTAGACGGTCCCACTAAGAAGTACGGCCTTATACAAATCAAGCTGTCTGAGCCTGTCAAACTTGAGGTTAGAAGCCCCTAATAAAGATCTGCTAATAAATATCTGCTAATAAATATCTGCTAATAAAGAGCTGCTAATAAATATCTGCTAATAAAGATCTGCTAATAAATATCTGCTAATAAATATCTGCTAATAAATATCTGCTAATAAATATCTGCTAATAAATAGCTGCTAATAAATAGCTGCTAATAAATATCTGCTAATAAAGATCTGCTAATAAATATCTGCTAATAAATATCTGCTAATAAATATCTGCTAATAAATATCTGCTAATAAATATCTGCTAATAAATATCTGCTAATAAATATCTGCTAATAAATATCTAATATATCTGCTAATAAATATCTGCTAATAAATATCTGCTAATAAATATCTGCTAATAAATATCTGCTAATAAATATCTGCTAATAAATATCTGCTAATAAATATCTGCTAATAAATATCTTATTGAGTTTATCGTGCAGTCATCTTATTGTACCTTCTCCACTCCTCTTTCTCCCATACTATATCAAAGTCTCTTCGATTTGTTTAAATTTTGAAGCAATTTCTGGAACCTAGGCGCTCACCAATCGAATGCCCTATCTGACGTTGGTTTGGATCTTAGTACTTTAGTCTCCATCTACGACACTTTTGAAGAATAGACCAACACGGGGATCTTTATATTTTACTACAACTTTAGAAAAATTGTTACTGCTATCAGTACTATGTAACCGTAACTATGTAACTGTAACAGTACTATGTACTATAAGTACTATGTAACCGTTATGTCACTTTTGTAATTCCTGCTTTAAACTTCTTTAGCTATAATACTAGATCTGATAACAGTCTAACAATAGTTGTCAGTGTTATTACTGCTGAACTGGTATTACTGCTGAACTGATGTTACTGTTGAACTGATATTACTGCTGAACTGATTTTACTGCTGCACTGATATTACTGCTGAACTGGTATTACTGCTGAACTGATTTTACTGCTGCACTGATATTACTGCTGAACTGATTTTACTGCTGAAGTTGATGTTACTGCTGCACTGTTATTGCAGCTGAACTGATATTACTGCAGAACTGATGTAACTGCTGAACTGATATTACTACTGAATGACTGACTGATTGATTGACAACTGAGGATATACGATTGATTGAGCGTTTGATCGATCGATGTAATGATTGATTGACGGATTGATTGATTGATTGATTGATTTAGCTGTGCACTCTAATGCATCACGTGTGTGACAATCAGTTGAGACACAGAGTCGAGGCTCTGGTGGCCTTCTCCGAGAAATTTGTGGGCGAGTGCCAAGCGGTAGGTTAACAACAACAACAGCAACAACAACAACAACAGCTACCACTTCGACAACAATAGCAACACGCTGCAATAACAACAGCAATAAAGCTTTTAACGATTCTTTCGTAATTCTTCAGAGTAGTTAGTGATATCTCTAACATTATGAGTTGTTAAAAGTGGAGACGGTGTAGTTTGCTTGGACATTTGTTTTATTTATTTATTTTATTTCAGACCTCGATACAAACGCTCAGTAATAGTGCAAATATAAAGAAATAGACATATACCATTCAGCCAACATATCGGCGAAAGAGAAAAGCAGGGACTTATTAAGTGACTGAAGTTTAAGAATAAGAAAACCAAAGGTGGTGGTAATCTAGAGTCGATTTTAAGATCGGCTCTAGCTTACCATCTTCAGAATAGATGGTAAGCTAGATGAGATGATAAGATAGAGCTCATGGTAAATTAGAAGCTTATGATAAGCTCTAGCAGAGTAAAGGTTCTACGAAATATATCATTAGAGTATAGGAGTCACTTGGTAGATTACATCTGGTATATTTAGAGATATATTCTCCGACAGTTGAATTATCTGTCTCGTTTTCGATGCAATAACTCTTGCTTTTTAAATTTATCGTATTGTAGTCTCTATTTCCTTTTTTCTTTTTAGCATTAATTTTGTTTCCTCATCTCTTTCCATTCATTTCATGAAATTTTCATCTTCAATCAATGAACCAATTTTATTTATTTATTTAGCGTATGCGCTAATCCAGATAGTTGCTTCACTTGTAAGGCAACTTAGCGTAGACAGTCCACCCGGTAGGCGGGTTAGAGGGCACTCCTCAACGATATGTTTCATGTTTTGCGTTTGGCCGCAGTCGCAAAGCGGTGAATCACAGATACCCCAGCGAAACTCACTTTCTCTGCATCTACCATGACCCGTACGGAAACGATTCAAATGGCACCAACTTCCTCTGCAGAGATTCATTCCTGGTAGCGCTTGAGACGGATCCTGAACCAGATGTTGGTTTCTAACTTCAGTGACTGACCACTCTAATCTCCACTGGGACAGAGACGCCAAGGGATCACATTGCTGCAGCATCTCCCAAACAGGATATCGAGATTTGAGTCTCTTCGGAGGAGGATTAGACAAGTCCAGTGATAACGGGAGGGCATGATTTTCACGGACCCTCTGCAGTTGTTGTGTGCTATCTCCTTACGACGGATATGAGGGGGCAGTATGTTACAAAGAACTGGGAGCCACGGCGTTGGGGTTGATTTGATTGTCCCAGAAACTATGCGCATGGAGTCATTGAGACGCGCATCGACGAGCTTTGTATGAGGCGAACGTTCCCATGATGGACAGCAGTATTCAGCCACCGAATAGCACAAAGCAATCGCTGATATTCTTAATGTGACTGCATCCGGCCCCAGGTCGTCCCCGCCAATTTCTGCAACAGATTATTTCTTGACTTTATTTTTGCTGCCGTTTTGCTCAAATGCTCCTTGTACGACAGCGCACGATCCAAAGTTACACCAAGATAAACCGGTAGAGGATCAAAGGGTAGCTGTAATGAACCAATTGATATAGTTGTTCTGTAGTTATTGATGTATTGATGGAGTGGCTGTTTAGTAAGTTATTGATATATTGATTTATAGGAGCAGAAGAGGAGATACACTGAGATCAAGCAGACGGAGATGCCGATGGCTGTGGCCGCAAAGCGCACAAGAGAGTTCCGGTGTCCTCCACAAGAACAGGTAGGATTTCCCTTCCACTCAACCAACAGGTAGGATTCCCTTCCACTCGACCTACAGGTAGGGTTCCCTTTCCACTCAAACAACAGATAAGGTGCCCTTCTCACTCTAACAACAGTTAGGGTACCCTTTCCACTCAAATAACAGGTAGGGTTTCATTTCCACTCAAACAACAGGTAGGGTTTCATTTCCACTCAAACAACAGGTAGGGTTTCATTTCCACTCAAGCAACAGGTAGGGTTCTCTCCTCTGAAGGACAGGTTAGATTACTTTCACTCAGTAATCAGGAATCTTCTCTTCTAATCTTTGTCCATTAATTTGATCGACTTATTCATGGGTTAGTCAAAAAAAATTGATTGATTGATCGAATTCATGATTAATCGATTGATTGACTAACTTGGACGCACTGATTGACTGACTGACTGATTGATTGATTGACTGAATGATTGGCTGACTGATTTACTAACTGATTGATTAATTGATTGATTAACTGACTTAATGATTGATTGACTGGCTGACTGACTGATTGATTGATTGATAGATTGACTGACTGACTGATCGATTGATTGGCTGATTGATTAACTAACTGATAGATTGATTGATTGACTGATTGATTGACTGATTGATTGATTCAGATGAGGTCGCTGTTATCGTTCAAGGACTCACCGCTGGACGATACCTCCCAGTGCCCTATGGGGGAGAACCTCAGGGCCGACCTCATCGACTTCCACGCTGAGCTGCGCCGTCACTGCAATCACCACCCGCCTGACGAGGAGGTGCGTAGAGCATCGCCGTGATCATTGGATCTATCTCTCTCTCTCTCTCTCACTCTCGTCTCTCTCCCATCTCTCTCGCGATGAGAGAATCTATCTATCGTGAAATCTATCTATCTCTCAATCTATCTATCTCTCTCACTCTCTTTATCTCTCTCCCTCTCTTTCACTCATTGTCTCTCTCGCTCTATCTATCTTTCACTCTATCTCTGTCTCACTCTCATTATCTCTCTCGCTCTATCTGTCTTTCATTATATCTGTCTCCCTTTCTCTCATGCTTTTGTTCTATGCAGAGCAGACTCAAATGTATCTCTTTTTATCTCTCATGTTCTCTGTTCCAAAAAATGTAGGTTCATATAGGTGAAATCTTTAAATTATTCTCTCTCTCTTTCTCTCTTTCTCTCTCTCTTTCTGTCTCGCTCTAGGGATTATACTTTATGAAATGCAGATTCCAGGTACACCATTCTAATCTTTTTTGTCTTCAGGCTACCGGTGAGCTCATTTTAATTATAATTAGTCAAACCGTTTCTCAAAATGGCTGTTGATTAAGCGTCCAGACCATGACATAGCCTTTGGTTTGGAACTGTGAACTCATAGAATTGTTTCTCTTTGTCTTCCTTTATTAATTGTATGGTTTTAGGTCTTGTCATGCTATTTCACATCACTTTACGTTGAATTGTGCTTCACTACACCAAACTGAACTGCATTTCATTGTCTTTTATGGTATGGCCATCATGCTCTGTACTGTTTTGTATCTTTAATTCTTTTGTATACTGCATGGCTATTCATTATACTGGTTTATGTCTTTAATTCAATTACATATTGAATGGTTGTTCGTTATACTTTTTTGCGTCTTTCATTCTCTTGTATTCTGTATGACTATTCACTATTTATAATTGCACTGTTTTGTGTCTTTCACTCTGTTAGGAGAACAAGGAGCACGAGAATGCTGAGAAGAACGCTTGTAAAGAGTTGACGTGGAGTGACAGAATTCTGTCTCTAGTGCTAAAGAGACAGCCTCCCCCTCCCAAATCAGATCCCAATGTTCCAGGTGTGTTCTCATTCTTTGTGAAGTCCCCGGTTAGATATTGTATTGTCGAGTCTTTGAATCTTGGAGTGACAGACAGATAGAATAATTACCAGAATTATTAATCACTTGGTTTATTGATTGATCGAATATTGAGTTATCCAGTTATGTACTGATCTAAGGGACAGCTTATAAAAGTTAAAGATCAATAAGACTGATTGGTTGATTGATTGATTGATTGATTGATATCTAAGGGACATC
This sequence comes from Enchytraeus crypticus, assembly GCA_905160935.1. NCBI lineage: Eukaryota > Metazoa > Annelida > Clitellata > Enchytraeida > Enchytraeidae > Enchytraeus > Enchytraeus crypticus. The sequence continues at coordinate 1,536,245 of CAJHZI010000741.1, read as the reverse complement.
TTATAAGAGTTAAATATCAACAAAGACTGATGATTGATTGATACGTAGAAGAAAGCATGTCAGAGTTTGAAGCAATAAATTAATTCTTTAGTCTAATCCTCCTATATGTACAAATTAATGTTTTGCTTGAATTAATTATTTATTGATTTGTTTTTGACTCCGTTGTAGAGAACATACAGAAGTTGATTATCAACACAATAGTTCAGTGGGCTAAAGCAGACATAATAACAGATCAGAACCTGATTAGAGCCATGTTCAGTCTTCTTCATCGCCAGTACGATGGTGTATCAGAGGTGAGCAGTCGCTCTAATTGATTGGTTTAGAAATTCATTAAGTCATTAATCGATGCTGTGATAGAGTCAATTAAGTATGAGTCAGTGGCCGCGCTATCAATCAATAATTTCATCGATTTATTGATTTGACAATCAAGTACACGTTGAATTTGCTAACATCTGTATATATAGTAGATGTGTATGTATGTATATATATATATATATATATATATATATCTATATATATATATATATATATATATATATATATATATAATTACAGTATGAGAATTGTAAAAATACACAATATGCAATAGTAATTAAACATTATAATAAAAGCATTATACACTAGATTTGATACCACAAATGATTCTGTGATCGATTAAAGAATCTCCGGCAGAAATCTTCAATAAACAATATATATATATATATATATATATATATATATATAATCGATCACATATCGATTCTTTAATCGATATATATATATATATATATATATATATATATTATATCATATATATATATATATATATATATACATATATATATATATATATATATATTGTTTATTGAATATTTCTGCCGGAGATTCTTTAATCGATCACAGAATCATTTGTGGTATCAAATCTAGTGTATAATGCTTTTATTATAATGCTTAATTATTATTGCATATTGTGTATATTTACAATTCTCATACTGTAATTTAACGCATTTTAATTTGATTTTTGATATCAATACTAGAAAATACGAGACTATCAGAAAATACTGGAAAATACGAGACTATCAGCTAAAGGAAATTGAACGTCTTACTGTGGAAAGAATAAGGCAGAGACCAAGTAGAGAGAAATAGAGAAAGAGTCGATTTAGAATAAATATCAACACCGAACTTAAATTTAACCAAAAAGTTTAACCAAATATATGCATTTTTAATTTTATATTGATAATTTATGCTATGATTCTTCCATCTGACATTGCACTAAAGAGACAGAGAGAGAGAGAGAGAGAGAGAGAGAGGAGAGTGAAATTTAATCTAGTAATTAATGATTAGATTGATAATTTTTATATTTCAATCTATCATCATTGATGATAATGTTGTTTGGGTGTTTTATCGTTTAAACGCTGTTTTTGGCGCTGTTTACAATATCTCTATAATTTTAAGAAATCACATAAAATACCCAGATATTCTTAGCTTATTTCCTTTTATTAATGAATATTAAATGATGTTCATCTGCTTCCGACGAGTTGAAGTAGATTATGATTATAATTAACTATTAGTAAACCTTTATTAGGCCTACTATTATTATATATTATCATATTCCTTGAATCCCAGTTTGAAAGTCGGTATATTACAATTATTTCGGTTACTATTATTGTTATTATTATTACTATTATTATTGCTTGTTGGTGGAGAGCACCAGCTTATTATTATTGTCATTATTATTTTATTATTGCCTTCTTACTTATCTGAAATTCTTCTTTCCTATCGTCCCTCACGTGCACTTCGTTCCATCGATGCCAATCTTCTCTCCTTTCCAAGTATTCTCACATCATTGGGCAGACATTCATCTTCTTTGTCAGCACCCAAAATCTGGAACTCTTTACCTGCTAATCTTCATTCTTGTTTTTCTCTTTCAACTTTCTCTAGCAAGCTTAAGACTTGCCTTCTCCCATCATAGACATAATCAATCTATCCTGACCATTTTTGATCACCGGACTGGCTTTCTTTTAGGACCTTACTTCGCCTCAGCACATTTATTTTGCAGATTGGTCTGGATGAATCCCTGGATGATGAAACGGTCGTTAAACCTTTATTATTATCAACTATAAAAATCTTTATTATTGTCAACTAGATAGGATTTATTTATCCTCTTTGATGACCCGTTTGTTTGTGCAATTTTGTATTTCGTGCTTTGATGATAATGTCATTAAACATAGTTCTCTCTCTCTCTCTCTATTATTATTATTATTATTATTATTATTATTATTATTGTTATTATTGTTATTATTATTATCATCATTTCAGGTGATGCGAGCACTGGACAAGGCGTACGTGATCAGCACGAGGAGCTGTGAGGACATAGTTAACCTGATCAAATGCCTTGGTCTGGTCAGGAGTCTGATAATGGTTCAAACAGACCCTGATGAGGAGGAATTACTCAAGCGAAATATCTGGTATCTTCCAATTCATCAGTCGATATTCAATAAATCGATCCATAAATCAATCATTCACTCAGTTTATTATTCAATCGATCAGTAAACTAACATATTCAACATTCATAATTATATATGTTCTACTGTATACTTATAAATTTATATATTTTGTAATTTACTTATAATTTAAATTTATGTATGTTCTAGTCCATCTAGAAATTTATCATTTAGTTATCATTCATTCATCAAGACAATCCACCCATTAAGGCAATCCACCCTTAAAGCAATCCACCCATTAAAGCAATCCACCCATCACGGCAATCCACCGTTCAAGCAATCCACCCATTAAAGCAATCCATCCATCAAGTCAATCCACCCATCAAGGAATCGCTCAAGGGATCAGGCATAGTCAGAAGATTAATTTTGATTCAGACAGAGCTCTCAAGGGCCTCTATGACATCTATTGCCGTCGTTGTTGCATTCACAGACCTCTCTAACATCTACTGTTGTTGTTGTTGTTGCTCTCAGAGACCTCTCTAAAATCTACTGTTGTTGTTGTTGTAGTTACTCTCAGAGACCTCTCTATCACTTGTTGTTGTTGTTGTTGTTACTCTCAGGGACCTCTCTAACACTTATTGTTGTTGTTGTTACTCTCAGGGACCTCTCTAACAATTATTGTTGTTGTTGTTACTCTCAGGGACATCTCTAACACTTATTGTTGTTATTATTGCTACTCTCAGGTACTTCTCTAACACTTACTGTTGTTGTTGCTCTCAGGTACCTTATCTAACACTTATTGTTGTTATTGCTGTCAGGGACACCTCTAATACTTCTTGTTGTTGTTGTTGTTGTCAGGGACCTCTAACATTTATTGTTGTTGTTGTTATTTATTGTTGTTGTTGCTCTCAGGGACCTCTCTAAAATCTACTGTTGTTGTTGTTGCTGTCAGGGACCTCTCTAACAACAGAGTGTTCTTCCAGCACCCTGACCTCATGCGACAGCTCGGTATCCACGAGACGATCATGCAGCTGATGGTGAACACGCTTAACAAAGCTCAGCAGCAGTCTGCTGCCACTGAGACCGACATAGCCTCGGCCCAGAAAAGACTCTCCGAGGCCTCCCAGCTCCCGCCCGAGGCCATCATGATTGAGCCGCCCAAGGTATGGCCGAGTCTGGGCTTATAGAAGCTGTGTCGTACACGAATGATTAAAGCTAAAAGCTAAGGTTAACGTCAATTTCCTCACTCGAAGGCGATGTCAGTGACGGGTAGTCCAGGATTTGAACCCCGCACAAACTGATCCGCGATCGAGTGTCTTACCGACTTCGCCACTAGCTCCATCCAGTGGCGAAATTAATGATTAGCTCCTCGTTCGATCATTCGATGGGGGAGATTTTCTTTTATGAATTGTATCACAAGGTATTATTTATTTAAGGCGTAGTGAAGATAAATGATGCGACTGCTCAGGTTGTTAGTACGAAATATGTTAATAATAACAACAGCAATTAAAAATGCCACTCTCGTCAATGACACATCTAGCACTATTGGAATCTCAGCTAACGAGCAAAAATCAAAATGGTCCAAAGCTTTGCATAATCCTAAATTCTGAAAATCAGTCCAACAATAGCCCAAAACAACACAACAAAGATAAAATAAAAGTTTGACTGAATAGTGACGAAGATACAAGATTTTGCAGATTTATATCAGGCCTGCTACCTAGCAGCAAGCAAAATTGTTATTTTTAAACTAGGAGCATTTCAGCGAATTACCTCAGAAACACCTTTTTGTTATGCTATCTAAATAAATATATACCCTGCATAACTCAGTATTCCCTTAGTCACTCTGCGAATTTCTAAATCCCGAAATCCCGTAGTTGTACTCGTCTTAAGGTTGACCTTAAATATTTGTGACAGTAGCTTGAGTGTGGCGAGTCTTAAAAAGAAAATTGTGCTCCTGAACCTTCACGTTAGACGCGCTACAACTTCAACATTCTCTGCTGTCGCTTACTTTTAGGATCCATCAGCTGATATGGTGGTGGCCTGCTGTCGATTCTTGTGCTACTTCTGCAGAACCGGGCGTGTTAACCAGAGAGCCATGTTCGAGCATCTGAGCTACCTGCTGGACAACAGCTGCATGCTGCTCTGTACGTGTAGTCGATCTCCTCGTCAAATGATTTGTCTTTGTCAAGTCTATTAATAAAGAGTCTATTAATATTATTAGTTTTATTATTTTTAATGCCCTGGGCTGAATAGGACCCTGGGCTAAAAATAAGACAAAAGAAAGACTTTATTTTATTAAAAGAAAGAAGAAAAATAAATATTTAAAATAATTCCTCAACGCTGTAGGAGCTAGAAGGACGCATTCGCCAATGTGCCACGAATGCAGACAGCATTAATGCGCTGGAATTAAATGGATAGGCGCTGCCATAGGAAGACTTTTTTGCGTTGGTCGTTATTAGTACTATTATTCATAATCTTCCGTTAAATCCCAGTTTATTATGTTAATATTATTATATTGTAGTATTATCTACTTCTTCTTTCCTTTAGTCCCAGTTTAACTAGGGTCGATACACGAATGGACCTTCTCCACTCCTCATTGTCCCATACCATATTAATGTCTTTTATTTCGTTTTAGAAAATTTCGTAGCAATTTCTGGAACCTAGGCGCTCACCAACCGAATGCCCTTTCTGACGTTGGTTTGGATCTTAGTGCTTTAGTCGCCTTCTGCGACACGTGCAGTTATCGGTTGGTCTATTCTTAAAACAACCCGGACACAACACGGTGAACAACCCAGACGCAACACGGGGAAAATATTGTAGTAATATATTTATATTAAAGGAATTATTATTGTTAAGGCTGCAAGAAATGATGCAGCTAACATTCTTAAAATTTTTAACTATTAAGCTTAATATTAATGATATCATTATATATTATGTATAATCCATATATTTTATCATATTAAAATAATTTCGGGCTTATAATTTTATAGCGATAATGCTGTTGCATTCATAATACTCTTCTCCATCACATTCCTCTCCATCATTAAACTATCTATATAATATTACTCTTATACAATTTCAGTCGAAGCTGAGGAAAGCGTAGGGGCCCACCTCGTCATAAGCAGAATCCCTCAAGAATAATGTTATATTAAAAGGAATGTTAGTTGATTTAAAGATCCACTCGGATATGGACGTGAAGAGTATAACTGAATCTAGAGAAGAGTGGAGGCTTTATATACCATGGACCTGCCTGTGGGCAGTGCACTAAGAGAGAGCGAGACTATTTCAGTAAATTATTAGCTATTAATTCTATTCGTAAAAGTAAACACGCATTATAGTGAAATGATCCACTAGGTCGATATCTATCACTTTTTAACACCACATGTTTAAACCGTTAGGCAATTTAATCCATTTTCCGTATAACCAGTCCAGTGAATGTCTGAGATTTTATTCTCGGATCAGCGCGGCTGGGATTCGAACCCACGAGGGTTCAATTCACCTCAGGATCTGTCATTTAAAAGTTCATGACGTTATCCATTGCGCTATTGAGACATTCAAATCAATATATTCGTAATCATATTCGTAATCAATATTTTTACTTTTAAATTTGTAACAATTTTTCACAGCCCGCCCCTCCCTGAGGGGTTCGTGCCCCCTGGACGTGGCCTACTCGTCGCTGATGGACAACAACGAGCTGGCCCTGGCCCTCAGGGAGTCAGACCTCGACAAGGTGACCGTGTACCTGTCCCGCTGTGGCCAGCAGTCCAATCAGAAGCTGATCGCTGCGGGATACCCGGATATCGGCTGGGACCCCGTGGAGGGCGAGAGATTCGTGGACTTCCTCAGGTTCTGCGTGTGGGTTAACGGTAGGTTTATGCATCTTTCTGGGTTTACTATATGTATCTGGGTTGATGGTATTTTACTGGGTTAATTATATGTATCCAGGTTAATGATAGATGGTGGCTGAGGTAATAATATTATCCAGTTTAATTATATGTTACTGGGTTAATTATATGTATTCTGCTTAATAATATATTGGTGGAGTAATTATATGTATTGGGGTTAATGATATATCTGGGTTTAATTATATGTATATGTATAACCGGGTTAATGACATGTGGCTTGGTTAATTGAATGCATCTGGGTTCATTGTCTATATACATGTATCTGTAAGAGCATGTTAGATAAATGAAGCATTTTCACTAAAGTGAACATGCAATAGATACACAAGCCACAGATGAAGTAAAATGGAATATGAAGCCATACTGATTGAGGGTCGATCAATCGATAGCTTGTTCGATTATTTGATTGACTGGTTGATTGATTGGTTTAACCTTCGCAGGTGAGAGCGTGGAGGAGAATGCTAATCTGGTAGTGAGACTGTTAATCAGACGCCCGGAGTGTTTAGGGCCGGCCCTACGAGGCGAGGGCGGTGGTCTGCTAAAAGCAATGCGCAGCAGTATTATGATGTCGCTGCAGATAGCAGCCTGTCGAAACCCTAATCATCTGCAGTACTTACGAGCAGTCACTGAGTCTGAAGATGACGATAGGGGCGACTACCTGCACCAGGCGTAAGTAAATCTCTCTCTCTCTCTCTTTCTTTCTCTATAGTGTTCTGCTAAATGGCAGGTCCAAGGTGAGAGAACTATGTGTAATATTTCAATACACTCAAAATATACAGGGACATACACAAACAAAGCCGTCAAAGAGGTCACAAGTAACCTATCTAGTTGACCGTCCCTCAGTCATACAAATAGAAAAAGAACTAGGCACACCGAATAGACATGCAATACAAGTAAAAGACATAACTGTTGATAAAGTTTGAAATAATAGCAACAGGAATTTAAAAAGAGAATATTGCTCCTGCCAAGGTACATATTCATACCCAGAGTTTTCGTGCTCTTTATAGAGAGAGCTCTCTATAGATCAACAAGTTAATCCTTCACAAAAGGATATGCCTTACCCTCCTTACCGTATGTAGATTATAGCAAGTGAAAATATGACTTCTGAGGTGGTTTCCCATTTCCTTCCTCCATTTTCGCACGACACGTACAGTTAATGGATGGTCTATTATTTTGCGTCCCGGACACACCACGGAAAACTAATTATATCAGATAAAGGTCTAATTCTTTTTCATAATCCAAGTTTGCCGTAATTAACTGTAAGTTAAAAATAAACTGCAAGCTATATAATTAATCAATGCTATTTATAAGATATTACTATAGATTTATTTGCCGCTGTCTGGCAACTGATCTTGTTAATGACGTCTCTGACATCATCCCTGGTTATTAAGCGGACGTTAAACCTTTATTATTATTATTATTATATCAACAAATTTAATTTTATTACTTAGCCATCAGTTATCAAGAAACGGCATTTCGGTCAGACATTTCACGATCTAATTACTCACATAATTTCTAATCACTGACTTTAGAATTGCGTAGCAGGTAAGTTCTTTATAACTCGTGTGTTAAAAACATGATGTTGTTTTACAAGAATATACGAATTGTGGACATTTCAATTTTCTTTTTTTATTCATTATTTTAATTGCATTTTTGTATTTTTTTATATATTAGCATTTTATATATATATATATATATATATATATATATATATATATATATATATATATATATATATATATATACATGTGTATATATATATATATGTATTATTATATATATATATATGTGTATAGAACCGTACATTTATTTATGTTGCTACGGGGTTGCTGAAAAATTGACCAACCGTGAACTGCACGTGTCGTAAAATAACACTAAGACAAAGCACTAAGATCAAAACCGACATCACAAAGGGCATTCGATTGGTTAGCAGCTGGGCTCCAGAAATTGCTACAAAATTGTATAATCCTAGTTATCTGGGATTCAATGGAAGACGATGATTACATAATAATACATTTTAATAGGATGTACGATTTCTCGACACTGCCCTCAGAGGAAGACGAAGACTACATTGACCTGGGAGCTGCCAGGCTTCAGTTCTACTCCTCCCTGGTCGAGCTGCTGGGGCGCTGCGCCCCCGAACAGGAGGCCATCAAGGCCGGCCGCTCAGACTCCCTGAGGGCTCGAGCCATCCTGAGGTCCCTGGTGTCCCTCGAGGACCTGGAGGGAGCTCTCGGGATTCGATTTATTCTTCCAGGTGGAAAATCTGATCAGGCAAGTTGATTTACTGCCAACTCGATGTGTCAATCTATAGTAGTCGTTAGAATCAAAATTAGAGTAAAAGAGTTAGTTATTAGAGTAAGATTATAAGATATTATATTGTAATGTATATATATATATATATATATATATATATATATATATATATATATATATATATATATATATATATATATATATACGTGTGTATATATATATATATATTATATTGTAAGATTAAGTTACTAGAGTTATTAGAGTAAAAGTAGAGTCCAATATAACTCGAAAATGAGTTAGAGAGGGCACATTCTAAGGGGGAAAAGTCTACTAAAAGAGGTAGAGTGGATGAAAAGAGAGGCAGAGGCAGGCCGAGATTAGGAATTTTGAATGATTTAAAGATCCACTTTATATGTGGACATGAAAAGAAAAACGGAAGACAGAGAAGAGTGGATGCGTTAAATAAAGCTGGTACCGCTAAGGTTAACGTCAGTTTCCTCACTCGAAAGCGATGTCGATGGCATGTGATATGCCATTGACCTACCAGTATGGGCAGTGCACATAGAGAAAGAGAGAGAGTAGTCGTGGTGATGTATTGAATGTGTGTTTTCATGAAAGCCATTGAGCGTTTAGCCTATGTTTTCACATTATACAATTTATTTTGGTATTCGAATGGTTGGCCTCCTGCCTCTCAGACAAACATTTGGTTCATTCAACCGTCTCAATAACGATCCACTGGATAATAACGAGAAAAGATATTAGCGAACTGAGTTTTCTTAAATATATAGCGTTAGTGTACTGTTTTAGTCATTTCTTAGTAGCCGTTTTTTGTCGGTTAACTTCAACTGAAGAAACTGCTAATCTTTTATGATTATGTTAATTTATTGTTTGCCTTCATTGTTTAATAGAAAATTAAGTTGATTTAATTCATGGTGAATAAATTTGTTGATTCATAAATTAATGCATTTCAGTGCATGCACTTCCTTTACATTTAAGGATTTATTATTTATGGTTTTTGGTTGTTAGGAGGGGGTGGAGGGTCAGGAAGATATGGACGGGGAATCTCCCTACATGGGGGGCATACCTCAGGGTCTGCTCCCCCAACATAAAACTGCCGTCGAAGTGTTCCTGGAAAGAGTTTACGATGTGGATCAGCCGACCTTCTATAGACTGCTGGAAAATGCCTTCCTCCCGGATCTGCGAGCTGCTACTACATTGGAAGAGGTTTTGCTCTATTATAGTACTATAAAAATACATAGAAATATTATTTTAAAATATTTTTATTTTTTGTACGGTTTTGCTCTACTGTACGAGCTTAATTGTAAAATCGTTTAAAATGGACTTAGCTGCTAGTTCGAGTTTAGTTTCGGTAGCATGTCCGTAAATTGTCTGTCTGCAGATCAGTATATGCGGTGTTCAAACCCAGTGCTCTTTCTGTTATTGCACGACGAACTTTCGAGACCGGAAACTGACTTTAGACTAATGTAACTGTGTATTTCTGTCTCTCATTAAATCGGATACCGTACTATTAATTACATCGAATACAAATTCTAAATACGTCGAATACTCACTACGTCGAAGGCCATGGGTTTGGGATTCATCCCTGTTGCTGGTTTTTGCCTTTGTCATTAAATTTTTTTTTCTTAAGAAACAACTACCGTAGATAAAGCCTATGTATTCAAAGCAAAACATGTACATGTACATATCAACACTAAGCAAGCATATTTTAAATTAACTCGAGTTACAGTTCACTTAAAACGCAAAGTCGTATGTTCTTAGTTACTCTTTCTACATAGTGCGATTACTCATGACGAATTCTGCGAATAGTAGTTCAACTTCAAGTTACAAACGCACATGTTAACGGTCACATTAAGAAAGTAGTAAGTAGAAGAAAGAAAGAACTGAACCATCATGGAGTCTCCTGAAGACCGAAACTATAAAAATTAAAGACAATTCACCTATTTCAATTTTTTATCTCTTATTTTTATCTGTTATGTAATGTTGATTGATTCGCTGATAGGCTAACAAGGGAGACTGCGACATGGCGTTGGCTCTGAACCGCTACCTGTGTAACCAGGTCCTGCCACTGCTCACCAACAACTGCAGCTACTTCAGAGACGCTGAACACGCGAGCCACCTGTTGGAGCAGACCCTTCACACGGGCTACAAGCTCTCCAAGTGCCGATCTCTCACCAAGATACAGCGGGACACTGTCTCCGACTTCCTCGTAGCCCTCACAGGGTACTGTGCTCGATGTTGTCATTGATGACTGTAGCACTCTAATTGTTGCTATAACTGCATTCCTGTTCCTGTTGAGTCCCCGTCGTTGTGAAAAAGCTAAAGCTAATGTTAACGTCAGTTTCTTCACTCGAAAGCGATGTCAGTGATAGGTGAGCCCAGGATTTGAACCCCGCACATACTGATCCGCGGTCGAGTATCTTACCGACATCGCCACTGGCTCCAGCCACAATAGAAGAGAAGCCATTGTAGAAGAGACCATTAGAAGAAGACGCAGCCATAGATTTATAGAAGACTTATAGATTTATTGACCATAGATTTATAAAAGATTTATTTTACACTTGTAGAAGAGACGCAGCCATTGTAGAAGAGATCTACCGTTTGCCACACGTGTTGTAAGAGGCTACTTAGCAAAAGTTGAGAAAAGCACTAGACACCTCCACTGAAGAGATAATATAGGCTGCATTAAATGATTGGTTTGGGTATGATGAAACGATCGGTATGGGAAGAGATGGGATCAACTAGTTTTTCGATGTAACACTATCGAAATGAATAGTGAGTGGAAATATGTAGCTTTGACCTGGAGTTTGGCAGAACGCTATTGAGCGATTTTTGAAAAAGGTAAAGATAACAAAATATAAAAACCTATGAATGTATCAGGGGCTCAAAATATCGAGTAACTATTGATTCTATGCTATCAATGGAGGTTTAACGTCAGTTCTTCATCCGAAATCGATATTACAAACGTTGCGAGCGGTTAACTGTCTCAATCTTTCGAATCACATTTGAGCCATAAAACCATACATTCTGCCAGTTGATGGCTGCCACCAGCAAGTGAGGGTTCGAAATCTCGTCTGACTATGTCTAATTATACAGTTGTTGTACAGGCAAAGACTTAAAACTAAGTCCTTGTACTAAACAATAATGCAACGTTCAATTTCTCACCTGATATTAGTGACATTTCCATGTAGATACGGAATACTTAACTGCAACAGTTCTACGTCAACTGAATTTGCTTTCAAACACTTTGATATAAGCTGAAGCGATATACGATATCTCGCGGTGTAGTCAAGGACAAACTTGCAATGGTAATACAGGGGCTAATTATTGTTCAAATTATTTCGGAAGAAAAACTGTCTGAAATATCGGATACAGCATAGGATAAAGAGCAGCTGGCGTTCGACCAGGTAGAAGAATTTTGCTGCAATTATATCAGATTTCTTATCCTTAATTATGCTTAATTACTAAATGAAAGCGTGTAAAATAAAACTCTAATGAACCTTATGACGCATTGTCCTAAAACCCCAGGTCATTCACACACTACTCGCTCCTGACGCTCGAGATCTTGATGTTTGAATGTTGACAGGGAGCTGAGACCCTCAATGATGACGAGTCTGCTGCGCAAGCTCGTGGTCGACGTGCCTGCCCTCAACGAGAACACCATCACACCCCTCAGGGTATGTAATAATCTATTCTCTCTCTCTCTCTATTGTTAAGCCAAGGGCAGGTCCAAGGTACATATTTATACTCAGAATCTTATTTCACGCTTCATAGAGAGCATTCGATCGATCAACAATTAATCACTTCTCAAAAGGCTACGAGTAAACCATATTTTAGGTAACTCATAGCCCGGGGAAAATAGTTATTGCTTAGTCGTCTCTTACGACACAAACAGATAGCCAGTTAGTCAACTGTTATTCAAGTGTTCAATGACCGGGAAATAAGGCGGGAAATATGAATGAATAGGATATTTATTGCTATTCTTAAACACTCATTGATCGCTGTAAATCATTTAGTAATTATCTATTGATGTACGGTCTGATAGTTAATTAAGTGACGTTGATTTATAATTACTTGTCAGTCGCTAGAATAGAAGCAGTCGCTGTTACTGTGGATAATGTATGTCACATGTGTGAGGCTGTCGCGGCTTCTAATTGATTGATTGATTTTATGTTTTATTTGGTTATTTCGATCGATTGACTTCGTGTCACAGTTGTTGATCGACCCCGATGTGTGAACATTACTGTTCAAGTACGTTGAGCCTTTAGAATAGGAGTTAGTTGTCCCACTGCATATCGATAGTTAATGGGTTCAAATCCAGTGTTTCTTTCTTCACTGTCGTGGTATCGAAACTAGAAACTGGCGCTAAATTTCGCTTTAACGTTAGATTTTAGTGGATTATGATCGCCTGAATTACATCTGATTTATATGCTGATGGATTTTTCTATTTTCTTAATTCATTGATTTAATATGTTGATTTATTGATTGATTGATGTAACCGGACAGGTGCTGGTCAACCACTACGAGAGGTGCGGCAGGTACTATGGGTCAGGGGGCTGGGGTTCTCAGGGCTCAGCCACCGAGGAGGAGAAGAGGCTGACCATGATGTTGTTCAGTGGCATCTTTGACTCTCTCGCTCAGAGGGTCTGTGGCTTGAAATCATAGCGAATAATTAATTAATCCGTTTGGGAATAATAATTAATACCCTTTTTGTGGTTATAATTATTTACTAATGCGCCTGTTGCTTAATTTCCGTTGTTTCAGCTGCTTTCGAGAGTATGTATAATGAATACACATCATAGTGTAGTACGTCAATGTAAAAACACAGTTCAATAGACGAATATAAAGACTGCAATGGTAAGTGGTTTTAATCATCCACCTAACTCTGCCTGTCTCACTGCACTGGGTATCTGCTGTGATAGTTAACTAAATATGTGTATTATAATGAAGATTATCATCTTTAATTATACACTTTCTATCTTTAAGAGGTTATTTATATATTGTCTTTAAGCCTCTGTTTAATTTTATTAATTTACATTTTAAGTAGGATGCTAAAACCACTATTAAAGCTGTACAGTGTCTATTTGGTATTTGCTCAGTTTTTAATTTTTAATTTTTTGGGGGATTTAGCGCTCTCAGTTAAGCAGCGCGTCAGTTGAACGAAGTTAAGCTCCATCGCGCCGGTTAGTACTTTGTGAGCGACCACCTTGGAAGACCGAGCGTTGACAGCTTTGAAAGAAAAATCCCGAGGGTGTTGGAAGGTTATTCTTAAATCTGCGCCGGCTGCAATCGATGCGCCAACAAAAGGCAACGATTACTAATAATCATGGAGACGAATGGAGGAAATAACGAAAACTACAAAAACAGAAACCAAGAAAGGAAACTATGTAGCACATGCGGTATGTCATGTGTGTAACTAAACGGACAAAAAATACATTTTTTATGTTTAGGCCTACGATCCTGAGCTATTCTCGAAGGCTCTACCCTGCTTGTCTGCTATTGGCTCAGCCCTCCCGCCTGATTATTCGCTGTCCAATCAAGACGATGGTTACTATCAGAGATGTGTCGCTGAAGCTGAATGGACGTACAATCCGCAGCCTGTTGATATATCTAAGTAAGAAAGCTGATCAATCAATCAAGCAAACCTTCAATTAATGACTCTCGCAGTCGATATATGTTATATACAATGTACATATTTTCATTATAATTTATAATATACTCATGCATAACACATACATGTGTATCATATTCTTATTCAGTTGGCCATGTAATTAGACTAACCGATTTTACTTTATCAGTCGGTTATCAAAATCAATCAACCAATTTATCAGTCAACAATGAATTAAAGTTTATCAATCTATTAATCAAAATATCTATATACTTTGAACTTTTGCATTTCAAAAATCGAGCGACATTTTAAGAAATGTACCGACTTCTGAAAAAGACTTTTTAATGGCTAATTCTACATTCTCTGTTTCCCTGCTCGATGAATAAATAGAGATACTATTTTGCGATGGTTCATGCTATTAATTTTAAACTATAATTTTCACTATTTTTATATAATGATTTGTTAGGTAATTATTGGATGCTGCAAGGTTCAGTACTGTTAATGCGACGTGTTCGAAATAAAATGGATCTATTTTTTTCCATTCGATGGATGCGTCTGATGTTATGGATAAAATAAACTATTACTGAAATGAAAGCTTTGCCTTGTCGGTATAGCATAAAAGAATATTACGGGTAATAAGAGGCGATCAAGCTTAAACTGAAGAGAAGAAAAATGGAACCATCTCAATAGTGATTTTTATGCTAAAATCTAAATTCATTAACTCTGGTCAGCATAGCTTAGAGAGGTTAACTTTGATATGATGTTAACTTATTGATAGATTGATTGCTCCTTAGCAAGCGGGTAAGTAGATTATAAGTAAGAACATGAACATTAGACATGCCATTTGACAGCCTACGAGAGAGAGAGGGGGTCGATTTTAATTCTACGACGTCACCTTTGTCAGATATTGATTGTATGTGACAGTACATCGTTATCGGCACAGCTTCAGGCCATTGTTCAGGATTTTGCCGAACACTATCACGATTCCTGGGCAATGACTAAGGTTTGAACCTCTTCCTCGTTTTATTTCATATGATTAGTATTTAAGGCCTTTATAAATGTTGTTCGGTGTCCTTTGGCGCTTTTCGCTTGTTTTGTCCTTTGACCTTGGATTTTCCACTTGGCAGAACGCTAGAAAGAGAAGAGAGAGAGAGAGTGAGAGAGATTAATCTTTACCACCCAGAACCTGTAAATCAGTCCAAATCTGTCTTAAAACAAGTTTGGAAGTGCTTACTGACCCAATTCTATTATTGTTTATTTTGTTGAAAGAGAGTTCATTTCCCTGACATTTAACTGCTGTTCAAAAACCTAAGAAACATAATTCGTTAATTACTCGTAGAGTAAAAGTTATTTTCAGGAACTTGTTAGTCTGCTAAAGGTCCAGTCAGAAAGGAGTAGTACATGTAATGTCATTGATTGAGATTGACTGACTGATTAATAATTCTTGATTTAATTTGCTGTCTTAGACTTCGTTGTGCTTATTGAAAACTAGTAATAGATCTCGCTACCCACTGCTCTGCCTTTGTGACTGACTCTAGGCATAAATTCATAAATAGCATCAACCAATGGCTCATATTGGTTACAGAGACGTTTCGTTCTTTACTAAAGAAAAGATCCTGTAATACATGAAGTCGGTATCATCAAAGAGTCCCTTCCAATTCTTAACTTAAAATGTTTTTCTAGTTTAGTTTAATGCTGTCTCTCTGATGATTTTCTGTTGTCCTCGTACCATAAGTTTATTGATATATGATTGATTGAATTCGATTGATATGATTGATTTAATAGACTGATGTAATTTATGGATCAGACTGGTGAGATTGATTGATTGATTGACTGATTGATTGATTGATTGATTGATATATGGACGTGGTTGGTTGATCATATTGATCATATTTATCATATTGATTGATTGATCAGGCTGATGTGACAGATTGATCATAATGACGTAATTAATTAATCAGATGTGATTGATTGATTGATTGATCAGATTGACTCTGGATGGGTGTTTGGACCTGAATTCGATGAGACGAGGAAGATGCATCCAAATCTAAGAAGTTTTCAGCAGTTGAGTCATGCGGTAGGTGAAGCTGCATTTTTTTTAAATTAGCAAAATATATTTCATTTAATTGTCCTACGCTATGCAATTTGTAAACTATGTTGCATTCGTGTGGTTGGTATTAGAGAGTTGTATGTAATTCAAGTTAGGGTTAAAAGAAGGTTACGTCTACTTATTGTAACGCCCACACACTTATTGAATGAATCAGTGCATTGATTGAGTCATCACATTTATTTATTGATTATATGTTTTTATTTATTAATTATTATTTATTTTGATTTATACATGTATCATTTCAAACAAGATGAAGCATTATGTAATTCCATGTAAATAATTGCACCAATGCATAAAACCGAAACACAGGCCGAAGGGGCAATTACAAAGTAGATAGATGGTGAAATCAATGGAAAAGGCGTGATGTCTGAAATGTGGAACTGATTCAATGCTCTGATTGACTTACTAATTTCATTCATTCATAGATTGCTTCCTCAATGCCCGTAAGCTTTAACTGGTTTTAATATGGTTCACTTTAAGATACTGTTGAAATTATTTACTAATTTTGTCTTTTAATATAATTTCAAATTTAAGAAATATATACAAATTTAATTTAAACATATCATGTCACTTTTATTTGGCTTTATGGTCATTTGATTTTACTCAGCGATTGATTCCTTAATTGCACTACTGATATGCGTATACATGTGCATTTAATAACGCTAGCACATTTGATTGCTTACGCCACATCAATTCTAATTAATGAAATGAAACTATGAACTATTAAATTAACTTAATAAATTATATTTGTAGGCACTGGCTAATTGATACTCTGCTTTCATCAATTGATTCTACTCATTGATTGATTCATCAGCATCATCATCATCGTCGTCATCATCATCTTCTCTTAAATTCCAGTTTAACCAGGGTCGGGATACGGAAAGACTTTCTCCAGTCCTCTCTGTCTCACACCATATCATCAGTCAATCCTCTAAATTTTCATGTCCTTCTTAAATGATTGACTAATTAATTAATACTTACTCATTGATTGATTGATCGTTCAGGATAAGATGCGGGACCTGTTGCCTACGGAGGAGTGCCTGAAGACGATGTTAGCCTACGGGTGGAACATTGACCTGGATCAGACCAGGGCCGTTACGAAGGCTCAGATCAAGAGAAAGACTTCGAAATTATCTCTCGTTAGTTTAATCAAAATAATAATAGTAATATCTTATTTCAATTGTTTATGCTAATTATCGTTATAATTATGTTAATCACGTGCCTGTAAGCCTTACATGTTTTAATAAGATTAAGGGTAACGTGTGGTTAAAATTTTGTACTTATTTTTAAAAGTTTTTGCATGACTTTACAAGTTTGTTAGACAGCCATTGAGGTCTTTGAAATATATTAAGTGGATCAAGGCGTTCATTGTGTCAAAATTCTCTGTTTTAAAATGCTTAGAATTATTGTATATTGCTTGGAAAAGTTTGGCATATGAGGTAGCTTCTCTTTGACTTCATTATCTTTATCGTAGCCGATGCTAACAGAGCATCTGTAGGTCTCGTGTTTTAGTATTATTCTGTCTTCTATTTATTCTACCATTACACGAGAAATTGAACTACGAAGTGATTTTTGTTCGTAAAGAGATATTTAATTAAAAACATGACTGCTATGCTAAAGGAAATATATAGTCCGACAGCATTATGTCATGATTAGCGTTGTTATGTGATAGAGGACGGGAATTAGTACACTTTGTTAAGCTGCGCGTCTATGAACGAGGTTAAGCTACGTCTGTTCCGATTAGTAGATCGATGTGCGAGTACCTTGGTAGACCGAGTGTTGACAACTTTGACTGAATAACTCCCCAGTGTGTTGGAAGGTTATTCTTAGAACCACGCAGTCTGCAATCAGTGCTCTATCAAAGATAACGAATTCTAATATCTAACGAGAGAAAAGAGGAAATAACGATAATCTACAAAAACAGCGAAGTTCTAAGAAGGGAAATTTAGTAAACACGTGCGGTATTTTTGTGTATATGACCAAAAAAACATACTGTACATTTCTCGGGTTTATGAGTTCACGGTACAATTGCCAGTCGTTAGTCGTGTCTTTAACAATTTGATTCCAAATCTAACTTCAGTGTCCAGTGCTTCTTATTTGCTAAGTTTCTCAATAATTTGAGATAGTAGCCTTTAATATTCTATAGTAGTACTTCGATCATATAAGATTAAATGGAATTGTTTCAACTTAATAAAAACTGTAAAGCCGATGTTTACGTCAGTTTCATTTCTCGATGGCGATATCAAAGACGGACGAGCACAGGGTTTGAACCCCACACATAGGCTACTGATCCGCGACAAGATATTTTAGCGACATTATCACTGGCTGGAGCCAGTGATGATGTCGCTAAAATATGCGGTAATATTTATCATGAATTAATATTCCATACTTTATGTTTCTTGTTTTTTTGGTGATATTTATCCCCGTATTATGCCCGGGTTGTTTGAAGAATTGACCAACCGGTGACTGCATGTGTCGTAGAAGAAGACTAAAGGTCAAAGATCCATACCAACCTCAGAAAGGGCATTCTGCTGGTGAGCGCCTAGGCTCCAGAAATTGCTACAAACATGTTAAACGAGTGGAAAGTCGCAAATAGAGGATTGACTGATTGACTGACTGTATGATGTAGGACATACAGGGTTTGAGACAGTCTATTTGTATCCCAACCCTAGTTAAACTGGATTCAAGGGTAGATGATGATGATGTTTTTATTTTGACAGGGTGATTACACACCCAGACCAGCTGATCTGAGGAATGTGACCTTGACTCGAGGAATGCTGGAGTCAGTGGAAAAGCTGGCTGAAAACTCTCACGACAGCTGGGCTCAGAAGAAGAGACAGCAGCTGGAAATGCTAGGTAACCACACAACGTAGCGAAATATGGTATACGATGATATATAGCACTTTTTATACCACCACTAATTTAAACCACTAGATTAATTCGCTTTCAGAAATTGCTACAAATATTTAAACGAAAGGAAAAGTCTCAAATAGGGGATTGACTGATGGTGTGATGTGGGACAGGATGATTTGAGACAGTCTATTCGTATCCTGGTTGAACTGGGATTCAAGGGAAGAAGAAGAAGAAGATGATGATGATGATTATGATGATGATGATGATGTTGTTGTTGATGATGATGATGGTGATGATGGTGGTGGTGCTGGTGGTGATGATGATGATGATGATGATGATGATAATGATGATGATGATGATGATGATGATGATGATTAATTAGCTCGTACATATCCAACCTGTCTTGCCGTTTTCTCTTTTCCTATATCCAATGTTTGAAAGGTCAAAATTTGTAATCTCTGATCTAAAAATAAAACAAATAAAAATGTAGTTTTAGATCACATCTCGGGGTGCAAATGAAACGATTTCACTTGGGTTGATTTTTTGATGTAACAGTATTTCATTGTTAAAAATCTGTGTTAACGGAGTTTACTATAAAAATAATAACTTATTAATTGTAGGAGTTAATTATATATTCTATTATCACTTGCAGTACATTGAACAGTAGTGAACGTATAGGCATATCTTATTAACAAATCAGGTTCTATGTGGTCTATATTAAGTAATCCTACTGAATGGTAATATATGCTTGTTTAATTTGTATATATATATATATATATATATATATATATATATATATATATATATATATATATATATATATGATTACCCTATAATGTAAATTATTTGAATGATTATATCTTAAATTTATATCTTTCAATGAAGTATCGTCATCATCATCTTCCCTTGAATCTAAGTTAAACTAGGGGCGGTATACGCATAAACTGTCTCAAATCCCCTCTGTCCTACATAATACCAACCATCAGTCTATCCCCTATTTGAAACTTTTCCATTCGTTGAAATTTTTGTAGCAATCTATAGAGCCTAGGCGCTCAAAAACCATATGCCCTTTCTGACGTTGCTGTGGATCTTAGTGCTTTAGTCCCCTTCTACGGCACGTGCAGTCACCGGTTGGTCAATTCTTCAAACAACCCGGACAAAACATGGGGAATATCTTTCAATGAAGTATCTTATTTTAAATTACTATAGTTTTAATATGATTTTAATTCGCTCCTTTTATTCGTTCCGTTCATTCTTCCGTTCACTTGATAGTTTCTTTTTTATGTAGGAGGAGGACTTCATCCTCAACTCTTGCCCTACAGCTTGCTGACAGAGAAAGAGAAGAAAGTTTTGAGAGACCGGACACAAGATCTCGCCAGATATCTACAGATGTGCGGTTATCGTATCATTACGTATGTATTCTGTTAATTTGTTAGCTTTCGCGTTCATTCGTCAGCATTGAATTTCGAAACATCATTACACACCTTTATTTCTACTCTGCGTTTGATATATACTGATTTGAGGACTTTACTATGACTTTCATAGTCAAATCATTAAGCGTTGATACATGTTGCATTCTCTATTGCACGTTAGATATTTGAATATGTTTAGCATGTATTTTTCATTCGGAACCGGATCATCACTCAGTCTAGTCTGACTGCTGCTTTGATTGGTCGGTCATTTGGATAAACCACGGCGATGGCCGGGTTTCTAGGTCTTGAAGAAAGACCCTACGAACTTCTGACCTTGACGTTAAACTCCTATTAAGCATCCACAACTGATTTCCACGTGTCCGAAATTTTTCTTTATCAACTCTTTTGAAGTCATGTTTTCATCACATCGTCTTTTACTTTTCAATGAGCAGTTACACTGTCATACTGTTGAACTTTCGTAGGCAGTTAAAGACCTACATTATCATTATTCTCTTTTCATCTGGTAACATATAATTTGCGAACATCACATTAAACTCAATATATTTAATTGTTATGGAATTTTTGGACTGTGAGACTGATTCGTGATACTGGATTGGCACTTCTGGATTCGTATTTTGCTAATAAGATTAGCTTTGGATCCATAGTGCTCGATATTTTTATGGGTGATTATAGCATTGCAGTTGTTATTGCTTGTATCATCACGCATATGTATATTTATTTTTCATACTATCGTGAGTTTCAAAATTAGACGAAATATTTGTCTTGTATTACTCCAAGTGTTCCATTAAAAAATATAAGCCATATTTCCCAATTAGTTTTTTACTTCCCACTGTAATTACTTATTCTACGGGAAATACTCGTTCGCACTCTGTCATTTGTTCGCTGTATGTTTGACAAAGATTTTCTTTAAATATTGAAATACAACGACTACCTAAAATTTCAGTAACGAAGTGACGCGTCCTCGTAAGGACGGGGCAGTGAGACAGAATAAGGAGGCGGCGGGGGAGGGTGGGGCAAGCTCGAGCCAGGAGAAGAGGTTTGCCTACAGTCTGCTCGAGAAGCTGCTGGAATACGTCGACAAGGCGGCGTACAACATGAAGAACACTAAACCAGCCTCTCGCTTCAGTCGTCGTCACAGCTTCAGCATTGCTACCGAGGACGTCAAGTTCTTCGGAAAGGTTGGTTGATTCGCGTTCACTGTAGATAATAATAATAATAATAATAAAGGTTTAACGTCCGTTTCCTCATACAAGGATGATGTCAGGGAAGTCCCCCCATCACATGTCACTACAAATCGATTCACCCCAAACGATCTGAAAAAACACGTGCTGAAGAGAAATAAATGATCCTAAGCAGTGCCGGTCCGGTGATCAAAAAAAGATGCTAGAATTTAGTGCCTTCCTGCTGCGGATCTGTCAATGTGGGTTCAGTTCCGTGACACGTGCGTTGCTGATATGCTTTCGAGAGCTGGGGATGACGTTAACAGTAACTCTTTGATACATTAATGATCTTTTAATCTTGAATTTAAATAGTCTTAGTATTTACTTATTCAAGATCTTGATGTGATCTTCATATGATCTTGTAACTATGTAGTTTCAAGTTCATACTCCAGTCTGATTAAATCAATCAATCAATAAATAAGAATTTAACGTCCGATTTCTCTATAAGGCAGTGTCAGGGACGTCTCGTTGACTGCTGTTGTATCCTCGTGTTAGAAGCCATTGTATTTTGTGAGGTTTCTTCGATATTACGAACCATTAATTAACACTTACATATTTTTCTCTCTCGCTTTGGTGTTCTGCCAAGCGGCAGCTTTTGATACATATTCCTACTTTGAGGCTGCTTTCACTTTCCATATATGGAGCACTTTATAGATCAACAAGTCACTCTTTTTACAAAAGGCTATGCATCCTATGGCTGGGTAAAAAATATGGCTTCTGGGGTTATTTCTCCTTGCTTTCCCCGGTTCATGCGTTGTTGCCTTTTACGACAAATTTTTAACAATCTTACTTATATATTTATTAATCTTACATATTTATAACTTATTTATTTACTGATTATTTATTTAATATTTATAATTTTCGTTGCTTACCATTATTAATATTTACCAACAATATTAATTACCACTACTAGTGATCATCATTATTTGACTTTGTAGGTCGTGCTACCTCTAGTCGAGAAATATTTCAGGGCTCATAAGGCTTACTTCATTACTAATCCCAACGTACAATCCACTACTGGTACCGCTACAATAAAAGAGAAAGAAATGACTGCTAGGTTGGGCTTGATTGTAATTGTTTATTCTGTTAATTTAATCGTGTTTAATAATTTTTAATTAATAATTTTGTTATTAATTATTTTTTAAATTAAATTCTTAATTAACAATTGTGTTAAGTAATTCAAGTTAGAAATGTGTTGATATATATATAATATAATATATATATATATATATATATATATATATATATATATATATATATATATAAGATTAATACTTTTTTCTTCATTATAATTCTGAAAATATTTTCAAAATAGGTGCAGAAGTGTCAAAGTTGTGAACGAAATACTGCGCACATGTTTTTTTATGACTCACAGTGTATATACGTGTATATATGTGTGTATATATATATATATATATATATATATATATATATATATATATATATATATATTTACTGAGATCAATTCTATGCATTACAGTCACGCCATTTAAACAATAAGACGATACAAAGTAGCATAGATGCACCCCCTAATTTAAGGAAGCATTATTTATTTACTTGTGAATTTACTGCTTTTTAATACCTAACTATCTTCATTGATGTAGCACATCGCTCTACTTTACACTAATAATTGAATTTATTCAGATTTGTGTAGCTTAATCTCTTTGTGACCAGTGCTCTGGTATGTTGAATCTTCCTGAAAAGAATCCTTGTGCTTCTGAACCTGAACAATAACAATAATTAAACACCCTACAATCTACATTACTATTGCTAAGCAAATTTTATTAGATTGTGAAATGGTATCTACTGTAAGGATTAACGGAGCTCACATGCGTTTATCAATGGCATGCAGCAGCTTAAGGTATGATGACGGTAGCTCGAGTGAGTCAAGTCGTCTTGAAAAGAAATGTTATTGTTCTGAACCTTGGCTTTGAACCCACTGAATCCTAAATTGGATTGTAACGGCTAACCTAGTTCTAAGCAACCAGTGAAATGCTATAGCATTTCAGTGACTGCTTATCTATGGCTACCTGGAAAGATTTAATCACACGTAGGAATTGGCTGCAAACAATACAGATATATGTGTTTTGCTATACTTAACGGTTTAATTGTTACACTTACGGTTTGTTTTCTCCGTATTGTGTTCGCGGTACAACAGACCAACCGTAAAATTCACTTTTGGTAAGGAGCAACTTAAAAAACTGAGCAAAGCAATGAACAAAAACATCATTTTCCTAAGCTTATAGCAACGTTACAGTTTGGGGAGATAGAACTCAGAAGGATAGATAGATTAAGTCTGTGTAGTTTATTTTAAAAATTGATGGATTAATCTCTTGGGTGATTGCTTCTTACTTCACTGGCATCTTCCATGGATGCTGAAATAGCAGTTAGACCTTTACGAACTTTTATTGTTTAAATTAAATTAACTAAATTAATTTTTGTACTAAAATTAATTTATTATTGTTAAATTGCACTTTTTATCTGCGCAGACGCTATTGTCTGTCAGCGAATATTCTTGCCATGTCTGCACTTGAGTGGATCGGCTAATAACGCTTGTTCCATCTGCTACGTCCCTGAATTATGTATCACAGTGTGTTAGGGATGTTAGCTGTTCACGTTAACTGTGCTCGTGCACGCACAGTTGTAACATTATTGAGCAAGAGACTTATAGTCAAGTCCAAAACTCTGAGACCAACACCTAGTCGCTCGAGACTTAGACCAAGACCAGAACCTTCGAGACCAAGACATCAGAACCCCAGTCTCAAACAGCCTCGAGACCAAGACCAGGACTACAAGTCTGTGCACAATAAACGTGCTAAACTATTAATTGATTGATTTCTTGATTGATTGAGTGATTGATTGATTGATTGATTGATGAGCAGTCTGTTTTCTAAGCTGGCTCTGCTGTTGAGGCAGAAGATCACAGCATTCGGTCACGATGTGCGCATTACGGTCAGATGTCTTCAGACTGTCGTCACTGCGATTGATGCGAGGTATAATAATTCGTTTAATCTGTATATCAATTTAATTGATCAGTCTATGAAGATGTTTTTTATTACAATTGAATTGATTTTATTACAATTGACTTGACTTGTGTTTAAAATGCTAATTTTGATTAATTAGATTTGAAGATATATTAATGGAAATATTGTATGAGCTTATTAGGCGGCTCAGCCTTCATCATTTCACACCGACCTACTATGTAACTTATGATGAGTGGAAATTTTATAAAAATGACTCTAGATGTGGCTGACTAGCGGTCGTCTGATGGCGCTAAATGCCAGTGTAAGGCAAAACTGTTTTAAAAGTGTAACATAATTATTTCTCATTGTTTGACAAAAATCTTTATAAACAACATCACTTTACATCGCTTCAGTGTCTGCATATCTCTGTAGCCTATCTAATATTTTTACCAGCGATTTTTCTCGAACGTTTTTCTACTGTACTATGTTTGCGCATGCGTATGGACGACAGTTACACTTTTAACATAGCTATTGTTGCTATTCATTGCAAATATTTATGCTATTAATTGTTTGTTTTCGCAGAGCTATCGTAAAGAGCAGTCCAGAAATCGTTAGGTCATCTCTCCTGCCCTTCTTCACGTTTGCCGCCGATGACCTGACCCAGATTGTAGCCAATCTGAAAATAGGTCGGTTCAGTCACGTGAAAGGAACTATCACGCGAGGCGCCACGTCACTTAACTACGTGCACATGGTGCTCATTCCTGTGCTCACCTCCATGTTTGATCATCTGGGTCGCAATGAATTCGGCGCTGATCTGTTAGGTAAGGTAGACCTGAAAATAAATTTAAAATAATCTGTACCTAACTGTTTCGCCTATGACGACAATAAATGTCTTTAAAACTTATATCGAACCCCAAGAGTAATTTAAAATTTCCAGTCGTCGTTGTTTGAAGTGCACCTATCTCTGTGGCTAGCAGCTGCTAGCGGTTATGACTAGTAGGTGTGACTTGGAGCTGTGGCTAGCAGCTATGACTAGCTCCTGTGACTAGCTGCTATGGCTAGCAGCTGTGGCTAGAAGCTGTAGCTAGCAGCTGTGACTAGCTGCTGTGGCTAGCAGCTGTGACTAGCTGCTGTGGTAAGCAGCTGTGATAGGCAGCTGTGACTAACAACTAATTCACATACACTCAAGAAGTAGCGGTTTTAAACACTGCCATGGAATCTAAATCAGAATGTAAAGTGTGTTAACGCCAGTTTCCTCACTTGAAAGCGAGGTCAGTGGCGGACGAGCCCAGGATTTGAACCCCGCATATACTGATCCGCGGTCGAGTATCTTACCGACTTCGCCACTGGCTCCAGCCAATATAATTTATTTGGGGGAAAGAGATAATAATAATAAAGGTTTAACGTCCGTTTCCTCATACAAGGATGATGTCAGGGACGTCCCCCATCACATGTCACTACAAATCGATTCACCCCAAACGATCTGAAAAAATACATGCTGAAGAGAAATAAAAGATCCTAAACAGAGCTGGACCGGTGATCAAAAAAGCAGTCAGGCAAGATGAAATAAAATCTATAATATTAATTAGATAAGGATATCTGTAGTGGTAATGAGTATAAAAATCGTTATCGCTGGGCCTCATGATCAACCCTCATGGGACGGGATTCACGTCTTCTACCTGAAATGCTTGCTGAGGACGTCCCTGACAGTGGCGAGAGACGGTGCAGCGAGAGGCCTTATACTTTGCTCGAGCCATAATAATAATAATAAAAATAATAAATATTTTCCCAAAATTCAAATAATTATTTAATAAAAAAATAATAGTAATAAATATGTAAATGTAAGCCTATAATACATTAGTCAGTTTGCATGCTTGTTAAAATATTTTGTTTATTGATTGATTCTAGTTTGCTTGTTAAAATATTTTGTTTATTGATTGATTCTAGTTTGCTTGTTAAAATATTTTGTTTATTGATTGATTCTAGTTTGCTTGTTAAAATATTTTGTTTATCGATTGACTAGTGGGCGAACAGCAGCTGTGTTGCTACAGAATACTGAATGCCATATACACGCTTGGCACCAGTAGCTCAACCTTTGTACAGAGGTCTGTTACAACATAATAGATTATAATATAATGTAAAATCATCATATGCTTTTGATACCATTGATCACTATATTCTGCCATCTTTCTTTCTTCCTGGTTTGGTATTCGTCTTTCTTCCTGGTTTGGTATTCGTGGAATTGTTCATGATTGGTTTTCCTCCTATCTGATGGATCGTTCTTTTAGTGTGAAAGTAATGTAGTACATCTCTTCGCCTTCCCACTTAAGGTATGGTGTGCCTCAAGGCTCCGTTCTTGGTCCTATCCTCTTCAATCTCTATACGGATTGTAACAAATTAACAACTAAACAAGACCGTTTACAGCACATATTAAAGTACAACAAGATATCGGCTCTGTGAAAATACATCGAAAATGAGCTAAACAGCAAAATATGACCAGGGTTCTCAATTTCTTAATGTAATTTCGAATTGCCCGCATATCATTCCGTGATTTTCTGCTTGCAAGGTACTTATATTTCAGGTGCAATACAGTACAATTTAAGACATTTTGGATGTTTAATAGAAGTAATCCCTTACTTATTCGAAACGATTACCACTTACTTAAGTAATATTTATTTATTTAATAATACTTAGTTTCCTCAGACTGAGGAAACTTACGTTACAATGTCCCTAAATTGTTCTATTGGATGACTTAGGGACATTGTAATCAAATATATATCCAACTTAGGCCAAATTATATGTATTATCTGTTATAGTAATATGATTTCTCATGCTAATATCGCATACGCATGCATGCATGTAGATGAAAAATAAAGCAGAGAGTATGACTTGGAAGAATTGTATGCTACGAACCAATCAGTAGGCAGTACTTTAAGAGAAAGAGGGATATAACGAGAGAGAGAGAACAATAATAAATTCTCATGATTTTTGGAATGTATCCTATTTAATTCATTCACAAGCTACACTTTCTGCTATCTATTAATTTAATATTTTACGGTTTGTAATATAATGATGCTTTGTGTTGTAGAGACTCTATAATGGATGAGCTAGCTAGGTAAGTTCAAGACTTTGAAGTATTAGTCACTGTTTATATTGTGATTACACCGTATTTACATTAAAATTGTCTGTATAATGCATATATTAGCTCAATTTAGCAACTCATAACCTTTGCGGTGTAACTTTGCCGGTAATTATCGTCCATTGGTTTGACATTTGCTGGATTTTGATTAGCTTTACTTTTACTTTTAATTTAGTGTGTATTAATAAAATATCGTCGGCCCTAAATTATAGAATCTATATTGTAATTTGCTATTTTTTTTTAAATTTTTGAGTGGTTTGTTAGTGAGCTTAAAGTATTATATTATAGTTTAGTTAATATCCTGTAGATAGATGTAAAGGAAGAATCACTAGGTACACTTGGTGTTGCTGTAATTACTTAAACTAAAATTTAATCGTTAAAAGGGTGTCTCGAGGTTTATCATTTAACAATGTAGTTTGAAACTATAGTGTAATTTGTTCAGTATTTGGTGAGCCTAATAATGTGATGCCTCCTGACATGGGAAAGTTATTTTATTATTAGTTTAATTACATTCACAACGATTCCTCCCTCACAGGCCGTTTAATTACGTTTAAGTAAATATATTATATTTCTGCGACCTTTCAATACATAGCATTCATAGGTGTCGATAAAAGTTAGACTGAGACTAACTTCAATAAATACAAGTACAGTCTGATTGATCTATGGATATGGCTGTATTACTATAAGATGGTTTTATAGTGTAAGTATTTAAATCGATTGACGGATTAATTGATTAATTTCCGACCCTAGTTAAACTGGGATTCTGGAAAAGATGATGATGATGATAATGTTGGATTAATTTATTGAGTTATGAATGCCAATTAACTAAATGAATGACTAATGTATTGATTATTGACTGATTAATTTATTATATTAGTAGCTTGATTGATTTGCCTTCAGGCATCGTTCAGCTTTGGGAGAATGCGTTGCGTCATTTGCCAGCACAATGCCAGTAGCCTTCCTCGAGCCTATGTTCAACCAGTTTAACAAGAACTCCATTGTCTACGGCATTCAGGAGGATATGATAGCAACGCATTCATTAGAGGCTAAGGGTCGGTACCTTATTTGCATACAACAATTCCATTCAGTCATTGATTCATAAATCTATTTATTTTGCTTTGATTTTGATTTTAAAATCTTTAAAAAAATTGTTGTATGGAATATATAAATTTATTTTTTAATTGACGCCGTATTGGACTCATTCATGCATTCTTATGCCTACTTTCAGTGTTTGCTATCTCTGCCTTAGGAAGTTTTTTTAGTCTATAAAATGTTATCGAATAAAGATATATGCAAGGAAATTGAGAGCAAAGTGCTAGATAATACTAAGTCTTTACAACAAATCTCTAGATGATCTGTTGACGTGCCTAAGAGTTAATTAATATTCTGCAGGGGTTGTCAAAATTTATTGACATACACCCTTACATAAGTTGTTTTTCTCATCTCTTTTGCTGCATTTTATTTCTTTTTTAGATGTGCTTTGTGCAATTACTATATTAACGATATGTAACGCATATTTTTGCTACACATGATGCTATGCGTGTTGCTATACGTGTTGCTATGCGTGTTGCCAAACGTGTTGCTATGCGTGTTGCTATACGGCTGTTGCTATACGGCTGTTGCTATCTATGTTGCTATACATTGTCGTGTTGTCGTGTTGCACTGTTACGGAATTTTCTCTTGACAACATAACATCTTTAAGCGGCTATGGCGGTGTCATGCTGTACTGTTACAGAATTATTCTGTAGCCAACATAACACCTTTAAGCGTCTATGTTATTGTAGTGTTGTACTGTTACAGAGTTATTCTGTTGACAATCTAACAGATTCAAGCAGTTATACGTGTTGCAATATATGTTGCTATATGTTGTCTTGTTGATACAGAGGTGATGGATGAGGTTGCGCGGAACGTTCCCACTCTAGAGAAGATCGTGTCTGAGATAGAGGGTCTGGCTGAGTCAGGAGGCAAGTACAATGAGGCCCCTCACGTGATAGAGGTCACTCTGCCAATGTTGTGCAGGTTGTTAATCACTCGATTAGTCAATCAAATTATCAATCAGCCAATCAATCAGTCAATCCGTTCATTCTTCAATCATTCAGTGGACAAATCAAGCAATAATTAAGTAAAAAATTTAGGTTTCTCTTAAAATCAGTGAATCAGTTGGGAAATCAAGCTGTAAATAACTCAATATATCTATCAATAAATCCAATAGTAAATCAAGCAAAAAATATGTCAATTATGAACTTTCTTGAGGAGTGATTCTGTTGGTGATATATTTAAATAAATAATTTTTTAATCAATTAAAATTTTCTGCCTGCTGAACTAGTTTTAATTTAAATATTTCTCAGATTTCGTAGGGCATCGTAACTAAGGCAGTGTATGATATTTTGCTTAGTAACACGTGTTGCATGTATCACGCTGTATACTGTTTGATTTATTTTATATAATGTTTTAATTTTATAAATTTTTATATAGATGCCTTGACTTGACGACTAAGCGATCACTCAAAAGTCGTTATTGAATGCTATTTTGCCTATTTGATATTTCAGTTATCTTCCATTTTGGTGGTCTCAGGGACCGGATAACGTTGGTCTATCGAATGATGCGGGTCTCAGGTTTGAAGTTTTTAAATATACTGTGTTATCAGAAATACATTACCATGACAGAGCTCGGTGGCACGTTGTTTAAAACGTCTCGACCGAGCGTAACCCATTTGGCGGAGTTGTCGCTTGAAGTTTTTTGTGGTCAAAATAGATCCAGGTGGATCGAGAGAGAGAGCTACAGAGTAGAGAGAGGGAGAACAAGATTCGCATAAAACTATTGGCTAAGAAGAGACTTTGAATTCTTGTGACCCTTGTAGTATATTGCAGTATGATCCAGTAGTGATACCACTTTATCATCAGTAGTTGTTTCACTGTTGAATATCTTTTTTGAAACATCATTGACCCCTAACTGTCTGTTGATGGACTGATTTACTAATGTTTTAATTTTTAAAGCCTATATACCCTTATAGTATATTGCAGTATGATCCAGTAGTGATACCAATTTATATTTGGTAATTATTTCACTGTTGAATATCTTTTTTGAAACAACATTGACCCCTAACTATCTATTGATGGACTGATTTACAAATGTTTTAATTTTTAAAGCCTATACTTTATAGCAAAGCTATAAAGCTTTGACTATAATGATAGCATTGTAGACAAACATAGCTGGATCAGTGGCGATGTTGGTAAGATATTCGATATAGCGGATCAGTATGTGCGGGGTCAAATCTTGGGCTCGCCCGTCACTGGCATCACTTTCGAGTGAGGAAACTGACGTTAACTTATTTTACCAATCTCTTATGCTGTGGTGATCGTTGCCCTATGCAATGCACTTCATGTAAAACTAATAATTTAATTTATCCATCAATCAATAAAAATTTAACGTCCGGTTCCTCGCCATAGTCTAGGCCAGGGTCTTTTCAAGAAGCCTTATCAAGAAACTCCAGAACAGTGACAACTGAATATACAGTGGCCGAAGAGAAATAGAGATGAAAACAGTGCATGTCCTAGATACGATGCGAGGGAGTCAGAATATTGATTGATCTATGGCGGAAAGAGATGGATTTTTAGCTTTAACATTGCTATCATAAATTTAGTTATTTATTTCTTAGTAAATTTTATTCATTTATTCGTTGATTGGTTGATTGATTAATTGATCGATTATTTTATATACGTATTATTTTATTTTTTGGTTGATTTGTCGTTAAATCCATTGATTAATGGATTGATTAATTTGTTGTTTCTTTGATCCCTTGTTATATTTATTGATGAACTGTTATTTAAATCGAGCGATTATAGATTAATTGACTAGTGGATGAATTAAGGTAATGTTTGCTATGTTGATTAACTGATCTATAATTCCGTTTATCGATGGATTGATTGATCGAATTGATTAGTGGATTGCTTGATTGATTGATATAATATTGTAACTTCGTGTATTTCTAAAAAAACTGACAACCACGGTTGATTGACAAGGAGTCCCAGTTGATTGGTTGACGTATACGAGAACATAAGACAGGATAATTTGGATGTGGAATAAAAAGAGACGAAGCAAGACATGCCTCCTTAGCAGTTTAAGAATTTTTGAATGACGGACATGTTTTGATTGTTTGATTGATTGGTTGGTTGATTGATTGACTGATTCATTTATTGATTAATTCATTGATTGATTGATTCAGGTTTGATTGATTGATTGAGTGATTGATTGATTTATTGACTGACTGACTGATTGATTGACTGACTGACTGATTAATTGATTGATTGGTTGATTGTTTAGTTGATTGATTGATTGATTCATGTATTGATTAATTCATTGATTGATTGATTCAGGTTGATTGATTGATTGAGTGAGTGATTGATTGATTGATTGACTGACTGACTGATTGATTGACTGACTGACTGACTGATTAATTTATTGATTGGTTGATTGATTGATTGATTAATTAAGCGATTAATTGATTGATTGATTGATTGACCTATAGTCCCAGTGCGGGGGAGCAGAGAGCCCTGTCCACGGTCACGGCCACTCTTATGAACAACGTGCTGGGTAACGTGCTCAAGCTCATCCAGAACAACATCGGGACCCCTCACGCCCCCTGGATGAACCGCATCGCAAGTGAGTGCCTGCTCTGCCGTGAATAGCCTAGTTTTGATTTTTTCTATGCCTTATCCATACCTTATGTAGCCTACAGCTTGGGAAAAGTATGGCTTCTGAGGTGGTTTCCCGTTGCCTTCTTCAGTTCGATAGATTAATTACCATTTAATCCTGGGGGAAAATATTTCATGGGGAGGTGGGTCATCTCTTACCATCCTCAGCTCCTGCCTTAGTACACGCAGGGTATTGTTTGCGGTTGCCCTATTCTGCAGTGGTCCAACCACACCCGAGCACAGCACGGGGAATTAATTGATTTACTGAACGCTAATTAATTAAATATATTAATTGATTATATCAGCTCGCACTCAGCCGATCATTGTCAACGCTACAGCCGACATGCTGAAGAGCAACATGCTGCCAGTGGCTCTGAAGCTGAGAGAGCAGGCTCTGAACATGGAGAGAGAGGAAGAGGAGTATCACGCGGAAGTGAGGAGGATGCAGCACAGGAAAGAGGGGGGAGAGGTGGAAAGCGACATACAAGAGGTTGGACTTCCAGCAGAAACGTTCTTCTTCGTTTACCTCCTAAGAAATTTGCGAATCTCTAAAATTATCTTCAAATGCTTAAATTCTGCCAATTCTGTCCCCTCTTCTACGGCCAATCTATTCTGCTTAAATCAGGCTGGTCATAGTTATCCTTCTCGCAATAAATCAACTAATTACCTTTATAAACAATCTAATCGTGCTTTTTTCAATTCCTTTGTAAACTCTTGCTGTACAATATGGAATCCCAGTGAAATCAGGACCTGTTCCAATGAATCAGTTTTTAACAAAATGTACAAACAGTATTTAATTGATGCATGGAAATGATTATCTTTGTCTATGTTTACAGTTGTACAATGTCATTGTAGAACCTCTGATCGCTCAGGGGTTATTTAATATTAGTCTTGCATGTGCTACTGTTTGAATCCGGTTTTAACTTTAATGCATTTTTAGCTCTATAGGCCTAAATCTCTGGTTTTTGCATTAGTTAGTCCGCAATGTTCTGCCCTTTACAGATTAATGCTGTTTTCATTATGTTATTATAAATCTGTGTTTATTATCTCCAATTTTCAATAATGTTTATTATCTCCATACTTCTACGATCCTTTGCTCCTATGTTACTATGCTTCCTTGTTTCCGGTAGTCAGCTAGATAGAGCTCAATTGTGCTCTTTCTGACGGCCGTTTTATTTGTGTTCTGTCTCGTTGTATGCGCTTGGTATATATTTTGATTCAGTTACAAATAAATGATCATGGTTCTCTCGCTCGTTTACAGAAAGTTCTAGTAGTAAAAGCTACTTCTAATGGAGGAGTGGCTTTTACGGCCTCAAATTACAGAGTTCATCTATAACCTCATCTTGTTATCTTACGCATTGTTTGGTGTCCAGAAGTAGAGGAAATGCGTAGGATGATGCAAGGATATAAGATGACACAAAAATTTGAATGATGAAATGAGGTGTATGAATTATTTTGTAAGGTGTTTGATGAGGAGTTTCATAATTTGATAATTAATCATGTTAATTGGACTTTTGATTTGATTTGATTTAATTTTAGTTTAATTTTTTATTTAAATAATTAATAATTTGATAATTCGTAATGTAATTAATAACTAAAAGTTTGATGAATAGTCTTCATTTCGGATGAGCTATCGAACATGAAACCCTCTTCCTCATTCAATTCTCCTCAATTGAAACACAGGCTGTGTGATATTCAAAAATTCCTGGTTTTAAATTTGGTCAATCCTATTGTACTATAGAACTAATAATGTAGAGTTACACTTGTTAAGAATACTTTATTAGTACAAATGAGATCTAATAATCTGTCACGAGCAGACGACTTAATATTGCTATTAAAGGTTTTATTTAGCTAAATGTTCATCGTACACAACTTTATGAGGTAAATTTAATGGCTGAATTTATATTTACAGTCCTTATAGTCTAGGACTTTCTTTTAGCTATTGTGGATTCGGTTTTATTAGCGGAGGCGGATAATCATCATTACGACTAGAATTGTTTTATGCGCCTCAAACACCATAATATTAAAGTTTGATCAAATGTATAATATATTATTGCAATTAAATATATGGTTAAGAAATGGACTTATGTGAGCTTATTAGTAATTTCTATGTGATATATTTTCTGCGTGAAAGCTAACACTGATTTTTTATTGATTAAATTGATTAATTAGATGATTTAGGACCTGCTGGTTGATGTATAGATTGATTGAGTTCTAGATAGATTGATTATAATGTTTTTATAAATGTTATATTTACTGTCATATTTTCTTTATTGATTGATCGATTGATTGATTAATTAATTGATTGATTGATTGATTGATTGATTGATTGATACAGCATTATCAGATATTGGTTCGAGATATGTACGCATTCTACCCACTGTTGATCAAGTACGTAGACCTCCACAGGTCCACGTGGCTCAAAAACATCTCATTGGACGCTGAGCTGCTCTATCTCTGTGTGGCGGACGTCTTCAATCTCTCCTCTAAATCTCACGTTAGTCGATAAAGCGCTACCGCTATTTATATATATGTACCTTATTCGCAGAATAATTCCCCAGACATAATAAGAACGACAAAATAAAATAATGTGCAAAGCAAAATACATCAAAATGAAGAAAAATGGATCAGTCACACCGAAAACAAATTTAAATAATCAACAAGTTTCGACGATATTGTCGTCGTTATCATCATCTGCCCTCGAATTCCAGTTTAATTAGGATTGGAATACAAATAGACCTTCATTCCCACACCTTAAAAACTTTTCCATTAGTTTTAGAACATTTTGTATAGCTATTTCTCGGAGCTCATCAAATGATAGCCCTTCTGATTTTGGTTTGAAATTTATGCTGAACTAAACATAAACTCATCTACTGCAGTTGTGTATAAGATATTGTACAGCTGCCAATATCAATAACATTTAAAATCCACTGATGCAGTTAAGACGTAATTACAAGCAATTTTCTTACACGGTTTCATAAGATTTTCTTTGTTGCTAATAACATATACATCTACTAAAATATAGGCTATTATTTTTCAGTTTGAGATATTTGCATTAACTAGTATATAAACTCTTTGTAGAGCCTACTTGAATTATCGCAAATGGGTTGCTACATGTTACTTCAGATAAAAAGGATTTTACTGCAATTTAATAGTTTAGCTTTAGGTGTTGCTAAGTTGTTTCTTTCGTATCAGGAAACTATCATTTTCGGTTGTATATTCGCTTGTTGAATATACATATACATATATATATTTTTATCTATCCTATGCGCCCATTTTTCGTTTACCTATTTATGCTATGTCATTAACCGAATTCACTCGAAATTACCACATACAGAAATTATTTTTATTATAATTCCTCTTTTGCGTCCCCCTGTCAATCTCTCTCTCTCTCTCTCTCTCTCTCTCCCTCTTTCTCTCACATTCTGTTTCACACTTTCTCTGTAGAGTTCCATTCAAAGTACTGTATGTATTCTTACCAATAGTCTATTGCCTCGATTACTAGTCGGCACTCAACGTACCCGATGATGGATCGCTGAACAGACTGTACCGTTATTATATACTAAGGCTTCTGACGTGATTTTCCAGTGCCTTATATCTAAGCTACTTGCGGTGTTTGTGTGCCGTGCCGGTCTTTCTTTACGCGTCTCGACTATTTAGCATTGGCAGATTTTGTAGGAGACTTAATTTTATATCATCATCATCATCGTCATCTTCCCTTAAATCCCAGTTTAACCAGGACACTTAATTTTATATAACTACAGTTATTCAAGAAAGAAGAGCAGAACTTTGTGTTCGCCAATGAGATAGACAACATGGCGCTGATCATGCCCAGTCAAGAGAAGGGTTCGGTGTCGGCTGGTCCCGTTAGTTCTTCCGATGGAGGAGGTCGACAGGAGACGAAGGGCAAGGGCAAGAAGAGGACGCCCAAGAAGATGGAAACGTCTGCCAGTTTGAATGTGGCCTGCCTCAAGCGCCTGCTGCCCATTGGTCTGAATATGTTCGGTGGACCGGAACAAGAACTGGTTCAACAGGCCAAGCAAAGACTTGTCGATGTAATTTTTGTTTTATTACTAAAGCCAAGTTTAACGTCAGTTTCCTGCTTGAATAGCATGTCAGTGACGGGGAAGATTACTGGATTTGAATTCTACACCTACTGATCTGCCGCCGAAATACTTGCCAACAAGCCACCGGCTCAGTTCATTATATTACTATTGTAAAATGTCAAATATACCAATATTTTATATTCTGCATATAAGTAACTACTTTCCGCGTCCCTCATCATCGTCTAAATATGACAATACGGACGTTCAATTATAGTTATGACATGCAAGTCATGTAATTTGAGCCGTTAATTCTAAGATCAAATATGTAAACGTAATAAATTTACTGGTTAATCAATATTTATTGATCATTGATTTGTACTATATTTTCCCTCTTTATAATTAATGAGAGAATCATTCAAGCAACCATTAATTTAGATCCTTCATAATTAGTCGAATTATATCAAAATTTCTTTAATTTTAATATGTACTTTTATTCTCAAAGCACTCCTTTTGATTTTTGATTCATCAGGCCATGGTTAGCTATTTCTTTCTGATGTTTGTTTGTTGTTGTATGTGCGCTGTATGTAAACACTTGGAGATTATCGGCCCCTGATATATTTTGCTGGAAGTCGAGTAGTGTGCATTGGGGTGAAGAAAAAATAATAATAATAGTGCAAAAAATCAAAAAGCTTGAAGGCTAATGCAAACATCAGTTTCCCCACTTGAAAGCAATGTCATTGACTCGCTAGCCCAGGATTTGATCCCCACACATACTGACCCACAGTCGAATGTCTTACCGACATCGCACTGGCTCCAGCCAGTAAAAAATAATACACGTAAGGAAACGTGATTTCGGACCCTGTGAAGCCGACGTATAACGGCTGCTTGAATCCAAGTGCATTGTTAATTTCTAATTTAATCTTATTTTTTATGAACTTTAAAATAACTGCTTTTGTTTTACAGTACTACTCTAACCCGGACCACGCTGAGAGCGTTCATGTGAGTACCTTTGATTTATTTTACTGGATTTTAAGGGAACAAATATCACTTCAACAACAACGACTAGCTGTTGCTTTTTAAGTGACATTTGTTCCTGGGGTCGTTGAATCAATTACCTTCCCGATCGAGCTGATCAGTCGCTGGAGTTATCATCTGGGCTGATAGATTTTCTAGCGGTTTAAATGTGTATAGTATATACATATTTGTACATGTATGTAGGTTTAGGAGTGATGGCATCATGAATGATTCCTTCTTTATAACATATGCTTAACTGCAATGTACGAAACAGCTATGAGTAAAGAAATACAATTTTGTGATGACTAATTACTTCTATCATAATCAACTATCATAATCAATAATAACTAATAGCTTTATCAAGAATAACTCATCGTCATATTTCCTTGAATCTCACTTTAATTAAGGTTGGGATTCAAGAATAACTATTTTATGAAAAATAACTAATAACTTTGTTTTTCATTTACCTGCCCTAGCTAAACTGGCATTCAAGGGAAGATGATGATGACCAACTAATTACTTTAATTTAGTAATTGTTAAGTATAAATCTGTTACCTTAAATTCAACTTAGCTTTAAATGAATTACATTTTTTCAAAGGCAAAACATGAATTAAAGTTGCGATTAAATCAAGTATAATGAAACTATTCTGATGAAATTAATTTCTAATGGTTTATGGTAAAGCGATGTCGAAGACCGGACACCGGCCATGACACCGCTATAGAAATTGTCGGAGGTTATTATTATTATTATTATTACTATTATGTTTGTTACAGCGTGACATTGAGTCGGATATACACGACTTTCTTAAAGCAAATTATCAGATTAAAGAAAAGGAAAAGGTTTGTAAAATTTATGTAACATATGATAAAGACGCTACGCTAAGGATGACGTACCTGACATTATCCTTGGATCCTCCTCATCCAAGGATGATGTCAGGAACGTCATCCTTGAAACGGACGTTAAACTTATAGTATTATTATAATTATTATTACTAACATAGCTCATCTAGTAATAACGCCAGTTTAGTAGTACACCACTGCGCTATCACTGGAACTTTGTTCTGATTTTTAATACTAACGGTCAAGTTTATTTAAATTTATTTGAGTAAATAGGTGTATGGATAGATGGACAAATAGACACACAGACAGACTGACTGAATGACTGACTAACTGCCTGACTGACTAATTTATTCATTCATCCATACATGCACTCATTAATTAGCCATATATTCATTCTTTCACTCATCGATTGATTGATTGATTGATTTATCGATTGATAGATAGATAGATTGATTGATTGATTGATTGATTGATTGATTGATTGGTCGATTGATTGATTGATCGATTGATTTAGACTGTAGATGACGAGGGACACGAATGGCAGAAGTCTCTGTACAAGAAGATCAGCAACAGATCTCCAGAGAGTTCTGATCTCTCCACGGAGACTGTCATCAGCAGGATACTGGCCATGGGAAAGGTGCTCTTCGGTCTACATCTGGTATGTCTTCTTAAAAACCTTTAGTTAACAAAAAACTTCAGTTTACAAAACTTAAGTTTAACAGTTTTCTTCCCTATAAACTCTACTTTCTTCCTCTTAGCGTTTGCCACCATATAGCCGGGACACAAAGGGGTTTCTTCAGACGATAAAGGCGTTTCCTGTCAGCAGTGGGCGGGTTAATGAATGCTGACTGAGCACGATGTGGTAAATGAGTTCATGACAGCAGTGGGCAGGGTTAATGAGCTGTTGACAGAGCATGATGTGGTAAATGACAGCAATGGGCGGGGTTCATGAGCTGTTGACTGAGCACGATGTGGTAAATGAGTTCATGACAGCAGTGGGCGGGGTTAATGAGCTGTTGACTGAGCATGATGTGGTAAATGACAGCAGTGGGCGGGGTTAATTAGCTGCTGCTGGCTGAGCACGATGTGATAAATGAGTTCGTTGGCCGTGTGCTCTCATTAGTTGAGCTGGGATCTGAATTAGGCGGGGATGATTTATATATTTATTCTTATAAATGGCCATAGCCATTTTTGTCTGTTAACTCTACTCTGCGTCTTATCTAAACAATAAACTTTTTAAGTCTATTTTATTATATTTTATTTTCATTCTTGGCAAACACAATAACAGCAGTTAGCAAATTTGGCGACCATAATATCATTTGGCAAGTACATCAATCTAGAATAGAGAGAAAATGTCCAATAGCTATAGTAGATAACGTTAACAGATATAGCAATACTCCTAAGACAAATTAGTAATTCATTAATATGCAAATTCCTGTCTAATTAATTTATAATTTCTATACTGTGTATTGTTGTTTCTATAATTTAACAATCTTGTTAGCCATGTCCATTTAAGCTTAGATGAATAACGTTTTTATACTCTTGAATTTGTTAGATTTTCCAAGTAGAGCTAGGTAGAGGTAGATGAAACTCTTCAGGACTTAGCTAATTCATTGGCTGATCTT
This sequence comes from Enchytraeus crypticus, assembly GCA_905160935.1. Lineage (NCBI taxonomy): Eukaryota > Metazoa > Annelida > Clitellata > Enchytraeida > Enchytraeidae > Enchytraeus > Enchytraeus crypticus. Next base: position 1,496,101 of record CAJHZI010000741.1, on the reverse strand, counting down.
AAGACTTCAGCTAATTTATTAGCTAATCTGAATACTTCAGTTGTAGAAATTCTGTCAAACAATTTTTTCTTTTCTAATTTTATTGTAATATTCGTAATGGTATACTATTTATTCACTATATTATTGCTGTTGTGTATAAATTTAATTGCAAGCTGTTGAACAAGCATCTTACAATATTGGACGTCCTCATCTACTCACCTATTCGGTTCCTTATCTAAAACCTGTCACTTTCTGTCGCCTTTAGAGAATATTGTGCTGTCGCAGCAAACTTTAACTGACTGAAATCTATAGCTGAGAGAGATCTTTAGATGTGATAAATTTTTCAGTTTTATTTTCTTTCTTTCTGAAATTAAAGTTAATTTTTGATTAAATTTTTAGAAGACCGCATTAATAAAACATTTGGATATGAAACAGTTTCTAGGCTTAGCTATTTTACAGAATTCATTCTCCAGAAGTGTTATGATTCACAGATCTGATGCTAAAATCGGCCGTGAAAATGTAGCTACGCGGAGCACCGTAACTACTAGTCCATGGTCCTGCAAATTTGGCCCTATTCTGCATGCTTTATGTAACATTAGAATTTTGAGTCATTCTCGATTCTTCAAAGTCATCCTGTATTTTATACATATTATTTAATATATATTTATATAATGAGAGAATTTGTATTTACGTTTAACTTTATTTATTGAGGACTCGAGATCTCTTCTACATTCTTTCTCGATCAATGTAACGCCTTACGGACGGTCCATGGCATATAACATTTCACTTTTATACTCTCAGTTTCTTGATTTCCACAAATGCATTCTCGCTTACTGCACTACCTATTGGCAGGTCCATGGCATATAACTCGTCCACATATTTCTATCCTCTGCCTTTCTCTGCATATCAGCTTAAGAATTAGTTATCAAATCACCCAGCTTCCCAAGTAACTGTCTTCCTCCAACCTTTCTTCCTTCCATTATTCATTTAATTACCTCCTTTTATAATTATTATTCTCTCAGGACTTGACCCTTCCTGTTCATCTTTCTATTCCTTATGATACCTATCAATTGTCTATTTATGTCAACTTTATTTAGCACTTGATTGTTCGTAATTTTGTCAGTTCACTTGATCTACTCCATTCTTCTCCATAGGCATATTTCGAATGCTTCCAGTTTCCCGATATCCTCTTTTTCTTAATGGCCATGTTTCACAACTGTGCAGGAGCGTGGTTCACACTTTCAAAAGTCTTTCCAAACGCATTACGTACTACATAATATAAAATCCATACTCTCCGTTTTTCTTCGATCTTTCCCATTCATTCTATTTTCTTACTGTCTTTAACAACGCTTTTCCTCTAGAATAGGTCCTCTCCATTTCCCCTTTATCATCAGATCAACTCTTTCTAGGACAACCTCATCCGTAATGTTGTAAATCCAGCTCTTCTTTTCAATACGTTTTCATATCAACATTTTCAAGTCATTCTATACTCCTAGTTTCTCTTTCCATGTGTCTTTCTTCACTGTCCTTTGCAAGCATTTCTCTCTCTTGTGGAAAGACTTCTTTTATCTGGGCTGCTTCACTTTTTTAATTTTTCTTCTTCTTTGCTTCTCTATTTCTGTATATGATTCCACTTATATAGTGGTATTTATATATTGATCCTGTAGTTCAACGTTAACATTGATTAGTGTATGCGCATGAACTATGTGTATATCTGTTTTAAGTTAGATGTTTATATAAGCGTTATTTTGGATCTCTATGCCGCACATCTATAGATCTATCCGAAGTTCTGCTCATTTGGAAATTCGACGTAATGAGTTCAGTTTTCTGTCGTTGCTGACTCAGCCCCATCTATTACATTTTACTTCTTTATCTACAACATCTAACCTCTTTGCTCTTCGTCTACAATAGCTGCAAGAGAATAGTTGAAACCGTATTGACGTACTTTAGATAGATGCAGCGTGTTGATGCACCAAGATGCATGGGTTAGCGCAATTTACATATTGATGTAACTAGCAGTTCCCGCTATGTTTCCGATGCACTCGATAAAGTCAATGAAATAACTAATTAATTGCATTAATTTGTATCAATTATAATAAATGCATAGATAGTCAATAGTTTTGTTTTGCAAAATTTGAAGAAACAGTTGTGCCTAATTACGATTGTATATTTGAGTTTTACTTTTGCTAACTATGTTCCACTGCTGTAATTCGGGCACATATTTCCTATAGGAATAGTTGAGGGCTAATTTAGAACAATCAATCTATCATTCAATGCATATACTTTCTACTTAGTTCAAGTGGAAGTTACTGTAAATTATCCTCATGAAAGTCAAAAGGGCAACTAATCCAGCCTACCATTGACAGCAATAACTGTTTAAATACCATGGTTATCTTGCAACAACAAAAAACTAAATGCATGCGTACCGTGCTAAAACAAACACACCAACACCTCTGAAAAGCTTGTGACATCAATCAATAAGAATTTAGCGTCCGGTTCCTCGCCATAAGACAATATCAGGGACGTCATGTAGGCACTATTTACCTTTACACCGTCAGGTGGAGCACCCGCACAGCGCCCTCAGCATGGCCTGGAAGAAACTCGTCTCATCTCAGAGGAAGCGAGCCATCATGTCCTGCTTTAGGATGATACCAGTCTATAATATCGTGCGGTAAGTGAGGGGCCGGCTTCAGACTAATCGTGGCTTTGATTGCTGAGTGATTCCAGATTAAAGATTTATTTTAATTACTCTGACAATTGTTTCATCTCTAATTAGAACAACTTGCAGACTAATTGTGGCGTTGTTTGTGTATTGGTTCCATATTAATGATTTAAATTACCCTGGCAATTGCCTCTCTATTCATTGAGGCAAGGTGCTGAACATGTTTAGATTTTAGTTTGAGTAGCGGCTGCAATTAACTAAGACGTTTCAGACTAATTATAACCTATTAACGTTTCTGCTACCCTCTAGGCTAATTACTGGCTAAAGTAGTGCTTGATTTTACTTTTTCTGAACTGCAGTTAGAACTTAAATATACCACTGTTGCCGGTCGGTATATAATGTATTAATTTGATTTAACCATTTACTGTATATATCAGATAGAACACATTCAATATGTGTGAGGTGTATAATACAACAATGTTTAATGATGTTCTTAGGAACGTTATAATAATTTTGATGCTCATCATGGAATTTGAGTCTAAAACCCTTCAATTCAGTTGCGATATTTCGCTTCTTCACTCTCCCTCTCTCTATCTGGCGCATGACTATTTAATTCTTATTTGAAGTTTAATTGATTATGAACAGGGAAGTATGGATATTAGTTCATATTCTACTGAAGGTCACATCAAATATAAAAATTCCCTGCTCAATTCTGGCTCGGTTGAAATCAAAATTAGAACGCAGTTTGTTATGCCTTTTGGTGCAATGCTTAGTAATAGAGTGAACTTTTCTGAAACCAAAGCTGAAAATCGAATATGTCCAACTTTGCTACTTTGTTTTCATATTAATCGAAGAAAACCCCATCAATCGAGAATATTATATAACTCTAGACTTCGATATATGATATTCAATATTAATGCCACTTTGCAAAGATATTCATTCCGAGGGTGGATATTTACTGTACAGTACAGTTAGAATAACGATCCTTATATTGCATGGTTTTTGTGTACTTTTCTTACTTTCCGTTTTCATTTAACATAACATATAGTTCGTCGTTAGTTAATTGTTTAGTTGTTAATTAGTTGTTTTAATTTGGCGTTATGTATATTATATTTCTATGTATTTTTCATGGACTAGTAGTGGGCTTCATGTAGTTTGCCAGTATACGATGAAGTAAATAAAGGTGGGAGATTTCCCTCTACATTTTTGGCAACCCCCACTTTTTTTATCCGCCTCCAGTGTATCATATTTTCCAGATTGGTCAATGTCATATACTGCTTTCTGATGTTACAAGTAAAAATTTACTAGGTGTCATTTTTCCAACTTCTGCGCTTTCTCTCATTTTGGCTTATTATGTGCCCTTTGCACTTTTAATCATACATGTATAATTATGATCTCTCTCTCTCTAGATAATTGTTTGAAATATCTCTTTGGAAGTTTTCGCGTATGATACTAAATCTCCTTGTTGATCTTTCGTCTATATCCTTACCTTCAAGGGACCATTATAATTTTTATTTTCTCCTAAATTATCTTCTTGGTTAGATTTTTATTTCTATTTAGCCTGACACGTTACTTTTATTTTGATAATTTTGACCTGTTTTTAGAAAAAATATGGAAAAAAGTAGTGGTTTATAGTAAAAATACAAGGGAGTAGTATTTGTTATTAGTAATTGTACTAGAGAATAGTTAGTTGGCCTATTAGTTTATAGCATTAGTAGTATAGAATAGTATTAGTGACAGTAATAGATAGTAGGGGAGAATAGTATTAGTTTATAGAAATAGTAGTTGACAATAGTATTACTTTCTAGTAATTGTAGTATAGAATATTAGTTTCCTACTTTCACAAGCGTAGCTAGCGCAACTCGATTCTTCTCATCAAACTAGTCAAATGCAACTTCTGCTGATAAACTACTCGAGTAATTTCTGATACCTAACTTGATCACTGACTTCTCCAAGCACCTATTTCTTACATCTAGCAGCTGACAAACTGTTGCTGATGCTTTATCCGTCTCTCTAACAATCCGTGGGGTATAGAAACCGTAGAAAACTCCCGATGGGTGCCTTGGCTCTGCCATCAGACAGAGATCTAGCTAGATATTGTCTCTGACGTGGCAGGTGGATCACCCCATGGCTGACATGGAGCAGCAGTGGAGGAGGGCGGTGTCCCTGCAGCGTAAGAGAGCCGTCATGGCCTGTTTTCGCATGATACCGGTGTACAATCTTTCGAGGTTAGAATACGGGAGTTTGATGGTAACCTTTGGCTTTGTAATATAAAAAAATTTATATATATATATATATTATATATATATATACATATATATATGTACATGTATATATTAATATTTCGGGGTTTAAATACAGGAATTGAAACGAAAAACAAATAGCTTTTATCAAATGAATAGTTTGCGTTATCTCGAACTTTTGAATGTGTTTATTAAAGTATGGTAAAATAATTTCTCGTAATAGAGGAATATAATAATAACCTATAGCATTTTTTAATTAAACTTGTGTATTTTCAAACTTCACAGTTTATTTAATTCTTTAAAATGCTAGACGTGATGGGTTAGTTCATAACTTGAAGCAATACTGATACAGATGAAATAAGACTCGACTAAGATCAGACCTTTTTGAAGCGCCCTGAATTAAATCTTCATACAGAGAGGCTCCCTTGTTGTGCCCGGGACACTGAAGCATAGAACAACCATAATTTGAACGTGTCGTAATAGGCGACTGAGCAAGAACTGAGGTAGGCAGCAGGAAACCACCTAAGAAACCATATTATTCCTAAGTTTTAGACTACGTTAGCTTGTGGATAAGGCATAGCCTTTTGTGAAGAGATTAACTAATGGAGTTAATACCATCAAACTCCCGTATTCACTTTATGGAGCATGAATGCTGCATGTGAGTACAAATATATACATTGGATCTGCCGCTTTGCAAAACACTAGAAAGAAAGTGACAGATAATCAGGATTTGTAGGTCTAAATTTATCTCCATCCCCAACCTCATTTGTAGGATATATTTTTCCGTATGCTCTGCTAGAGATGCTTCATTTTACACGTCTGTGATATTTAAAATTTTACCTAATCTGCCGCGAATATCTCTGAAATTGTGCCTATCTAGTAGAAGAGAAGGGGAAGGATGAAAGAAAAATGGTGTGGTAAAACTTTGTCATTTTATAAAAAAATTATCCTAATTTTTTTAAAACCTCTGTTGATTTATTGCGAAATGTATTTCATTGCTTCATTAATATTTTTACCGAATGAACAGCATATTTAGTGGAGTATTAAATTGATTAATTGCTTTTAAAATTTTCCAATTAATTATTATATTTTAAACTCTTGAATAACTGTTCGAAGTTAATTAATCATTAACAAAATTAATTTGTTATTTAGTTTATTACTGATAAATTGCACAAAATACTGAGGCATTGCACTTACTTTTGCTTCTAGCCCTTATTTGTAAGATAACATTGAAATAATAAATTCAGTGCATGATTCCTAGTAATACCTTTTGCTTTTGTGACTTTTTGCCTTAGCAAAGAATTAATCGCACATTGAACTGAAATGGCAATCATGTTGCTACTTATCACAGTTTAAATGCTAGTTAGTCACTATTTGATTAGCCATTGTTAAATTTATTAATGATAATTTAAAAGGTTTAGTGATTTATGTAAATTTAAATGATTAATTGATTTTTTATAAATTTCTTACTGTATTAGTAAAACTAATTTTTGGGACGATTGGTTTTACCCGTTCTTTTTATCCATCTTTAGCCTTCGATTAATAATGCCTTTATTTAAATGTGTAATGCTCCTAATAGAGTTACAAACAATTTGCTCATTTGTCTGCTTGTTGTGATCCTAATGGATGTATAACGGTGCGAACTCATTCTCCATAGTGTATTAAATTGGTTTAGCGAAATATCTTTTCAAGGCAACGACAATCTCAAACAGTCGCACGAAAACTAGTTGAAGTTTATTGCGGGTTTCTATTAGTTCATTAAATACATTTCGTATTTATGAACAATCTTTATAGTATTATTGAGGCTGAAAAAATTAATTAAATATATAGATACTATTGTTATATTTAAAGTGGTGTTTATTTTCTAGACATCGCGCTATCAATCTGTTTCTGAAGGCTTATAAAGAGCTTTGGCTCTCAGCTGAACCACCCGGTCATGGTCGCCTCATCGAAGACATAACGGTAGGTTGAATTCTAAGACATATTTCTATTTTGTTAATGCAATATTATTTTTGTGCAATAAATCATATCTATTCTGCCGTAAAGCTTGAAATGGTCATGGGTCTATCCCATTCAAACCCACCTCAATCAAATAAAAAAGCATTTATTATTTTATTTAATCAATCAATCAATAAGAATTTAACGTCCGGTTCCTCGCCATAAGGCAATAACAGAAATACTTTTCTGTAAATCTGATAAATTTAAATTAGATTATATACGATGAGTATTAATTTCTGTACGATAAGTATTAATTTCCTATGAGAGGTTTAAATAGCACATTTTTAAACTCATTCTTGTGACAAGAATGAGTTAGGAGCATAATCGTAATTAATTGATTCGATATCGAAAAGCATATTCTGTATTTATTTTACTGTAGAATTTATTTTAAAAATATATTAAGATTTACTAATAGAACTAAGCTCAAACAAAGCGAAATATAGATCCTAGTCTTGTCTATAAGCTGTATCAGCTAGTGTTTGATTTGGTAGTATGCTTGCACGATAAGCTCGAGGCATTGTTTTGAAAAATCCGTCAGACATTCTTTCTGTACAACTGGCTCATTTCCTAGGCTGACTTCAAGTTTTGGACTACTTTGAAAGTCATGTAATTTCTAGCAGATTGTTTTTACTTCCAGATTATTCCAGAATTTACCAGAACTACTACCATATCTTTCGTTATTCCAATCCTTCTTCAAACTTAGGTAGCAGGAACAAACAAAGTTGAAACGAATTCCTTTAGCAAAGTTGATCTTAATTTTTGTCGTCTACAGCGTCAACTAACTTCCAGCACTGACACGCAATTGTTTTCCTTTGCTTTCACAGGGCGGTGGCTCGGAAGCTGAGATGGAGCAGCAGGATGATGCAGCCAAGGAGGTGACCCAGGGGGCCCAGCCTCTCTCCCAGCTCATCACTGCCTTCAGTAGGTCTGCCACCACCGAGCAGAGCGCCACCCTCGAGGCGGACTTCCTCTATATCTCATACGCCAATATCATGAGTCAGGTGAGCTCGACGTCGTTGACGTGCCTGAAGTCATCTTGAAGTAGGAGACTGACTTTAAAATTTGCGCATTTGTACTAAATGCGTTCCTAAAGTTTGTATAATCTGTGCTGTGATGAACAAATAAACGATACTTAACGGAAAAATAACGAAACAAATCTAAATAGGGTGAAGCTTTAGGTGGCTTGATTTATAATAGAGATTTGTCGAGACTTCTAGTAAATGAGCATATATGCTGTATAGGATTGTAACGCTGATTGTATGTTCTTATTATTCATTGTTGTGTATAGAGTTGCCGCGGTGAATGTTTTGGTAACGGTTTATGCTTTTCTTATAATATCAACCTGAACTTCAACATTTTGTATGAAAACGAATTCATTACACAGCATTACGATTTTTAATAGTATTTATAGATATAATACTTTGATGTTAGTTAATATAATAAATCTGCTAACTGTACTTGCAATGTGTGCCTAGGATGTCAGTGAAAGAGACTGTCCTAGTCAAGTGCCCCTATAGTTCATTATTGTTCACCCGTTTCAACAAATTCTGTGAATATCTGATATTTTAACCACATTTTATGACGTGATACATGAATGAATGATTGATTGAATGAATGATGAAGGAATGAATGATGAAGGAACGAATTTTGAATGAATAATGATTAATGAACGAATGAATGATAGATATGATGAAGGAATGAATGATGAATGAATAAATGATTAATAAATGAATGCTTGATTGGATGAATGATGGATGAATTATGATGGAGTGAATGATGAAGGAAAGAATGATGAATGAATAAATGAGCGAATGAGTAATTTATATGATGAAGGATTGAATGATGAATGAATGAATGAATGTTTGATTGAATGAATAAATGATTAATGAATGAATAAATGATTGATATGATGAAGGAATGAATGATGAACGAATAAATGATTAATGAATAAACGAATGATGAATGAAGGAATGAATATGTGGTATGTAGAGTTGTCACGGGGAGGAGGAAGAAGATGAGGAGGGAGGGGGTGAGGATGAGGGGGCGGGGGCCTCCATACAGGTTCTTCTTATTCTCCTCAATGTTTAGTTTAGAATGTCTGAAATAGATCCAGCGAGCCTGCACATGCCTCAGCTAATGCCAAACTTATCAGCTTCCTGTAAAAGCTAAAAAAAGCTAATGTTAGCGTCAGTTTCCTTACTCGAAAGCGATGTAAATGACGGGCGAGCCCAGGATTTGAACCCCGCATAAAATGATCCGTAAGGTACTCGACCGCTTATTGAGGTGTCTGTGATGAAGCGAACTTTGGATTTGAACCCAGCGTCTACTAATCCGCAGTAATATTTCTAACCGATCTGCTACCGGCTCAGTCCAGTAAGACATGTGCTGATTCAGCGGAAAGCAACATAACGCTAAACTAACGTCAGAAACCTTAAAATTGATTCTTTGAACTTCGTCAACAGAATAATCTCCTGTCCGATTAACAGAAGTATTAGTAGCTATTAACTCAGCAATACCTATCAGTGATAATCAGAGAGAGAGAGAGAGAGAGAAATATATGTTTAATTTCACAAAAAGCAACAATATCAGTGAATTTTTGTCAAACATGTGATAGAATCTGATACGAGAATGTGATATCAGAGACTAAATAATAATTGCAAATAATTAAATGCACATGTATGCATACGAAATGGAATCAAATACTAGGCTATCAATGAGGTGGCAAAGCATCCTATCTAGTTTAACACCTAGTTTGACAGATGACTTAATATTCATATGGCAAAAGTCTTTCAATATTCTGCCATCTGCTCACTATTCGCAACACAAAATGTTTGGTTAGATACAGAAGAATGCTGTTGTGTGGATTCAGTTTATTTTGTTAGTATCTGCTTTAGCAGTCTCTTGCGACTCTAGTATACTATTTGACCGAACTATTTTCCAATGTTGTAAATCCTGTGCGGAGAAGCAAATTGGAAAATTGTACAAATTTCACTTTCGTTTCAGTTTCATTTTGCTATGTTGTGTATCATTTCGGTGTGAATTGCATAGTACAGTACGTAAAGAGTCGGGGCTTCTAAGAACGAGACTACCATGATCTGTTCATAGATACTCTTTCTCATTTGTCATACGAGTACGTGAAACTGGCTGTATATGTTTAAAAAGCATATGCAGCTGTAAAGCTTTTAAAAAGTGAAATGCCCGTGTTAACATCAGATACATCTCCATCTCTCGAGTGCCGAAATCAGTGAAGGGTAAACCCAAGATTTGAACATACTGATACTGATCAGCGGTAGAAAATCTTACCGACATCGCCACTGGCTCCAGCCATAGCGATGACTATTGAAATGACTATTGAAATTAAAGAAAGTTCAAACAGCGCTTAACGTTCTACTTCTCATCTCACGAAGATATCAGTCACCGCTAGGACCCAGTAAGGTTTGTTAGCGGTCCATCCAAACTCGTGTATTAAAATAGCCACAACGGTGCAAGCTCGTCACTCTGTGATAATGTCTATAAAAATTTAAAGATCTTAAGGAAATAAATTAACGCTAAACGGTTCTGATTGTACTTTTTGTTTTCACGCATAGGAGCAAGAGATGGAGAAGCAAAAGCTTCTATTCGAGCAGTCTAGATTGAGTGATCGTGGTGTGGCTGAGATGGTACTGATGTATATCAGCGCTAGTAAAGGTAATGTACAATATAATTGTGAAGTAAATATGTAACATCAGTTTAATACACTCTACATATAGAGCACTTCATAGATCTACAAGTTAATCTCTTCACATCTGCAAGTTAATCTCTTCACATCTGCAAGTTAATCTCTTCACATCTGCAAGTTAATCTCTTCAAAAAGGTTATGGTTTACCCATAGCACATGTATCTTATAGCTTGGGAAAAGTATGGCTTCTAATGTTGTATCCCTCTGCCTTCTTCCGCATTTTTGCTTTAACGCCTTTTACGACACGTGCAACAGTTGATCTATTCTTCAGTTTCCCGGACGAAGCACAGAAACACGGCGTCAATAAATCTATGTTCTTGAGCCTGATACTATATACAATATAATTAGGACCTCTTTTCCTGATTTTTTCCTGATTTTTTTGGCGCAGTTTTCCAATGCCTGTTACTGACATTTTAACAAGCTGGAACAAGTCATTAATCAAGTAAATCTTAGTTGATAATTGCTAATTTAAGTCTATATTTAAATTAAATATAGTTTGTATATGTCGATGAAATATTCCACCGCGGATCAGTATGTGCGGGATTCAATTCGCACCTACTCGGTCGTCACTTATATGGCTTTCGAGTGAGGGAAATGACGTTAACATTAGCTTTTAGCTCTTTTAGTATTAGTTGATTGTTAATTTTAATCTATATTTAAGTTAATCTTAGTTGATGTTTGCTTCGAACTTTTAGTTTTCGTTCTGTCGTAGTTTATTTGTATGATTTGTATTTTCTTAGTTGCTACTTGAGCGGTAAAAAATAAATATTGGCAAAGCTGTTAATAATCTTTGCTCTAGGTCAGTGGAGTGATATGGTGATTGCTACCATTGATTTGGGCATTTCCATTCTAATGGGCGGCAACATTTCAGTGCAGAAGGTACTCCTTTATTCAACATTTTTGCTCTCTTGCTATTATACATGTGTATTATATATCGGAACATATTTACATATTATGTTATTTATATATTATACCATATCTATTATTCAATTTGTATATTAAATCATATTTATTATGTAGTTTAGTATTATATTAATTAATTATTTGTGCAGAGATAAATAACAGTTAAATTTAAAAATTTTCGATTAACTGAATTACTTTGAATTGTTTATTGTGTATACTTGATCTAGTAGATTTATTATATTTATTTGATATGTATATACACAATTTACTAGATTTATTTGATATGTGTATATACAATGTATTTGAAAAATGTATACATGTATATTATTTCATATTTATTGAATAATTTATTATATATTTGCAACAGAGAATGTTAGAACACCTACGAGAGAAGAAAGACGTGGGTTTCTTTACATCAGTCGCTGGCCTCATGCAACAGTGCAGGTTCGATAGATCTTGTTTTTGTTCTTGTTCTCATGTAGCAGTGCAGGTTTGATAGATCTTGTTCTTGTTCTCATTTAGCAGTGCAGGTTTGATAGATCTTGTTCTTGTTCTCATGCACCAGTGCAGGTTCAATAGATCTTGTTCTTGTTCTCATGCAACAGTGCAGGTTTGATAGATCTTGTTCTTGTTCTCATGCAGCAGTGCAGGTTTAATAGATCTTGTTCTTGTTCTCATGTAGCAGTGCAGGTTTGATAGCTCTTGTTCTTGTTCTCATGTAGCAGTGCAGATTTGATAGATCTTGTTCTTTTTCTCATGCAACAGTGCAGGTTTGGTAGATCTTGTTCTTGTTCTCATGCAATAGTGCAGGTTTGATAAATCTTGTTCTTGTTCTCATGCAATAGTGCAGGTTTGATAAATCTTGTTCTTGTTCTCATGCAGCAGTGCAGGTTTGATAAATCTTGTTCTTGTTCTCATGCAGCAGTGCAGGTTTGATAAATCTTGTTCTTGTTCTCATGCAGCAGTGCAGGTTTGATAGATCTTGTTCTTGTTCTCATGCAGCAGTGCAGGTTTGATAGATCTTGTTCTTGTTCTCATGCAGCAGTGCAGGTTTGGTAGATCTTGTTCTTGTTCTCATGCAATAGTGCAGGTTTGATAAATCTTGTTCTTGTTCTCATGCAGCAGTGCAGGTTTGATAGATCTTGTTCTTGTTCTCATGCAGCAGTGCAGGTTTGGTAGATCTTGTTCTTGTTCTCATGCAATAGTGCAGGTTTGATAAATCTTGTTCTTGTTCTCATGCAGCAGTGCAGGTTTGATAGATCTTGTTCTTGTTCTCATGCAACAGTGCAGTTTTAATAGCTTTTGTTCTTGTTCTCGTGCAGTAGATCAGAGCCGATTGTTTTTCTTCTTTTCTGTTCAGGTGCCTATCATATTCTGTGCTAAGAACTGAACAGTAGTATTTTGACCGGAATACAAAATGGATTGAATAGTGATTCTTCTACTTATATTTTCCATTTATTTTGCCAGAAATTTAGCAATTCTCAAATGATACTCGAAGCTTAATATCAATTGATTTGAGTAAGTAAATCTGATTGTAGTAGCATCGTTATCATAAGCTGACACAGCTTATGGTTTTGGTACGATAATTTGTAATATTCCCGTATTAATTTTTCTATTGTCTATTTATTATTTAATTATTTATTGTCTTATCCATTCATATCCCGACCCTGGTTGAACTGGGATTTAAGGGAAGATGATGATGATGATGATTTATTGTCTTATTTAATATTACTATTTAGTGTCTTGGACCTGGACGCATTTGAGAGGAACAACAAGGCGGAAGGCCTGGGAGTGACGGAGGGAGGGGCTCAGGCTAAGAATCTTCAGGACACGGAACTCACGTGCAAGCTCTTCCGCTTCCTTCAGCTGCTCTGTGAGGGTCACAATCTCGGTATGAGATAAAGTCAATTGCAAATACTGCATTTTACCCTTATTCATCATAATAGCAAGAAAAGTAAAAGTAAACACGCATTATAGTGAAATAATCAAATGTGTTGATATCTCTCTCTCTTAGTGCACTGCCTACTGGCAGGTCCATGGTATATAAAGCCTTCACTCTTCTCTGTCTTCCACCTTCCTCTTCATTTCCACATATGAGTGGGTCTTTAAATCATCTAACATACCTAATCTCGGCCTGCCCCTGCCTCATTTTCCTTCCATTCGACCTTCTATGACCTCTTTTAATTGACCTTCCCCCTTAGAATGTGTCCTATCCAACTCTTCTTCCTATTTCTTAGTATATTTATCAACTGTCTATCTGTGCCAACTCTCTCCAGGACTTCCTCATTTGTAACCTTTTGAGTCCAGCTAATCCTCTCCATTCTTCTCCAAATCCACATTTCCAATGCCTCCAGTATCCTAATATCTTCCTTCCTTAAGGGCCATGTTTCACAACCATACAATAGCGTGATCCAAACCAAAGTTTTCACTATCTTTATCTTCGTATCTTTCTTCAGACTTCCTACTGCATATTTCAGTCTCACATTTCCCATCATCGGTTATTGTCGTGATTACCATTATTTCTTGGGGGATATGCTTTTTGACGAGGTGGGCCCCCTATGCCTTCCTCAGCTTTGACTGACATTTACAGGGCAGGGGTGTCATTCCCTGAGAAAACTATCCTGTTTACCCATTTTTTTGATTCCACATTGTGTTGATATATCTCACTTTTAATACCATATGTTCAAATCGTTAGGAAATTTAGACCATTTTCCGTGTAACCAGTCCAGTGAATGTCCGAGATTTTACTTTCAGATCAGCGCGACTGGGATTCGAACCCAGGAGAGTTCGATTCACCTAAGGATCTGTCACTAAAAACTTTTAACTAAACATGTAAACATAGCATAGTGTATTATGTATCAACATAAATTAAATCTAAACAGATAAAACTGAGTTAGCATTAGTTTGTGTGTCTAGTGTCAATGACTGGGCGAGCAATAGATTTGAATCTTGCACCTTCTAGTCCGCATTCGTACACCTTCCGATCATGCTGTTGACTTCCACTTGAGCTCTTAATAAAGCGCTCTTACTATTTGAAATTTACTAAGAAACATACTTTCGTTATAAGTAGGAATAATAATAATAGTAATGTAAGCCGATAGATGACCTTGAGTAGCCGGGCGGTGATTCAGGACGTATTGCTTGAATAGTTTTTATCAAACCTCGGGTTCTTTACACCCGGGGTAAATAAGAAAAGTGTAGTAATAATTGTTTAACCCCCATTTCCACATATAAGGAAGATGTCAAGGACGTCCTTCAGTGCATGTCACTACAAATCGATTACCCAAGCGATTTAAAAAAACATGCACTAAAGAGAAAAAAGAAAACTTTCCAAAGAAGCAAGTAAATTTCAAGTAAATCGATATTTAACTGAAGTGACATTCGTTTAAATTCTTGCAGAGTTTCAGAACTATCTGCGTACTCAGGCTGGTAACACCACAACTGTTAACATCGTCATTTGCACTGTAGACTATCTACTGCGCATGCAGGTTTCCTACGATAATTCTTTTTATAGTGCTTCCAATAGTATGAATTTTGTCTCTGTATAATGAAATATGTCTTATAAAACTCTTAAAAAGTTTCTCGGCTAAATAATAGATTGAAGGCTCTCATTCTCACTCTTTTTCTTACATTCACTACAGAGCACTCTGTCGATCAACATAATCGTTCTTAGTTCAATAAGATCTCAGTTGCACTATATAAGATCAGGCCTGAAACTGAAATTAACCATTATATTGAAACATATGATATACAGTATATGGTGATTTCTCATTTCCAGTTTTAAGCTGTAGCTTAGTCGTCGCCTACTTCACAATTGAAAACGGCTGGTTTATTCTGCACTAGTGTTTTAGGTTTCTTTATAGTATATGCTTGTTTATCCATATAGCGCTACCGTAGTGTTCTGGGTGTCAACCGCTTTATTTTACAGTAATGGAGTGGTTGACTATGTTCTTTATTATCTCTGCGTTTGGAGTTTTTTGCTTGTGTTTTCTAAATTTCTATGTTTTTTAGTCATTCAAGACAAAGTTTTGTAGATTGCTCAGCTCTTTTTGCTCTTTGTTGTCATTGACGACGAAAGCTCTCAAATATCAGCGTTTGCTGCTATTTCCTACAGGAGTCTATAATGGATTTCTACTGGCACTACGTCAGCAAGGACAGGATCGACGATTCTGGAAAGGAAAGCTTCATCAGGGCCATCAGTGTCGCCTCTCAGATCTTCAACAGTATCTCTGAGTACATTCAGGTCAGCCTAACCTAGATATCATAAACTGTCCCATTCAACGTTCCTCAACATACTGTACAGTAGATATCATAAACTGTCCCATTCAACGTTCCTCAACATACTGTACAGTAGATATCATAAACTGTCCCATTCAACGTTCCTCAACATATTCTACAGTATATATCTTAAACTATTCCATTCAACGATTGATTGACTGATTGATTGATTAATTGATTGATTGATTGATTGATTGATTGATTGATCGATTGATTGATCGATTGATTGATCAATTTATTGATCGATTGTACAGGGCCCGTGTGTAGGCAATCAGCTGGCACTGGCTCACAGTAGGCTGTGGGATGCAGTCGGTGGATTTCTATTCATATTCGCTCACATGCAAGAAAAATTATCAAAGGCAAGAATTTTATTTGTATTTATTAATCTAACAATATTCTATAATATAATGATATTATATTATCCTATAATATTCCTTAATCATAAGGAAATATGTATGCATTAATTTCTTTACTTTCTGTGGTTACAAAATTTTCGGTTAAACTATTTCATCTAATTTATTTTGTTAATTAATTTTTGTTAACATATTGTTGGTAAAGAGTCAGAGACTAGGGACTAAATGTACTGTAAAAATTATTTTACCTCAGTATGTAAGGGGCTCTATTTATAAATGTTCCATGAAATATACGTAAATAACATTAATATTTAGATATCTATTATGTAATTGTTTAATTTTAATTAGACTACATTTCAGATCAAAATATATTTTATATTTATAATAATTTTATAATTATTTAATTCGTGTATGACGCCTATATATTATTTATATCTCTCTTTTCAGTGTACTGTCTAATGTAAGGTCCATGACATAAAACTCCTTCGCATAATTACTAAATTTAATATAGATATCTGTATATTTATTGTTGTCATTTTGAACATTAGGATCCGGAGCAGTTGGAATTGTTGAGAGAATTCATGACACTGCAGAAGGACATGATGATAATGTTGCTGTCTATGCTGGAAGGTAAGTATCTAATATTATCTATTTATAGCTGGCAGGATACAGATAGATAATATCAACTCAAAACCTATCCCAGGCCCTAACCCTAGGACATGTCCAGAAATTAGGGAAATAAACGTTTAAAATGGAAAATAGTATAGAAACGGCCGATTTAATTACTTCCCGTTGTTATTTTCCTATAAGTTTTTAATTAAGAACCAATTACATCAATTTCTCCCAAAACTAAATTAGATTTGAGAAATTTGATATAGGCTTATATTTGGTTAAATTTTGTCATTAATTTCCGGGAATCCATCGCATTTTCTTTATATTGTCGCATTACTGAGGAAAAGTTTGACTTCCTTTCAATGACAACGTTTTTTTAGCATAGTGAAGCATGCTCTAATAAAATATTTAAAGAGCTTCAATCATATCGCCAAAAATTAAATAAAGCATCAGTAAAAATTTACTGGGCCTTATTGTAGATATAAATTCAAGATTTATATAAATATGCAATAAAGATCGGTATATACTGTATAACATGGGTAAACAGGATTGTTTTCTCAGGGAATGACGCCCCTGCCCAGTATATGTTAGTCGAAGCTGAGGAACGCACAGTGGGCCCACCTCGTCATAAGCAGAATCCCCCAAGAATAATGGTATATCAAAGGAATGTTAGAGATGATTTAAAGATCCACTCGCATGTGGACGTGAACAGGAAAACGGAAGATAGAGAAGAGTGGAGGCGTTATATACCATGGACCTGCCAGTAGGCAGTGCACTAATAGAGAGAGAGAGAGAGAGACAGAAAGATGCTGTATAACCGTATTGCAGTGAATGAGTATATTTAAAAACTAGAAAAGGTATCAAATTTAGTATGCCTTTTACAATCTTTCACTTAATATAGTTTTTTGTAACAAGTTGTATATGAGTATTACTAACATAAATAGTGTAATTATTAATGTTATTATTAATGTTATTATCATTGTCGTTGTTTGAAACAGGTAACGTCGTGAATGGTCCTATTGCCAAACAGATGGTGGACACCCTGGTTGAGTCATCGGCTAACTTTGAGGTAATTTACCTTTGCTTTCTTTTCGCAACTACCATCGTGTCTTATCTTTTTCTGAGTTGTGTCAAGTGCCAAGTCCAAAGTGTATATACCTATTCATAGTTGCAATCAGTAAGAGCTTTTCGAAGACAATTTTTAAATTAAGTGTTACACAGAGAGCATAGTGGTCATAAAACCAGGAAATCTTAACTAAGTCCGTCTGTACTTGACTTTAGCGCTGTGTAAGTTTTTAAAATATGAATTTTAATTAACTAGCACGCGAATAATACTATTTTAAGACCTGTCTAGCATTATACTAAGGATCAGAAACGGGCCCGAATTCCATTTTACGTTCCATTGGAGATGGGGTATGGCGTTACGGTTAGATGGTTGGCCTCGGATGCCAGTAGTCTGGATTCAAAGCCCAGGTAAGTCAAAAAATGATGGTTTCCCCTTGGGCCCATGGAAGGTTAATCAGGTATCAGAGCTTGTTGCCAACTGACGTTACCTTAGCAAGGATTGATAGTAACCTGTCACGAACTTGCAAAGCAGTTTCGAAGACCAGTCACCGACCATGACACTGCTATAGAAATTTTCGGAGGTTATTATTTTTATTGTTATCATTATTGTTAATTTGCATTTATCATTTATTTGTTTGGTTTTGCAGATGATATTGAAGTTCTTTGATATCTTCTTAAAGATGAAGGGTCTTACAACATCTGAAGCTTTCATGGTAAGTCATCTTTATTATCTATTTTAATTTCGTGCTCTTTAGCTATCCGTATATTTCATCTAGTTTAAAGTATGGAATAGACTTCCTCAGTTCATGTGTTCGATTCTCGGGTTAATCTTAAAAGTTAAAGCCAAGTGTGACGCTAGATTACAGCTCTATAGCAAGCCAGAGAAGGGGAGAGCACTGGATTTGAACCCTCCTTCTGTCAATCAAGCATTTACTGAAACGAATCCATGTCGGTGGGCTAAAAAAGATCAAAACTGTGTAAATTCCAAAATCCAGAAAACTAGTCCAACGATATAGTAATATATATGAATATATATTAATACTATCATCATCGTCAACTTCCTCTTCCCTTGAATCCCAGTTTAACTAGGGAGGGGATATAACAGTTTTGTAGCAATTTCTGGAGCCTGGTCGCTCATCAACCGAATGCCCTTTCTGACGTTGGTTGGATCTTAGTGCTTTTTCGCCTATTACGAATGTACAGTCCACGATTGGTCTAGGTCTATTCTTAAACAACCCGGACACAACACGAGTAATCACCCGTAAAACCAACCATGTAGCCAGCATTGACAATTTGTATTTATTTTACATTTATTCTTCAGGAATTTGATGTAAATCAAGATGGCGTCATTTCGCCAAAGGAGTTCCGTCTGGCAATGATTCAGCAGAAAGTCTACACAGAGTGAGTCGACATTTCATAATGGCGTAGTGTTTTCCTTATTTGTGCATTTCTGAAATTCAGAAAAATTTGGTACTAATAATAACAACAATTAGAGTGCTACAGTCATCAATGACAACATCGAGCACTATTGAGACAAAATCAAGCCGGCGAGCAAAAAAGAAGGTCCAAATACGGTGCAAATTCCAAAATCCAGAAATTCAGTCCAAAGTAAAGTGAGTACTGGTCAGCCATCGAACATTTACAACGAAAATTAATCGTAGGGCAAGACTATGTGTAGCTTAAGTAAAGGCTGGTTAAGCTAATGTTAAAGTGAGTTTCCTCATTCGAAAGCGATGTCAGTGACGGGAGAGCCCAGGATTTGAACCCCGCACATACTGATCCGCGGTCGAATATTTTAACGCCATCGCCACTGGCTCCAACCAACTCACATCTAGTAATTATGTTTCATACACGTTTTTAGCATAATTGCGAAATTTAATTATGAACTACAATATTTATGCTAGCAAATTGAGCGTGAAAACTTTGGATCAAAGATAAATTTAGTCAATTATACTAACGTTCCCAAAGGAGAGTTTTAAAATTCTTGAAATATAAATATTTTACACAAGTTTTTAAAGTCACCGAAATTAATACATTCTTTAATTGGAGTAGGCAATGCATTCCATAGAGGATGCCCTTGGTAGCACACTGAATGCGATGTCCAACATAATTTAAATTAAATTTTATCAATTAAATTAAATTTAGTTAGTGTTTAATGCGAGTATTGTGTATATGTCCATCATCATTTAGACGGAATAATCTACTGTAGATATGACAACAGGGAGGGTTTGACGAAAATATATAAATCGATGCTTCAATTTTAGTATAAAAAATTTATATAACAAATTAACAGGGTATTGTATGAAATATTCAGGTCTGTAACATGATCGCATCTAGTTCGGTGTTGACAAATTCTTAAAAAATTATTACACTTAATAATCAATGGATTCAACATTTTCCTCTTAGCATTACCATATATTTCAATACAGTATATTGGTGAACAGTATATTAGTGAATAGTATATTAGCGAAAAATAATAACATCTTTCTACATTGCATTAGTTGCACATATTTTTTGCGATAAAGAAATCCAGAAAGAGTTTTACTTTTTTAATTAGATATTCAATATGATAGCTCCAGTTGAAATTAGCATCTAGCCGAACACTGTTAGTCCACGATTGGTCTGTTCTTCAGTAACCCGGACACAACAGGGTTTATCACTCGTAAAACCATGTATTCAGCATTAATATTATTTTATATTATTTTTATTATTTTATTATTGTTATTATTTTCTTTTTTATTATTTTTATATTTTATTTTGATTTGATTTTTCTATTTTTTTTATTATTTTTTTATTTGTTCTATTATTATTTGTTTATTATTTTGTCTGTACTGACAGGGAGGAGATTGAGTACGTGATGATGTGTGTGGACGCCAATCAGGACGGTAAAGTGGACTTCAACGAGTTCACTGACAGGTTCCATGACCCCGCCAAGGACATTGGCTTCAACGTCGCTGTCCTACTTACTAACCTCTCGGAACATATACCCTTTGATCCCAGGTACTGCTTTAACTCGCACTCATTTCTGGCTTGTGAACTTCGTAGTGCTATGTGGTGTCGTAGATGACAATAGTACTCTGTGACAATAATTGTTTGTTGTTTTTAATTGTGGTCGTGTACAAATGTCGATCAAATAATTCTTGTTTCTCCATTTCACATTTTGAGAACTGTTATGAGAACAGCCTAGGGTGTCCCTGATCTGTTAAATTAAACAGCTGCCCCCTGTCTCCCCCTCACAAATAGGTCATTTCAAATTATTGATTGTGTTATCAATTAATTGATGACGAAATAAGGGCCTCCTTATTTCCTTATATACATATATTATGTAGTATTATATAGTATTATATTGTATTGTATTGTATTGAAGCCCAGGAGATGGAATATTGAATCGGTAGATCGATTCATCGATCAATTGATCCATTTTTGGATTTATTGTAAAAGCTATAAAAGAAGTTGTAAAGTCAATGTTAACATCAGTTTCATCTCCCGAAAGCTCTATCAGTAACGGTCGAGCCCAGGATTTGAACCCACAGGTACTGATATTATTCTAATTAAGTGATTGATCTTGATTCACTGAATGAGTGTGATCATCTTTAGTGCTTGTATGATAAAAACATTGAGATCATGGAGTAATGCATTGTTGTGTTATTGTATTATTTTGTTATTGCATTGTTTTGTTATTGCATGGTTTTGTTATTATATTGTTTTGTTATTGCATTGTTTTGTTATTGCATTGTTTTGTTACTGCATTGTTTTGTTATTGCATTGTTTTGTTACTGCATTGTTTTGTTATTGCATTGTTTTGTTATGCATTGTTTTGTTATTGCATTGTTGTTATTGTATTGTATTGTTATTGTTATTGTATTGTTTTGTTATTGCATTGTTTTGTTATTGCATTGTTTTGTTATTTTATTATTATTGTATTGTTTTGTTATTGCATTGTTTTATTATTTCTTTGTTTTGTTATTGTATTGCATTGTTATTGTTTTGTTATTGCATTATTTTGTTATTTTATTATTATTGTATTGTTTTGTTATTGCATTGTTTTATTATTTCTTTGTTTTGTTATTGTATTGCATTGTTATTGTTTTGTTATTGCATTATTTTGTTATTTTATTATTATTGTATTGTTTTGTTATTGCATTGTTTTATTATTTCTTTGTTTTGTTATTGTATTGCATTGTTATTGTTTTGTTATTGCATTATTTTGTTATTTTATTATTATTGTATTGTTTTGTTATTGCATTGTTTTATTATTTCTTTGTTTTGTTATTGTATTGCATTGTTATTGTTTTGTTATTGCATTATTTTGTTATTTTATTATTATTGTATTGTTTTGTTATTGCATTGTTTTATTATTTCTTTGTTTTGTTATTGTATTGCATTGTTATTGTTTTGTTATTGCATTATTTTGTTATTTTATTATTATTGTATTGTTTTGTTATTGCATTGTTTTATTATTTCTTTGTTTTGTTATTGTATTGCATTGTTATTGTTTTGTTATTGCATTGTTTTGTTATTTGATTGCTGTGCAGACTGCAGCGGTTCATCGAGAAGGCACAGTCTGTACTGAGCTACTTCGAGCCCTATCTGGGCAGGATCGAGATCATGGGCGGGGCCGGGAGAATAGAAAGGGTCTACTTTGAGATCAAGCAGTCTAACATTGACCAATGGGAGAAACCTCAGATTAAGGTTGACTTAACAGTCTAATCTCGATGAATTGATGAACTAGTCGTTAGCATGCTTGGCTCTTGCACCTTTAATCGCTAGGCCCCGTACTCAACGGATTCCTTTTTGATCTCGTATAATATGATGCGAGATCGTACGAAGAACAGAGACGAGTGGAGGCATTATATACCATGGACCTGCCAGTAGGCTGTGCACGAAGAGAGGGATAATTAGATACAGAAGTAATATTTTGTAGCGCGTGTATCTTAGAGATGCTTAACCAATAACTGGAACCCGTGCCTGAGCTGCAAAATTGATACCGTAGTTGATCGATAACTGAATAAATCAATCAATGATTCAATGGACATTCAATCAATCATTCATTCAATCAATCGAAAATCAATAAATAATCAAAGTCAATCAATTGATAAATCAATCATTTTGAAAACAAACAACCAATGAAGTAATTAGTCAAAGAATCGAGCCATCAATGTAATAATCCATTGATATACTGATCCGTTGATCTACTGATCCTTTGATCTACTGATCCGTTGATCTACTGATCCGTTGATCTACTGATCCTTTGATCTACTGATTCATTGTTCTACTGCTAGCTGGAATATGAAACTGTCTACTAATATGTTGCGCTGTAATATTTAGGCTCGGTTGTGCTCAACTTTTCAATATGTCTCTACTCCAAACATCCATATAATATTAATATGCCATAATTCAGTATTTATGGACTGCAATACTGAGTTTTAAAAAAATTAACGTATAAAGCAACAACAAGAACACATTTAGATTGCTACTATTGGTCACGACAACATTGAGCACTATGAAACAGAGTAGACTAATCAAATACTCGGTTATGAAATCATCATGTTGTCCAATCTTAGCAAGTAGTCTCTCAATTTGGTAAATAATTAGTCAGGCTTTCAGTTGCTCTGTGCAATGTTTACTTTATATGTGTATAAATTTATATCCATATACTCTAAAAATATTTCATTCATTTGTGCTAATTGATTTATGAAATAATTTGTTTCTTGTTTTAATACTAGTGTCTAGTTGATGATAAGCAGCTCTGAGCTTTTAAAAAAAAAAAAAAAATGATATTCAGTTTAGATTGATAGAGAAATATGCTAGTAGTAATAATAATGTTATGTTCCTTTATATCATGACAATGTGACAACCGCAAACACTTTCAGTACTTCAAAAAGTAAAACAATTGCAACAGTAACGTAACAGGGTAAGAAAAACTGTACAGTTGAATAAATGTTTACATTTTAAGCTCAAGCTCTTTCACAATCATATTAACAGTCCTTTGTATTACATATATGTAAAGTTTGGTCAGTTAAATAATTATTTGAGTTAAAGAATGAAACATAGATGACTACATGTATGTTCATTGATGAAACTTTAAGTTCATTGTTCATTGATTAACATTTTTAAGTTCATTATATGATCCTGATACAGATACTTGGTTGGTAAGTAAGAAAATGTTCCTTTTTAAATAATAATTTAGCCCCAATAGAATTCTGCAGCTCATGGACCTCATTAGGTGATATGACTTCGTTGATGCTAGAAGATGATCTTTGGTGTATTCTAAGACTATCTTTACCACACTTTACTCTATGAAGCTGCTAGCTTGCAGATTAATAACTTACTTAAGAACACTTTAACTGTATTCCCTGGATCTCTTCTCCATCATGGATGACTAAATTGTGTAGGAATCCAAGAGAGCCTTCCTCCACAATATGATCAAAGAAGAGGGCGAAAAGGGAAAGCTGGAATGTTTCGTCAATTTTTGTGAGGATACCATATTTGAGGTGAGATAGAGAAATGGATAGATTGGTGTTCGTCTACTACACTGCATGGAATCGTTTCCGTATTTGGCAGACTGCTGTTACCCGCGGGATATCGTAGTTGTTTGAGCATGGTTTGCATTCAGATAGTATATATACTGTATATATATATATAGCATTTACTAACTCATTCGGATAGATATTTGTTAAAGAAATGGGTTGAGAGTTACAAAATCTGAAATCATATTGAAATTCACATTTTATATTCAGTTTAATATATCAGTAAATTGGTCACCCCTTTCCTCCATTTTTTTAATGATTCAAGGGTCTAGTCTAGATTTTTCCATTCCATGCGGCAGTGTGTCCTGTACTGGTTTTACGAATAAAAATTTGGTATTATATCCGTTTCTCTCAACCCATTACTGGCGAAGCAACGTGGACGATATGAACTCATTTCCACTGTGCTCAGTCGTGACATGTCTGTTCTATAGGTGTCTCTTTTAGTAAGTTTTTCAACCGTAGTGTATATTTTGAAAAATAGTGTATATTTTGTAAAACGATAACGACTAGGAGTCAAAGAGAGCATTTCTACACAGTGTAGTGTCTGATGAGGGTAACAAGTTCGAGTCGTTTACCAACTTCTGCGAAGACGCCATATTTGAGGTAGTATCTGGCCTAAACGTCTAGACCGCCTTGATGGAATGGCTTTCCGTTTGAATATAATTCAAAACGCGGCTTGCTAATTTCATCGTCTTACAGTTTCTCCAGCAGTTTTATTTTAATTCTAACAAAAACTGATTGGTTTCGTTAATTTTTTCTTGTTGCTGCATTCAAATCCCTTTTGAAATTAACTGCCGCTGAAGTGATTTTCTAATCGCAAATGTAACCTATTTACTGTTGAGACAACTTACCAAGAGTCTCTCGAATCTGATGCAATTACTTGTCAAAACGTAGCCCTTTATATAGCTATATATGAGCCAAATATTTGGTATGATGGGGGCCCTGTATAATGGAAGGGGGCTTGAAAAATGTTGACCTTTTCGCTAGCTCTCAATTTTCACATTAACGTTTAAGAATAAAAAGGATGTCAGTAAAAATTGTCAACTCTGTCCCGGAACAGTGGTACAACCAGCTTTGGCTGGGATGGGCTTTAGCCCCTCCCCCCGCCGCCAAAATTAGGTCACTTTTGCAATTCGTCCAGATGGAAGGGTGCTTGAAAAATGTTGGCTTTTTTACTAACTCTCAATTTTCACATTAACCACTGTATAAGAATAAAAAGGATGTAAGTAAAAATTGTCAACTCTGTCCCGGAACAGTGGTACAACCAGCTTTGGCTGGGATGGGCAATAGCCCCTCCCCCCACCGCCAAAATTAGGTCACTTTGGCAATTCGTCAAGATCCGCTGATGTGAAAAAAATTGCCTACTTTTTTCCCAAACAAATGTAGGATCTTAGGCATTTTAGGATTTTTTTCTGACTTTAATACCGGTATGAGTGGGGGCGGGTGGTAAGATAAGGGGATACACTTGCTCTCTGAGCCGAGCGTAATAGTGACAAAATTACGCCCCCCCCCCCCCCCCCCCCCCAAAACGTCACATGTCTTGGAGAAGGCGGGGCATAAGCAAAAAATTTATACACTGCCAAAAATAATTTTAATCGGAATATTTGTATTTAAAATCTCTAAGTTCTCTAACTCTAAATTCTAATACCGTAATTATAAATTCGAATAAGGATAAGAAAGTTAATTCAGAAGCATGCATATTGGGTATTTACTAACTTTAACAGTACTGACTCGGACTAACTTCCCGGATTTTGGCTTGCGCCATTTTGGACCCCACACTCTGCTCATCTGATTGGATTTAATACCATAGCTCCCAATGTTGACATGAACGACAGTAGCACTGTAATTCTGTAGTTGTTGTTGTTGTTGGTACATTATTTAACATTGTAACACTGCTTAGATCTAGTGTGGGCACGCGTGCTTTGATCAACTATGAGCATGTCGTAATGGTCTGTTACTTAGATTTACTACTGTGCAACTTCTCTCATTATTTTGTTTGAAATACTTGTATGAAAGTAAGTTAAAGCTTACAGCGTAAACTTACCGTTTTCCTGCATTTTACTTGCTATAAACAAACATGTAATTTAAATTCGCACTGCAAGTATTGTGCTTGAGGTAAAGCCATTTTCGTTACTAATCCCAATCTGGATAAATTAAATGCTAATTTTATCCTTCAACGTAGCATTGAAAATTTATTCGACTATGTATAAATTGATTAATTTAACGAAGTGAAATCATTACCTTACTGGTATTAATCGCAAAAGCATCTAAATTCTGCTTAGAAAACTTAAATGTATTGATATGACGTATTAAATTTATATTTCGTGGACTTGTAATTGTATTACGGAAAATGTTGTGTTCGTATGTTGCCATTAGATGCAACACGCAACCAGCATCAGCGCCGAGGAACAACAACTCAAGATGGCGCAATATGCTGCTGCAAAATCAGCTGCGGAAGGGGGCAAAACGTGAGTCCAATTCCATAGCAGTAGGATAAGTACTCAAATTACTTAAACTTATTTTGGAGGTGCATGCCATAGTTTTTTGGGGAATATGAGACCAGAATCGAAATCAATCAAATTTAGGTTTAATTTAGTACCTTTACGGCAGCACTCTTTAATTTCGGAAAATTAATGTGTCTTCTCGTTATTTTAGTGCCGGTTATATAATTTTCTTTAAATGTTTGCACATTTTAGTTACCATATACAACGGAGTAGCAAAACGCTTTTCAATGAGTTAGCTAAGGGTAAATTAAAATAATATGACTAGATATTGCCTTGTTTATGATAAAACGAGATTAAATATAAATAATAATAAATTTAACAAATAGTGAAAGTGAATGTTCATGAATAGTTTAATAAAAGTTATGCATTATTTTAATCTCAACTCGCTACAAAACTATCGATAAACGCGATTTACTCTGAAATAATTTAAGCGTACATATAACACACGTTCATATCTGCGCCTGAAGATAACATAATATACATGTGTGTTATCTTATATATAAACCGGTATGTTAGAGCCGTCACGGCCTTTACTACCGATCACACAAATGGTTGAAATTTATGTCTGCATGCACATATGTTTGTCAGAATTGTATATGATGTGATGAATAAATAAATAAATAAATATTGAATTGTTTCAATCCTGGTTGACTAAGTTAAATTCTACGTCAGTTTCGTGTGTTGTTCTGCAGTGGCCCATGGGAACTGATCAAAATGGGCGCCAGTGCCACGAAGAGCGGCATCAAAACCGTTCTTTCCTGCCTCTCGCCGTCCTATGTCAAGGAAAAGCTGTGTCAGGTCCGCAACCTATCCCCCAGTGAAATATTTCTCGGATTCTTCCGGCTCCATTTCCGTCTGGCGATGCTTCTTCTTACCTTCATCTTCACAGTTCTCTGGTAAGACGATGCTGAATATAATAGATCTCTCTCTAGTGTTCTGCCAAGTGGCAGGTCCAAGGTAGATAGAACATTCTAAAGATCAACAAGTTAATCACTTCACAAAAGTCAGTGCCTTATCAATACGTTATGTAGTCTATAGATTGGGAAATATGGCTTCTTGGGTGGATTCCCGTTGCCTTCCTCAAAAATCGAATTGCTCTCCTACACGCTAATTAAGGACAACACTATGTAGGATGACGTTTTAGTTATCATCATTAGTAACTAGCTATTAGTCATCATTAATAAGGCCAGTAATTACTTTCTACAAACTCATGTAATTTTCATTTGGTCTATTCATTCGTTTACCGGATTAAAATTGTTGCCACCAAATGCAATTCCCATTAAATAGGTTACTAATCCTGATACGCTTTTGCGAAAAATAACAAAATATGTGGCATAATATTTTTCTATTATATTTCGCTACTTGGGACTCTTAAAGTGTGTTGTTGTTGTTGTTGTTGATTTCGCGTTGTTGTTGCTGTTGTTACTACAGGACATTCGTCAAGTTCATTTATGTCATGATGCGAGGAGAGCAGTACGCTCCTCCAAAACCGGTTGAAACCACCCATCCCAAGGTGAAGGTCAAGAGCAACGTGAGCAAGCAGACTGTGGCCAATATGCTACCTGATGACTCGCACCTCAACGCTCCGGTGGACGCTTTTGGATTTGGCTTCAGCTCTTCGTCTGCTGCCTCAAATCCAGATGTCTCGCCGCCAACTGCTGCTGTCACAGAGTAAGAATAGCGATTAATTTATTTATTACTACTTAATTAATTGTTGATTCTTCTTCTTCTTCTCTAAGTGCCGTGCCTGTTCCAAGCCTGGGCCGTCATTGTTGATTAATTTATTGTAAATATATCTGATGGTGGCCCAGGTGATAGCGCGCTTGCTGACACGTGAGAGTCAAAGAGTTCGAAATATTGGATCGTCTGTGCCAGTAAGCGTGTTAATGTGGAAGCTAACGTTAATCGAAAAGCAGCGTGCTAAAAGCCGCAACCCTTGTGGCTTAGAAAGTACGTTAAATGCACTGACAGAAGTTAATTAAAGCTGTTATATAATATCCGTGAAGCCTGATACAAAAGTATATCACTCCAGGAGTATTGCTCTGTTTAGTATTGTTTATTGATCTTGCAATTGTATTAGTACTTTCTTTGGCAAGCTAAAAACCTATCTCTTTCCGCCATAGGTTTAAATTTTGACCCGCTTGCCTTGGATCATGTACTTGCACTGTTTTGATCCCGCTTTCTCTCGTGGTCTCTGTGTACTCAGTCGTCATCCTGTGGTGCTTTGGCGTCTGTTTGTGTAGAGTCTGCAAGAGACGACCCGGCCATTGCCTTATGGCGAGGAACCGGACGTTAAATTCTTATTGGTTTGATGATTGATTAAATTAAACTTTTCTAAACTTAAGCATTTCAACATTTCAACGCACTTTGTATTTTACCTTTAATTTTAGCCCGAAGGCCCAACCACCAACTTTGCAACCCCATGCCAACGGCACCAAGCAGCAGCTGTTAACGCCCAGCAACGGGCTGACTGTGGACAAGACATCTCAGGAGATGAGAGCCTCTGCTACCAATATGTCTCGTGCTGGTATGGAAACTGCTGGCACCGTGCCAGCTGCAGCTGCTGCGGCTGTTTCAGACCAACACGCAGCTGACGGACATGGAGATACCATCAATGTTGATCTGGTAAGTTTAGTTGCGTATCACTGTTCTGATATCTAGTGTGAAAATATTAATAGTATCTTAGTAATTTACTAATTTCAGTGGGCGTGCTGCCAATTACTGAAATATTATTTATTGTTATTATTTTCTATTGGAGCTGGGAATAGTAGCATTGGTTAGATAGTACTTATTAGAATCGTGAAACCTGGATTATCCAGGTGCATATTAGGTGTGCATATCTTCAAATATCGACGCTCCTTCAACAGTAAATAAATTCCCTTCTGATACATATTATTCTTAAGTCAGCAGCAGCTGAAATGGGCAGTATCAGCATGTCCGGGGTATTTTCATTGTGTTTTGTGCCAATTATATAACAAATTTTAAAAATCAAAACTTCATCAGGTAAACTGTTCAAACCTATACCGTACCTATGTCATATTTAACCAAGACGAGACATATAGACAAATTATCTTCCGTTACTATACTGCACATGCATATATTTATATTAACTTACTAATAATTGTAGAAGCTATTATTGTAACACTCTCTTGTGTTCTTTTAAATCTCTTAAAAGGTATTAAACTTTATTTCACTAATTGTAAAACTATTTTATGTTTCGCACAGGCCAATGCCGGCGCAAGAAACTTAAATGCCGATAGATTGAAGCAGAAGCCGTGAGTATTAGTTTTGATCGATTAACGAGATAGCATAAGATAGCAGTTCTGCATTCAAGAATAATTGATAAATGGAAAAATTGTATGTCTAATTGTGTGCCTCTAATATCTGGTGTTAAACAAGGAGGAGTTCTGTCACACATTTTATTTACATTATTTGTGGATAATATATTGAGTGTATTAGAGCAATCTAATTTAGGATGCTTTGTTAATTATAAATGTTTTAACAGTTTCATGTATGCTGATGATTTAATTTTGATTAATGCCATGGTTACTGACTTACAGCTTATGTTTGATATATGTGATAATGTTTTCAATGAGTTAGATTTGCCAATAAATGTGTCAAAATGCCATTGTATAAGAATAGGGCCAAGGTGTAGCTATTCATGCTCACCTTGAAGTATTCAAGGAGTTACAATTAATTGGGTGGAATCTATTAAATACTTAGGAGTCACTATTTGTAAGGCAAAAAATTTTAAATGCCAATGGGAAGAATCAAAGGGGAAATTTTTTAGAGCTGCTAACACCATTTTAGGAAGGCTGAGAACAAAAGCATCTGAAGATGTCATTCTTAAACTGATTGATAGTAATGGTGTATCAGCATTGCTTTATGGCACTGCTGCTGCCACCTTGCGAGATTCAGACTTAAAGAGTATGAGTAGAGTATATGACAGTATCTTTTTGAAGATCTTTCATACGACTGACAAGGAAGTAATTATGTGGTGTCAATATTATTTTGGTTTTTGGCCTTTGAGTATCTTATATGAATACCATAGATATTATCTTTTAAACAAATTAGTATTGGATGCCAAAATTATTAAAGGGATCGAATTAGATCATCCAGATTATTTAGAATTTGAAAGTTTACAAGGGAAATATAATATTTCGTTTGTTGATTCTGTTGCTAAAATACGATTACAATTTTGGATCTACGTTGACAAAATGCTACATATTTAATATTCTAATGAATAATTGAGCGATTTAATTCTGTTTGTCACTTGTAAACTACTAGGTTTGCATTGCTTAGCTGTACTTGTATGCAAAGTGTTGTTTCTTTTCGTTTATTTTTCTTTCTTTTTCTATATCTTTGTTCGAAACTACCATGTATTGGTGAAATAAAGTCTATAAAGCATAGAATAGCAGCCTAGCATTAAATAACAATAACTTAAAATAATAGCTCACATTCAATAACAATTACATAAAATAAAAACATTCAATCGCAATAACATAAAAACAGCTCAGCATTCAATAGCAGTACCATAACAGCTCAGCATTTCATAAGAATAACATAACATGACCTGGAGTCCAAAAAGCAACTTAATGTGAAATTGTTATTCTACTCGTCAGGTAGTGTCCTGATAATTTCCAAATCCTGAGGTTCTTTTTAAAATCCTGTGCCTTCATTTGCCGGATGAGCTGATCATAGAGCAAAATCTCGGACAATCATAGGTCCGGTAAATGGAAAATTGACTGTCTTAATTTTTAAAGTGGTAGTCGGAAGGGTGACGGCTATCATCTTGAATGATCATTCAAGATGATAGTCATACGACCACCTCTTTAAAAATTAAGACAGTTTAGTCAATTTTCCATTTACCGGACCTATTTTTAATTTTACCGGACCCATTCGTTGTATTGAATGTTTTACGATTTTCTACAGACTGCAGAACGGCTCCACTCAGCTGTTGGGCGGAGCTACCCAGGTGGGCGGGGAGGGGGTCCAGACGCCCCTGGAGGGCCACGGGCTGAGCCACCCCCTGGGAGGGGCCGTGGACGAGAGCTTTAATGTGGCGAGAGTCACCGAGTCAGGGGCTGAAGCCGTCAAAGAGAAAGAAATCGAGGGCATCTCATTCTGGATTATCATTTCGGTTAATTTTTACTTTTTCGTCTTAGCGTATGACAACAATTTTATCAGAAATTAATTTTTACAATTTTATTATGACGCACTCGTTCAGCCATCGTTTTAGACATTACTTTACTGGTGACTGTGTTACGAGAGGCTGTTGAAGCGAGTACGGCCGAGATTCTTTAAATTAGCCGTGAACTCGGCCGACTGGTATTCTGCCGCGTTTCATGTTTGTGATGTGAAGTATTTCAGCTGAGCACGTCCTGAGTTTTGTACATTGAACCTGCGCTGAGGCGGAGCAGCTTGCGCGTTGATTGTCCTGGACTTTTAACCCAGGCCACTTTCTTCAAAGGCAAATACTCCAACCGTTTCGCTATATCCCCTCCCTAATTTTTACTAAGACTTTTTGCATAGTAAATCTATTCGTAGTAGTATACTTGTGTTTGCATAGTAAATTCATTCGTATTGATGTACTTGTAATTGCATAGTAATTTATTTGTATGGTATACTTGCATTTGCCTAATTTTGTTTAAATACCTGTATTTGTATAGTAAATCTATTTGTGCCTCAGTGACCGTCCTGACGTCATCCTTGGTTTGGCAAACTCGACCGACTCTGATTAAATCTTTGCTATAATCATTTCTTTTTCATACATAATTCCATTGCATAATTATTTTTATTATTATCTATATGATTATTTTTCTAATTATTCTAGGGTTTCGCTATTTATACTAGATAGTAGGAGGTACAATATACAGCATAGTACAACAGAAGTATAAAATATATAGTACCAACAAAAGGCAAAGATTACTAATAACCATGGAGAGAAAAGAGGAAATAAAGAACACTACGAAAACAGCGGCTAAGAAAATAAACTAGGTAAACACATGCGGTTTGTCATGTGTGTAACTAAACGAGAAAAAAAAGTAAGGTGTTAAAGTAAATTGTCAGTTTTCTTGGAATGTATTCGTTTAACTTGTCCATCTTGCTGTCTCAGTTTTTATTGCCTTGATTTGCATAGCAAAATATTTTGTATTGTTCATTATTGTTTCTATACTGCATTCTATTATTTTCTATTGTATTGACTTTATTGCTTTGTATTGTAATAAAGCGGCAATGACTGTTGCAATTCTCGCTATGTTTCAGAGCATGTTCGCGAGAAACTTCTACACATTCAAAGTTGTTGCCTTGGCCCTGGCCTTCGCCATCAACTTCTTACTGCTGTTCTTTAAAGTTAGTAGCTCCTTCTCTGTGTCTGATGATAATATAACACTATATTTTGATAATATATTCCTTTTGCGTATGTCGCAATCGTTCATCTGTGGTGGCTGTTGAAACCGTGGCCGAGATTCTTTTAGTGAAATTCGGCCGTCTGTTATGTTGTGTTTACTTCATTTCATTACAGGTAGACACAAGCAAGTCAGCGTGTCAAGTGTGTATATAATAAAGTAAACACGCATAATAGTGAAATGATCAACTGTGTTGATATCTATCACTTTTAATAATACCTCATGTTTAAACCGTTAGGCAACTTAGACCACTTTCCGTGTAACCAGTCCAGTGAATGTCCGAGATTTTACTCTCAGATCAGCGCGGCTGGGATTCGAACCCACGAGGGTTAAATTCGCCTCAGGATCTGTCATTTAAAACTTCATGACGTTACCCCTACGCTATTGAGACATTCATATTATAGTGTCAAATGACACGTAATATAGTGTTTGTTAATATACCGTTGATAATGAAGCGTACAGTAAGCCAAACCTTCGCTTTCCCCTAAGCACCATAGTTCTGAGCATTTCCTCGATTTCTCCCAACCATATTCACTACAGTAATATGGAATTTCTTCTTTTAGAGGCTAATTAATGTGAGTTTACATTATCACTCACCTAGTCCGCTTGTCAATCCAATGCTACAAGTGATTTTCGTTTCAATGGCTCGTGCGGGTATTCGTAATACAGAGACTCACAGTGTGGCAGAAGACTTGGTTTTAGGCCTGACAGTGGGCCTGACCTATAAAACTTGACCTAACAAATTTTGACCTTAAAACTTGACCTTTAAAACCTGACCTTAAAACTTAGGCCTTACCTTTAAAACTTGGTTTAAGACCTGGCAGTAGTGTTGCTTTTCATCATCATCATCATCATCATCACTTCAATCCCAGTTTAACCAGCGTTAGGATGCGAATAGACCTTCTCCACTCCTCTATGCCCCATACCATAAATAAATAAGTAAATCACTAGGTAAATCACCTTCAAATCTAGCAATTCAGCTATTACCAATTCACAATTTTAATTGCATTTTCGAAATGATATTTATATATATCTGTTAGTCAAATATAACATTAGAACCGTGTTCGACTTTATATCAACGACGGGATTATCTTTAGTTTTCTTAGTGCTAGTTGTTATCGTGGACAACGCTGTGTCCTGTTGCTATTTTCTGTCTAGGACTTCTGGAAGATTTTCTGCCTCGGACTTATAAAGAATTTAAAATTAAGATTAGAACTAGGCATCTGTTCTGATGATGTTTAGAAATCGTGTCTTTAGTATTAGTTGTACTTATTCGGAGGCGTTATATACCATGGACCTGCCAGTAGGCAGTGCACTGAGAGAGAGAAAGATATATATATATATACTTAGTCTTAATTTCTTTCATTCGTCCTTGATCTATTAACCGATTGCTTGATAAATTGATTGGTTCGTTGATTAGTTGGTTGATTTGTTAATTGGTTGTTTGAACGATCGATTTATTTCTTCGTTTATTCAGTTGTTCCTTAATTTATTCATTCTTGTGCTGCTTCACATATCGCCTGATCGGTTCATTGATTGAAACTCTGCGATTGGGCAAGTGTTCTTATTTATCTGAAATTCTTATTTCCTATCGTCTCTCACGTGCACTTCGTTCCACCGATGCCAATCTTCTCTGTGTTCCAAATATTCTCACATCATTGGGCAGACGTTCATTTTCTTATGCAGCACTCACAAAATGGGCCACAATCTGGAACTCTTTACCTGCTAACCTTACCTCTTGTTTTTCTCTTTAACTTTCAATAGATAGTTTAAGACTTACCTTTTCCCACCATAGGCATAATCTATCTACCCTGACCTTTTTTGATCACCGAACTGGCTTTTGTTTAGGATCTTACTGCTCCTCAGCACATTTCTTTTGCAGATTGGTCTGGGTGAATTGATCTGTAGTGATCTGTGCTGAGGGGACGTCCCTGACATCATCCTTAGATGAGGAAACAGACGTTAAACCTTTATTATTATTATTATTATTATTATTCTTTCATTCGCAGGTAACTAAGGTAGAGGCTGAACACGGCGCCGGGGACGACGCCGATGAAGCGGTCGCCGAGTCCGTGGCGGAGGCCGTCACTAGCGGCCTAACGGACCTGCTCAACGCCACGGGCCTGGGGTCAGGGGGCGAGGAGGGGGAGGGAGAGGATGGAGGCGACGATGACGTCCTGGAGCAGATAGCGATGGAGGATAAAGTCTACTACCTGTCTCCTGTGCTGAGACTGTTAGCACTGCTTCACACCTTCGCTGCCTTCGCGATGATCATCGGATACTACAGTCTAAAGGTATTGTAGCAGTCAATCTCTCAATCTATCAATTTTTCATTCATTTACTCAATCCATCTATTTATCAATTAATCAGTCAATCTATCTATCAATAATCAGTCTAATCTAGATATTTATCTATCAATTATTCAATTTATCTATCAATCAATCATAGGACACTACAGGCTAAAGGTACTCGCGCCCGTCAATGACATCGCTTTCGAGTGAGGAAACTGAAGTTAACATTAGCTTTACCAGCTTTTTACCAATATATCTAATGAGTCAATTTATCTATCAATCGATCAGCTACCTATCAATCAATCTATCAATCAATCAGTTTATCCATTAATGAGAAATCGTTTGTAGCGTCAAAAGGAGATATGTGGAGGGAGCATGGCCTAATGGTTACAGTGCTCCCCTTGAAGCAAGTGGCCTGGCTTCAAAGCCAAAGTCAGCAATAACTGAAAAATCTCTAAAACCATTTGAAGGTTAATCGTGTATCGAAGTTTTCTGCAAGTTGTCACTATCAACAGCAAAGATATGATCAATCCTAGAAAAGATTTAAGTACCAGGAACCTGTCATGCCGTCTTCAAGGCCGTTCACCGGACATGGCATTGCTATAGAAATGGTATTTGCAAAAATGACACAGAACTTCTAGAAAAATAATAAAAGGAACAATTGAACAATTACCAATTTAACAATTCCTCACAAAATCTCGTTTACGACAGGCTAAAGTACATTTAAACATTTCGCAGTAGATATAGTTGTTTGATATCAAAAGGCGTATAAATTGTTTAAATGTTGAACTATAAAGCTACGTTTAAAATCAGTTTCCATTTCACAAGGATATACTGTCTAAGGCGGTCATTTTTTTATTCGAAACGATGGCTCTTAAACAAGCTCATACCTCTTAAACAAGCCTGTTATCCATTTGGTCTCAAACCGGTACAACTTTCAGAAAGGCTTGTTAATAAAATTTAATTGAATCATGGTATACACGTACGTGTAACGAGCGGCTAAAGCGAGGGTAACGCTGGGGAAATGCGTCCCCTATCTCATTTTTTCTGAGAGGTCCTGCTAGGAATCCATATTCGATACCAGGAGACGTGTAAATACATTACTAGGGGCCCGCAAATTTCTTAGCTATTTCTCACATTACCCTCTGCGTGTAACTGTTTGAGAGCTATTCTATTTCACGCGTCTGCAGGTACCACTGGTTGTCTTTAAGAGAGAGAAGGAGATTTCTCG
The DNA here is from genome assembly GCA_905160935.1 of Enchytraeus crypticus. NCBI lineage: Eukaryota > Metazoa > Annelida > Clitellata > Enchytraeida > Enchytraeidae > Enchytraeus > Enchytraeus crypticus. The sequence continues at coordinate 1,459,327 of CAJHZI010000741.1, read as the reverse complement.
AAGTCTCGAGTTTGATGGAATGTGGATAGCAGAACAGCCGAGTGACGATGATATCAAGGGACACTGGGATAAACTGGTCGTTAGCACCCGGTCCTTCCCTGATAAATACTGGGACAAATTTGTCAAGAAGAAGGTAATCGGTGAATTTTAACTAGTAATTAATTAATAATTGATTAAATAACACTTACGTAGTTGGTCGCTAATTGTAATTTTCTCTCAGGTACGATCGATTATTCATTATCGGTATAAATATACTCGTCGATCTTTCGACCAATTAATATATATACTTTTTACTGAGAATAAAATTTATCAAAAGACTAGATTGATTGTTTGCCATTCGCCTGATCGCTTGATTGATTGATTGATTGATTGATTGATTGGTTGGTTGGTTGGTTGGTTGGTTGGTTGTTGTTTGGTTAGTTGATTGGTTGATTGATTGATTAGGTGAGGAACAAATATTCTGAGCAGTATGACTATTGATTGATTTATTGATTGATTGACTGACAGACTGACTGATTGACTGACTGATTGATTGCTTGATTGATTGATTAGGTGAGGAACAAGTATTCTGAACAGTATGACTATGATCAGATCAGTTCTCTGCTGGGTATGGACAGCACTGACAGTGGATTTGGAAAGTCAAAGGAAGCCTCGTCTGCTTCTATGCTGCCTTCGTTGTATGCATCCATTTATTTCATTCTGGTTTTTTACTTATAGTTACGCCTATATTTACGTCAGAAAGTGCGGGGTTCAAATCCTGGGCTCGCCCGTTACTGACATTGCTTTTGAGTGAGGAAACTATCGTTAACATTAGCTTCACCGGCTTTTTATTTAAAGTCAAAGGAAGCCATGTCTGCTTCTTTGCTGCCCTCCTAGTACTGCATGCATCTATTTTATTCTGGTTGTTTTTCGCTTATATTTACGGTGCCTACCTAAATTAATACCAAATTTTATTATCAGACTCAAAGAAGCTTTCATACATTTAAACTGCCTCTTTTGTCACAAGTGTATTACGCATAATCTTCTCTATATGTTTTGGGATTTAAACTCTTTGCATATTTATATATGCAAGCATAGTATAGCCAAAACCGTAAAGTCTTAGTTGTGTGAAACATTTTTTTGACAAAGCTCCAGCGGAAATGTATAAAATGGACTTTTAGTCTAATAAATTGGGTAGGCTTTGTACAGTGTATATTATTAAAAGTCAAATGAATCTATCGTCTTCTTCTATGCGGCCCTCGTTGTATGCATCTATTTATATCATTCTAATTTATCACATTTTTGTGCTTATTTTAATATATTTTTCCTGCTATCTCAGTAGTTTAACGATTAAGTTAGTATATTTACTTGAGGATTAGCATGTAGTTAAGGTTTTCTTTAACAGCATCGAAAGAGATCAGCTAGTCACTGTAGAGCTTGGCTTTCTTGTAATTCTGGTCGTCCTAGCGTGCGATTCTAGTATGTTTCAATGTGTTTAACGTCAAATTATGATTGCGTTTGGATGGAAAATAACTTTGAAAATACTTAGATTTAAAAGTGAATGTGACTGTGTTGTATGTTTATGTGAATATGTGCGTGTGTATGTATATTTTATGCTGTTGCAGTTTGACAGATATTGACTGGAGGTACGAAGTGTGGAAGTGGGGAATCATCTTTACTGATAATGTAAGCTATTTCTCTAGTCTATCCACGATACTAGGCTCTACTGCCATTTGTTATTTACAGTTACAAAGTTAAAATGAACTTAACATTTTCTTATTTACTCGAGAAAGTTAATTATCAAACGGATCTTGATAAATTGATACAATAATTCATCGGCTATGCTCTCGTAATGTGATAACATATATTAAGACAAACTGTTGTAAACTGAGAGATAAATTTATGAATACTGCTAGCACTATTGATAAAATCTCTAATGAGTCAGACAAATTAACAACTGTATATTTGGTAACTGACACTGACTAAAAAATATTCAGGTTGCTAGTGACTGTTATTAGAGACTTTGATCCCTTTGTAACTGTTTCTATGGGACTTGGGTCCCATAGTAATGTTTCTATGGGATTTGGGTCCCATAGAAACGTCAGCATGTCAGACGTCAGGTCTTCCTCTATATCTCGCTATACTAATACTGCAATTATTTTATTTGCTAATGTTCCAGGCTTTCCTCTACATCGCGTTCTACTGCTATTATTTACTAATGTTCTAGGCCTTTCTCTACATCGCGTTCTACTGCTATTATTTACTAATGTTCTAGGCCTTTCTCTACATCGCATTCTACTGCTATTATTTTGTTTGTTAATGTTTCAGGCCTTTCTCTACATCTCATTTACTGCTATTATTTTGTTTGCTAATGTTCCAGGCTTTCCTCTACATCGCGTTCTACTTTGTCTTCTCTCTGCTCGGTAACTTCAACTACTTCTTCTTCGCCGCTCACCTCATGGACGTGGCTGTCTGCATCAAGACGCTCGGCACCATCCTACAGTCTGTCACTCACAACGGCAAGCAGGTGAGCTTATTTGATTGGTGGGCTCAATTGATTGATGGGCTCTATTGAATGGTGAGCTCAGTTGATTGTCTCAATTGATTGGTGGGCTCAATTGATTGATGGACTCCATAGATTGATGGGCTCAATTGATTGGTGGGTTCAATTGATTGGTGGGCTCAATTTACTGGTGGGCTCAAGTGATTAGTGAGTTCAAGTATGTGTGTTTGTCCTATAGTGTCATAACGGTTATGCTGCTAAGTATCGTTGTCTATCACTGTATATCTGGTCGTGTATGTGTGTTTATCCTACAGCTTGTCCTCACGGTTATGCTTCTAAGTATCGTTGTCTATCTCTGTATATCTTGTATGTGTGTTTATCCTACAGCTTGTCCTCACGGTTATGCTGCTAAGTATCGTTGTCTATCTCTGTATAACTGGTCTTGTATGTGTGTTTATCCTACAGCTTGTCCTCACGGTTATACTTCTAAGTATCGTTGTCTACCTCTATACATATGGTCTTATATGTGTGCTTGTCCTACAGCTTGTCCTCACGGTTATGCTGCTAAGTATCGTTGTCTACCTCTACACTGTGCTGGCGTTCAACTTCTTCAGGAAGTTCTACGTGCAGGAGGAGGAGGGCGAGGAGCCAGACATGAAGTGCCACGACATGATGTCGGTATGTTGTTGTTGTTGCTCCGTAGGGGTCGTAGAGACAAGGTTGAGTCTCAAGCTACCTAAGAAGTTGTTCATAGTCGCATATGAAAGCAGAGAGATAGTTCTGTTGTACATATGTAGTTCTGTATGAAACATAAAGATAGTTTTGTGCTACAATTGTAGTTCAATATGAAAGTAAAGAAATAGTTCTGTAGTACAATTGTAGTTTTGTATGAAAACAGAAAGATGGTTCTTTAGCTATGCAGCTGCTCGTAGTTCTGTACGAAAACACAGAGGTAGGTCTTTAGCTAAGCGCAGCTGTTCGTAGTTTTATATGAAAGCAGAGAGATAGATGTTTAGCGGTTTAGGAAGTTGCGAGTAGCCCCGTAGAAAACTTATAAAGAGTGATACAAAGACATATAAGAGCTATAAAGAGATTCAGATCTTTAGTTGTCCTCATATAAAAAAGTGGAGCTCAAAAGCGATTGGAAGAGTGTTTCAGATTGGCTGAGCGATTCGCCAGGAACTACTACACAGTTCACAGTTGAATGAATGAAAGGGACGCTATAGTTTAATTGGGTGACAAGCTGTTTTACTCGTATAAAATGATGCGCGTAATTACTCCCGGAAGCGAAGATTTTATGCTCGATTAAAGAAATATTACGCCCAATTTGCAATCATTGTAAGAACTTCAATATTATTATTACACGTGAACATTTATTATTACTGAACGATTTGTGACAAGAGATTTCTAAACAAATTTCAACCTCTCAGTGTCACATTTAGAAAAGCTAAGCAACACTATAATAATAATAATAATGATGATGATAATAATAATAATAATTATTATTATTATATAATAACCAATTAATAATTTACTAAATAACGCAGGGAATTAGTGTTTTTGAATTAGTGTCATCGTCGTTTAAAAGTAGTGCTTTTCAATAGAAACGAAACTGATCCATTCACAAAGGCTAAGAATTTTCAAAATCAAAATGTGGCTTTTGAGAAAATATAAATTCTGAGATGATTTCCAGTTATACAGTTTAAGGTGGGTCTATTCTTAAGTATTCCGTACACAACACGATCACACGATCATGTTAATGTAGATTTTTTCAATTTATCTTTGATATTCGGTAAAGTAGAAATTTAAGCTTTAACCGTAAATTTTAGCACATTTTACTTTAGTACTTTTTAAAAACTGTTTGCAGTGCTACATGTTTCACCTGTATGTCGGCGTGAGAGCTGGTGGTGGAATAGGTAAATTGCATCGATTTCTAATATAAAATGTGTTACAAAATGTCTTATGAAAAGTTACTCTTCAGTTCTGCTTTATTGTTTCATTAAATAGCCTTAAAATATCTGACGTTTCTAATATTATCTGTGATAGTGAACTCTACGATAGTGAACTGATGGTAGTCAAAATACTGGGTGTTAATTAATTGCACAATCAATCACTAAGAATTTGACGTCCGCTTCATCGCCATAAAGCCATGTCAGGGACGTCTCTTGCAGACTGTACAGTCTACACAAACAGGCGCCAAAACACAAAACGATGGCGACTGAGTACACAGAGATCCTAATAGAAAAGCACAAAAGCAACAACGAGTACACATCATGGAGACCACAATTAGACATTATCTTTGCTTAGTTGTGCAGCTTAACACCCAGTCTCTTGACACTGCAATCAACTAGTTAGAGAGATTAATCTTAAAATCTTCTACCTCGAAATCTTCTACATTATATTTATTCTTATTTTAAGACTGATAAAAGGTTGAGTTTCTAAAGAAATAGCATTCTTGTGGAAATACCGATTTTATATTGGATTTTATTTTATTTATTTAGATATTACAATTTGCACATTAGAACATTGCAACATATATAAATAATATAATACATGCTTTAGTGCAGAATCGAGGTAAACCTATGGCACGTGACACTTTTAAGGACTTGAAAACCAAATTGCAATCATCAACTTAACGTTGATCATCAATCATTTAACGCAATCATCAACTTAACGATCATTAGCGCAATCATCAACTTAACGACGATTAACGCAATCATCAACTTAACGTTCTACTTAACATCTTATAAGCAACACTGAAAATAGTTAGATATCTTGCCGATTACTTGTGTTGTTAGAATACATAAGAATTGAGATTATTACGTCAGGTGTCGCCACTTTAGTGATTTCTTAAGTAGTGACCTCTGGCGTATTAATTTAATAAATATAGTACATGCATTAAATATTTAATTAACTAATTGATTGACTAATTGATTAAATTACTAATTGATTGATTTAATTACAAGGCGATGAGATCAATGCTCCAGATGGTGATCCCTATGAAGTCTGGCGCATTATCTTTGACATCACTTTCTTCTTCTTTGTCATAGTCATCCTGCTGGCTATCATGCAGGGTATGTCTGCAAGTCTTCTTTACTTCTCTGTCTGTCTGGTTTATTTTCTATCTATCTATTGATATGATCGCATATACTGGTTGAATTTTAAAGCAGCATCCATGACAATAAATAAACTTTCTTGGCAGCTTGTATTATTCATTATCCGTTGGTTTCAGTAGGTTGGCCTCGGTAGTTTTCATGAAAAACCTGATTTTTATATATTTCAAGCTCAGGTGCGCGCTTCTCTCTCTCTCTCTCTCTCTCTCTCTCTCTCTCTCTATCTCGCTCTCTATCCATCTCTCTCTTTCTGTTTCTCTCTCTCTCTCTCTCTCTTTCTCTCTCTCTCTCTTTCATTCTGTTTCTCTCACACGTCGTCACTCAAGAGAGGGCGCATCATATCCACAGTCTTTCAATCCACATGCAGGTTTTTATCAGAAACATTAGGAGAAGAGAGATAAAAATCGTTAGCATTACCCGTGTTACGGGTACCGAGAGATAGAGCATCAGTAATTGTCGCTACGTTTGATAGCATTCACAGATTTTTTAAATATACTTACAATATTTACCTCTCCTTGATAACAGTTACTGAATATTGTTAAAATGCTTGAATTATTTACTTTTCGCCTCTCCTTGGTAATATTTACTGAATATTGTTAAAATGCTTGAATTACTTACGTTTCGTTTATGTCATTAAATGATTACTGTTTTTTGTAATTGAGAGAGTTGCGTTTCTATGGAAATAAATAAAGCTGGAGCTGTCATTAGATTCTTGCTTTTGAAAGCGTTAGCCGTTTCTTTTATGGTTCTTTGAGCAGATTTTCTGTTTGTACAGGTTTGATCATTGACGCTTTTGGAGAATTGAGAGATCAACTGGATCTAGTAAAAGAAGATCTTGAGGTTTAGTAGTTTTTACTTCTTGCGTAAATTGTCCCGTAAAAAATATTCCGCCCTAGATCTACAGGGATTTACTTTACACTTTCTCAGTGTTAAGTAATCAGAAGTTCTTGTTACGACAGTTGAGCTGATAGTTATTGCGCCATATTGTATTCTTAAATTTTAACTTAACTGTGTTCTGTAACCTTTTCAAACTAAGCAACGAGATTTGCTTTATATATTATAATCATCATCTTCATCAGTAGCAGTTTAACTAGGGTCGGGATTCAAATGGACCTTCTCCACTACTCTCTATCCCATACCATACAATCAGTCAATCCCCTATACTCTCTTCCATTCGTTTTGCAAAATTTTGCAGCAATTTCTGGAACCTAGGTGCTCACTAACCGAATGCCCTTTCTGACGTTGGTTTGGATTTTAGTGCTTTAATCGCCTTCTTCGACACATGCAGTCACCACTTGGTCTATTATTCAAACAATCCTATTTATATTTGAATTTTGCAAAGTGTAGCCTAATTCTGTTTCAATATTAACGGAACTCCTTAGTTGTTCTATATGAAAAATAATCGACAAAATATTGGGATTGGTGTAAAACCACAAAAAGTCATTTAAAACAGACTTCGAGGTTTCAGTTACCGGATTCTAAGATATTGTAGGTATTGAACGGGCCATAAATGTTAAGTTTATTGCCATAAGTCAATTCTAATCGATCAAACATTTAAAATTGAACATTTATCAAAGTGCGTTCAGATTGAATTGCTTCAAGTTTAGTAGTAAATATATTTTGTATTTCTGCACTGTTTATGTCGTACTAGTCTATGGAATAACTTAATCATGTATTCTTGCGCGATGTATGTTGTAGTCATCCTGCTTCATATGCGGAATTGGCAAGGACTACTTTGATAAGATGCCGCATGGCTTTGAAATTCACACGAAGTACGAGCACAACTTCGCCAATTACATGTACGTCCAGTTGTTCATTTCTTCTAGTAATAATTATAATTATGTTCGCAGTTGTCATCGTGTGGTGCTTTGGCATCCTGTAATGTAGAGTCTGCTTGAGACGTCCCTGATAGTGCCCTGTGTCTAGGAACCGGACGATAAATTTGTGTCGATTAATTTATTGATTGCATCATTCATTCATTCATTCATTCGTTTGATTCATTGATTTTTTGTGGGCATGCGTCAGAGCCTTCGGGCCGCTATGTCCATTTTTCACGTCTTTCATTGCATAGTGTACAGTGTCATTGTGATTCTCGTTTAAATAAAATATCTCTCTATCTATGTATCTATTTGATTCATTGATTCGGCGCTTTGGGTGATCAAGGAAATATATTAATATAAGCAATTTGCTTTGTCACTTATTAAAAAGATAAGAGATTAAAAGTTTTGTCAGTTAGCGTTAATTTAAAATTCGTTCTTTTATCACAACAAAGCCTACGCCGAAACCTCAATATTACAGTTAGATTTTTATGTATAACGACAATATCACGCAGAAAACATGATAAATTCATTGACTCTTGCCTTACTGATATATTAATAATTATCACTTTAATTATTTAATCATTTCTTATTAATAATAATTTAAAAAATATTTTATTAAATATTTAATTTAAGTATTTTATCAAGTTAAAAGATACAGCAAAACTGTTCGTATTGCGTAATAGTTTTCTAAAATGCATTTCTTCGCTACCGATCATTAAATGATAAATATTTTTCATAATATATAGTGCTTATGGTATATTTAACATATTATAATTATTTAACTTTTTTTAAAGTTTCTGAATAAATATAATTACTATTTTTTTATTTATGTCCTGAGTAATTTCTTTTGCTTATTTTCTATTGTGATATTTAAAATTTCTTAATTAGCTTTTTATATAATAATATTTCATATTTTAAATTAACAATAATTAATTATTTATTACTTTTATTCTATCAATATTCTTTTTACGTACAAGTATTATATTTATTATATTATACGTTATTACTATTTCTTGCTTCTTTCTTTTGCCTCTAATTGATTATTAATACTTACTAATGGTTCTTTAGCGTTGTAATTTTAAATTTAAAGTTTAATAAGTTTCCTTTGAGTATTTGTAACGATTAATATTTTAATTTCTTTTACAAAACCTGATAATTAATATATATAATTTAATTAATTCATATTTCAGGTTCTTCCTCATGCACCTTATCAACAAGCCGGACACAGAGTACACTGGACAGGTAAACAACAACAACAATAACAGCACAACAACAACAACAGCAGAGTGCTACTGTTGTCCATGTCAATACTAAGCAATTATCCATTACTCATTATTCTTAGATATCATCATTTAGCTGGATTGTAGCAATTTCTTATAATTCGCGATCCTAGCAAATGCACCATATGAAACTAAGCAATACTTATACTACTACTATATATATTATATATATAAAATAGAGTACTAGATATATTAAATATTTTGACTATGCTTAGAGTTCTAATTTTGTTCCGACGTTTAGCCTACATAAAATTTCCTCAAATGACACCTCGTCAGATGTTATAGTAAGACAACAACAATAAATAAAGTGCCACTGTTGTCCATGACAGCAATAAGCAGTAAGACTGGCATAGGAAATACACGTATATAGATGTCATCGTTCTAACGGAAGTAATTACTGTTAATCTCATGTGTCTTTAACGTCTTACGTTGTTAACCTTTATTTTTTTTCTTGGAATTTGATTCACAAGCAGCAATGCTTTGGCTCAATGCCTTCGATTTTCTACATTATTAGTATTATTATTATTATTATTATTATTATTATTATTACTACTACTACTACTACTACTACTACTACTACTATTATTATTAACAACGAAAACTTATATAGCAGTGTCATGGCCGAAATCGGTCTTCGAGACTACTTTACAGGAAGAGTTCTATAATAATAAGATAAATAAAAATTGCATTTAAATTTAAATTTATATTTAATAATGTCTACATATGAGTGGAACTTCACACCATCTAGCAATACACATTCTTGCTTTTATATACCAAATACTTATAATAAACTTATAAAATATAATATGATATAATATGATATAAGACGTACGCATACATAAAAGTCAACTAATATGAATTTTTTGGTTAGCTCAGAAGTGCTCAGAAGTCAAGTTACGCTGCACTTGTCCACTAGAAGAGCAGTGTTGTCGTGGATAACGGACTGGCGTAACCTATTATCTTTAATTCCCAGCAGTCTTTACTACTGTCATACGTATGAGTCATCAGGTGGTACAATACAGCATATAACAGCTGTAGTCTTCTTGTGACGACCCTGATATCTCAGTCAGATGAGGAACCGGACGTTAAATCATTAGTTAAATTATCGTAATTACCTTTTAAACTACAAAATCTTTATACTTATTTCAGGAATCATATGTTTGGAGCCTGTATCAACAACGTTGTTGGGACTTCTTTCCGGTCGGAGAATGTTTCCGGAAACAGTACGAAGAGGAACTCACTCCGCGCTGAGCTGCCGTGACCTTGAGCTGACCTTTGCTTGATATTCCCGTTAACCTTGAAAAAGCCAACGACCTTGACAGAGCTGAACGCTTTGCACTAGTCAGCTTAGCTCGACCTTGTAGCCGGGCAATAGTGGAAAGTACAGAAGGATTAGCTTGGAATAGTGCAGTAGTATTTAAAAGCAATGCTTTCCCGATATTATGCACCAATAAAGTTAGTAAGTACTTACTGGAGAAACTTTGGTTTTTTTATATAATGGAAACCTTTAAGATAAAACAAAAGAGTGATTTAAGCAAATTAATTAGAGATTTTTAAACCTTTTGTATAGTTTTTGCGTTAACCTTGTGATGAGTTTTTTTCTTTATAAGTTGGAAAATAAACGATTTTTGCCTTAGCCATAGAAGTACTACTGTCATCCATGATGACTTTGAATTGTAGATTTGTTTATTTTGTGTGTTGTTATTGTGCCGCCTTTTTGTATCTGTATTTTGTTCATCCCGTAGTGTTCACTGCGATGCCCTAACGACTCCTACGGAGTCGATGTGGACGTTAATTTCTCTTCTCAGTTGTGATGTGTAGCAACGCCTTTCAAACAGTTTATAAATTAGCAAACATTAGAAATTATTCACGGCTGACAATTATTTAATGACTGAGAATACCATCCATTAAGTTAAATTACGTTGTCTGCGTGCTGCAATTTCTTGTACAATACGATTGGATTTTTCTCTAAAAATACTTATAGCTTCGAACGTATTTGAAATGTTGCCTGTAAATTGAGAAATGGACGACTAATTGATTGTTACTGTTTATTAACGATTAATCTGTGACGTTGAATGGTTACGTGCATGAGTTTTTTTACTTAAAAAACTAAATTTACTACTTTTTAGTTGATATGTGTGATTTTCTGTAAATCTAATTCATTCTGTTCTAGTGTGTTAGCTTCCTGAATTACATAAAGAAAAAAAACAGTGAATGCTACTGTGTGTGTCTCACTAAATCGGCGTAATCGGGTAGGATTGAATTGATGCGCTAGTTAATTACAATAATCACGTAAAAGAGCCAGATCTGTGCAGTAATACTAAAATGAGTAGCTAGCAAAGTCTGAATTGCAGAACTTTCTATTATACTACTAAATACAATAAAACCGTTGGTAATCATTACGATCGACTATTTTCATATTAAGAATTATGTACATACTGTGATCAGCTGGATGAGATGAGTGTGATTCTATAGAGCATACGCCTCAGTCTGGGCTGAGCGGGACTTCATTTTATTTAAGGTTTTAGACATTCGTTATAAAATTATCTTTAATCTACCGGAAAGTTCAACACCTTGCTGCACTTTAGATAATCGTATGAACTTGTCATGAAGCCTGTGTTTACGCTTATACTCCTCAATGATATGAACTTTAGATTAAAATCGAAAAGGGGTATTTTCCAGTTTCTATAACATTTTATTTAGCCAATTACGGGGCCTACTTGAGAGTCAGTCATTTTACGATAGTTTTGCATTAAAGATAGCGTGTATACGATTGGCACCCGTAAAAGAAAAGCGTAGCAATATTTTAATAATTTACAACTCTATACAATCAACGCAGTGTTCGCAGCTGTTATATTATAGGCTGGATTATACTTCCTACAGCCCTTAGCACCTCCAATCATCTCTCTCTCTCTCTCTCTCTCTCTCTTAGAGCACTGTCTACTGGCAGACCCATGGTATGTAACGCTTCCACTCATCAATCAATCAATATGAATTTAACGTCCGGTTCCTCGCCATAAGGCAATGTCAGGGACGTCATTTCATCTCTATCTTCCGTTTTCGTCTTCATGTCCATATATATATATATATATATATATATATATATATATATATATATATATATATATATATATATATATATATATACATATATATAGAATGTCTAAATAGCGTTGGGGTAACGTCATGCAGTTTTAAATGACAAATGCTGAGGTGAATGAGGTGAAATCCCTCGTGGGTTCGAATTCCGGCCGCGCTTATCTGAGAGTAAAATCTCGGACATTCACTGGACAGGTTATACGAAAAATGGTCTAAATTGTTTAACGGATTAAAAATGTGGTTTTAAAAGTGATAGACATCAATAAACTTGATTATTCACTGTAATGCGTGTTTACTGTTTATAGGAGTGGGTCTTTAAATCATCTATAACATGCCTTTGGATATACCATTTTTCGTGGGGGATTATGCTTATGACGAGGTGGGTACCGTATTTCTTCGTGATCTTTAAATAACATTTACTAGTCGGGGGCGTCATTCATGACATATATGACTGTATCTGTAATAATATTTCTCTCAAAGTTTGTAAATGCCACACCAGAATAGTTTGCTATTAATGATAAAATTGACATATGGACTGCACTGTAAATGAATGCTTCAGGTCATCATTTTTCATAGCCAAGGGTTTGGCTTCACTTAAGGCCAACGCAGCAACTGATGATGATGATGTGGTTTAACGTGCGGTAAGAAGCCGTGATGGATTCTCTTCAAGACAACAAATGAAACAACTTCCAAATATTTTAGTATATAATTATATGCAATTCCAGGTTTTTCCAAAAAAGTGTACATGTAGTTTAGGAGTGTAGCCTACTAGGAACAAGTCACATCGATAACCGTGAGGATTTTAATGCCATTCGATTGATATGTTTATGTAAATTGTAATACACAATCGAGTGTAACAGTTGCTTTTTAATATCCTGGAATTGGCATAGGCCTACTCAATTTCGGTGCGTGAAAAATTTTACACATCTGACTGAAAGGGGTAAAGAAGACGCCACGGGCAGAAACTGTGTCGTAAATGATTCCTTTGATCGTAATTTAATGCTTTTACAGCTTTACCAGATATTTCCCGAGCTACAATTGGCTGGAAGTACGTCCAATCAAAGCAGTTGCCCATTCTAGAGCATGAATATAACTCGATTAGCTGTCCCTATATATACGTGCACATGCGTTTATTCATAAACAGCTTGACTCAGTCAGTACAGTTGTAGCAAAAGTCGATTTCTCTATAAGGTAATTAAATATACGGTAGTATAATATGAGGTAATTTAACAAATGTAGATAATTTTACAGAAACTTTGTGAAGAGTTTCATCATGAGTTTAATAGATATAGTTTTAGAACCGCGACGTTTGCGTAGTCAGATATCTACGTTTAGTTAGCTTATAAATCAAAATTAATGACATAATATTCATGTGAGATAAACTTCAAACATGTTAAAAATCGAATAGTTTATTTTACTGACTTCCCGGACCAGCTTAAGTTGAGGGCGGGAATTAGCGCATTTACGCTAACTGCTCTTCACAAACGAGGATAATCAACATCGAGCTCGGAATCCCATATTCTTGGAAGGTTAATCTTAAATCCGCGATGGCTGCAGTATATGTGCTATTAAAGGTGACGCTTATTATGATAACCAGGATAGAATGAGGAAAAAACAAAACTACTAAAACAGGATTCAAAGCAAGAAAAACTTAGTAGCACGTACATGCGGTAGGCCTATATGTCATGTCACTCATGTGTGTCATAGGAAGCAAAAAGTAGAGTTATGAAAAGAGTTTAAAGTTAGGAAAAGGTGCAGGCCTATATTTAAATTGGCCTTAATATAGAATAAAGAATTAGTGGAATAGTTTCTGATTACTAGCATAAGTACACCCAAATGCGCAGCAATTTCTTATCTTTCGATAGGCCTACATCGGAAGAACGAATTCCTCATGTCTTTACAGAGATAGATATTATTGAAGGAGTAAAGTCAGTCACAAAAGATAAAAATCTGATAAGGCTAATGTTAACTTCAGTTTCCACACACGAAAGCGATGTCAGTGACAGCGGAGCCCAGGATTTGAACCCGCGCATACTGATCCGCGGTCGAATATCTAACCGACATCGCCACTGGCTCCAGCCATATGAACAAAGAAGCTTTGTGATGTGTAAGCATTCAACAAAGAGAACTAGAACTAACTCCACTGATATAATTAAGGATAGATGTCCCTACTTATTTCTATATCTGTGGGCCTTAAAGACACCTAGTTAATCACTTGCAGAATTTATCATTCATATAAGCCTACTTAACTGCTTTTAGGCAAGACAGTTGATTCAGATAGAGAAGCTGACAAAGACAGGTTTTATACGAGATAGTGAGGTAATTGTAATATATAGGGCCTACGTAGAGATAACATAGACTTTAAGACTAAAACTTAATTTATATAAGTTTATATTAAATTTGCACCGTTTTAGGTCCTTCTTTTGGCTGATCGGCTTGGATTTGTCTCAGTGATGCTCGATGTTATCATTGATGACTGTAGCATTCTAATTGCTGTTATTAATTGTTATTAAAAACTTATAAAAAGTACAAAGTTAACACGCATTATAGTGAAATGATCAACTATGTCGATATCTAACATTTTTATGCCACATGTTTAAACCGTTAAGCAATATACTCAATTTTCTGTATTATCAGTCCAGTGAATGTCCGAGATTTTACTCTTAGATCTGCGAGGCTTCGATATTATAGCCAAATAAAGAGAAGCAGAATAAATAACTATTCAGCGTACGAGTTTGAGGTTTTTTATAAATACCGGCACAACGTTATATGCTATTGTTGAGCTTTAATATACATGTAAATATTATTACTGTGTGTCCATAGATTCAAGAATTATATTAATTCTATATCTTTGTGTGTCCATCCAAAAGGATAGACAAGGACTCTTCAGCGAACGGTAACCACTGCATTAAAAACCAGTAGTGTATGGTATCACTGTTGAATAATAGTAAACACGAAGAGTTGGTAACGACCCAGGGATAAATGACGATTGTTGGTGGCTCAGAGCGTGTTGAAAAAATCCTAAATTTTTATTATTAGTTGGATAATTAGACACATTATTAACTATATTTTTATTTGATATATATTTACCGACCAAACTAAGCTAAATTTAGTTAATATTGTGTTACCTAGGATAAAAAAGTGTAATTTAATGATTTATAAGTCATTCATTCAATGCTTTGCTTGTGTACTATTAACTTTGACGCACTTGCAATTTTACATTTTTTAAAATGTAATAATAAACTAAGCTTTTAGTAACACTTGTACGAAGAAGTACCGAAATTGATGATCTATTTTATGTTTTTTCTGGATAAAAAATGTGCTTTAATAGGCAATAAGCATATATTGCGAAGGCAGTCATTTAAAGCCAATGTTTGTTTACTTCTACTTGGTAAATTAATTATTGTGAAATTTACAACTATTTTACGGCTTACAGAAATTGACAGAATTGATTCCATTAACTATATATTTATTAATTTTTAAAAGTATTTTACAACAAGATGTACACTTCAACTTATGCATACTTTATTGAGAACGTCTCAATAAAGTCTAATAGCATAGTGGTAACGTCATGAAGTTTTAAATGACGGATCTTGAGATGAATTGAACTCTCGTGGGTTCGAATTCCAGCCGTGCTCGCTGGACTGGTTAATGTTGGACGAAAAATGGTCTAAATTGCGTAACTGTTTAAACATGTGGTATTAAAAGTGATAGATATCAACATAGTTGATCATTCCACTATTATGCTTGTTTACTTTTCAAAGAGATTTACTAGATGTACACTTAAACTTATGCATACTTTATTTAAATGATTTCACCTTATCGACATTGCCAAAGTCAGAAAGGGCATTCGGTTGGTGAGCGCCTCGGACCATAATTTACTACAGATTTTTAAAATCCCAACCCTAGTTAAACTGAGATTCAAGGGAAGATGATGATGATGATGGTCTAGTTATGACATCTTTTTTGATATATACTCCAGTAGGCTGTTCGCTTTGGATTCAAGTTAGCAAGCACGGCAAGGCTACAATGATCCTTTCTCGTACCAATGCTGCTACCATTAGCTTTGGAGTTAAGGCCTCTGTTTTTCAATATTATTACTGGCCATAATTCAGCTTTTAGCTATTTCATGTTATTAAAACTATGCCTAATGTCAAATTATATTCAACTAAATGTTTTGGCTATTTTAGGTATGCTTTGAAAGTTTTGAGAGCATTTATAGCTTTTGAAGTTTATTATTGGACAGTAGATAAGCAAATTTCGTGCATAGTGTGTGACGATCTCAATAGATCTAGGTAATATATCATTGAATATATCTGGGAACTGTTGCTTCAAACTCAAGTTATTATATAGCGGCAGTTGATAATTCAGATGAAAGGTTGATTTTGATGTGTGGGCATATGTTTGGAAGCTACCTATCAGGTTCTGAGCTCTCAGCTGTTTGTTACAAGTGTGTGGATCTTGGATCTACTACACTTCAATAATGGTTAGTATGTTTGCAAAATATTCATGATTCTATTAAGGTTTAGTATAAATATTTAACATTAGACAATTATTATATAATTTTAACATAGACTAATTTCCGAAGCAAGTATTGGATATTTATAATGGTTTAGCTTTTACAACCATAAATTTAAAGAAAATAAAAAATGTGCCATATCGTTTATTTGTTACATATGAATTTGTAATACATGGAATGAATTTTTACATTCAGTTTAAACTTAGACTTTTTCTAATACTCTCTTAAGGTTTAAGTATCTCAGGTCTTTTGTACTTCCTAAAGTTTTGGAATGTGGGTGTAGTAGGTAATAAAGCTAAGGTGAAGTTTAACATCATTTTTCTGCTTGATATCATGTCGGTGACAAGGTTAGCACCTGATTTGAACCCTGTACCTAATGATCTGCTGCTCAACCTTTTGCTAACATGCCTCTAGCTCCAGCCTAATAATAGAAAATAACATAAATTGCACGCAAGTGAAAAATTATAATAGAATTTATCTGACATTTATAAGCTTGTTCTATGCTGCATTTCTTGATTAAGATGCTTTCTAAATACTAATAGAATAGATAATTATTAGTAATAAATTGTTTCTGTACTTATATTCTAGTCTGACTGAATATGGATATGATCATATATATTAACCATTTAAGATATTCTTAAAATATATGTTTATGATATATTTTCTAAATTCTCTACCTTTTCTTCCATTTATGTGTGCGTAGGATTTGCTGTCAGCGGCTCTCAGTGAGTCAGGTCTCACTGATCTTGCCGGGGATTTCCTGAGCGGTGGAGGCAATGCTGCCGCTCAACCGTTTACCACGCTCCTTCAACCGCAGTACGGGACCACCGCACCTTCTCCTCTGCTCAGCTCAGGTCAATTCGTGCAAGGTCAGGGCACTGGTAGACTAGGAGGAATAGGTTCTGGTGGGGTTGCTGCTGATGGAATGGTAACGTTTGGTCCTGGTGGTACATTGCGGAGATCCTTGAATCAAGGACAGTTTAGTGTTTCTGGTCAAGGGTCGGATACTAGAATGTTTAGTTTAGTGGCAGATTCCAACACTCAGAGTTTAGGGTCAGGGCAGAGACCAGTTCTAGTTTCTGGACAGGGTTGTACAAATAGTGCATTAAGTTTAGTACGGGGTCCTGCAAGTCAAGCGCAAACCCCAATCACTCGTCTTATTAGGATACAGAATCCGATGTCAGTTGGTTCGCCCATTATACGTCCCATGATCTCAATGTCATATGTTCCGTCTTCAAGTATTATTGTAAATAATCCGTCTACGAGTAATCAGAACTTAGGGCAATCCAGGGCCCCAATTTTTCTAGCTTCTAATCAACAGAATCTGAGCCTAGCTAAAGTTAATGGCACAATTTCACAAAATAGCACAAGTCAGATTAGAAGTCAATTAGCACAGAATACCGGGCAGCCAAGAAATCCAATTATAATTGCTCGAAATAACAGTGGTCAACTTCGGACTCCCGTTATAATTCCAGCTACTCAAAGTTCGAGTCAGGTTAGGTGTCAAATTGGTGTGAATGCAAATCAAAATTTAAGTCAGATTAGAATAGCTCCAGCTTCGAGTCAAAGTGGAATTCTTCGTTTGCAGAATTCTGGGCAAATGGTTCGTCTTATTTCGCCGAATCAAATTTCTGCTTTAGGCACTCCCACTCGCTCAAACGTTGTAGTTCGACCAAATATTTTGCTGCAGCCACGTGCAAACTCTGTAACAAGCGGAGACAATGAAGGACCTCTGCGTGAACTGTTGGTTGGTTCAAGGTTGACTAGTAATAGCTCTCAATCAACTGTTATTGATAGTAGCTTCACTAACTCAAGCTTTAGCTCCCTTATTTCGAATATTGAAGCACAAACTGCTCAGAGGTTTTCTTCAAGCAGTGGTTCCTCAAATTCTCTTGTAGTTTGCACCCCAAATTCTCAGGTCATGGGCCCCGCAAGTTCCTTAGTTGCTGGTGCTGCCAATCCCGTTCAGCTTGCCCAGCAGTCTGTTCCTAAAGTTACTTCCTCTGCAATACCAGCCAGACTAAATCTGGCTAAGCCCATATTCCGGGTAGCCCCTTCTTCAACAACAGGCAGGGCTTCCCCTGTGGTTATAAATAAACCGGCCACATCACGAATTGAAGCTTCTAACATTTCAATAGCTGGAATTAGCTCAGGCACTTCATTTTCTGCTCAGACTACTCTAGTCAGGCTTGTAAACCTGTCCAACTCCTCTCCCGCAGGTGTTGCTACGAGTACGCCTGCCTCGTCCAATCTAGTGCGGGTAGCATCAACACCTGCAGCCACGCCGAGGAACAATGTTGTGATAGTGAATGGGAGTGCTGGGGGTCGCGCCAGCCCTCTGGTTCTAGCGTCAAATGTTGGGGGTAGCGAGTGCAAAGCAACCCCCGCTGGCTCGGTATCGACGCCTAAGATAATAGTTCTGCAACCACCGAATTCAGCGAGAGTAGCGACTCAGAGCAGTGCACGGAATAGTCCACTGCTGCAGCCTGTCACTACAGTCGGTGGCTTACTGCAGAGAGCTCCCTCTAGTGCATCGCAGGTTGGTCTACACTTGTGTCCATTTCTAGTACTTGGTCATCCTTTTATTTATTATCGCATAATGATGGGTTGTTTTTGTCACGTTAATCTTTCAGCAATATTTTGACGCAATGAAGTCTTTTGTTCTCTAGCGGGCAGTCTTTAAGACGATAGGCTGTGCCACTGACTTGTGTCATAAATGAGCACCGTATGGTGCGGCACGTGTGCCGACGCTGATGCTAAGAAGCACTGGCACAGGGTGCGATTCTCGTGCTACAACTATAAAAATGATTAAGGTAGATTTGTAGTCGTCTGTTCTATCATTCATAGCCTATTTGCCTGTTTGTTTCTTGTGCTGATTCATCCACCTTATTTTTCTAGATGCTATGCTGATATAACTATATAACTATTATGTCTAGTGTGTGATTGATGGTGACATAACTGTTATATCTACTGTGTGATTGATGATGATATAATTTTTGTTTCTAGTGTGTGATTGCAATAAGTGCTACGTTTTAATATGGTCAAAATGAATGATAAAATAACACCAAACAAATTTTGATTTTCTGTTTGCAGCATCTATATCTGGTTAAGTTGAAATATAATTAAATGCAGCATATTTCTCACTCTCTCTCTCAGAATTTTATATATAAAAAATATTTCCTATTTAATTACTTGCTGGGATAAGCACATATTATGCCCCTCCAGGTTTTGTATTTACTATAAGTTTTTGATGTATCAATTTATATTAATAGACATTATAATTGTATTGTATTGAATTAGACAAGAAGAATTATTAAAGATGAAGTGTAATAATATAAGGTGTTATCAATATATATTTAACTCTCATCAGATGGACTAGATGATATAGCTGATATATTTCAATATGTTGTGCATTATTATTTTCTATCTGGTGTAAGGAAATGTGATCTAACGATGTTTTATACTATACTAATAGATAGAAACTGTTTTATATACTGTTACATTGTGTTGTTTTGTAGATGATCCCCGCGCCTCTTGTTGACACCCCAGGCACGCCTCCTGCTGTACTTCTATACAACTCAGGTTACACTGACACTCAGCTACCCCCCGGTGTCAGGTCTATCATAGTGGAGGGAACTAGCAGCAATGGAGGGAGGGCTAGTCCACTCATTGGTGGTGGGGCTTTAGGACGTATTGTCTCGGTGAATCGTAGAACTGGTAGCCCCACCTTAGTTACTTTAAACGGTCCGTTAGTTGCTAATGGACAGGCTGTTGTAGCTGGGAGGAGCTTCTACGCTAATACACAGGGCTCTAGTTTAGTGGTAAGTAAACAATGTCTCATCTCTTCAACAGTGACATGATCCTGTCTTGTTCATTCACTCTCTCTCTATCACTCTTTCTTTATTTCTATCTCATAAACAGTGTCTCAGTTCATCTCTGCAACAGTGACATGATCCTGTCTTGCTCTTCCTCTCTCTCTCTCTCTCTCTCTCTCTCTCTCTCTCTCTCTCTCTCTCTCTCTATCTCTCTATCTCTATCTATATCTATATCTATCTCAAGATCTATTCTACAGTGATCAGGATTCTCAACTCGCAAAGCATACTACTTCGTTAATAATTAGGAATGTGATGACAAGAAATGGCTTAACATTCGATTTTGACGATAATTTCCTCCGTGTCTCGATCTTTAATTCATACATATCATGGAATTTTAGATGTAGCTTTCTGACATTTATGTGATTATCAGTGAAATCTGATACATTTTCAGTTCTCAGAATTTTTGTTGTGTTTTTCTCGAATGTTGAATGTCTTCTTCATGCAATTAGTTCTTTTATAATTAAGAAAATAATAAATGTTAAAGTTTTGCAGGCAATGTGCAGGTTGATTGATTGATTGTATTTCAGCGACCATTTGGCTTGGACTCAGAGTTCGCTGAGATGGGTTTTGAAGATGAAGAGGAATTGGGTCAGGCTGATACTTTCTCTGATAATTACGCTCCTTCTAAAGGTTAGTCACTTTCTCTGATAACTATGCTTCTTCTAAAGGTTAGACGCTTTCTCTGATTACTCTCCTTCTAAAGGTTGGTCACTTTCTCTGGTAACTATTTTCCTTCTGAAGGTTAGTCACTTTCTCCGATACCTACGCTCCTACTAAAGAGGCACTTTCTCTGATATCTACGCTCCTTTTAAAGAGTAGTTCTTCTCTCATAACTATGTGCGGCCGTGATAATAATGATTTATAATGAGCTTGTTAATAATCTTTATAATATATAGACGATGATGATGATGTCACAATGATAGTGATCATACTAATAAGTCATGCAGATCAATCCATTTTTTATAATTTATGAGCATTTATGTAATTTTCACTGTAACTCTGCTTCAGCGTTCATGACATATTTTTGTATTATTTTGACGTATTTTATTGTTTATTTCATTCTTGTTTGACTATCAAATGAGGTTCATGATGCTAATTTTTGCTATATTTTACGTTGCTGTGCATTGCTTTATTGCAGTTCATATAGGCCCGCCTCATCCCGATCCTGTCGTAGAAACTGCCAGTCTGGCCAGCGTTGAGCCACCTGATGTGACTTATAAACTACATCTGCCAGTCGCACGTAAGCAGTCATATGATTGGTCAAATGCTGACGATATGGGCGGAGAAAGATCTAAGTGTTCGCTGTCGTCACTGCAGCTCGAGACCATTATTTATGCCTGTCAAAAACACGAGACATTTCTGCCTAACGGAGAGAGGGCGGGGTTTCTAGTAGGTATGTTGTGTTCATTTCTCTTGTTGTCTCCTTATGAACAGATTGCACTTGTCAGAAACAAATGCTTTAGAGGTGAAAGGGTGAAAGTGGATTGGATGCAAGGGTGAATGCAATTGGATGCGAGCCTATTTGGATCGCTTGTTAGTTTATGTAGTCATATGATGTTATCTATACTGTGTGTTGAATGCATCAGATGATGGTATTTATGTAGTTGTAACTATCATGTTGTTATCTATATTGTGTGTTGTATGCATCAGATGATGGTATTTATGTAGTTGTAACTATCATGTTGTTATCTATATTGTGTGTTGTATGCATCAGATGATGGTATTTATGTAGTTGTAACTATCATGATGTTATCTATATTGTGTGTTGTATGCATCAGATGATGGTATTTATGTAGTTGTAACTATCATGTTGTTATCTATATTGTGTGTTGTATGCATCAGATGATGGTATTTATGTAGTTGTAACTATCATGATGTTATCTATATTGTGTGTTGTATGCATCAGATGATGGTATTTATGTAGTTGTAACTATCATGATGTTATCTATATTGTGTGTTGTATGCATCAGATGATGGTATTTATGTAGTTGTAACTATCATGAGTTATCTATATTGTGTGTTGTATGCATCAGATGATCTATCATGATGTGTGTTGTAGCATTGATGGTATTTATGTAGTTGTAACTATCATGATGTTATCTATATTGTGTGTTGTATGCATCAGATGATGGTATTTATGTAGTTGTAACTATCATGATGTTATCTATATTGGTGTTGTATGCTCAGATGCTGGTATTTATGAGTTGTAACTATCGGATGTTATCTATAGTGTATGCTCAGATGATAATGTAGTTGTAACTATCATGATTTTTATCTATATGGTGTGTTGTCTGCATCAGATGATGGTATTTATTTAGTTTTAATTATCATGTGTTATCTATATTGTGTTTTGTATGCATCAATGATATTTTGTCTTGTAACATCATGATGTTATCTTATTGTGTGTTGTATGCATCAGATGAGGTATTATGTAGTTGTAACTATCATGATGTTATCTCTATTGGGGTGTTGTATGCATCAGATATGTATTTTATGTGTTGTAACTTCATGATTTTATCTATATGTGTGTTGTAATGCATCAGATGATGGTTTTAGGTCTTGTAACTATCATGATGTCCTATATTGTGTGTTGTATGCATCAGGTGATGGTATTTATGTAGTTGTATAACTGTCATGATGTTATCTATATTGTGTGTTGTATGCATCAGATGATGGTATTTATGTAGTTGTAACTATCATGATGTTATCTATATTGTGTGTTGTATGCATAAGATGATGGTATTTATGTAGTTGTAACTATCATGATGTTATCTATATTGTGTGTTGTATGCATCAGATGATGGTATTTATGTAGTTGTAACTATCATGATGTTATCTATATTGTGTGTTGTATGCATCAGATGATGGTATTTATGTAGTTGTAACTATCATGATGTTATCTATGTTGTGTGTTGTATGCATCAGATGATGGTATTTATGTAGTTGTAACTATCATGATGTTATCTATATTGTGTGTTGTATGCATCAGATGATGGTATTTATGTAGTTGTAACTATCATGATGTTATCTATATTGTGGTTGTATGCAGCAGGTGATGGTATTTATGTAGTTGTAACTATCGTGATGTTATCTATATTGTGGTTGTATGCATCACTGAGGGTATTTTATGTAGTTGTAACCTATCATATGTTATCATATGTGTGTTGTTGCTCGATGATGGTATTTGCTGTAGTTTGTAACTATCATATGTTATCTATAATTGTGGTTGTAAGCAGCAGGTGAGGTTATTTATGTAGTTTTTAACTCATGATGGTTATCTATATTGTGGTTTGTATCAGCAGGTGGATGGATATTTATGATTTGTAACTATCAGGTTGGTATCTATATGTGTGTTTAATGCTCAATGATGGTATTTATGGAGTTGTAACTACATGATGTATCTATCTTGTGTGTTGTATTCCCTCAATTATGGTATTTATGTAGTTGTAACTACATGATGTTTATCTATATTGTGTTTTTGAGGCACAGATGAGGTATTTATTATTTGTAAACTAATATGAATTTCTATATTGTGTGTTGTATGCATCAGATGATGGTATTTATGTATTGTAACTATCATGTTTATCTATATTGTGTGTTGTATGCAGCAGATGTATGGTATTTTTATGTAGTTGTAACTATCATGATGTTATCTATATTGTGGTTGTATGCAGCAGGTGATGGTATTTATGTAGTTGTAACTATCGTGATGTTATCTATATTGTGGTTGTATGCAGCAGGTGATGGTATTTATGTAGTTGTAACTGTCATGATGTTATCTATATTGTGTGTTGTATGCATCAGATGATGGTATTTATGTAGTTGTAACTATCATGATGTTATCTATATTGTGTGTTGTATGCATCAGATGATGGTATTTATGTAGTTGTAACTATCATGTTGTTATCTATATTGTGTGTTGTATGCATCAGATGATGGTATTTATGTAGTTGTAACTATCATGATGTTATCTATATTGTGTGTTGTATGCATCAGATGATGGTATTTATGTAGTTGTACAACCATCATGATGTTATCTACAGGGTGAGTAAAAAAAAAGATAACACCTGCAAAAAGTTTGAATATCTCAGGCTATTGTTAATATTTTCAAATAAAACTTTTAGCATTTACTAAAGGACTAATTTCTGATGGGCTGGCCAATTTTCATCCATTTTGGTACATAGATTGGCTAGTTATGCAAGTTTCAGCAGAGCAACCCCCCCATTTTTACCTACAAATGGCGTTTGCTACAACGGTTAGGGCAGATTGCACTTCATTGACGAGAAGGTAAAGGTGAACTCTCAGTATTACGTCAAAACTTTGCTTCCGGAGCTGTTTGATGATTGCTATGCTCTTCTACCAAAAGGTTTCATCTTTCAACAGAATGGTGCTCCGGCTCATGCATCTTGTCGTGCACAGGAATGGATCAGCGAGGGAAACCTGGATTTCATCGAGAAGAATGAATTGCATCCAAACTCACCCGATCATAATCCTCTGGATTACAATATCTGGGGAACCATGCTGCATCTCTAACAGAAACACCAGCCGAAGCCTAAAAACCAGACAGAACTACTGGAGGAGCTTTACGCCATTTTTGGGTAAAAATGAGGGGGTTGCTATGCTGAAACTTGCATAACTAGCCAATTTATGTACCAAAATGGATGAAAATTGGCCAGCCCATCAGAAATTAGTCCTTTAGTAATTGGTAAAAGTTTGATTTGAAAATATTAACAATAGCCTGAGATATTCACACTTTTTGCAGGTGTTATCATTTTTTTTACTCACCCTGTATATTGTGGTTGTATGCATCAGATGATGGTATTTATGTAGTTGTACAACCATCATGATGTTATCCGTATTGTGTGTTGTATGCATCAGGTGATGGTATTTATGTAGTTGTACAACCATCATGATGTTATCTATATTGTGTGTTGTATGCATCAGGTGATGGTATTTATGTAGTTGTACAATCATCATGATGTTATCTATATTGTGTGTTGTATGCATCAGGTGATGGTATTTATGTAGTTGTACAACCATCATGATGTTATCTATATTGTGTGTTGTATGCATCAGGTGATGGTATTTATGTAGTTGTACAATCATCATGATGTTATCTATATTGTGTGTTGTATGCATCAGGTGATGGTATTTATGTAGTTGTATAACTGTCATGATGTTATCTATATTGTGTGTTGTATGCATCAGGTGATGGTATTTATGTAGTTGTATAACTGTCATGATGTTATCTATATTGTGTGTTGTATGCATCAGGTGATGGTATTTATGTAGTTGTATAACTGTCATGATGTTATCTATATTGTGTGTTGTATGCATCAGGTGATGGTATTTATGTAGTTGTATAACTATCATGATGTTATCTATATTGTGTGTTGTATGCATCAGATGATGGTATTTATGTAGTTGTAACTATCATGATGTTATCTATATTGTGTGTTGTATGCATCAGATGATGGTATTTATGTAGTTGTAACTATCATGATGTTATCTATATTGTGTGTTGTATGCATCAGATGATGGTATTTATGTAGTTGTATAACTATCATGATGTTATCTATATTGTGGATTGTATGCATCAGGTGACGGAGCCGGTGTTGGTAAGGGTAGAACAGTGGCTGGTATTATCTATGAAAACTTTCTACGAGGTCATCAACGTGCTTTATGGTTAGTTACATTTTGTAGCAGGTTTTTAGTTTATTATATTTATGTTATTAGTAAATTGAGAATCTATATTTATCTATTTATTTATTCATCGCATCATATACAATTCTGACAAAAATAATAATAATAATAATAATAATAAAGGTTTAACGTCCGTTTCCTCATCCAGGGATGATGTCAGGGACGTCATAGGCAGACGTACATCTATAGGTAGTAGCAACATATGTGCATGCACACAGAAAGTTCAACCATATGTGTGATCGGTAGTAAAGGCTGTGACGGCACTAACATATACTGGTTGTTCAATTGATAAAAGCAAAGTGTAAAAGCAGCTACTAAAAATAAAACATAAAGATAAAGATATCTCATACAATATGAACGTTTAAAAATATAATTGTTAAAAATATACTAGTTAAAACGAAAGGAACATCTAACATCGAAGTAAATATTTGCTATTATTTGTGAATGTCTTAACAGTTCACATTTAATTGGTATGTTTTGAGTACTACCATTAATAAAAAAGGCTTTATTGATTTAAATTATGGCTTGCTGAATACTGATCACATAGCTTGCTGAATATCCATCCCATGGCTTATTGTCAGGTAACTGCAATACCAACTCTTTTATGAAACTGGTAAAGAATGAACTGTCAGCCGACTGTTTGTGGAGTAATGATGAAAAATGATTGATTGGCAGGTTGAGTGTATCGAATGATTTAAAGGAGGATGCAGAGAGAGATCTGGAAGATATTGGTGCTGGAGGTTTAATCACTGTCTACTCTCTCAACAAGGTATCCAGCCCTTGATTGTATTCATTAAGACCCTGATTGTGCTAGATTTGACTTACTTGTTCATGCAGTTGTTGAAATGAAAGTTCATGAAAGTGTTGAAATATCACGTAGCTAGAAGCTTACTTTTTAAATTTAATGGTACAAGTATTTATTGCAATTTCAATGATAAGTGTACATAAATTATTGTGTAAATTTATATATAATTGCTAAAATAATGCTTTTAATAATAAGTAAAAAAACTTCCTTTTAACGTGCCTTATCCCTATTCGGGGTCGACACAGAGGGAACTGGATAGGAAATGGAACATTAGCTATCCATCGGCGTGACATCACCAAGTGTACACGACTAGGTTTTTCTTCACCCCTCGGAAGAGAAAAACCCACGTCGCTACGGAGTCTCGAACCCGCGATCTCTCTTTTAAGAGGCGAGCTCTCTACCCACTGCGCCACAAGGCGTTCAATATAATGCCTTTAATAAAATAAAAATGTAACTATGATTTACGATTGATTTAGTCTAAGCATCAAACCCTATGACTCTATTCTTACAACTTATCAACATGAAAATATCGTGTTATTCTTTAGAGCATTTTCTATGATTAATGATAAAATTAAAACTAAAGAATAAAGCAATACAGGAATAGAGAAAAAAGCAATACGATGCTATGACGTGTGCAGTTCAAGTACGACAAGATCTCGTCGAAGGTTAACGACAGGGTGAAGCGTGGAGTGATATTCGCCACGTACAGCACTCTGATTGGTGAGAGTCACGGCAGCGGCAAGTACAGCACCCGTCTCAAGCAGATCACTCACTGGCTCGGCAAGCAGTTTGACGGAGTGGTGCGTATTTCTTCAATACTTGCTTTCTAATCGTGCACAGGTACAATTTATGATTCTTTAATAGACTCTGGTGCTAGAGAGATTGATGATATCATAGCTTTTTTGAAATTATAAAGCCTAAGAAATAAGTTGATTTTGTAGGCTTTAGTCGTCGAACTATAAGCGTTCGAAATGTGGCTATGGAGAAGAATAAAAAAGATCAAATGGACTGAAGAAATTACCAACAAAGAAGTGCTAAACTGGGTTGGCACATAGTCAATCGATATATATATAAGGAATAGAAGAGATAATTGAAGGAAGAATTGAAGGATGGAAAGTTAGAATAAAACTGTGACCTGGGATGCAGGATAATTTGTTGGACTATTCTTACTCATAACAATAACTGATTCATTGTTGATATGAAGAGTGAAGTTGAGGATAAAACTATGTAGAGGAGTTAAATGTCATGGACCTGTGTCATGTGAAGGAGTTAAATGTCATGGACCTGTGTCATGTGGAGGAGTTAAATGTCATGGACCTGTGTCATGTGGAGGAGTTAAATGTCATGGACCTGTGTCATGTGGAGGAGTTAAATGTCATGGACCTGTGTCATGTGGAGGAGTTAAATGTCATGGACCTGTGTCATGTGTAGGAGTTAAATGTCATGGACCTGTGCCAATGAGCAGTGCACTGAGAGAGAGTTGTTGAACCGTCTATATCAGGTTCTGATGAAGTAAACGGTATGAGTTAATTACTGTTGCTATTCTTTTCTCTTAAACATGTTGTGGTTGTCGACAACCAGAAATAAATGACTTGCCTTGTGACTATTGTGCAGATAATTTTGGACGAATGCCACAAGGCTAAGAATCTTTGCCCTGCTGGTTCATCTAAGCCTACAAAGACCGGTCAAGCTGTTCTTGACCTTCAGAACAAACTTCCCAAGGCCAGGGTTGTCTACGCTAGTGCCACTGGTAAAGAGTATTGATTATGGCTAAAGTTCTTACAGTGAATTTGTAAATTAATCATTTTTCTAGCAACTAGAAGACCAGAACCAGAACATCTTGCTTGCAAATAATAGTAATAATTGTTTGAATAAATAATTGACTATTTCAAAACTTTTCATGTAATAAGTTTTTATATTAGTAATAATTGTTTGAATGAATAATTGACTATTTTAAAACATTTCATGTAGTCTACATAATTTTTTATATTAGGTCTCGGCCCTGAATAAGATGTTATTTATGGTGTGTATGTTAGAAATATCTTGTTGGAACCCAACATGCAGCCGAGTATTTCACATTACTAGGAACAGTCGCAGTCAGGGTGTGTTGTTGTTGCGTGTAGGAGCGTCTGAGCCGCGCAATATGGCGTACATGACCAGGCTGGGGCTGTGGGGCAAAGGAACTCCCTTCAACGAATTCAATGACTTTATCAACGCCATCGAGAGAAGGTAAGAATCCCTAGTGACTGCTTTCTTTACTGTTGTGACCTAATGCCTGTGATGTCATTGCCTGGTGAATATGATGGTGTTGGAAACTCAGAATCTCTGATGCTAGAAAATAGAAACAGAAATGTTGAATCGAAAAATCAGTGTTAATGAAAATCAGCTATAAATTTATCATTCAGTTTAGGTTTTGAATTTTATTGTGCAAGAGATTCGTACTGTTTAATTATATATATATATATATATATATATATATATATATATATATATATATATATATATGTATGTAATGATCGATGCTAGATGTTTCTTTGGAAAACTGCCTTGAGAGATTATGCATTTATTGTTGATTATTTAAGGAACTGGTTGGTTTATTTCCTGTTGCTAGGGGTGTGGGTGCCATGGAGTTGGTTGCTATGGATATGAAGCAGCGTGGTATGTATGTAGCAAGGCAGCTGAGCTTTAAGAAAGTTCATTTCAGCATTGACCGGGCACGTACAGACGATAGCTTTGTTAGGATCTACAACGAGAGTGTCGCTCTGGTAAGAAATCAATTATTACACTATGTGCATTAGTTGCTAAGGCATAATTTGACTTTTTGCACTGACATACATCAGAATGCTCTATAAGCTAAACTATGTGTACCTTACTTGGGGGTCTACCTGATTCCAGTTCTAGCTGGACTTTTGTATGAAATCTGGTTTTGTCTGGTTCGATAAAGTCAATTCCAGATTTCACGAGCTTTTCTCGTTATCGCGATGATTTCTGTCATATTTACAGTGAGTGCTGTACTGTTTGTAATAGTAATATGCTTTACTGAAATAAAATAAATTATGTTATACTGTATTGTATCTTATTGTGTAGTGTTGATATAAGATTATATTACATATTAGTGTAGTTTTAGTACTTTGTACGACATTGTAAATATAATGTAATCCAACGCACTAGTGCGTATTGTACTACTGTAGTTTCTGTGGTATATTTCAATGTTTTAATATATTCTATTGTGTCGTAGCATAACTTACTGTAGTGTACCTGATTGTATCACAGTGTTTTAGTGTACATTGTATTCTACTGTTTTTAGTGGGTGAACACGAGGGACAGGTTTCAGAGGGCGATGGAGCTGCTGAAGACGGATGGGAAGGTGAAGAAAACCATCTGGGGTCAGTTCTGGTCGTCACATCAGCGCTTCTTCAAACATCTCTGCATTGCAGCAAAGCTGGGTCGCTGTGTGTCGCTAGCCAAGCGCTCTGTCGAGACAGGCAAGGTAACTCCTGTTGTATATACACGTAGATCTCGAGTGATCAAGCTGTTCATATTGGAAAAATACCATTTCCTATCAGAATCTGCCAGTATGAATCTTATTAGCCATTCATAATAATTTATATTATTTGATTTACTATAGATGTAAAAATTTTATTGGTGATTATTATATTATTTTTATTTGATAGAATATAAATGTATAAATTTATTTAGCGCATAGGTTCCAGAAATTTCTGCAAAATTTTCTAATCCCAACGCTAGTTAAACTTGGATTCATGGGAAGTAGAAGGTTATGGTGATGATGATAATGATGGTGATTATTATTATTATTATTATCATTATCATTATTATCTGTGTATCTGCTTGTTTGTATGCCTATTTGTGTGTCTACTGATTTGTATGCCTATTTGTGTATCTACTTGTTTGTATGTCTATTTGTATATCCACATGTTTGTGTGCTCGTTTGTGTGCGCTGACAGTGCGTGGTGATAGGCCTTCAGTCTACTGGAGAGGCTCATTCCTATTTGTGTATCTACTTGTTTGTATGCCTATTTGTGTATCTACTTGTTTGTAAGCCTATTTGTGAATCCACATGTTTGTGTGCTCGTTTGTGTGTGCTGACAGTGCGTGGTGATTGGACTTCAGTCTACTGGAGAGGCTCGCACTTTAGAACAACTGGAGGAGAGCGGGGGTGAACTGTCAGACTTCATCTCTTCTGCCAGGTTAGCTGCCTCTGTTACCAAGTTCATTTCTATGTGTGAAGGTGTTTTGAAATTATGTATTTCTGAAATTTTGATATTGTTAGTCAATTTTAAAAAGTACTGGATAGCCGTTCTCCTAAAATTAATTTTAAACCTAGTGTAGAAAGTTCCAAAAAGTTAAAAAGCAAATTAAGTGAGATATTGTAAACGGTAGCTGACACTAAAACCCGTGAGCCCCTTGCATATCTGACATGTTGAGCATAAAACTGCCATAAGCCGCTATGTTGAGCTTCTGCTCACTAAACCTGAGCCCAACCAATCAATCAATAAGAATTTAACGTCCGGTTCCTCGCCATAAGGCAGGGACGTCTCTTACGGACTCTACACAAACAGGCGCCAAAGCACCACACGCTGACGACTGAGTACACAGAGACCACAAGAGAAAGCGAGATCGAAACAGTGCAAGTCCATGATCCAAGGAAAGCGGGCCGATATGTTGACCTATGGCATAAAGAGCTGGGTTGTTAGCAGAGGTGTCATTATGTGATTGCTATTGGCTTAAATTAATTGTACCATGTTGAGCTCCTGCTCACTAAACCTGAGCACAACGGTGTCATTGTCTGATTGATATTGGCTCAAATTAGTTGTAACTTTTGCCAATCTGCTCCACTCCGTGTGCTCAGGAAAGTTTTTATTAAAGTCTGATTTGTTGATTTTTGTTTTTCGTAGAGGAGTGTATCAGTCGCTTGTTGAGAAGTATTTTCCTACGGATTATTCACTCGACTCTATTCTGCAGTCTGATCTCAATGGAAACTCTTCTGAAGTGGCTGGCGACAAACGTAAACATGCTGCTACAGGTAAGAACTAATAGTTCTGATAGTCTCGACAACAACTTAAATTCTAAATCATTTATCGTTGGTTAAGTGAACTAAGCCGTCAGCGGCGGCTGGGTCGTGGAGAGTGCCATAACAGCTGAGTACATTGTGCCACTACGCCAGTAACTGAGGAGCTCCATGAACCAATTATTTAAGCCTATTTATCACCTGTGAACTCATCTCAGCCATGGGAGATTAGTGTGCACAAATATGATTAGTTCTTCCTAATCTTAATAAATATGAGACATAGTTCTTCCTAATCTTAATAAATATGAGACATAGTTCTTCCTAATCTTAATAAATATGAGGTTCTTCCTAATCTTAATAAATATGTAGTCTTCCTAATCTTAATAAATATGAGGCATAGTTCTTCCTAATCTTAATAAATATGAGACATAGTTCTTCCTAATCTTAATAAATATGAGACATAGTTCTTCCTAATCTTAATAAATATGAGGCATAGTTCTTCCTAATCTTAATAAATATGAGACATAGTTGTTCCTAATCTTAATAAATATGAGGCTTAGTTCTTCCTAATCTTAATAAATATGAGGCTTAGTTCTTCCTAATCTTAATAAATATGAGGCGTATTTCTACCCTGTTCCAGGTAGAACTATATGCATGTGCCCATGCAATGGATTAGATGCACAAATACATGTAGTTACAGTTCACTTTCCTAATAAATTATTTTGTAGCTGATGTGAAAATGTTTTTACATATTCACCCGTTGCATAATGAAGAGAAATTAGATTCTTTAAAGAGAAATTAGATTCTTTAAAGAGAAATTGGATTCTTTAAAGAGAAATTAGATTCTTTAAAGAGAAATTAGATTCTTTAAAGAGAAATTAGATTCTTTAAAGAGAAATTAGATTCTTTCTTAAACTATATTCATATTACTTTGTTAGAATCATTCTTTCATGAAAGAAATATAATCCAGGCATTACTATGTGATTTAGACATAATTTCGCTTAGTAGCTGTTTATCTCTCAATATAGTATCAGCGTTGTTGTTGAATAGGACGAGATCAGCCGGCTGCTAAGAGAGCAAAGTTCACGGTTGACTCTGATTGCGACAGCGATGATGATGATGATGACGACGATGATGAGGATAAAGCCGATTCATCAGGCGGTGATAGCGAGGCCTCTAGCGATGATGATGATGATAGTGATGACGATGATGACGATTCCAGCAGCAATGAAACAGACGAAGATGAAGATGACAATCCATTTGCTCGTGGTGGTTTTGACAGCGATGATGATGATGGTAAGCCTGTGATGTTTCATTTAAGTGATGTAGTTTTGTAGGGAAACAAGAGAAAAGGAATGATAAACTTCCCATATACAAGTGCCAACTTAACGTTACTATAGATGGTTAGATTTGTTAGTTGTTAGAAAATTTATGAATACTTTATACATTTATTACATTTTAAGCATTTATTACATTTAAGCATTTATTACATTTATGAGCATTTAAAAAATGCTTATATAAATAATTATTGGACTTCTACTACTGATCGACCTTTCCTTTAATCAGGCTATGCATGAAAGGATATACATCCCTTGTTAGTAACAATTAACGATCACCAAACAATATGTTTACTGATTGCATGTTGTTGTTTATACTTTAGACCCTTGGCTGAAGCGCAGACCAAAACGTAAAAGGGAAAAGCCAGAAAAGGAAAAGAAGCCGAAGAAGGAAAAGAAGCCAAAGAAGGAAAAGAAACCGAAGAAGGAGAAGAAGAAGAGGAAGAAGGACGACGATGACTATGACAGTATTGATAGAGAATGTGATAGAATACTGGGTCTTGCTAAGGATAAATCATTGGCGACAGGTGAGTCTAATTTTGCTTTCTATAGTGCTTTGTGTGATTCTAAGTGTAGCTTTCTTAGTTAGACATTCATTAAAACCATTTAATCATTTCTTTGTCACCATTTATATAAATGAGAATTTGACGATGACTTATTTGACTATTGCTATCATTGACTGATCGGTATAACTTTGACAGGTGATAACCACAGCACATTTCTTAGTAAATGGCAATTGCATATGTAATCCACAACATAGGTGCGGCTAAACTGAGAGTTACGCATTGTGTACAAAATTTAGTGCACAATACCACTGTTAGATTTGTCTTGTTCACAACTTGCACTGGAGTGTTACAATGTAACAAACATGTCCCCTTTGACACCTTTTTGGTGTTTACCGCTTACAAGTTTAATTGATTGTTTGACAGTTTGACTGATTGATTGATCGATTGCAGCTATACGACAGTTTCCTACATCGACGAGTCGTTTGGCAGCCGGTGGTTCATTGGCTAATCGCTCGACGACCGCTCCTGGCAACCTGACAGGTATGGGCGGAGCCAGCAGCAGCAGCAGCAAGTCAGCGTCGGAGCAGCTGTACGAGTGGCAGAGAGAGCTGCTGGCAGCTGTCGATAGGATTGCTCTGCCTAACAACTGTCTCGATGATCTCATTGATCGGCTTGGAGGCCCGGACCATGTCGCTGAGGTAATACTGACTTCTGCAGTGTTTCTCTAAGCTCTTAATTTCTTTTCTTCATTTTACATTAGAATTGCAAAACTAGTCGTAATCTTATCTGTGTCTTTTTAGAATTAGATTATTTGATAGTGTTTTCTAATACATCTATTGCTGTGATCATTTGATTGGTGTATAGTTAGTAAATATTTAGTAAAAGCTGCTGGAATTAGCATTCATAGAAAAACAAAAGGAAGAAGAAAAAGAACATCGAGAAAATGTCGCAGAATAGTCTTTTAGAAGACATCATAGAGAAATCTTTTTGCTGGAACCAGCCCTAGGATGAATACTTGACGTTATGACATCATGTAATCGTGTGTTTTTGTATATTATAGTCATTTGATCCTCTCAGTTTATAATATAGTCATGTGATCTTCTATTTTAGTATACAGTTATTTATTTGACTATTTTCTAGACAAATTTGTTCAGTTAATGTTTAAACTATTAAGTTTCTATACTCAATTGGTAGATAGATTGTGATTCATTCACTCGTTGATTGATTTACAGATGACGGGACGTAAGGGGCGAATAGTAAAAGATGAACAAGGAGAGGTGAGATACCAGACGAGAAAGAATGAAGATATGATACGCATGGAGCGTTTGAACATCGCTGAAAAACAAAACTTTATGGATGGAGACAAGGTTTGTTTGATTTAATGAGCATACATTTAAAGTCTTAGTCGTCAGCTGTTGCTGCTGAAATAGTCTCTGTTATAATTATATCCAACTAAACACGATCACAATCTAACTGTCATTTTACTAAACTTAATTGGATCAAAGTGTTTGTATCTTTAGTGGTTCCATCTCCTTAATCCATGCAGTATTTAGGTGCATGTTATATGGAAATTTATTTTGCATATCAACTGATATATTACATTAGCTGTTGAATTGTCGTAGTTCGTAGAATTTCTGAATTGCACGTTTACTAGTTTCTTGATGTATTTGTTGTTGAATGTAAAATAATGTTCTGGGAACAATTCTGTTTCAGTTTATAGCGATCATATCTGAGGCAGCAAGCTCTGGAGTGTCGCTGCAGGCTGATCGCAGGGCTAAGAATCAACGTAAACGTGTTCACATTACCCTCGAGCTCCCGTGGAGCGCAGATCGAGCCATACAGCAGTTCGGTTAGTGGCCACATTGCAATTTCCTAGTAGTTTAATTCATAGTAATTTTTATTAGTCATTTTATTTCCCAATAATTGTAGTCTTTTGAAACCGTGATTTTATCATTATTGGCTATATAGCTCGTACTTATAAAGATGATAGACTCATCTTCATCACAATTATCGTCGCTTGAATCCCAGTTTAGCTATGGTAAACTATTATCTAATATCTCTCTAATAGAGATATATTCATAGTTCATGATAATTAGATTAAAAAAGTGAGTGACATAAAATGTTTTAATGCTGCAGAACTGTGGAAAACTTGAGTTAAATTAGAATATACAAGTTGTTACACTAAATCCCTCTATTTCTATCCTATGTGAAGAGAAGGACTTTGAATAGACATATGAAGTAGTAATATGCCATCATGGCCATGGCCCTGCCAATAGGCTGTGCACTGAGAGAGAGAGAGAGAAGTCGCTGCACTAGGCACATAATTTAAGATAAAACTAATAGATGTAATCATTTGTCCTATTAATATTGACTACCAGGTCGCACGCACCGTTCTAACCAGGTGAGTGCACCGGAGTACGTCTATCTGATCTCAGAGCTAGCGGGAGAGCAGAGGTTTGCTTCAACCGTCGCCAAGAGACTTCAGAGTCTGGTTTGTGCTAAATCTTATTATCTATGTTACTTTAACAATTGCTTTCCTTGAACGGTCATCATACTTTACCCTGGATCGTTTTTTCTATGTAACTGAGATTTATGCATGTTTGTGAGCTATACAATATTGTAAACAAATTTCTTGGTGTTCTTAATGGATAAAATCTATACTCGTGTACTTTACCATGCTCAATGTTAACAGAATTTTTCCTTTGCTGAAAACCAGTTTTAGATTATTGATCAACTGTCATTAATACGACTCATTTTAAGAGTAATACTTCAAATTTGTTAATCCTTGAATTTTTGTAGAAATTACTGCTTCTCTATATTCACTACTCTTTAGTCTGTGCAATATATGTGAGTTGTAATTTCTGAAATTGCTTCATTCACCAGGGTGCGCTGACTCACGGTGATAGGAGAGCCACAGAAGCGAGAGATCTGAGTGGCTTCAATGTAGATAACAAGGTTGCTGCTATTTCTGGCCTTTTTATATTACTTATATTTATTAAGATTATTTTTTGAATCTGCCCAGGACTTTAACTTCTGTAGTGGTAGACTTGAAGAGTAAGAATATATGCTTTAAACTGTCATTTAGTAGAACATGAGAGAAACGTAGTTATACAAATTTTATTTTGTATCACAATTTTGGTTTAACTTTAAATTCTCGTTTGATTTATCTGAAATTTTCATATAAAATTGTAAAATTTTATTTATTAATGATATTTATCTTTCTAATCTTAGTGTTCATTTTACTAAATTATTCTAATAGATGCTTGGTCAATCGAGCGTTTATGGTGAAACATTCAAAGTTAGTTTTTTGCTGAACACTTCTACAACATATATTGATATATTTGATTGTAGTATGGCAATATGGCGCTGGACACTGTTGCCAGGTCTGTATTGAGAAGAAGTGAGGCGATAGCTCCTCCTCCATCGACTTATGATGGAAGTTTCTTTGAGGGTAAGAAATTGCTCAGATTTTACTTTCTCTATTACCTTATAATGTCATTCTCTATATGGATGTCTGTGCCTAATTTTGTTTAAAAATAAGAACTTGTTTGGCTGTTGCATAATATGAAAATGTCCTTTTTTAAAGTGCCTTTAGGTATCACACTTGACAGACGCTCGTTCTGCCGTTTTCTTACTTAAGTTGCTGTTCTTGTAGTTCTTTCGCTTTATCCTTCTTTCTACGACTATTAGTAATATTTACGTATATACGAACTGTAGAAATGCACTGAAGTTGCAGTTAACGCGACTAATAAAACCTTTCAAGAATCTACACTTGTAATGATTGAGATAAGTTTGCCGTTACAGTTGCAATTGAACCTGTATCGCTATTTCCTGCTAGATAATTTTAGCGTATTATATTTTAATCTCTGCTTTTAGTCTATTTCATTTCCGTAGATAATGCATTATTATGTTGTCTTTGTGCAGATGCAAAGCGAGCTATGATGGACGTGGGCATTATAACTTTTGATGGAAGTGCTGTAGAGAAAGGTCTGTGATTGAAATTCTTAATTAGATCATTTTGCTCTCGTGTTTTTATTTTTTGATCATTTCATCGTATCCCTCATAGAGCCTGCACGTTTCTTGTTGTGTTCTTGTTTAGCAGCGCACTGGTTTAAGCTAAGTATCTCAGTATTAGCAAAATAATATGAAATCAAATAATCATTTAAAGTCATTTATTTTTCTGTTATTTAACGTATTTTTGTATTTAATTGTTGCCAATTTGGTTGATAAATATATTAACGTTTATATTCAACTGCAGACTTTTGATAGTACTGCACTTTTCCAGAAGCATTAATTTTTCTTGATTAGAATGGTGCTCTAACAATGCAGTCTTCTTTATCTCATATTTGGGATATTAGTCTTATTTATCTCATATTTGGTATGGTAGTCTTCTTTATCTCATATTTAGTATGGTAATCTTTATCTCGTAATCTTTCGTTATTTGGTATGGTAGCGCTGTGTTGACTGTTGTTGCAGACATCACCATCAGTAAGTTTCTCAACAGAATCCTCGGCATGGAGGTGGCCATGCAGAACGCTCTCTTCCAGTACTTCACCGACACGATGGCGGCATACATCTCTGAGGCCAAGAGGGAGGGGCGATGGGACCTCGGCATTCTAGGTACGAGTTGTTGCTGCTCTTGTCTCAATAGCGTAGTGGTTAGAGGTGTAGATAACGTCATGAAGTTTTAGATGACAGACCCTGAGGCGAATTGAACCCTTGTGGGTTCAAATCCCAGCCGCACTGATCTGAGAGTAAAATCTCAGACATTCGCAGGACTGGTTTTACGGTAAATGGAGTAAATTGACTAACGGATTTAGCATGTGGCATTAAAAGTGACAGATATTAACGTGGTTGATTGTTTCACTATAATGTGTGTTAGATCTTAGAGGCTCGTGAGTACAGGGTAAGACGCAGCCTTTGTGACTTTATATAGTCATTGATCAATGGGGTGCTCACTAGTAAGAACTGTGACCGTCTCTAATTTAAAGTCTTCTGTACGATATTACTTTGCACTTAAATTTTATTTTACAATGGTGTTGTTTAACTATTGATGGTAATGCCTTTTTGATATTACTTTAGTGTTTTGCACTTTACTGATAAATAGGTTATGAGTATAATTTTTAACACTGATGTGGTTTCTAACTCGCTGATTGTGCACAGATTTGGGCTCATCGGGTGAAATGGTTTCCGTGGTGGAATCTAGGACATTCTCGGGGACGTTCTCAGGCATCGACACGAAGCTGACGATGTACGAGGCGAGAGTGGAGAGGGGTCTGTCGTGGGACAAAGCTGAGGGCAAGATGTTGAGGGGTATGGGCGTTAAGGACGGCTTCTTTGTCTCTAACGCGCAGGTTTGTTTGCTCTCTCTCTACTTTCATAGGAAATCATTTTATCTTATGCTATTCCAATTACAGTGCAATCCACTTATATGCACGGCATCGAGACAGAAATTTAACTTGCTGTTTTCTTGTGACCAGAGCATGCTTATAAGAGAAATCTAGAGCTATATGTATTGAAATTATGTACATGCGTATACGTGTACATAATTTTAAAGCGTTCTGATAAGGACAAAGACTTGCGCTTGCTAAATTATGTCATATTCAAGTTAAAGAACTTTAAAACGCTAGCCTATTTTTCCACCTTAATTCAATCGGCAATGAATGAAGTCCTGTAGATAGCAATGGCTTTCAGATAGTGAACTTGGATTTACAGTACTTAATTAGATGCATGTACATGTACAACATTTCACGACTTATAGCCGATCTTACAAAGTGAAGATATCTTTCACTCAGAACGATATCGTCGCCGAAAGTCGCTTTTGCATACTATGAACGTAATGTCGCTCGGCATCTGAGCTGATTTCAGCTACATGTGACGGGAACTATATCTTCTCGAGTTCGGGCGGTTATTGTCACCGGTAGATTAAAACAAAGTCGTCGCCAGGCGGCTGACATTCAATCGTCGCAGGTGGCTCCAGCCAATAGGAGAGCGCGAAATCCTCGTAAACGTTTTGAATTCTTGGAAATATGACATAACAGGCTCAAGATAAGGTTGAGAATAGAAAAGTTTCATAAGATGCAACAAGCAGATTTGTAGTTATCTCGAGGATAAAGTCAAATGGTAGAGATTGATATCGGCGAGAATATCTTTCCGTTTATAAGATCGGGTATTAGATAACTAGTTTTCACTAATTGCACAGTACTTTCACGAATTAATTATCATTCTAACCTGTCTAGACAGTTGATAAAGTAACAATCATTGCTGAGCAGCAGAACTTTGCTTCACCCCCTCCCCCTCCCCCAACAAGTGCAGTTATTGTGTGCACGTCGATTGTTGACGATGTAAAGTAAAGCCTTATAGAAGATTTCTACTGCTTTAACGTCTTTCTCATCCAAGGATTCTGTCAGAGACTGGTATTATAAATTGTTTCTGGTGTTTCTCACACAGTCCAGCAATGCGGCCGGTAACAAGCTCATTCTTCTCGCCATTGCTAAGAAAGAGAAGAAGAGCGACGGATCGACTGAGTCGCTGTATAAGATCTACCGGCCAAACACCGGCCAGCAGGCCAAGGCTGAGACTCTACGAGATCTCGAGAGAAAGAATAAGCGGGTGCCCAACCACGAGGCTGAGATGTTGTGGAAGCACCTGTACGATCAGTCGTCTAGTAGATGTGTGCACGCCTACTGGTGAGTGTGCTTGTGTGTGTGCTTGTACGTGTGCTTGTACGTGTGCTTGTATGTGTGCTTGCACGATCAGTCGTCTAGTAGATGTGTGCACGCCTACTGATGAGTGTGCTTGTATGTGTGCTTGTATGTGCGCTTGTATGATCAGTCGTCTAGTAGATGTGTGCACGCCTACTGATGAGTGTGCTTGTATGTGTGCTTGTATGTGTGCTTGTATGATCAGTCGTCTAGTAGATGTGTGCACGCCTACTGATGAGTGCTTGTATGTGTGCTTGTATGTGTGCTTGTATGTGTGCTTGTATGATCAGTCGTCTAGTAGATGTGTGCACGCCTACTGGTGAGTGTGCTTGTATGTGTGCTTAAGTATAATTATACTTAATTATATAAAAATAATTTTTTTGGTGTAAAAATATAATCAATCCCTTTTGAAACCTTCTCCTCTGAATTCAGTCACGTAATTTAACTTACCAATCATAAGCACAAACTTAATAAATGACTGATTTATGTATGGGACACGCCCTGTGAGAGTCTGCTGGCAGCCTTAGACTTTGAGTGATGTGTGTGTCGTCCATTCTTTGGTAGTAGAGTTTGATGGCCACTGGCTGGAGCCAGCGAAGCCAGTGGAGAAGAGAAACTGGAGGAAACTGACGTTAACCTTAGCTTTACGAGCTTTTTAAATTTAGTTTTAATAGTAATAGTTATCGTAATATTTCCATAATAGTTATCATCTCCTCATCTGATCCTTTGAGTGAACTACATCTTACTTAGTTATGTTTCATGAAAGAATTGTCTCAGTGAATGAAGATCTTTAGATTTATAATTGGATTAAGATATTTATAATTTATAGACCTATGTTGGATGATTAACTGATTGATTGATTGATCGATTGATTGACTGATTGATTGATTGACGCAGTCAAGGCACGAGTCACTGCAGCCGAGGACCGGACTGCGGGGTGGGTAAGAGAACGAGGACGTACTATATTCTGAGTGGGGCGGTGCTTAGCGTGTGGACAGGGGTGGAGTCATGTCTGAGGAACTGTGTGGGCGTGTCTGCTCGCATGCAGATCATCCGCATAAGAACCGTCGACGACAGCAAAATCATCGGTATGCTCGTGTCACTATAACAAAGTCATCAGTAGGCTTGTGTCA
This sequence comes from Enchytraeus crypticus, assembly GCA_905160935.1. Taxonomy (NCBI): domain Eukaryota; kingdom Metazoa; phylum Annelida; class Clitellata; order Enchytraeida; family Enchytraeidae; genus Enchytraeus; species Enchytraeus crypticus. The sequence goes on along the minus strand of CAJHZI010000741.1, from coordinate 1,417,922 downwards.
CTATAACAAAATCATCGGTACGCTTGTGTCACTATAACAAAATCATCGATACACTTGTATCGCTATAACAAAATCATCGGTACGCTTGTGTCACTATAACAAAATCATCGATACGCTTGTGTCACTATAACAAAATCATCGGTACGCTTGTATCACTATAACAAAATCATCGGTACGCTTGTGTCACTATAACAAAATCATCGGTACGCTTGTGTCACTATAACAAAATCATCGATACGCTTGTGTCACTATAACAAAATCATCGATACGCTTGTGTCACTATAACAAAATCATCGGTACGCTTGTGTCACTATAACAAAATTATCGGTACGCTTGTGTCACTATAACAAAATCATCAGTACGCTTGTGTCACTAGAACAATCATTGGTATGCTTGTGTCACTATAACAAAATCATCGGTATGCTTATGTCACTATAACAAATTCATCGGTATGCTTTTGTCACTATAGAGCAGAGTTTGAGCGTGTTCTAAGAAACTAATTAACACTGTGCTAATATTTAATTTTACATTTAAATTAAGTTTAAGATCTGCATACAAACAGAATATTGTCAAAGATGGGCTTGTTTAGATTCGAACTTGTTACCTCCTGCAATTGCGCTATTAATTCAGTCGTCCTGCATACATGTATAATAACTCAGTGATTGCTTTAATGATTCTACAGTCCATCGTCGTAGTGTTAGTATCGTTTATAGGTGTGATATATAGTGTGTTTATAGGTGTGATATATAGTGTGTTTATAGGTGTGATATATAGTGTGTTTATAGGTGTGATATATAGTGTGTTTATAGGTGTGATATATAGTGTGTTTATAGGTGTGATATATAGTGTGTTTATAGTTTGCCTGAAATAACTATAGTATTATCTTTGAATTGAATTTCAAAGAGCGGATTAAAAATTGGTGCTTTGGTGTATTTTTCAATTTTATGTTTGAAATTGCTTATTCATGGTATAGTTGATTCTAGTATAAGTTAAATTCTTCAGAGCTCTTATTTGCTCGGTCATTAATGACGATATATATATATATGTATGTGTATATATATATATATAGGGTGTCGCATAAGTTCGTATACCGTTTTCAAATTGCAGTAATTCGGCTAGGAAAGGTCGCATGTTCATAAAATTTCGTATTCGTGTATAATAGATGTGAATTAGATGTTGGTGCAAGTTTATTTTCATTAGACCTGGAAATGACGTCACACGGCGCTGTCGCGCAATGTGACCCATTTTCTGACTGGCGCAGCTAGAGACACGCTGTGGCTGCATGCAGCGCGTGCCTGGAAATTACCTGATGTTGTCGTCCAGGACCGCAGTCAAGGCTAATCAACGTGTCAATGTTATTGTTCGATGAGGCCGCGTATAATTTATAATATGGATAAAATTAAAATAAGACAATTACGTGCACAGGCAGTAGTATTGGCTAAAGAAGGATATTCGCATAAATGTATTGCACAAAAGTTAAATCGGAGTAAGTGTTGGGTTACGAAGTGGGTAGGTCGAAGCAAATTTGACGAAAACTAGTGGATATGAAACGTAGTGGACGTCCGAAGATACTGTCTAATACAGCCAAGCGTCTCATCCAATCCGCAAAATACAGACGTGGACAGAGTTTGCGCCGTATTTCAAATCAACTGAAAATTCGTAATGAACGTGCTTCTAAGGACACAATTCGCAGATACATGGTTAATGACCTGAAGTGGAAGAACTGGCGTCGCAAAAAAATTCCACTGTTGACTGATGCTCACAAGGTGAAACGTATTAAGTTTGCGCGTGATCATCGTAATTGGACTGTTCAGGATTGGTCAAATGTTCTGTTTACTGACGAGTCACCCTTCAAAGTGTTTTACATACCCAATCCCAAGAACGACACTGTGTGGGGATCACAGGAGAGTAATGTTCCTCCCGCTGCTCAAATGAAGTTCAGTCCCTCGGTTATGGTTTGGGGCGGAATGACTGCACACGGATTAACGAGTCTGCACTTCATTCCGAACGGTACACGACTTAACTCGGATTATTACATTGTAAACATACTGGATAAACTCGTCAAGCCAGCGTTTCAAAGAATCGTAACCGGCGGCAACGTTACTCGAGTAAAGCTGTTCAATGACAATGACCTTGGCATCTTTCAACAGGATGGTGCAAGATGTCATACATCAGCCAAAACAACAAGATGGTTGGAAGACAACATTCCATCGTACATTAAGCCGAAGGACTGGCCACCGAACTCTCCAGACCTTTCTCCTATCGAGAACCTGTGGAGTATTCTGTCGTTTAGTGTCTACAGCGATCCAGAGCCCACGAGTGTTGTGCAGCTAAAACGTCGTCTACAACAAGCTTGGAGATCAGTGAAAGTGGAAATACTTCAGACATTAATCAAATCTATGCCGGATAGAATACTCGCTGTCATTAAGCAAAAAGGAAATACTATAAAATATTAGTTTTTGCGAAAATGTGACGTCATTCAGAAAAATTTCAGTTTCTACTTAATTACTTGTACGATTACAAATTAAATTGTACCCATATATTTTATTTATCGTGTCTACATACTGTCCAAATTTGGTTTAAAACGGTTAAGTAGTTCCAGAGTTAATGCAATTTGAAAACGGTATACGAACTTATGCGACACCCTATATATATATATATATATATCTTGATTCAATATGCTTCCTTATTCTATCAGTTTTTGATACTTATCAAATGTAGTGTATATGAAACATTCTGAAAGAGAATAAATAGATTAACTGGAGGAATGGCTAATTGTTATAATGACTGTTTTGTAGGTGTGCTTATACCTCATAGAGCCGTTCAACCAATCAGGGATCTTCTCTCATCCGACTCTAACAGCAACAAATCTATGGTCATCGTCTCTAGCGGCAGCTATAAACCCGCCCCCCTTGCGTCCCGTCCCCTCCCCTCATTCAACTCCTACCCCGCCTCATCTAATATCAACTCTAGTCATTCCTCCTCCAATGCTCAGACTGACTCCATATCTTCTCATTCCTCCAGCTCCCGGCATGTGAGCGGTGCTGGTCCTAAGCAGCCCATCGATGATGACATGGACGATTTCTTGAAACAGTTGCTGGAAGACAATTCCCCGGATAAGGCTTTCCGATCTTACGCTCATCTTCCGCCTGAGTGTCAGCCTATACCGTTGAGTCGCCCTCGACCCAGCGCTAGAGTGATCTCTCAGCCTTCAGTGATGAGGAACTCGACTGCGACTGTTGCTGCTGCAGCCCAGGAGAAGTCTGATCAGCCTCTGAAAGAAGAGAAACCCCAGGAGAAGAAAGAAGTGTTTTACTACGACATGCCTATGTTTCTGTAGATATAGTGCGAGGGCGATTATGTATTGTTGCATTGGTTAAAGCGGCTAGATATCTTTAACCTTTGCTGAATATTTGTTAACTGATAGCTTCATTAACTCACACTGTACGGTGATTGGTGTGGAAGGATGTGTCTTGAACTGTTGCAGAAGTATGATTGATTGAATGGTTGATTGATCGTATAGATTGATTGATTGATACTATAGCGTCTCTAGTGAAATTGAACCTTTTTAGAGAAGCAAAATGTAAGAGTAGATGAAAAGACGTTTGAAATATCACAAATAGTTTTGTAGCAACGGGTTACTGCGATTCCATTGCAATTTCTTGAAAAACTTGGTTGCATTTTGTTCATACGGTAACATATATGCAGGGGCTTTGCATAGTTGTAGTAGTAAAACCGATAATTTTTTTATGATTTTTAGACAGTTTTGGATGATAAGAATGGTGATCACTTGTAAACATACTGTATACTGATTACGATGATTGATTGTAGCGCATATTTGTTGTATTTCTGAATATACAAGTGTGCTCGGATACTTGCGTTATTTGATAACTTGCTCGTTAGGTATAGAACGAGGAAGCTTGTAGCTCTGCGGCATTATTAAGAGCACTTATCTATATTAATTGGGTAGAGGATTACTAGAATTGTCCTTAACTGATCCGGAATGATTTGGGAGCAATTTATAGACTCCATATTACATTGGTCCATAGAATTACTGTCATTTTCGACTTAGCTGGAAAGTGGAAGAATGATCCGCCAACTATGCAACCTACCTAGAATTCTTGCACTGGATTGGACAATTCACTCACCGGCTGTTTTTCTCTCATTGGTTGACTTGTTGTGTGTCATGCTGACGTAGCTGATGATTGAGACAATGCAATTTAACTGACTATAATGCTAGCATTTATGACAGAATGTCTGAGTGCTTTAGTTGCTAAGTCTTATATTCCTGCAGCTGTGTATGTGCAAACAATGTGTGTCGTTATTTTTTGTACGTCGGCTAGATGAGCTAATGTAGAATGAACGTGTTGATAGTTTTGTATTCGTTTAGGCAGCTTTGATAATTAGAATTGGATGAAATCCTTTTTCACTGTTTCCCTACACTGTGATTATGTGCACTGTAAATATTTTCAACTGTTTCTAACACGCTGTTAATTAATAAACTACTGTAAATATCATATAACGTGTGTTGTCAAAAGAAGGTCTATTCGTATTCCGACCCTAGCTCAACTGGGATTTTAGGGAAGATGATGATGATGATGTAGTACTATTGCGCTATCATTATGTTGTAATTAATGCTATGCAGTTAATGCTAAAGCCTCACGGAAAAGTCGTTTTAAGATTGCATCTGTCGCTGTATGCTTTAACTTACATATCTCTCGCCCCTTGAGATGTTAAAATGAAATGATTAATGTTTGAGATGTAAATTCTAGTTAAAAGGGTTTCTACTATAGCAAAATTACAGGAAGTAAAAGAAGAACAAGAGAATACAGAAAGAATATTTACAACAGAAAATATCAAACAAAGCGAGCGATCAAGCCTAGAGAGAAATTAAAATTATTCAGGTAGTCATTTGGTTAGAGTAAGTTTTTTAAAATTAAAATGGCATCTACTATTCTATTTATAAAATTAATGTCGTTGCACGTTGAGGTAAAACAGTTTTGAGGTAAGAAGTTGTGTCCTCTTTGTCTGAGGTTATAGATTGAGGGTTAAGTGCAAGCAAAAGTGATATGACTCTTGTTTTCAATGATGTCTGTAAACAAATTCTTTCTGAGCGTTCTTGAATGCTAAGATAATTGGGCTCTTCTTTCTTATATGTAACTCTTCTTTCTTGTATATAACCAAAACGTCACAGGCACATTTCCTTCACATTTATGATTTCATCGTATACGACCATATATCCTTCGCTGGAGCTTCTACGATTATGTTTCTCTCGTGAAAAGCAAGCTGAACAACCGCAACGCCATGTTATTGAATATTCCTGATATTGACATGCGGTTAGGTTGCAGTTCGTGCAGAATTCCCTTTAACGTGAAGTCTTTCGTAGCTCTTATGACTCAAGCCATTATGTCCTTGCACGACTCCAGTCATTAAGTCCTTGCACGACTCCAGTCATTAAGTCCTTATACTGACTCCAGTCATTAGTCCTTGCACGACTCCAGTCATTAAGTCATTGCACTGGCTCCAGTCATTAAGTCTTTGCACTGGCTCCAGTCATTAAGTCATTGCACTGGCTCCAGTCATTAAGTCTTTGCACTGGCTCCAGTCATGAAGTCCTTGCACTGACTCCAGTCATTAGTCCTTGCACGACTCCAGTCATTAAGTCATTGCACTGGCTCCAGTCATTAAGTCTTTGCACTGGCTCCAGTCATTAAGTCATTGCACTGGCTCCAGTCATTAAGTCTTTGCACTGGCTCCAGTCATTAAGTCATTGCACTGGCTCCAGTCATTAAGTCCTTGCACTGACTCCAGTCATTTAGTCCTTGCACGACTCCAGTCATTAGTCCTTGCACGACTCCAATCATTAGTCATTGCACTGCCTCCAGTCATTAGTCATTGCACTGACTCCAGTCATTAGTCATTGCACTGACTAATGAACAAGAAATTTAAATTTGTCTGACGTCCATCACCACACCCTGCATGGGTTACACATGTCCCACTTGTTACAAGTGAAGCGGCATATACATGTATATATGCATACATATATATATATATATATATATATATATATATATATATATATATATATATATATATATATAGCTGCATACATGCATATGCAGTCTTCTAGAAAGTCCTATAAGTTAGAGAGGCTAAGCAGTAGGCATTCCTCGTAGCAAACTGTCCAAGCGCTTCTTCTGGCATACTAGCTATAATGGTTTCGTATATGAAACTGTTCTGAAAGTATGAAATGTTTATGAGGCATAGGCGATTATGATAATGAGCAATGATGTAAGCGGTTAAAAGCTGTTCTCTTTGATCTCTCCTATCCACCCAATGTACATGGACTGAGACCAGCACGTAAACCTCCATTAGGGCCTATACTAGTAGGCCTACACAGCTTCCTTTGATTCACACTGTTTCTGGATCACACTCTCTGCTCATTGGTTGGATTTGGTTCCATGGTGCTCAGTGTTATCGTGGATAACAGTAGCACTCAAGTTTTGTGCTGTAGTTGCTAAATCTTTGATTGCTACTCTCATCCATGACAACATCGAACACATCTGGGGACAAATCCAAGCTGGTGCGCAAAAATAAGGCCTAAAATGGTGCAAATTTCAATGTCCAGAAGACTAGTTTAATTTAGAGGGAATTAAAGAAAAGGAGGTTTACGAGCTGGTCGCAACTCATGGGCACTGTCACACTGAATAGAATGGGGGGGGGGGGGGGGGGGGGGGGGGGTTAGAGATCGGAATGGTACGACTTAGATCAACTGTCCATTGAACTACTCATAGTAAAACTACTTTGAGTATGAATATGTACATTGAACCTGCCACTTGACAGTGTACTGAAGTGAGGCATATAGTAATAATAACAATAATAACAACATTGTGATAAATTAACAATGTGATGCGTTTGTAATTGCTTTCTATGTTCTTTTCTTAAGTGGATAGACTTATCGAGGTTTGTAATATATTCCTTTACAGTTTCTGTATGTTGAGATATGAAGTTACGACTAGACTGGTGTTACAAGTTTTCAAAACTTCGTAAACCAGTATAATACATTAAAGTTAATAAGTAATACTCAAATGTCTGGTAAAATTTTGTGACGTGGCACCTCTGGTCGTTGCCGCTAAGTTTCAATATGGCGGATTTCTAGTGTGAAATCGTGCAGATATTTTTCACCTAATTTTGCCCAATTCTCAATTTTTGATTTTGAAGTTGCGCTGATCGCCGAATCTGAACTATTCGGCATCTACAAGGCAACATGTACAAGAAGGGTGACAAGTTGTTGTTGTCGATTACGTTCGTTAATCCGGCATGTCGTGCAGGAAGATGCGAGTTCTGGGCCCAACCAAGCCTCGAGACCAGCCAATATGAGTTACTGGAGCGAATGATCGCTACCTACTTTCCTACTTCTCGACCTTGCGTGCAAGACGTTGATGCAGGAGACGTAGTTCTTGCTCGCTATTCAGCTGACAACAATTGGTAAAAATGAACTATTAAATTTTAATTATATACGCACTGAGATACAGGTGTCTTTAAAAATTGTTCCACACATATTACAGGTCATATTAGTTTTGCACATGAACAAGAAGGAAAACCAATGTCGGTTAAGCAATGTTGGTGAAGATAGGAGCAGTTGCTTAGCGATGAGCTGCGTTCGCTAAGTCTTGATGATATTAACTATTTTACATTTAAGAACGTGAAAGCCAGTTGGCCGAGTGGTGTAAGGCGTTAGCAGGACACTATGAGCAAACACTCGCGGGTTCAATTCCTGCCCGCGTATGGTTAAAATTTTATTTTTTATATAATTACAATTGCATATAATTATTTAGATTAATTATATAGCTTTATTTATTATTTATATAGCTATCCTGTTAAATCCTATTTATCTATTGTTCTTATATAGCTTATTTTACATATAATTAAAATGACATATAATTAAAGCACAGAGTTAAAATCCTATTTACTAGTGTTCCACCCTGATTGGTTTATTATTAGTGTTGTGCCCGGGAAACTGAAGACTAGACAAACTATTATCTGCACGTGGCACAAGATTTTATGCATATATAAACCTATCAGTAGGCAGTGGCGGATCCGGGGGGGCCTTAGCTCCGACGATTAAAATTTAAAACTATATTTTCATTGTTTCTATGGCAATTTTGATGTGTAAATATGTTAGTAATGACAGTGGTAAGGGGGGGCCCGGAGGATGAGACAGGATATATTTTCATTGTTTCTATTGCAATTTCGATGTGCAAATATGTTAGTAATAGTGGTTAGGGGGGGGGGTACAACAGGGAACGCAGTTCCAATAGCTCGATTTTTTTCTAGGATATACTAGGAGCCCTGCATAATGGAAGGGGCCAAAAAATGTTGACCGCTCTCAATAGAATCGAAAAATAGCTCTCAATTTTCAATTGAACCAATGCATAATCAATGCATTGGAGGAAAAAAGTTTTCCCCTGACTTTAGTACGGGTATGAGCGGGGGGAGGGGGAGGGTAAGGTACGGAGATGCACTCACTCTATGAGCCGAATGCTGCAGTGAAAAAATTTTGAGCCCCCCCCCCCACAGAAATTTGTCTGGTTGCATCACATGTCCCGAAGAAGGCAAAAAAGGTAAGCAAAAAATGTACACTCTCAAAAAAAATTTCGGCCCCCCCCCCCTTAAAAAATTCCTGGATCCGCCCCTGTCAGTAGGCCTAGGCCTACGAGGATTATAATTATTCTTATTATTATTATAGCTATTGTTATACATTTACATAAGACTAATATTAATAGTTTAAAATTATTTGTTATTATTTCATATTAATAATAGTAACTAATTACTTACGTGAATCAATTACTAGTAATTATTATTAATTGATTGAATTTATATAAATAATTAATAATTTATTAAAAATAAATTGATATTAATGTATAATATATAAAACATAATATATACTAATAGCGATAATTTATATATATTTCTATTAGACTAATTTGTATACATGTAATTTTTAATTTATATAATTCCTATTAATATTATTGTAATGTTTCAGGTACCGGGTTCAGGTTCTGCAGAAGAACGCTAGAGGGCAGCCTGGCTCTGCTAGTGTCCAGTTTCTGGACTTTGGCAACATTGAGCTGGTGCCGCTGAGCGACATCACTCTGCCTGACGCAGCAATAAGCGCTATTCCTCCATTTGCTGACAACTTCCTGGCGGAAGGCATAAAGCCGGCAGACGGACGACAGGAATGGTCTGACAGTGACCTGCAGTATATAAACTGTAATCTAGTTAACTACGAGTTCTCTGCGGAGATACTAAGTCCCGGCACGGTTGGTTTGCCTCCGATTGTTCATCTGATCTTGCCGCCAAGGATGGTTGAGGCCCTCCACGTGAGTGCCGCCGGTGTTCTGCCGGCTGTGCCACCGGTTATCGGCCTTGAGGCGGGTCAGTGCTACGAGATGTTGATGGCTCAGGTGAGCTCACCGCTCTGCTTCAGCGCTCATCTCGCCGGCAATGTTAACGATCTGGAGAACATGAATAAGCTTCTGCTGGCTAAGGTTCAGTCATCAGCGGAACGACTTGCTGTGGATCAAGTTCACGTGGGATTTGTATGTGCCGCTAGGTTTGTTGTCACATCAGTGAAATGGAAATTAGTTTATAGTATTAGTTATATATGTGTGTGTGATTGTTTATGGAAAACATGAATTCCCTCTTTTGAGTATAGCTCAATTTCGTGGTGAATTATTTCTTTGCGAGTTTGCTTTGTTTTCTGTTTTTTTTTGTGTAAATTTTACCGTGATGATGGGGGGACGTCACTGACATCATCCTTTTATGATGAAACGGACGTTAAACCTTTATCATCATTATTATTATTATTATTATTTCTGATCGATCAACTTTGTAGCTGGAACTTCTGGTTTGACTGACTTAATAGATTCTATTGAACTTTTATTTCTTGCATTAATACAGATCTGTTTTACTTATCGGGGCTTCTAGGATGACATAATTGCTCTGCTGCTCAGTAGGTTAAAAGTAGTATTTACTAAAAACTAGCTTAAATGTCTCCCACTAAAACTACATTGACCAGCCACACCAGAACTGTTTATTACTTTCATACTTGCTTGTAATAAAAAATATGCTATTGCTCTTTCTAGGCAAATCAACTGATAAGCTTACTTCACAAATGAAACTGGCATTTTTCTTTGAACCCGTGGAGTAAACCAGCCGCAGTTAACTACTCCAGATTGAGAAGTAACTCTCTGCACCGTCAGATCAAGCCTATACCATCAGTTGACTAATTTTCCCTTAATCCCATGTTTGAGACACTGTTAACGTTTAAAACTCTTGATTATCTTCTTGTTTAATATGGCCATAACAATAATATCCACTCTAAAATTATGCTGTAAATTAGCGCAGCGATAGGTAGTGCAGTGATGTTTTAGAAATTGACTTATACTAGCATGCCATTAATATGTATATGATTATAGACATGCAGGAAGCAGTTTACAGACATATACTAGCATGCCACTAGCATGTATATGATAATAGACGGGCAGGAAGCAGTTTACAGACATATACTAGCATGCCATTAATATGTATATGATTATAGACGTGCAGGAAGCAGTCTGCAGAGAGCTATCATCACGGGTATTGTCCAGTCCAGGGACGTTGCAGCTGGCCCACAGTATATAGTCACGTATCTAGACTACGGCGACTCTGCCAGTCTCACCATCGCTGATCTATATCCCATGTCGAATGACCTCTCTGCACTGAGCACAATACCCGCTCAGGCCGTGCTGTGCTGCTTGTCAAACAAACCTGCTCAGCTTGACTCGGCAGCCTTTCAGCATCTCGTAGCTCGCCGGAAGGTGTTTGCGCGGTGTCGGGGTGCCACAGCGTCTGGACGTCACCTCATGGAGCTTTACGCCGACGCCTCCATGGTGGAACAGCTGTCCAGCGGGCCATCGCTTGCCCAGGCTCTACAGGACGCCCTGAGAAGTGCTGCGTCCCGACAACATGCCTATTCAGGAGCGATGCAGTCATTTCCACCAGGATTCCGACCGCCTGTGAGTTTGTCAGCTGGAATCGTTGGTCGAGGCTTCCACAGAGGTGATGCCTATACCCATGGACCTGGAATGCCTCAGGGAGCTACCGTCCTTCCATCCCAGTCTCGACCGCCCGGGTTTGCTAACTCTGTGTCTCCCTCGTTCGCACTAGTCAATCCTGTGCCAAACTATGGCGCGCCACCGGGAGCCTCTGTTCCTTACCAAAACATCGGTGCCGTTAATCCCCACGCTATCGTTTCACCTATGCAGAACAGTGTGGGAGCCGCTCAGTCAGCCGTTGCGGCTGAGCCATCGTTTAAGCCTCTGCTGCTTTCACCCGGTGCAACGATCGACGTGTGTATATCCAGCATTGAGATGAACGGTTCTTTCTATATCCAGCTTCTGCCCAATGCAAGGCAGCTCGACAACCTCCTTCAGGAGATCAACGGTAACACGGGCGGCTATCAAGCGATAGCACTGGGTGCCCTGGCTCCCGGCAGTCTGTGCCTGGTCAGTCAGTTCAGCGACGGGTTGATATATCGCGGGAAGATGCTGAACGACACGACGGTGATGCTGATTGACTTTGGGAGGAAGTTGGACGTGGGCAGGGGGGAGGGGTCACTGCTGACAGGCGTGCAGAGGTTTCTAGATGTACCGGTGCAGGCGGTTCACTGCAGGCTCGCTGAGCTGGGCGAGAGATGCTCTCCGTCAGTCACTGTCAATGTGCTGCAGCAGTATGAGAGCAAGACCATTCTAGCTGCTCGGGTTAGTTGTCAAGACTTCTGTCAGTTGTCTGTGTTTGTAGTGGTGGTAATACACGTGGCTGGAGCCAGTGGCGAAGTCGGTAAGATACTCGACCGCGGATCAGTAGGTGCAGGGTTCAAATCCTGGGCTCGCCTGTCACTGACATCGCTTTTGAGTGAGTAACTGGCGTTAACCTTAGCCTTTTTACAGTGAAAATTTTGTTAGCCTGTATTATTTAATTTAAATTTAATACTGTTTGTACTCCTTACTACTGGACTCACTGCTCAAGTTGACTGTTAACAACAATCAGAATTCACAATTGTTCACATCTTGTGTATGTCATTCATGGCATACTTGTGCTCACATTGACTGTTAACAACGATTATAATTCACTACTGTTCACATGTTATGTATGTCATTCATGGCTTACAGTAGCTCTGTAGTTTACTTTGTTTTCATAACTCATTGTTACTTTTACAAAGATAATTTAACGATTTATAATACAAGTTTTCTATTGAATATACATGTATATATATATATATATATATGTATATATATATAATATTATATATATATATATATATATATATATATATATATATATATATATATATATATACAGTATATATACATATATATATAATCTTCGTTTATGTCAAAACAATATATCTAAGAAATATACTGTATGCTCTTACAGATTGACTCGTTCACACTGCTCTTATATGAGATGCATGCATTCTATGCTCTTACAGATTGACTCGTTCACCCTGGAGCTCTTATATGAGATGTGTTGTATGCTCTTACAGATTGACTCAGTCACACTGGTGCTCTTGTATGAGATGTATTGTATGCTCATACAGATTGACTCGGTCACCCATGTACCTGACCCGCTCTACATGGTGCGACTCGTTCACACCGGTGCTCGGGGCGACATTGACATCAACCTAGCCGAGCTCATGAGGCTTGCCGCAGGCTGCGATGCTGCAGTTCCGCCGGCCCCACGCTTCGTCCCGGGACAGCCTGAGTCTGTCACAGTGTGCATGGTGCAGGGAGCTGATCAGGGCGGCTTTGAGGTCTTCGCTCAGCTCAACTGCTTCCCAGTTGAGAAGCTCGACAAGTTTCAGGAACATCTGAATAACGTGTACAAATATGAGAAAATACCCGGCCTGCTGGACGGTCCTCAAGAGGGAAGGTTCGTGCTACGAGTTTAATCAGTCTGATACTTTGATTTGAAGAAGGCAACCACCTCAGATGCTGTATTATTTCCTAAGCTATAGGCTACGTTAAGATGTGGATTAGGCATACTCTTTTTTGAAGGGAGTAACTTGTTAATCGATAGTGGCTGTTTTCATGCTCTTTATGGAGCATGATAACAGTCGGTGAATAGGAATATGTACATTGAACCTGCAACTAGGGTGAACATGAGAGAGTATACTCTGATTAAATCTGTCTGATTAAATAGTCCAATGCTGTGATTAATCTAATCTTTTTAAATAGTCTAACACTCTTATTACTATAATCGCTTAAAATGGTTTAATCATTTTATATAGTTACTAAAATTCTGATGCCTCTGACTATATCATTTTATAAGAGAGGATACTTATATATATGATATTCATTACTATCAGTGATACTTTATTTTAGTAAAGATTTTATTATACACAGTATGGGTTGTTATGTGTAAAACCATGTATCTGAATCATCAAGTGCTACCAGTGTGGCAGGTAGTAATCCATCCATTGCACTGGTTTTCTGAAATTAGAATTTGTATTGTTAAAAATGCCTTTATTAGAACAGACTGGCTTTATTGCAGTATGTTTGTTTGACAATTAGAATGCTGTGACTCTGTGTATGTATACATGTGTGTGTACAGGTACAATGTGTGCAGATATGATGTGGGTGACTGTGTGTGTATACATGTGTGCGTGCAGGTACTGTGTGTACAGATATGATGTGGGTGACTGTGTGTGTCTACTTGTGTGCTTGCAGGTACTGTGTGTACAGATATGGTATGGGTGACTCTGTGTATATACGTGTGCGTGCAGGTACTGTGTGTACAGATATGATGTGGGTGACTGTGTGTGTCTACTTGTGTGCTTGCAGGTACTGTGTGTACAGATATGGTATGGGTGACTCTGTGTATATACGTGTGCGTGCAGGTACTGTGTGTACAGATATGATGTGGGTGACTCTGGGTGTATACATGTTTGCGTGCAGGTACTGTGTGAACAGATATGATGTGGGTGACTGTGTGTCTACTTGTGCGTGCAGGTACTGTGTGAACAGATATGATGTGGGTGACTGTGGGTGTATACATGTGTGCGTGCAGGTACTGTGTGTACAGATATGATGTGGGTGACTGTGGGTGTATACATGTGTGCGTGCACGTACTGTGTGTACAGATATGATGTGGGTGACTGTGGGTGTATACATGTGTGCGTGCAGGTACTGTGTGTACAGATATGATGTGGGTGACTGTGTGTGTCTACTTGTGTGTCTGTAGGTACTGTGTGTGCAGATATGATGTGGGTGGTGATTTCTACAGAGGTAAGGTGTCGCGGAAAGTTGGCAGTCAGTTTCTCGTTGATTTCATTGACTTCGGCGGCCAATCAATTTATGACATTGTTAACATCAAGGTAAGACAGTTACCTAACACACTGTAGGAATTTGTTTTAATTTTGTACATAATTTTTAATCTACCTGTTTCAGTGTTTTCCTTTATCTTCAGTGTTATTTGCTGTCAGTGTTTAGCAGCATTGGAGAAAAACCTACTTTTTTCCAAAGAAAAATTAGGTTTTCCATGACTTTTCAACTGTTATTTTGAAATCTAGAAATCTCTGAAACCATAATCAGAAATGAGAACTGTAATCTTGTGCACTATAGGCTTGCCTATGGCTTGACTAATCTTAGCTATTAATTTGTAACATTAAGGAAATGTTAATATGAAATTGTCAGATTAAATTTTGTAAAATTGAAAAAGTTAACTTTTAGGTTTCTTAAAAACATGAAGAGCCTACTTTTGAATTCTAAGAATTTTAGGCTTTCTCAAAAAACCTTTCTAAAAGACCGTTTCTGTCATTCTGTTACTGAAACATGTGCCAACTTTTATGTTGCTTCACAACTAATTATCTCCAGCTTAGCTATGTAATTTATTGAATGATTGATTGAGCTTTTGATTAAGTGATGAAATGAGTAATTGGTTGATTGGTACTCCAACAGGTGCTGTTGTCACAGTTCTCTGTGCTCACACAGCAGGGAGTTCGGATGCTGCTTGACCTACAGGGTCTACAGATTGATCTGGCTCATTTCAAGGATGTTGTTATGGAAAAGGAGCTAGTAATCATACCTGTAGGACCACCAGAAAACGACGTGTATAGAGTACGCCTACCTACTGATCAGCCAGCCAATCAGAGCTTCTTTGATGCTCTCAGGTATGTTTTCATTCAATTTAGCTCTACTGTTTACTTTTTATTTAACAGTTTTTTAACAGTTTGACATATTTTAGCGTGCCGATTTTGACTACTGTGTTATGTGTAGTCCAAGCTTTGCACATCTGAGCCAATAGGCTTACCGTCCGGATATATCTACACTGTAGGGCCCAAACCTGTGTTGTTTGTAAAGTATATTCTCAAACCCACATTGCATTTATCCCTTGAGGATGATGAAAGAAAGATATCAGAATGATGTGTGCATTTATCATATAAACAAAATTATGGCCATATAAACGTACAGCAGTAAAAATATCTTTAAAAGTGTAAAGGTTATCAAAATAACAACACTGAAGGGTTATATATCTGTAGCCTACTGACGTTGGCCTCTAAAGTATACCTGACTCGGTGAGCATTCTGTAGTGAGTCAGCTAGCTCTGTGTATGTGGACTCTAGGTAGTTTAACATTTCTTTTGTAGGGCTGTCTCACTGGCAAAACCCCAAGGCTTTTCCACTCCGCCTACTCAGATTCAGCATATCAGCAGCAGCTCTCTAACTCCGCCCTCTGAATCCAAGACCAATCCAATGAACTCGGTTAAATCCTCTCACGACCACCTGCAGCCATTTCCAGTTGACGAGATAGCGACAGGCGAGTGGCTCGACTGCTACGTGTCACACGTTGACGACCCCGAGTGCTTCTACATCCAGTTCAACATGGCGGGCGACGACCGGCTGACGGCTATCATGAACGAGATTCAGGAGCACGTGGAGCGGCTGCCCCCGGGCTCAGGGCTGAGAGGGCCTCTGAGGTTGGGCACCGCTGTGCTAGGCAAGTTTGCTGATGACGGCTGCTGGTATAGGGCTAAGATTACTGGTAAGTGGAGATTCTGAGATTTCTACAGGGTAGTAGTGTTTTGAATTAGTTCTCTGCTCAGTAATGAATCATGAAACGATGATATCGGGTACCGTTGTAGCAGCAATTAATCTGAGTTCTTGTGCTGTTATGTAAGTGCTATGCCAATTATTATGACAATTAATGTGGTACTGTAAAGTTGCATAGTATTAAACCTTTACCCGATAATCATGATAAGCCAGTATATACCCAACAGGAATATGTGAGGTTCCTTGTTTTGTGTTTTTATAAGTGACGGGATAGCAAAATTAAGCCTGCAGATCAATAAAAGTTGATTAAATATTATATCATTTGCCTATGTTTTGGTTGCTGAAAATTCAACAACCATCTCTGTACAATCTCACTGCACGTGTCGTTAAAGGTTATAAAGATCCAAACCAGCGTCTGAAAGGGTGTTTGTGAGCGCCTAGGCTTCAGAAATTGTTAAAAATATTTAGATTTGGGCCCTGGTTAAACTGGTACTGGTATATAGGTGGATAGGTGTTCAACTAGATAGAACTCTTCTCATTCTCTTTAATGGCCTATTGTTTCTGCCTTTGCTTAATTTGTTTGATTGATGTTATATTTCCCTCTTTCAAATTTTATTTGATATTATTTTGCTTTCTATTCAATTTGTCCATTTCCGTGTGCTTGTTTTCAATTTGTGTGGTATATGCTGTGTTTTGATCTAGTAAACTTGTTTCTCTCTCTCTCTTTCTTTCTGTTTCTCTCTCTTTATCTATCTATCTCTATCTTTATCTATCTCTCTCTGGTATTCAAGCGATGACGATGATAGCATCGGTTTTTTTTGCTGAATTCATTTCAGCATGTCGTCTGTGCCGAAATTGTTCCATATCTGTTTTCTTGTATCGCTTTCAAAACTATTAGCCATAGGACAGAGAATTAGTCCTTTAAACGGTTGCTGTCAATCTCTCTTCAGTGCACTTCCAAGTGGCAGGCTCAAGGTACATATTCTTACTCAAAGTCTGCTTTCTTGCTCCGTAAGAGCACTCCTTAGATCAACAAGTTAATCCTTTCAAAGTCAATGCCTTATCCACACCTTTTGTAACCTATAGATTGGGAAAAGTATGGCTTCGGAGGTGGTTTCCCGTCAATCTAGTGTGTCAATGTGTGTGTCATGCGTCAATCGAGCATTGGTTAATGCTTGCATCAGGTGTGCTGAGGAGTGGTGATCAGTATGAAGTGCACTTTATTGACTACGGCAATCATGGAGTTGTCGAGAGGCAGGACATCCGCGACATCACCCCCGCTTTCGTTTCCTACCCCACGCAGAGTTTATCCTGCTCTCTCCAGGGCATCAACCGTCAGGCTGGTCAGGCAGCCTGGAGCGTCGATGACGTCACCAGGTTCCAGGCACTCCTGTCCGATACTGATAAGATTTACAAGGTTTGTCGAGTTTTAAATATAATATACGTAGTATTCATGAATAGATGATCATCATATCTTACCCTGAATCCCAGTTAACTAGTGTTAGGATACAAGTGGCTTTTCTCCATTCCTCTCTGTCCCACACCACTTAAAATTAGTCGCTCCCTTAAATTATTTATCATTTTTAAAGAAATTTTGTAGTAATTTCTGGAAGCTAGGCGCTCACCAACTGAATACTCTTTCTGACGTTGGTAATTTTGTGACATTAGTATTCTTGAATAGACCAGTGTGGTGAAATATTATGTCTCCGCAGCATAGAATATACGGGCACTATCATTTGTCGATTGATTGAGGCAGCTGTTCTGGAGCGGTGAATACGACAGGGAGGGCAGGCGTCTTGTTCACTTGTTGGACGGCCAGGAGAACTTGAACAGATCTTTCCTAAGAGAGTCGAGAAAGCTGAGCAATGAATACATGTCCCCGGTCATTCTCCCTGATTCTCCTCAACGCCATCCCGTCATGCATTCCTCTCCCATCACCCAACTGCCATCTTACCAGCAGCCTTCACCGAGGCAGGCGCTGTCTCCCAGGCAATCTGAACAGCAGCGGCCGAGCAGAGGTTCTGGGGGTGAAGGATATGGAAAGAAGATGAATTCGGAAGATTTAGGTACAAGAGGCGGTGGCTGGAATAATGATAGGGGAAGTTCTGGTAGGGAGGAAGGCGGTAGATTTGGCAGTCAGAGGAATGAGAGTGGAGGTAGACAGGGTCGTGGAGGGTTTGGAGGTCAGAAGGGCGGAGGTTTCGAGGGCCAGCAGGATCGAGAATCTGGTAGTGGAGTCAGAGGACAACAGGGTAGACAAGGAAGTGGTGGATTTGGTGGCCAAAATAGGGAAGGTGGATTTGGTGGAAATCGGGACAGAGGAAGTGGATTTGATGGAAATCAGGGCAGTGATGGTGGATTTGGTGGAAACCAGGACAAAGAAGGTGGATTTGGTGGAAGAAGGGGCAGAGAAGGTGGATTTGGTGGAAATCAGAGCAAAGAGGGTGGATTTGGTGGAAATCAGAGCAGAGAGGGTGGATTTGGTGGAAATCAGAGCAGAGATAGTGGATTTGGTGGAAATAAGGGAAGAGAGGGTGGATTTGGAGGACAGGGTGGGAGACAAGGAGGTGGTGGATTTGGAAAAAAAAGCAATTCAGGATCTGGGGAGAGTGGATGGAATGCCGAGGAGTCAAATAGTATGTAAAATTCTATAATTGCATTCTACTTCCTGCTATATACTGATACTGTTGCTGTATTATTCTGTATTACTATATGCTACTACTAAATCATTCATCGACGATGTTCTCTATTCAATATTTCTGGTGACCTTCTTGAAAGTGTTTTATTGGAAAAGAAATTATCTAAAATATTGTAACTTTAGTAAAAGTATAGTCACTTGTGAGAAAGATTTATGCAGTTTGTGCAGAGGAAAATGAATTTTAGGGAGAATAATTTATAATTGGGACCTTTTGTTTGTATAAGCCAAATTTTTGACCTAAGGTGCTACTAGGATGAAAGATTGGGAACATAAATCGGCGAACAGTGATATCATCGTAAGCAGCACTTTTTCACTGTATTGTCTTCTGCGATGTTTGTTTAACCTTGTAAATTTAAAGATTTGCTGAGGCTAATTTATTTTAAAACTCATTGTAATCAGTTGTAGAATATATAAATTAATGTAAATGTAAAGGATGATGTCCCTGACATCCTTGTATGAGGAAATGGACGTTAAACCTTTATTATTATTATTATTATTAAACTGCAATGTTAAGAGTTTAACATTTGAACTCTTTTGCAGGTCCAAGACGTCCCCGTGACACTAGGGAAGCGAGGAGTCCTAGAGACTCAGGTCGAGGTCCAAGCGGTGAAGGTTTTGGGGGAAAGGGTTCGCGTTTTGGGTCTGGCGAACAGTCTAAGTCGGGCTTTGGTGGCAAGCGCTCCGAATCAGACTTTGGTGAGAAGTCAGGTTTTGGTGGTGGTGGTCAGAAGTCAGACTTTGGTCAACAGCCTCGTAAAGGATTTGGTGGAAGACAGGACGGCAATCGTGACAGATTTGGGAGCGACTCCGCTGGATTCAGTCGCGAGGGGTCCAATAAAGTGAACTATGACTGGGGCACGGCTGCCACTCCGTCGGATTTTACTCTGACCAAGTGGAGTAGCGGCAAGAGAGTGAAGTGTGTGGTGGCGTATTCACTGGGACCTGGAGAGTTCTACATTCAGCCGTCTGATTCAACGCGACTCGATGAAATGATGGAGGAGCTGAACGCAGAGTGTGGAGGGGGGGCGGGGGAGACGGGAGGTGGTAAGCTGGGGGTGGGATCTCCGTGCTGCGCTCAATTCAGCGAAGACCAAAGGTCTGTTTTGTGATTAATTTTTGTGATTAAGTGACGTCCCTGACATCATCCCTGGATGAGGAAACGGATGTTAAACCTTTATTATTATTATTATTATTAACTTGTGCAATTATTTCACACTTTGCATGGCATATAACTCGTTCAATTAATTCTATCCTCAGAGTTTCTTTCCATGGTTCACAAATTCCAAGAGGAAAGCACTACGTTGCTCTTAGAATTAGGGATTCTTTGAACTTCTTATCTGATGATATTGGCTTTTTAGAAAGCGGAAAAGCTTTTAAACGGAAACTTTTAAATGCAAATTTCAGTAATTGATTTTTATTTTTGAAATCAGTGAAGATGTGATTCTATTGTAAAAATGGAAATATTGTAAATATAGCATTTATCGTTATATTATAGTCGTCTGTAATGTAAAAATACTCAAATGCCACGCCTCTTCTCTTCTTAAGAAACTGCACTGGCTACCAGTCTCCGAACGAATAAAATTCAAGATAGCCTCCTTGACCCTCAAAAGTTTAAATTATGATAAACCATCCTATCTATCTGATCTCTCGTTCCTCTAGTAAAAACCTTCTCACTGTACCAAACATTAAATCTGCCATGGGCAGATCCTCCTTCATGTTTTCTGCTCGGACAATATGGAACTCTCGGCCACAAGATCTTCATTGTATTGGTACTTTCCTTGGCAAACTAAAAACCCATCTCTTTCTGCCATAGGTCTAAATTTTGACCCGCTTGCCTTGGATCTTGGCATTGTTTTGATCTCGCTTTTCTTGTGGTCTCTGTGTACTCAGTCGTCATCGTTTGGTGCTTTGGCGCCTATTTGTGTAGAGTCTGCAAGAGACGTCCCTGACATTGCCTTTTGGCAAGGAAGCAGACGTTAAATTCTTATTGATTGATTGATTATCGTTACTTTGCTTGTAAATATTTGCAATCGCGTATCTCATATTGTTAATCCATTTTTCATGTTGTTCTTTTGCATGATGTACAATGTCATTGTGATTTTTGTGAAAACAAAGTATAACTATCGATCTATCTCTATATGTTATAAAATTATCTAACATACTATGCAATGGTCTGCCTCTAATGCATCTTCCTTGCTTTCTTTCATGTTGCATCATTTTCTGCGCACAGTGATGTTGAAATTGTTGTACTATTGTTCCACAGATGGTACCGTGGCAGGGTTATATCAGTAGACGGGCAGAACATGAAGGTACACTTTGTGGACTATGGTAATTGTCAGACAGTGTCTAGTGATCTCGTTCGTCCCATTCCTCCGCGCTTCCTCACTCAACCCGTGCGCTGTCTTGCCTGCTCTCTAGCTGATGCAGCTCCACACGGCTCATCAGACTGGTCTGAGGATTCTGTCGTCAAATTCGACGAGATCACTGCAGAGGCTGACGTGATACAAGTGACAGTCGTTGGACTTGATAGAGGCAGGAAAACAGAGTCTGGCGGCTCTATCTACAGAGTTCGTCTCGTCATAGTCTCAGGCAACATTCACGTAGCGCACAGTCTGATTGATGCGGGTGTGGCTGATGCAGTGCCGAGCGCTAGCGAAGTGTTTGTGAATGCAAATGTTTCGACTGGAGTAAAGAAGTCTGTAGTGGTCTCGCACGTGGAGAGCCCCACTGATTTCTACATTCAGTTGGTGGACAGTGAGGCTGACCTGAGCAGCCTAACAACGAGTCTGCAGAAGTTCTATTCGCAGACAGAGAACGGAGATCTGCTGGAGGGTGTGCCGCTGGGCAGAGCCTGCGTCGCTCAGTTCTCTGATGGCTGCTGGTATAGGTCATGCGTTCTGGCGGTCGAAGACGATGGACTATTCGTGCGGTACGTCGACTTTGGTAATGCGCTAAAGGTTGGGGTGGAAAAGGTGCTGGTGATTGACAAGCAGTTTTTGAGTCTACCAGCGCAGGCTGTGCACTGCACAATGAAAGGTGTCGAGGAGAAATGTAGCGAGGACATTAGGAAGAGATTCGATGAGGTCACCAAGGATAAGGTCATATGTGAATTCATTGAATCGCAGAGCAACGGGCAGATGATTGTTAATCTTAGTGATAAACAGGGCAGAGTAATTGATCTCTCGCTACCGCTGGAAGCCACTGCCTCAGCGACCTCCGGTGCCGTGGCCTCAGTCGCCAGCGTTAAACCGGCGGCTAAACCGACACGCAGCTACAAAAGGAGCGAGAAAGGTTATAAGAAGGGGCAGTCGTTCACTGCTGAGGTCCTCTATGTGGATTTTGATGGAATAGTTTACGTTCAGCGTCCAGACGATGTGACAGTGTTTGAAGAGATCATGGCTTCACTGGCTAGTAAGTACAGTGAGATGGGACTGAGAGAGGCTGAACTGAACCATGACGTGGCTATTGGAGAGCCCTGCGTGGCTAAATTCAATGATGACGGGGCCTGGTATAGAGCTGAGATAGCCGGTGCTAGAAGCAGCGATGGATTGATTCCCGTAAGATTCGTTGATTATGGAAACAGTGAATCTGCAGAACCTTTTGTTGTTAAGTGCATAGAAGAGTCTTCTCTTGCTGCACCAGCGCTTGCATTGAGATGTTCCCTCAATGGCTTACCGAAGAATTCCAGCGATGCTGTTGATCAGCTCAACGACACTGTGCTAGGTCTCAGCGTCACAGTGACTGTTACCGCTGTTACCAATGCCGGTATTCTACGCGTGAATATGTCGCTGGATGACGGGGAAGATGTGGCGACAAAGTTGGGTTTCCCTCCGTCGGAGATATCGACGGAAGCCGACTCTGCGACGTCAATACCTCCTCAAAAACCTCCGAATGAGGAAGTAGAGGGTTACATTTCTCACATTGTGAGTCCTGGTGAATTTTATGTACAGCTCAGCAACTCAGCGGAAACTCTCGAGGAACTGTCTGGAAATCTCCGCGCCCTTTATGACTCTGAGGATTGCGGGAGAGAATTGATTGATTCGCCTGGTGTTGGCGCGGTGTGCTGTGCTAGGTTCAGCGAGGACTCCGCCTGGTACCGTGCTGTTATGACCAGCGTCGAGGGCGATGACGTCACTGTTCAGTTTATTGATTACGGCAACTGCGACACCGTTTCTGCAGCTACTGAGATCAGAGAGCTAGCGAAGGAATTCACTCACAAGTCTGCTCTAGCATTCAGGTATGACTAGTATTTCTTGTCACCCAATAGCTTTCTCTGCAGATTGCTAGACTAGACAATTACTTTGTCTAGATCATATTGATTTTTCATTATTTTTATAACTTTGTGATCTTCTATGGAGTCCTTCTAAGCTTCAAATTATACATTATCTTAATTTAATTTTCCTTCTATAGAAGTATTATTTAATTTTTTCTGGTATTATTAAAGTAATATTAGTTTCAAGTATTATTATTTAACTTTTGTTCTAATATAATTTCACTTTGAAATTTGTACACTATAAATATCAGGACTAAGACTGGCTTTAGTTATAGAAAAACAATATGTTTTGTTTAGTGAGTATAGTATGTTGTCCACATATTCTCAACATTATTGCTGCACTTTTTCAGTCACTTATCAATACACACTCTTGGTAGTGGCTCAAGTAATAATACAGTTTTATAAGCACTAGGGGTGTACCAGATTTGAGTTTTTCAAAACCGACAGAACTGGATTTCAAACAATTCCGGCCATAATCAGAGTTTGATTTGACTGAGTTAAAATTGTAATATTTAGTATGCATTAAATGCAAGCATCTACATGTATATGATATATTATTCCATCTATCTGTCAATTGCAAAGCACTAACCAGCAATCCAGTACTGACTATAGTACAGACTAATCAAATCATTAAATTATTAAGTCATTAACTAGGATATCTGTATATACTAAATCAAATCATCATCTTTAAGTTTAATTAAGTTATCTGTGTATATTCTATGTAATCATCAGCATTAAGTCATTATCTAGTTTATCTCTGTGTACTCATCAAATCATCATCATTTAGCTATTGACTTGGTTACATTTTTATGATCAATCAAGTCATCATCATTGAACCATTCACAAACTTATAAGTGTATGTTCAATCAAGTTGTTCTAACATCATGAAATCATTAACAGGCTGAATTAAATCATCATCATCTTCCCTGAATCCCAACTTAACTAGAGTAGCAATACGAATATATCTTCTCTCCTCTCTCTCCCATACCATATCATTAGTCAATCCCTATTTTTGTTATCTCTCATAAAATCCTCATCATTGATTAATTAACTAGGTTATCAATATCTCTCAGTGCACTACCTACTGGCAGGTCCATGGTATATAACGCCTCCCCTCTTCTCTGTCTTCTGTTTTCCTCTTCTTGTCTACAAATGAGTGTAACTTTAAATCATGTAGCATTACTCGTTCTTACTGTTATATATAATTTTCTGGGGGATTCTGCATATGACGAGGTGGGCCCCTATGCATTTCTCAGCTACGACTAACATTTACTGGGCAAGGTTGGTATTCTCTGAGAAAATTATCCTGTTTACCCAAGTTATCAATCTATGCCGAATCAATCGGCATCACAAAGTCATTAAATGCCTGGATAAAATAATCATAGGATACGTAACTAAGTTAGCAATTATGCTCTCACAAAGCGTCACCATTAGGTCATTCACTAGGTTATTAGTGTATGCTTAATCAAATAATCATCATTAAGTCCTATGTTCTTCTTTGAGGTAAAATTTCAGCAAATATCAATTCATGATTTTTAATATTAATAATTATAATGATTGCCAAATCTAGTAAGAAATAGTTAAGCCGGGATCCGGTACACCCCTAATAAGTATAATGCTATCTGATTCAATATTAAATTTTTTGCAAGTTAAATTATAAAAATTAGAAGAAATGTATAACTTATAGGAATAAGAAAATTATTATATTCATCACCATCATCATCCTTTGATTTCCAGTTTAGCTTGGGCCAGGTCTTATAAAATGTGTCAAAAATTTCTGAGCCTAGGCGCTCACAAACCGAATGCCATTTCTGACGAGGGTTTGGATCTTAAGGCTTTGTTGCCCTTTACAATAAGTGCAGTCCAGGGTTGGTTGCTGCAGTAACTCGGACACAACACAGTAAATATTATATTAAAATATTAAATAATTATAATATTACAATATTAAATTCTATGGGAGAGATTAACTTATTAAAGTGCATATAGTTATGCATACTAGAAAACACTTTGGTTGCTGCTTAACTGGAGCCAACGATTACTACAATACTGCTCAAGTGAATCATATGCTGTCAAAAATGAAAGCATTTTCAAACTTGTTTCTACAGGTGTAACCTGGCCGGCAGCGGTGCTGTCTCTGCAGAATGGTCCGAGGATCAGAAGACCAAGTTTACGGAGCTAACGGGAGGTGGCGAGTCTGCGTTGACTTGTAAATTCACTAGCACCTCCACTGACAACTCCTATTCTGTACTTCTGACCACCACTGACGGCCAACTGGTCAACGACATGTTTGGCTGTGACAAGTCACTGGAAGATAGTGATGAACCTTCAACATATCCCGCTGCAGACGCTCCTGCAAAGGGTCGAGGCTCTGATTACGAAAAGGACAGTGGAGGTGATGATGATGATGATGATGTTGTCGACGAGGGAGAAATAGAGGCAGTGAGAGAAGCGTCGGGGACGGATCAGGACCTGCAGAGCTTTAGTAGCGAGGTAGAGGCTGGTGCTTCGATTGTATCTGCTGCAGAGGTGAATGATTTTATGTGTTCGACTATGTCTCTCTCTAGTGGCTAGTCTTAACTTGAT
The DNA here is from genome assembly GCA_905160935.1 of Enchytraeus crypticus. Classification (NCBI taxonomy): domain Eukaryota; kingdom Metazoa; phylum Annelida; class Clitellata; order Enchytraeida; family Enchytraeidae; genus Enchytraeus; species Enchytraeus crypticus. The sequence goes on along the minus strand of CAJHZI010000741.1, from coordinate 1,392,275 downwards.
GAGGTTTTTTTGTTCTTTACTTGGTTAGTGGCTAGTCTTTAACTTGAGGTTAGAAATATGTTGATGGAGATTAAATGGCTGGCTAATTGTTGATTAGTTTTTAATGAAGTATAGACCTCTGTCGATTCTGGAGTATAAAATATTTGTAGCTAATCATTTTGCGGTTGAAATATGTTAAGTCCGTTTTAATGTCTTGTGTATACAGGATAGTTTTCTCAGGGAATGACGCCCCTGCCCTGTAAATGTTAGTCGAAGCTGAGGAAGGCATAGGAGCCAACCTCGTCATAAGCAGAATCCCGCAAGAATAATGATATATCATATTAGGTGATTTAAAGATCCACTCGTATGTGGACATGAAGAGGAAAACAGAAGATAGAGATGAGTGGAGGCATTTTATATCATGGATCTGCCAGTAGGCAGTGCACTAAGAGAGAGATTATATCAGTTTAATGCATCTTTTACAAGTAGGACATTTGAGCAACCATTGCTTTATTGTAATGGGTGGGTGGTCCTCGCCTGTTTTTGTTACAGAATTCTATGTGTGTTCAAATGGCCTTGCTAATTGAATACAGTAATAATGTTATGAAACCTAAATACCATAGAATATTCAGATGTTTCTGTTGTGAAATACCTTCTTATACTGCTGAGACAAAAATCACTTTGATCTTTTTAAATGTATCAGTTTTTATGGAGATAGTTGGAACTTTAGTTAATTGTACCTGGTATATTTTGTGGCGCAGGAGAACAGCGAAGTTGCGAGAAATGAGAGACTGCAGATGTTTGTGCCGTTCAGTGTGGGAGAGACGTCAACTGACGCCAGATTTCTGGGAACCACAGTTGATATCAGCGTTGAACCATCGTCTGAGGGTCCTGAGAAATCAGTGAACGCAGGAGCCGAGGATGAACCCTCCTGCGTGGAGACTACAGGTGATGCTGAGGACTTGCCGTCCAGTGTGGCCCCTGAGGACCTTCACGATTCTCACCCCCTGCTCCATCAGCTCCAGGCTGTGAACAGTCTGTCCGAGAAACAGCTCCAGGGTGAGGACGTTGAACTGCGGGCAGGTGAAAAGGGTGGTGAAGATCGGGGTGATGATGAGCAGAATAGCGTTGAAGCACTGGATGCTGGTGATGAACATGGGATTATGTTGGGTGGTGAGGATGAACTGTCGCAAGATAATGATTTCAAAGGCAGTGACGCTCAGACTGACGATGAAGCAGCGTTTGAGGAAGCTTTAGAAACTAAGCCAGAGATTATCCAGACAGAAGAAATAGAACGCGCTGAGAAAGCTACTTGCGGCGTTGAAACTGATGTGACGACTGGTGTAGTACCTACTGAGAGTAGTGACAAGTCAGGACCTAATGATGACTCTAAGGCCAGGCAGATAATAGACGTGGTGCTTGAATCAAGTTTTGATGTTGTTGCTCAAGATATTGAGATTTCTGATAAGCCGAGCGATTATTCTCTAAAGTTACGTGATGATACCTCCGATGAGAACAAGAGAGTCAAATCTAGCTCTGGCGTGAAAAGCATTTTAGCGAATTCTGAAAATGATTCTAAAACTGATTGCAGTGACGCTCAATCGAAAGTAGACAGTGTTCTCACTGAGGAGGAATTAGTCGAAGGTGAACTAGTAGCAGATGAAGAGGTGGAGTCTGAGCTTGATGGTAAGACTGAGGTAGTGGATGCCAGTGGTGGGGAGAAACTTGTGGAAGGTGAACTCGTTTCTGATGAAGAATTTGACTCAGACGAGAACGTTGAAGAAAATGAAGAGGCAACCAACAGAGATGTTAAACGAGAGGGAGGTGTATCAGTTAGGGAAGCGCTGGATAATGTAGAATGGAATTCAGAGTTTAGTAAAGATTCTCAGGAATTAACGGATGCTCTATCAGTCGAGGGTTTAAAAACTGGTGCTAGGAAAGACAAGTTATCAGAATCTTGTGAGAATACCAATGAGGATCCTTCAGCTATTAGTGATGCAGTCGGTAGCCACTGTGAGGTAGTGAAGTTAGAGAAAAATACCTCAAAGGAATCTAGCGATGCTGGTGGTGATAGTGATGATGTAGATAGATTGGATGTATCAGTTCTGGGGTCATGCCTGGGCAGCGGTGATCAGGAACATACAGCGGGAGATTGTGCTAATAACAATCCAGTCTCGGCAGATATCTGCGTCCTCGATAACACTAAGTGTGACGAAGTTAACCGAAACACAACAAGTTCCGTTCAATAGGGAACAGGGCAGCATGCTGACTCCTATTGAATCCTAGCTTAGGTGTATGCAGTGAGGAATCAAAATCCAGTTTGAGTGGTTAATTAAGAGATTAAAAACTAACGAGTTTCTAAAAAATGATGTCTAGTTTTCTATATTATTTCAGCTTGTTGTACAAAATGTTGATGCTGAGTAATTGGCATGATGGCGGAGATGAAATGTTAAAGAAATTGAAGTTGAAGAGTAATTAAGAGTTGTTTTACTAGGCTGCGTTTTATAATACTACTTCTTGTTTCTTGTTAACATCTTATATGATGCCGTGCTGGTTGCGTTTCTATGCGTAAGTTTATTTTCTTCAATTTTAATTGATGCAGGAGGCTGAGACGATATAGTAATTAAGTTGCCTGAATTGTTCCGATAGAAATACAGAGGTTCCTGTTGCATATTCTGTTGAAGTCTTCATTGATGTCTTCATTTCTGAATTTTGGTTAAATAGTGTGGTTATATATGAAACTGTGAGATACTTTTAATTTCACCCGTTTTATGTTCAAATAATCTTCTCTAATTTTCAAATGGATGTTTAATCAATAAATTTTGTCTGCTTATTCATAGAACTGGTAGAAATTGAAGCTGTTCTCTGCCAATTGAAGCACTATTACTGCTTCCTAGCTATTATCTCAGTCTGCTGTTCATAGGGCACTATGATCATACGATTCTTTATTGTAGATTACGCATAGATGTGCAACTGATACTCCATTTGTTGTTAAATGACTGCAGTGTATCGCTTTGATCTCTGGCTGTATTGGCCAGTATGAGTGTTGAGAATGCTACGTGCCTGAACGAGGGTGTGTTCCTAAATGTGCATGCATGTTCTGCTTCAATACATATAATCTCGTGTACAGGTATATTGCGAGAGTTTCCGTGGTTGTGTATTCATCAACGTGACTGTGTGTACAATATCGATCTGGAAATAGATACATATGGTGTGTGTGTAATTTTTATTTTCTTTGTTGAAATTTTACTCAGTTATTGAAGGCCTGTTTTATTTTCTTCAAAAATCTGTAGTATTTATCAAAAAAGTGGATTGAATTAAATTTTCCTTTCTAATTTTCGAAAGTTTACAAGTTAGTAAAATCAAGGCAAATTTGGAGATGAACATTTGCTTCTGCATCCAAACGTTATGTTTGACTAGTGAAATATCCCTACTAGTTAGTGAACTATCCTAACATGATGTTAGACTAGTTAGTGAACTAGCCTAACGTGATGTTGGACTAGTTAGTGAACTATCCTAACATGATGTTAGACTAGTTAGTGAACTAACCTAACGTGATGTTGGACTAGTTAGTGAACTATCCTAACAAGATGTTAGACTCGTTAGTGAACTATCCTAACAAGATGTTAGACTAGTTAGTGAATTATCCTAACATGATGTTAGACTAGTTAGTGAACTAACTCTGACTTTTTCTACTCACGTGGCAAGACAACTCCTGTTAAAACGGTAAAATGCAAATATTTACCAGTGGTTCAACAAAATACATTTTTTTAGTTATTTGACTGGCAGTGTTATGTGTATTGTACAGTACAGTAGTGCCATTATTCTATGATGGGATGTGCACCTGATACAAACTTTCATTTGCTGAAACTTGATGTGTAATTATCGGGAATCACAAAATGGACGCGAAGTAGTGTGTTACTGCGATCTGTAAAAATTTCCATCTAGCTATCCCGATTATCCTTGAACTGTAAATATTGGCGATTGATTGAATTGTATGTTTAACAAACGATACTGTGTAACAAATAATTCTTTTTGGTGCTTGCTTTACGATGCTAACTGACGCTATTAAACTGTAAATATTTTTGTTAATTGCTAACTCTTCCCAGTTCAGTTTCTTTTTCTGCAGGCAACTCCTCAGTTGTGAAACTTTCCTTTCAGCTGCTTATTCCCTGTTTGTCTGTCACTTCTTTCATATGTTTTTTGACTCTACCTTTTTGAAATCTGTAATACAGTATCCAATAGTTGAGATCAACTTGTAAACCTCTGACATTTACGATTTGTCTAAGCAGGCTCATTTTGATATTTTCTTGCTGTTGGGTGTTTTGCCGTGTTGTGGATCTTATACATCCTGCGCATCGTTTAACTCAACGAGCTCAATGTTGTCTTGGATGGCCATACCACTCTAGTTAATTTACTATTGTGACTCGTACACGAGTTTTAATTATATGCATATAATTATAGTATGACAGACATTCATTCATATTCACATTATACAGCATAGTTGCTTCTATAGCCTATCATATTTCTTGCAACATTTGAGTTAGAGTGTAATATAATAAAATCTTTTTGACGTGATCTATGACATCAATGAGTTTGTAAAATAAGAAATTGCAGTGTTTAAATTGATTGTATTACGTAAGTCGATCATAGCAATAAATTCGAAGAAATATCTGATCTCTGCTTTTTATCTAACTTTGATATCTAGCCAGACTTGTGGGTAGGTCCTCTTTGTAACTTAGCATTATATGATCAAGCCGAGGTCGAGCACCTGAGTTGTCACAGCTTATAACGGGCTCTAATCTTCCTAAATAGAAAGAAATTCTTTGATTAATGTTACTTTTTGAAAATGGCATGTAATTTAATCTATAAGGGCATATCGTGAATCTTGTTTGCTCCCATTTCTTGCATGTGGAGAAGTTATAGGCTGATAGCAGTTCCAGTTTATATCTTGTTACTATATTGTGTTATATCTTGTTACTATTTTTTTACTTCTTGGCCTATCCACTAAGAGAGAAAGAGAGAGACTATCTTGTTTTATCCATGCTCATATCTTGTTACGTGATGCAATCTCTAGAGGCTCTGGATTGTCGTCGTTTCAAATGTAGAAACTGTTAAAGTGGACTTCAAAAATTTACTTAAACTGAATAAAGCCAGCGTGTTAAAGACTAGAGAACGCTTCTTACAGTTGTTACACCTCAGTGTGTGCCTATAGTTGTTGCAAAATGACAGATTCAGAGTTATAGTTGTTGTTGCAGAATGACAGATTCAGAGTAAACATTCAGAATGTCATATCGCTAGGCATCAGCCGTGCTTTGACTTGTGACGGGATCAGTAATGAGGTAATTCACGGACTAGTATTTACTACAAGTTTGTGACATACTTCTGGAGTAATTACTGGAATAAACAGGGAACTTCTAATAGTTTTTATGCTACTTTATACAAATTAAATTATTGGTAAATGTAAGTTTATTTTTCTATTAATATTGATGGGACAATAAATGCAGTTGCAGCCAATGCTTTTGTGATGGGCCATTGTTTGCTAGATGATATGCGGGCTCCAGCGGTATCAAAATAGATTTAATTTTTCTCGTCCTCAAGTAGCTGATAACCTAAGAAAATTTGGATAATATTTGGATTTTGTTTTCCTTTGAGTATTATCGATGCATGATCTTTTAAACGTGAATATTTTAATTTTTTATTTACTATGTACCTAATAAATAAAAGTAGCACACATAATTGTAAAATGATCAACCATTTTTATCTATCATTTTTAATACCCACTTGTTTAAGCCGTTACACAATCTAGGCCATTTTCTGTATAATGTCAGAGAGTGTGACTCCCAGATCAGCGCAGTTGGCAATCTACGAGAGTTCAGTTCTCCTCAGGATCTGATAAATACATCATATCTTACAAAAATAAAAGTACAGAAATATTAAAACAAATAAAAAATTAACAAATTTAAACACAAAAGATAAACAAAAAATTTCAATTAAAAATCTAAACAGAAAGCAATATATCAAACAAACAAAAATAAGAACATAGTTTTGTAATACTACAATAATATAATACATGTATGAGTTCAATACCGGAGTGAAACAATAAGAGTCGATTGCCGCATCGAAAATCAAAAGATTAAAGATGATAATTTCATTGAATTTGTTCAAATAAATATTTGATGCTTTTTTTTATCGATTTCAGACCATTTAGTTTTGTTTGACAACTTAATTTTTTTGCATGTAGATCGGAGACTTTTAGACGACAGTAGTACTATCTTTGGTAATTGGCCTACTTGCCTTTTTGTTGTTGTTGATGATAATTGATGATATTGACGGCGGGATTAGCGCACTTGGTTTAGTTGTGCGTCAATTATCGAAGTTAAGCTGCATCGACCTCGGTTAACACTTTGTGGATGATCACCTTGGAAGACCGAGTGTTTGTAAAAGCTTAGGAAGGAAAAAATCCCAAAGTGATGTAAGGTTATTCTTAAATCCGCGCCGGCTGCAATTGATGCGCCATAAAAAGGCAACGATTACTAATAACCATGGAGAGGAAGGAGGAAATGGGTCTTAAACAAGCATCTGAGCTTCCAGACCCAGTGTGGCGTTATGTTTATAATGATTGAGTAGAAGAAGGCGAAGAAGCCGGTTCCCAGCTGTCCTCCATGTTTGTTATTGTTGTTGACGTGGAGTTAATGTCAATACTACAATATAACTGAGAAAACATAAATTAGGATTTAATTAGGGTGCCTTTTACAACATAACTTATTTATATTCAGTTTATGCATATTTGTTAATTTAAGAAATTTGAGCCATAAAGCTATCAGGATGATGAAGCGTGACAAGAAAGAGGAGGAAGGTTGGCTATATACAATATCCAAATATATTAGTTTTATTTTAAAATAACTGATAAAAGAACGATATTCGTTTGTTAGGCGTTAATTACCTAAGAAAGTTACTGTTAAAAATCTTTAGGCCTCATGTGTAATCCCAAATCCAAGATAAAATGTAAATGTAATGAATACGGATATATGACGTAAGTTTCATATGTAAAACATACTATGAGCACTTAAAATAAATATCATCATGTGTGATCACTTAGTAAAAATGGTGTGTTTGTAAAATATTGTGTCTAAGGCTGTGTAGTCTTTTATGAAAATTAATATATAATTTTTAGATTCAGTTGTTTGAAACTACATGGAAATTTTGATTCGATTCCGAATTTGAAAATTGTAAGATTAGTGTATTAAGATATATTTAAAAACTACTTTCTTGATAGACGGGTTTGGTGGATAAAAATGAATTAATGAATTGTTAGTTAAGGTATATTTACAATATCATTGATGCCGTACCTAACTGTGTAGTTTAATCTGCGGCTAATCATGCCTGCACTGCGTATGGTAAAAACAGTATTTAAACTACTTTGTAAATTAGACTTCTGTTTTATTGTTTCTATTTTGTAGCTGGAGGAAATCCATTCTTCAATTTGGAGAAGAGTTCCGTCCTTCAAGAGGTTTGCTATTATTATGTCTGGACGTCGTTTCATGATAATCTATTCTATTCTAATTTATTTTCTTCGTATTTTCCATGTCAGTTTTAGTGATTTTGTCATCAGATATTTGATAGGTATGGTAAGTGATTGTACTTTGCTCATTCACAACCACCTTAACTCAGTAGAAAGCAAAATATTTTTTTTCTCTTGTGTCCATTAGTTCTGTGTTAACTCAAATAAATTTTTGTCTTTACATGATTCTAGAACATTTTAATTCAGGCATTGTACCTGGTTAGTAAATAATACAGCTCTGACACTTCAGATATTTCACAGTCCAGGTCAGTTCATTAGGCAATTAGCTCAAAACGCTGGGACGAATGTAATGCCAGTATCACGCCAAAATGGGAAGGGGTAAAAATTAGGAAACAATTTTATGAATAGGCACCAATATGCGTGCTGTATTTTGAATTACTTAGGAAATGATATAATTGTGCCTGATCAGTTATTTCGTTCATGCAGTTATTTTAAATGGTATGTGTTGTAGGCGCGTACTTTTAACGAGACTCCTATCAATGTGAAGAAATGTTGTCACATTCTCACAAAAATCATGTACCTCATCAACCAGGTATGTCTGTAAAGGTAGCAGTCATCCTGTTTTTAATGTAGTAATGCTTTGTAGCACTGAGAGAGAGTACAGGAACTAATGTCTAAAACGATAAGGCCGTATTATCACTACGAGGTCAGTGTAGTCTGTACTACTCTTCATATTTAATTGCTGACACGTTTAGGCATGTTGCGTGGTACCGCTGTTGTGCTTAAAATTACCAATTAGCAATGCTGTTGAAGAGCAAGTGATTAGTTAGGCCTATCTAATTAAAAGTTGGTAAAGCTAAGGTTAACGTCAGTTTCCTCAGTCGAAAGCCATGTCAGTAACGGGTGAGCCCAGGATTAGAACCCCGCACATACTGATCTGTGGCCGAGTATCTTACTATCACTATTACACATAACGACTACAGAATTCTATATACAGTGACGTCTAAGAAATTATATGTACGTGTAATGTCCTGTGTGTATTCTTGTTTGCAGAGAATGAACGAGTTTCTTTTATCAACACAAATTTTACAACTAACTTTTTCTACTATGATTTATTTAGAACTCAGCACTATACTCTCCGTAGTTGCAGAAATGAAAAATTTTAATCATTTGGGTCTAAGCGACAAACTCTGATGTAGGTGATGAAAAGTTTTGTGGGATTAACTCCCAGGCCAGTCAGAAAACAAGTACTGCAGTGTCCTTGGCACTGTGAAAGAATGTTAGTCGTATATCAATTTCTTCCTGTATGGAATGCTTCTTTGGTTTGATACGGACACAACTGTTTAATGGGTGGTATATCATAATGATAATTATCCAATAGTAATAATAAGACTTTAATGAAATGTGATTGTGATTTAATGTGATTGTGTGTACAGGGTGAACAGATTGGTAAGACGGAGGCTACCGAGGCTTTCTTTGCTATGACGAAACTCTTCCAGTCTAAAGATGTAAGTTCTTTGCTATGATGAAACTCTTCCAGTCTAAGGATGTAAGTTCTTTGCTATGATGAAACTCTTCCAGTCTAAGGATGTAAGTTCTTTGCTATGATGAAACTCTTCCAGTCCAAGGATGTATGTTCTTTGCTATGATGAAACTCTTCCAGTCTAAGGATGTAAGTTCTTTGCTATGATGAAACTCTTCCAGTCTAAGGATGTATGTTCTTTGCTATGATGAAACTCTTCCAGTCTAAGGATGTATGTTTAAGACATTTCATAGTGATGGTCTGATTAAGTGATTGTGTATTGTTTGATTGATAATGCTAACCAGAAGCTTGTGGTTCACAGCTAACTGGTAGGTATTTTGAGTGATTGATTGATTGATTGATTAACAGACGATGTTACATCATATGGTGTGGTGTACCTGTGCATCAAGCTGATGGCTGATATAGCTGACAGGTGATTTATTGATTGATTGATTAACAGACGATGTTACATCGTATGGTGTACCTGTGCATCAAGCTGATGGCTGATATAACTGACAGGTGATTGATTGATTGATTGATTAACAGACGATGCTACATCGTATGGTGTGCCTGTGCATCAAGCTGATGGCTGATATAGCTGACAGGTGATTTATTGATTGATTGATTAACAGACGATGTTACATCGTATGGTATACCTGTGCATCAAGCTGATGGCTGATATAGCTGACAGTTGATTGATTGATTGATTAATTAACAGACGATGCTACGTCGTATGGTGTACCTGTGCATCAAGCTGATGGCTGATATAGCTGACGATGTCATCATTGTGACAAGCAGTCTCACTAAGGACATGACTGGCAAGGTCTGTCAGAAAATTGTCATTATTTACTTATTTTTATAATTTTGCATTTCTCTTCTCTAATTTTAATTGTAATGTTGCTTTGCTGGCAATGTGTCTTGTAAATTGAAAAGATTTAAAAAATAAGTCTGCATTTTTCTCTGAGTGGCTGGAGCCAGTGGCGATGTCGGTAAGATACTTGACCGCGGATCAACATGTGTGGGTTCAAATCCTGGGCTCGCCCAACACTGATATCGCTTTGGAGTGAGGAAACTGAAGTTAACATTAGCTTTACCATCTTTTTACTGATTGCTTGCAGGAGGATCAGTTCAGAGCTCCTGCTATAAGAGCCCTGTGTCGCATTACTGATGTAAGTACACTGTGCGCATTTCAAACTATTAATTAAACTAATTACAGTGGATACCAAGCTGCGATTATATGTGCAAGTTAATATGTAGGATTCGAATACAGAGTTTTAATGATTTAGGAAACGTAATATCTTAAATTTTGCCAAAATCACTCATTTGTTCTACATATTTATATACTGTGTGTGTGCTACATAAAAGTCTACACATCTTAGTATTAGTGCTTTAATAAATAATGTAGTCAAAATGAAAAGCCTGAAAACAGGAAAAATTCTTTTCCTGAAGGGAAATTGATTGTAGAGAAGTAATAATTTAAGTGTAGTACTGCATGTTTCCAATCATATAGCATTCATCACTTGAAGAAGGGTGTATAGCAATTTGATTGATTTACTGATTATAAAGGCTGCATGCAATAGTACATGACAGTGATTGTTACATGAAATATTTTAGTGTATTGATTGATTATAATATTATTGGATTGATTTGTACATTTCAGTAAATAGAATGTTACATGAAGTAGGCTTTTGATTGATTATTTGATTGATTTATTGATTGAATGATTGCAGAGCAGCATGTTGCAGAGCATTGAGCATTACATGAAGCAGGCTATTGACTGATTATTTGATTGATTGATTGATTGATTACAAAGCAGCATGTTGCAGAGCATAGAGCATTACATGAAGCAAGCTATTGATTGATTATAATCATTTGATTGATTTATTGATTGATTAATTACAGAGCAGCATGCTGCAGAGCATAGAGCGTTACATGAAGCAGGCTATTGTGGATAAAGAACCGAGTGTCTCTAGTGCGGCACTTACTTCATCACTGGTATGTATTATCTTTACTGCTTTCTGCACACATCTTAGCATTGTTTTCAAGTATTTAGGCATTTACACTCTTCAGTTTATGCCACTATATTTTATATTGATTTTAGGCTTAACAAGATTTAATCAAGTACTAGTATTTATTATACTATTTACCTTCCGCAGATTTGTGTAGAATGGCTCATTTATTCTAATACTAAATTAGTTGTGAATGTAATTTTACTGCGGAATCAGGCTTGTAGATGGCGTGTATATTTGAATAGTGTATATAATGTGCCTACGAGTGGTCTCTATATTTACAAATAGCTTCTGAAAATTATGAAGACTTAGAAGATTTATTAGCTGGATGGTACTCTTCATTCTTTGGTGCTGCCTGTGTTTGGAACAGATCTTGCATTCTCTTGCTTAAGGATGATGTGTGTGTGTCTATTTCTATAATTTATATATATATATATATATATATATATATATATATATATATATATATATATATGTACATTATATATATACATATGTATATAATATATATATATATATAAAGCTGCAGGAAACCATCTCAGGGGTAATATTTTTCCTCAGTCTATAGGCTATATAAGGTATAGGTAACGCATGGTATATGTGAAATGAAGGGGTTCACTTGTTGATCTACGGAGCGCTCTTTACGGAACATGAAAGAAGACTCTGAGTATGAATATGAACCTTGTGCTTGTCACAAGGTTCATATTCATGCTTGGCTGAGAACTAAAAAGAAAATTGCTAAAGAACTGTTATGTATAATGTGCAGTTGATAATTATTATTATAATTATCTTGCTAATTGCTCATAAAGTGTCATGCATAATCAGTTGTGACTTTGCTATTTGACACTAGCAAGTGCTATCAATGATGTTTATAATGGAGATGAGTAATTGAGGGGTTGTTGTTTGGTTTGACACAGCACTTGGCTAAGCAGAACAATGACGTGGTGAAGAGATGGGTGAACGAAGCTCAGGAGGCTGTCAGCAGTGACAACATCATGGTTCAGGTAGCTATCAAATAGTCCTATAAAACAATTCTGACAAATGGCATTTCTTCTTCTTCAAGTGCCGTGCATGTTCCAAGCATTTGCAGTCATAGAAAAAAAGCATTTGACCTAGATGTCCATATGTCTCTGTTCGTGAAGCATTGAGATTTCCAGTTAGAAATCTCATCTATCTGTCTAAGCATCTTCATTGGGATTTCTTCTGATCTAAATAATTACCTCTTTCGCTCAAGTGTGTCCATGGGAATTATCTTGTATGACTGTTTTGGCTGAGATTTTTGAAGTAGGTGTTAGTTTTACATATTTAGCGCGTCATGAAATATTTTCTTTATGACACCAAACATTCTTAATAGGAATTCGTTATATTGGTCCATAAATGTTCAACTTTACGCATCGTTCCGATTGAGCATTAAATATTTTCCTGCTAGATTTATTGATTGAATCCATTGATCTTTGATCTAGCATTAAATGTACTTCTTGATAAATTTACTATCTGATTTTATTGATGAAACTTTGAATTGTTTTCTTTTTGAATGTGACCAACTATATTTTAACTATATTTTCATGTTGAGTGTATTAAGGCAAGTTGAACGTCAGTTCCTGCACGAATAGCATGTCAGTGACGGTGAGAGCACTGGATTTGAACAGTGCACCTACTGTTCCTCTGTCGAACAACTTGTCAGCAAGCCACCGGCTCAGCCCTTTGGTCTGTTATATTGATCAAGAATTGAATATATTTCTTGTTAAATGCGCTGACTTAGTTTTTAGATTGAGTATTGAATTAATATGCTGCGTGATTTTGATGTTTGTTTAACAGTACCATGCACTAGGACTGTTGTATCACATACGTAAGTCAGACAAGTTAGCAGTGACTAAGCTCGTGTCCAAGTTCTCCAGGCATTCTCTCAAGTCTCCATATGCCTACTGTCATCTGGTGAGTAAATGTTAACAACAGGATGATTAAGGTAGTTTCAGTACCGTCCTGTTATTATTGTTATTAGTATTAACAACGAAAATTTATATAGCAGGGTCATGGCCAAAATCGGTCTTCGAGACTAGTTTACAGAAAGAGTTTAATAATTATAATAAACTAAATGAAAATTAAATTAAGATTTACCTTATGGATTGGAGGGTGTGTATGATTTTTCTAGATCTGTATTCTGTTAATGTTTGAGAGACGTTGGAGTTTTTGTTTGGTATTTGGTATTTGTGTAACATTTAGCAGGCCTGTGTCTTACTGTAAAGAGAGAATCATGATGTATGTAGTGAACCAACATTTCATGTGTTTTACTTGTAAACTAATGCAAAAAACTGGTCAAAAACAGCAGAATTCCTTTGATTTGGTTTACGCTGCCATGCCAAATATGTACGTAATTTAGTGTCATGATAGTGCAAATAAGAATTCTTATAGGTTTTACTCTCTGCAGCATTTAGGAGCAATATTAATGCAGCCTTAGGTTTGGAATTATACGGCTTTAAAGTAGTTTTCCTTTTCTTATACTTGCACTTAGTGATAATTGTGTGGTTCTATTTCAGATTCGTATTGCGTGCAAGCTGCTGGAGGAGGACAATGCTGGGTGTGTTCTCTTCTTCTTATACTTCACTCGCTGTTCGTCTTACTTGATAATGATCGCCAGAGAAAGACCAATCTTTTTCGGCTATTGCTTGACGTATAGCAGTGATTAAGAAGGACATGAAAAATAGAGAAGCTCTTGTTTTTCGTATAGAATATATTGCAGTAGCGGAGCATAATAATCCTCATCATTAGCTAGGTTTTCAATTTGATACGAGTATGTTTTGTTATGATTTTACTGAACTGATATATTGGTCTATTGGTATTTGTCGGCATCAGGTGACACACGCTATTTACTATTATTATTGTATATGATTGTAATATTGTTGCTGTTGCTCTGATCAGATCTGATGGGCCGATGTACGAGTTCATTGAGAGTTGTCTGCGGCACAAGAGCGAGATGGTGATATATGAGGCTGCACACGCTATCGTCAACATGAAGCACACGACGGCTAAGGAGCTTGCGCCAGCTGTGTCCGTGCTTCAACTCTTCTGCGGCTCATCTAAGCCAACTCTGCGCTTTGCTGCTGTGCGCACTCTCAACAAGGTTTGTGTACCGCTGTCAATCAGTGCACTGCTGCACTTATTTCTAAAGAAAATGAAACAAGTGCAGCAGTGCACTGATCATGCACTTTTCTTTCTCCTTTTTTTCTTTTCTTTCTTTCGTGTTCTGTCAAGTGGCAGGCTCAAGGTACAAACTCCTATAGGTTATGCTGTCTTCACACGTCTTAGAGAACAACATCGATTAACCTGTTAATCCTGTCACAATAAGGCTATGCCTTATTCACACCCTAATGTAGCCCACAGCTCGGGAATCAAATGGCTTCTGAGGTGGTTTCGCGTTGCCTTTCTCAGTTCCTGCTTAGTTGCTCTTACGATTCGTGTTACGGTTGGTCTATTCTTCAGTTTATCGAACCCAACACGGAGACACAATTTTATTTTTAGAAATTCTGTTAATAATAATATTAATAACAACAATTAGAGTGCTACAGTCATCAATGACAACATCGAGAACTATTGAGACAAAATCAAGCCATTGAGCAAAAAGAAGATCCAAAACGGTGCAAATTCCAAAATCCAGATAATCAGTCCAAAGTTATGGCAATTTCACACAATTTTTTACTATTCATTTGAACACGTGCTGATTTTTTGTAATAGTGCGATTTGTAAATGGATTTTATATTCCCTGACATCATCCCTGGATGAGGAAACGGACGTTAAACTTTATTATTATTATTATTATTATTATTGTTGTTGGTATTTGATATGGTATTGTTGGTACATACGTGACATACCACATACGTTATAGTGTTTTCTGTCCTAGTTTCTGTTTTTTTAGTTTTCATTATTTCCTCCTTCACTCCATGATTATTAGTAGTCCTGTCCTCTGGATAACTTATCGACTGCTGCCGATGCAGAGTTAAGTATAACCTTTTGATTTCCTCGAGTTTTATTTTAAATTCAAAGCTGTCAACGATCGGTCTTTCACAGTGGTCGCCCATTCAAGTTCTAACCAAGCTCAGTGTTGCTTGACTTGGTTTAGTGAAGCGCATGCTTAACCAAGCGCACTACACTTTGCTTCTGTTTACAATTCTCGACGAGTCTGTTGAGAATGATAACTAATGGGCAGATTACTGCTACTGAATTTTAATGTAAGAGAATTCTCAAATCTTCCTATAAAACGCCATCTCCTAATCCTATAATACACTGTATATAAATCCTATAATATGAATATAATTAGTAATTAAATTTTATAGTCATTGTTAACTCTATCCAACATTAATTTAGGATAGTAAACTGGCTGATTGATTAAAAATAATACTCTCAAATGTAGATTTGAGAAGTGCAATTGATTAAATGACGATTTATTAGTTATGAGTCTAATCGATTGTTTGATTGATTATTATTGTTTATATATTTTGATTGATTATAGGTGTTTATATAACACTGACAGCCTTTAGTGTATTGATTTATTAATGACTCTACTGATTGATTATACATAAGGCTAGTCGTTTTATTGATTTAATAATTGATTGATTGATTGATCGATTGATTGATTGACTACAGGTGGCCATGAAGCACCCTGCAGCTGTGACGGCCTGTAATGTTGACCTGGAGAATCTCATCACTGATACAAACAGGAGCATCGCAACACTGGCCATCACCACGCTCCTCAAGGTCGTTGCTCTTTTACTTGCTTCTTTGTTTACTAATACTGCCTCAAGGCTGTTGCTCTTGTACTAATACTGCCTCAAGGCTAAGTTCTTCAAGGCTGTTGCTCTCGTATTTACTAATGCTGCCTCAAGGCTAAGCTTTTCAAGGTTGTTGCTCTTGTATTTACTAATGCTGCCTCAAGGCTAAGTTCCTCTAGGCTGTTGCTCTTGTATTTACTAATGCTGCCTCAAGGCTAAGCTCCTCTAGGCTGTAGCTCTTGTATTTACTAATGCTGCCTCAAGGCTAAGCTCCTCTAGGCTGTTGCTCTCGTATTTACTAATGCTGCCTCAAGGCTAAGCTCCTCTAGGCTGTAGCTCTTGTATTTACTAATGCTGCCTCAAGGCTAAGCTCCTCTAGGCTGTTGCTCTCGTATTTACTAATACTGCCTCAAGGCTAAGCTCCTCTAGGCTGTTGCTCTCGTATTTCAAAAATACGGCTTCAAGGCTAAGCTCCTCTAGGCTGTTGCTCTTGTATTTAATAATACTGCCGCAAGGCTATGTTTAAGGTCTTGTATTGTATACAGACCTCGGTAATGAGAGCCTGGTAGACAGGCTGATGAAGCAGACCATCATATCCTATATTGTATTGTGTATTGTATTGTATAATTTACTGTATTGTATTGTATTTAAGTATTATATTGTATTGTATTGTATTATGTATTGTATTGTTTTATGTACTGTATTGTATTGTATTTATGTCTTATTTTATATTGTTTTGTATTATGTATTGTATTATATTGTATGTTTTTGTCTTGTATTGTATTGTATTGTATACAGACTGGTAACGAAAGCTCGGTAGATAGGCTGATGAAGCAGATCATCATATCCTATATTGTATTATGTATTGTATTGCATTATGTATTGTATTGTATTGTATTTATGCATTATATTGTATTGTATTATGTATTGTATTGTTTTTCTTTGTTTTGTATTGTATTGTACACAGACTGGTAACGAGAGCTCGGTAGACAGGGTTATGAAGCAGATCATTATATCCTGTATTGTATTATGTATTGTATTGTATTATGTATTGTATTATTTATTGTATTGTATTATTTTATATTGTATTGTATTGTATACAGACTGGTAACGAGAGCTCGGTAGACAGGCTGATGAAGCAGATCACTTCATTCATGTCTGAGATACCTGATGAGTTTAAAGTCGTTGTCGTGCAAGCCATCAAGTAAGCTGTTACTTTATCACTTCATCATCTTTGTCTGTTAAATTTTGACTGACTGGTACCGCTTGGAATCTCTCGTCTTTCTCTTCAGCACTTTTAAAAAATCGTTTGAGTGAATGAGAGGACGTCGGCATAGTTTCGAAGCCGTGGTATATTGCTATCTGACAAACAGCCTACCACTAGTACACTTTACGATACTCTTCTTGAATTATTTTTTCTCTTAAATCGCGATGATATGACTTTATTTTATGCGTATATTTTACATAGCACTTATTGGCACCCTGGATAGTTTGTCTAGCATTGATTGGTTTTGCCTACATCAGCATTGCCATCGGCATTTAATATCTTATGACATTCAAGTTGTGATAGTTAATCGTAGACTCTGCTCTCTTGTGTCAACATTTCCTGAATTCTGCACTGTCATTGTCACACAATCAGATATTAATATAGAATCATCGTAATCACTTTCCCTTGAATCCTAGTTTAACTAGGGTCAAGAATATAGTAATGTTCAATCTATTCAATACATTATTTTCAGTATAATATATTATTGAATTATATTAGTAGTTTGTAAATTAGTGAAAGTTCGGGTTATAATGAAATTCCATTAATTTAATATAAGAAATCATTGAGTGCATTGTGGAACCTCTATCAATAATTTCTACTTTTTGCTTAAGTGAAAGGCTATTTCGTTGTTACGTCAGTCGCGAATCATATTCAAATCTAGAATGTAATTTATGGCAGAACATCATAGAAAAATCTTTGACTGGAACCAGTCCTAAGAAGATCACATGACATGACAAATCCTATTCATAGTTTATGCTTTATTGAACTTCACACTGTCTATTTCAACAAGCATATATTAAGATTTTGTTTTAGTTGTAGGAGATGGCTGCCATACTTAAAGCTTATACTTTACAGGCTTTGTACCGTGAATGTTAGTTGTTACTTTACAGTTAGGAACGTGGCCGAAAATTTCATGCTCTATCATAAATTGGGTTTCATACCTGCTGTGATTACCATGAAAGGAATACCTGCGAGTTGTGGGCCTGTTCTGTTTGTGGAGGGGTAGTTCATAGTTATTTGTCTCAACAGAATATTCCTAGAATATTCCTTTCAGTGCTTTATCTGTGGATTTTTCTCTGGTGTTATAGCAGCACATTGCTCACACTTGATTGTATCTAATATAAGTACTGTAATTTATTTATAATAATAATAATAATAATAATAATAATAATATTAACAACAATTAGAGTGCTACAGTCATCAATGACAACATCGAGCACTATTGAGACAAAATCAAGCCAGCAAGCAAAAAGAAGGTCCAAAAACGGTGCAAATTCCAAAATCCAGAAAATCAGTCTAATGTAAATTTTATTATGTTGTCATTGTTTACAGTTAGCTAAGGAAGCGTGTGTTAAAATGTATAGAATATCTGCTGTGTTGCAGGTCCCTGTGTTTGAAGTTTCCACGCAAGCACTCTGTGATGATGGGATTCCTGTCTTCTATGCTGAGAGAGGAGGTAAGGATAAGCTCTGTGGATAATAATAATAATAATAATAATAAGGTATGGATAAGGAGGTATGGATAAGCTATACTGTGAGCATTTTACGTCCATTACCTTACCTACTGTCTCAATTATTGAGTCAATGAATAAAAAACTAACTTAGTTGAGAATCTTTAGAAAGATTTAACGTTTTGTCAAAGCTGAGTACAGTCTTTAGCGGATTTAATTGCGCCTTCATCAGTGTAAGACAAAAAAAGAAGTGAATTGAATCTAAACTGGTAAACTTGTGGGCCACACATGCTCTGTTGATTTAGCAGTCGTTAACCTATCAATTGAACTATGGCACAATTGAACTACAACAGTGCCACAGTGGGCTCTATCATAGAAGATAGCTCTGTGCTGTACAAGTGTATTTTACTGTATTGTGTATTTTATTTATCTCGTAGGGAGGATTTGAATACAAGCGAGCCATTGTGGACTCAATCATAGAGGATAACTCTGTGTGTACATCAGTGTATTTTATTATATTGTGTATTGTATTGTATTGTGTATTGTATTTATCTCGTAGGGAGGGTTTGAATACAAGCGAGCCATTGTGGATTCGATCATCTCTATCATAGAGGCTGGCATCATTGTATTGTATTATACTGTATTGTGTATTGTATTTATCTCGTAGGGAGGCTTTGAATACAAGCGAGCCATTGTGGACTCGATCATCTCTATTATAGAGGATAACTCAGAGGCTAAGGAGGCGGGCCTGGCCCACCTCTGTGAGTTCATCGAGGACTGTGAGCACACGGTGCTCGCCACGAGAATCCTACATCTCCTGGGTCGTGAGGGGCCCCGCACTCCCCAGCCCTTCAAATACATTCGATTCATCTACAACCGCGTCATTCTCGAGAACCCGGCCGTCAGGGCTGGTATGTAGCGAGCTCTAACTTCTAGGCTTGAGGGTGTTTAGTGTTAAGCTCAGAAACATTGTGTTTCTTGACGTTATTGTAATTTTACTGACTACTAGGCTTGAGGGTGTTTAGTGTTAAGCTCAGAAGCATTATGCTGACTGCTAGGCTTGAGGGTGTTTAGTTTTAGGCTCAGAAGCGCTATATTTCTTGATGATATTTTAATGTTACTTTTAGATGACCAAGGAATGGTAGCGGGCAGCGAGATTGGATTGCAGAAGATAATGGATAGGCTGAATGATACGGCCCTAAGATATGGCATGAAGATTAATATAAAAAAGACCAAGGTTATGAGAGTGTCCAATAATAAAGGTGAAGTTAATATCACAATAAATGGTACGAAATTGGAACAGGTAAGGAGTTTCAAATATTTGGGTCATACTATAACCGATGATGGGAAATGTGAGACGGAAATATGCAGTAGGATTGCACAAGCAAAAGCGGCCTTTGGTAGTAGAAAAGAACTATTAACAAAAAGTCTTAAGAAAGACACAAAGATAAAGATAGTGAAAACTTTGGTTTGGACCACGCTATTGTATGGATGTGAAACATGGACCTTAAGGAAGGAAGATATTAGGAAACTGGAGGCATTGGAAATGTGGATTTGGAGAAGAATGGAGAGGATTAGCTGGACTCAAAAGGTTAGAAATGAGGAAGTCCTGGAGAGAGTTGGCACAGATAGACAGTTGATAAATGTATTAAGAAATAGGAAGAAGAGATGGATAGGACACATTGTAAGGGGGGAAGGTCTATTAAAAGAGGTCATAGAAGGTAGAATGGAAGGAAAAAGAGGCAGGGGCAGGCCGAGATTAGGTATGTTAGATGATTTAAAGACCCACTCATATATGGAAATGAAGAGGAAGGCGGAAGACGGAGAAGAGTGGAGGCGTTATATACCATGGACCTGCCAGTAGGCAGTGCACTAAGAGAGACTGACTGCTAGGCTTAAGGGTGTTTAGTGTTAAGCTCAGAAGCGTTATTTTTCTTGAAGCTATTTATATTTTTACTAGCTGCTGCTAGCAATGAAAGCGACACTTTTTGTAGAATTTCTTTTAAATCATTTCTATTGCTGTTTTTAATTTTTATTTGTGTAAATTTTCTGAATTTTCAGATGCGTTGTTTTTGCAAGGTTATGAGGATGAATAAATGAATATGTGAGAATGAATTTGAGTGTCGAGGGCATCAGCAACCTATCCCTCAGTCGAGATTGCGATGGTATGGGCATATTATGAGAAAGGCAGATGAGGATGTAGTAAAGTGAGTTTGGAGGGGAGAGCTGGATGTTAAGCTAGAGAGATGTAGATCACAATTGATTTGGGATATGATGATTAAGAAGGACATGAAAAATAGGGGATTGACTGATGATATGGTGTGGGTCAGGGAGGACGGGAGAAAGTCTATTCGTATCTCGACCCTGATTAAACAGGGATTTAAGGGAAGATTATGATGATGATGATAACGTTGTTGTTGCAAGGTTGTGTTGATCACACTGATTTCATATTCTCTATTTATTCTTGCTCATTAATTTCATTTTCCTCTGCAACAACCTTTTATCAAAGGACATGTTTGTTCGTTCGTTCGTTCGTCTAGGTACACGCATTACACAACTCAACGCGATCACAATTTTTCTTGTTTAAGTTGCTGTCGTTGTATTTGTCTGAAGATGCCTGTTGTTGTTGTTGTACTTGTCTGAAGATGCCTGTTGTTGTTGTTGTACTTGTCTGAAGATGCCTGTTGTTGTTGTTGTACTTGTCTGAAGATGCCTGTTGTTGTTGTTGTACTTGTCTGAAGATGCTAGTTGTTGTTGTTGTGTCTGAAGATGCTGTTGTTGTTGTTGCTCAGCTGCGGTGAGCGCGCTGGCTAAGTTTGGCGCACAGTGTGAGGAGCTGCTGCCCAGCGTGCTTGTGCTGCTAGAGAGATCTCAGTTTGACTCGGATGACGAGGTGAGAGACCGGGCGACGTTCTACCTGAACGTGCTCAACGAGAAGCAGAAGGGCCTCAGTCTCGCCTACATCATCAACGGTATTTATATTGCTCGCTGTTGCTCGTGTTGTTGTAGTTTAGTGCGATGTTATGACATCCCCGAATTCGCATTCGGTTGAGGAATTTGAAGGTACATCAGCTGATACATTGATTGTAGTTGTTATAGTTGAAGTCTTTTATTGTGGTTTCTGTTGTTGTAAGAGTAATATTCTGGCCATATTGGTCTTGCTTGGATATGAAATTATTGTTGTACTACAGGACTGCAGGTATCTATTCTAGGACTAGAGATGGCGCTCAAGCAGTACACTATGTATTGTTGTACTGCAGGACTACAGGTATCTATTCTAGGACTAGAGATGGCGCTCAAGCAGTACACTATGGAGCCCAGTGAGACTCCATTTGACCTCAAGTCTGTTCCTCTTGCTGCTCAGCCAATCACAGAACAGGGTAGGCCTGCAGGTAATTATCAGCTACTCTATTAATTAGTGCCAGTTATCGGCTTTGTTAATTAGTGACAGTCAGCTGATCTGTTAACCTTTTAGAGCCCAGATTAGCATTTATAGCCACAGTGTGTATCTTTGTTTCAAATCACCCATAGTTGAGAGAAATAATTTTTATTTGCGTTCTATTTGCAACAATTGACAGTTATGAGTCATGAAAATGCCGTCCTCAAAATGGGGACGCTAGGCACAAGAGGGTACGTGGTTCTTGTGAAAGGTTTTACTGTATATTAATTATAAATATTGCTAATCAGCTAATTAATTACTCTGTTAATTATTACGAGGTAGTTAATTTGTTAATTAGTGCTAATTAGCTAATTTGTTAATTAGTGCTAGTCAGCTGATTTGTTAATTTGTTCTAGTTAGTTAGTCTCTTACTTAGTGATAATTAATTAGATGTTCTACTGGTTCGGGCCAATCAGTTGTTCTACTTATTATGTTCCGATTATATTGTGTTTGATGAAGGAATGGCGTTTAACAATTGTTTGATTTTATGTTTTTAGGAGTTAACTGTGAATAATAGTCAGAATAATATGATATTAAGAGTCTAGTAATATGATATTAAGAGTCTAGTGTTTATTATTTATTAATAGTGTCGTTATTATTTATTAACTCGTTTGCAGAACATATTTTGATAATAATGTCGCTCAACAACCGTTACGGTACTTTAAAAAACAACGTCCATATTAGCATGAGGCCAGTCGCTTATTAGACCTAGGTGCTAGAAACTCTACCCATCAGAACAGATGTATCGACAGCATGTATCAACGGTAGATCTACCGAGTGATGGTTGATTCTCTATTTGCCTTAATATTACAGTACTTGCTTTCAGCAGATGTTGTAATAGCTCATATTTTATTGTGTAGGAGTTGGCGAAGTGCCATCAGCCAAGCCAACAGAGAAAGCTGCTGCTACAAAGCAGGATCTCTATGCTGGTTAGTCCTGTAGCTAATCATAAGAACTCTATTGTAATCTTATGTAGAAAAAGCTAATTTTAACGTCAGTTTCCTCACTCGAAAGCTATGTCAGTGACGGGCGAGCCCAGGATTTGAACCCCAAGGTTATAAGGTTATTATGTTTAATACCAGTGGAGTTTAAGTGGTTTGTAATGTATATATTAGTAAAATAATTGGTAAATTAAATGGCAACCTTGAATTCATATTAGACCCAATTGTGTTTGTAGTTTAGTTTTTCTCTTTACGTTGATATTCTACTTGCACGCGCTTCTTCTTAACGTAGCTTTAAATATTCATTGCTATTCTCTTTACACACTTAATTCACTTTGAAAGAGTTAGTTTTAAGGCACAAATATGTAGCTATTACTAAATTCATTACTAGTCATAAATCAGTATGAAAGTTAGTCACGTCACGTGTTTTTAGGTTAAGAAAGTTAGGTTTGATGTAAAAGATATGCACAATTTGATTGATTGATTATTCTGTCATATTATATATCGATTACTTACCTAATGTATTGATATATTGATTTAGAACAACTGGCCGCCATACCTAAGCTTGCTAACATAGGACCGCTGTTCAAATCTTCCAGTCTGCCTATAGAGCTGACAGAGTCTGAGACGGAGTACGTTGTTAGATGTGTTAAACACACTTTCGCCCATCATATTGTGTTCCAGGTGCGGGCGTTATTATAGTTTCATAAATCAGTCTACGTAACTATTACTGTTGTCATAGGTTTTTAAGCAACGACCTTATTGTTTCTTCTATCTCCTTTTTTCATTGTTTACTGCAGTGGTCAGCTCGATAGAGTACTACAGTGCCCTCTCTGATGGCCGTAGTGAGCAAATTGTATTTTCTGTTTGATGCTACAAATGTTGATCACACTTTGAACTGTTGATTTGTCTGCTTTCACAATTGTTTGTTTTTGTTTGAAGACTTCTAAATAAACATATGTACTACTTTATTAAGCTAAGCAAAGTAATGCCTTCTTAAATTTCTGAAATATGATTAGAAGAAAGCTCTGTCAGTTTGTATACAATTTGTAAATTATTAATTGAAAGTTGTAAATTGCATTTATGTTGTTTTTGCCCTTAAACCCACAAATGTACGTTTGAATTCCAGTTTCTTTTACGTATGCATTCTATCAGTGTTGCGCTGCGTCACTCTGCAATGTTGTTCATGTTCTTTCTGTTCCGTAATCTTGTTCATGTTCTTTCTGCTCTGCAATCCTGTTCATGTTCTTTCTGATCTGCAATCTTGTTCATGTTCTTTCTGTTCTGCAATCGTGTTCATGTTCTTTCTGTTCTGCTATCTTGTTCTTGTTCTTTCTGTTCTGCAATCTTGTCCCTGTTCTCTGTGTGTGTAGTTCGACTGCACTAACACGCTGAACGATCAGTTGCTGGAGAACGTGACGGTGCACATGGAGAACAGCGACGACTTTGAGGTAGTACGCACGGTGGCTGCCCCCAAGCTTACGTACGGTGTGCCGGGCACAGCATACACTCTTGTGCGACTTCCTGATGACGCCACGCATGGTATGCTACTTCCTGATCCTTCTTTCTCTTTCTCTTTCTCTCTCTCTCTCTCTCTCTCTCTCTCTGTCTTGCTCTTTGAGACATTGGTACGCATCATGTCTACATGGAGGCTTTGATGCTACATACGTGCTGATGCTATGCTACATACGTGCTGATGCTACATACGTGCTGATGCTACATACGTGCTGATGCTGATGCTACATACGTGCTGATGCTACATACGTGCTGATGCTACATACGTGCTGATGCTACATACGTGCTGATGCTACATACTTGCTGATGCTACATACGTGCTAATGATACATACTTGCTGATGCTACATACGTGCTGATGCTACATACGTGCTGATGCTACATACGTGCTGATGCTACATACGTGCTGATGCTACATACGTGCTGATGCTACATACGTGCTGATGCTACATACGTGCTGATACTACATACGTGCTGATGCTACATACGTGCTGATGCTACATACGTGCTGATGCTACATACGTGCTGATGATCTTTTGTAAGACTCATGATAGTAGCAAGTCGTGCTGCGTCTAATGTAGCTGTAGATTATTTTAGTTCTCCCTTGCACGTTTGTGGCGTTGTGTTAGGCGGCAAGTCAACTACACCGGGTGACTGTGTAATCTGAGTGATGGCCGGCCTTGAAGTGTCACGAATTTTGATTTGCATATGGTAATGTTATCTAATTTTAAAAAGAATTTGTGCTACGAAGGAAAAGAGCCGTCGAACAGTCGTTGTAAGGTGATAGAATCTGTCAGTGAATAAAGCTTATTGCTAACCACATGGCAATATTGTTCCATTATTATTGTTGTTATTATTATACTATTATTATATTATTATTATTAATAACTATTATTTTTACTGTTTATTATTATTGTTTATTGAATTACTGTTGTTATTATTATTTTATTTTATTTTTCCTATAATCACATTGAGGATTTGACTGATACGATTAAAATAAAATAATAATAATTTGAATCACTTGTTGTATAAACTAAATATACTCAAACAAAAGAACCCCAGCTACTAAATTGAATCTGTCACGTGTTTGATAGCTTATGGAAGTCTTCCTGTTACAGTTGTGATAACCTGTCAGTGCATTGTAATGAGTTCATTGGGCCAATAGCTCTAAATGGGGTTCATTAGGCCATTAGCTCTAAATGGGGTTCATTAGGTTAGTAGCTCTAATTGTGGTTCATTTGGTCAATAGCTCTAAATGGGGTTCATTAGGTCAGTAGCTCTAAATGGGGTTCATTAGGCCAATAGCTCTAAATGGGGTTCATTAGGTTAGTAGCTCTAAATGGGGTTCATTTGGTCAATAGCTCTAAATGGGGTTCATTAGGCCATTAGCTCTAAGCGTGAACATATGTTGATATCAACCGTCTTTTGCTACCTTTATTTCGGCAACCAACCTCTCCTGCATTAAAATGTGTCGCATTAGTTTAAACAGCAGACTGTCATTTTATTAGAGACTTGTCTTGCTTTTGACTGTATGTCAATTGTGATTTAAATTGTAATTATAATTTAAATGTCGATTGTAACAGTTACTGGAACATTTACGTGCACGCTGAAGTTCATCGTTAAGGACTGCGACCCTACGACAGGAGAACCTGATGACGACGGGTATGAGGACGAGTATGTGGTGAGTGTCAGGGGCGTCAGCTCTTGTTTAGTCTAATCTCAGGTCGTTTGTGATTAGTTTAAGATAGCTATTCGTAAATGCTATGATCTGGAAATAACCATCTGGAACTATTTGCCAACAAATCTTCGCTCGTGTTCTTCTCGTTCAACTATCTCTGGCAGGCGTCAGACGTAGCTCTTCCCGCCATTGATAAATGGCCGCTTTTACTAATTAGATAAACCGTAGTTAAAACCTCAACAGTAGATTAAACCAAGGAGTAGTCACAGTTTGGTATTGCGTAAGCCTAAGCCCGTAGTTTAAAGTCTGTACCTCTCTTTTCGGGGGTTTACATCGCGGTTTAGTTAAACCAACGATTAAGAATTGAAATTGCAATTTTGTTTACATAGTAAGCTGATTTGACGATTTTTTGAATTTATGCTATCCTGTAGCAAGTTATTCACTGTATAAGGCGAGCTTCGTAAATATCGGCAATACTCTATCTATCCTGATCATCTTTTGATCTATTTTGCAGATCGATTGGTAAACCTTTATTATTATTTTATATGACCGATATCGTTTAGGATCTCCTTTCTCTTCAAAACGTTTTTTCAGGTCATTTAGATGAATCGATTTGTAGTGACATGTGATTTAGGGATGTCCCAGACATCATCCTTGTATGAGGAAACGAACGTTAAACCTTTTTAATTATTACTACGACGGTTGTGTTGTGTAGTTGGAGGATGTGGAGGTGTCAGTGGCAGATCACATGCAGAAAGTGCTGAAGCCAAACTTTGCCGCTTTCTGGGAGGAAATAGGAGAGAGCAACGAAGTCGAGGACACCTTTGCTCTATCTGCTTCTAAAACTCTTGAAGGTTAGTCACACACTACGTTTTCTTAATTTAAGTTCGAATATATATTAATAAAAGTATAGATTTGGAATTTCATATACAGGGTGAGTAAAAAAAGTGATAACACCTCCAAAAAGTTTGAATATCTCAGGGTATTGTTAATATTTTAAAATCAAACTTTTACCAAATACTAAAGGACTAATTTCTGACGGGGTGGCCAATTTTCATCAATTTTGGTACATAGATTGGCTAATTATGAAAGTTTCAGCAGAGAACCCCCCATTTTTGAACGTACTGTAATTAAAAATTTAATTTAATTTATACTTTAGCTCTGAAAAGGGTCGTTGTGATGGTTCAGAAAGAACCATCTGTATCTTCTAGCATTACTGCCTATTCGATATGCTTTCCTCCAGTTGCTTTTCAGGACTGCAGCAGCTTTCGGAACGCTAGGACAGCCTTGTTGATTCCAGTTTGGGCAGTCTCTCCCAAATTGATGGTAGGTAGCACTTCCTGCAGTTCTGCTTTGTTATTAGGCTTCGACTGGTGCTTCTGATAGAGATGCAGCATGGTTTCCCTGACATGGTAATCCAGAGGATTTTGATCGGGAGAGTTAGGAGGCCAATCACTCTTCATGATGAAATGTGGATTTCTCTCGCTGATCCATTCATGGGCATGGCGAGATGCACGAGTCGAAGCATCATCCTACTGAAAGATGAAACCATTTGGTAGAAGAGCATAGCAATCATCAAACAGCTCGGAAAGTAAAGTATTGACGTAATACTGAGGGTTTACCTTTTCCTTCTCGCCAATGAAGTGCCATTTGCCCTTACCGTTGTAGCAACGCCATTGTTAGGTAAAAAATGGGGGATTGCTCTGCTGAAACTTGTATATCTGGCCAATCCATAGATTAAAATGGATGAAAATTGGCCACCTCATCAACAATTAGTGCTTTAGTAATTGGTAAAAGTTTACTTTGAAAATATTAACAATAGCCTGAGATATTCAAACTTTTTGCAGGTGTTATCTTTTATTTTTACTCACCCTGTAAATGGTTATAGGCCTGGTTGTTCACTGGTTCGTTTTGGTAAATGTAGTTGTATAATGTAATCTTCAGTTTTTATATTAACTATGAGGTGTTATTAATATTAATTTGTATTAGTCAAGAGTTTAGTGAGTCTTAAACTAGCATGTAATTGCTTCGTGTCTCTGTAATGTTACGTTATATGCCATCATCTGACGATATACCACGAGACCTTTGCCTGTCTCAGCTAATTCAGTTAGTATTATTTTGAATATATATAGCAATAATCGTTTTATTATTTTTTTATTTCGTGTATATTACATGCTCGTGTATATTCGTATAACTATTGTTACTATTAGAATTACTATCATTATAATTTTTATCATCATTGTTATTATTACATGTATACATTTATTTATTAATACAATTATAATTTTATAACAATTATTATAATTATTACCATTAATTTTGTGTTGAACGAGTATACTCATATTGTACATTTTTGTCTGCATATTTGTATGAACCTGACTGATTCCGATGTATGTGTGATTACAACGCACATTATAAGTTCAGAGTGTGCATTTGAACAGTATAAGAGTTCAAATGCAATAGTATTTATGTATATGCATTTGACATATACTAAAATACTTTCTGAAATGTTTTTCTGTTTCCTAAAATATCTCGCTGTCCAGCATGTCTCTGTTAGTTTCCCTATATAAACTAGAGAAGCACTCAATATACATAATGGATTGCATGTATTTTCCCCGTGTTGTGTCCGGGTTGTTTGATGAATTGACCAACCAGTGACTGTAAGTGTCGTAGAAGGCGACTAAAGCACTAATATTCATACCAACGTCAGAAAGGGCATTCGGTTGGTGAGCGCTTAGGCTCCAGAAATTTATACAAAAATTTAAACGAATGGAAAAGGCTTAAGTAGGGGATTGACTGATGACATGGTGTAGGACGGAGAGGATTTGAGACAATCTATTCGTAGCCCGACCCTAGTTAAACTGGGATTCAAGGGAAGATGATGATGATTGCATGTATTTGTAAATCAGAGGCCGTCAAGAACATCACTCAGTTCCTGGGCATGCAGCCGTGCGAGAGATCGGACCGAGTGCCGGAGGGTAAGAGCACGCACACCGTGTACTTTGCCGGTGTGTTTCGTGGGGGCCACGACGTGCTGGTGCGGGCCAAGCTCGTGGCGCCCACCCCGGGCACTGAGGGCGTGACGATGCAGATGACCGTGCGCAGCACTGATGACAGCGTCAGTCAGGTCGTCGTCAGCGCTATCGGCTAGGTCTGTCGTCACTGATGTCAGTGTGTGAAGTGAAAGTGGACGTTAAATACGTGCTGTGTTGAATGTGGATTCATCGTCATTCCTGATATCAAGGCAGTGGTTGGCGAAAGAAACACGTTCTCTGTTGAACATGTATTCATCGTTATTCCTGATATCAGGACAGTGGGTGTTGAATTTCATTGTGCGTGTTATCGTGTAACGTGTAAGAGTAGAAATTAGTAACTGTATAACATTTAGATCATAATTTTTTTAATTCAATGCATATTAAATAATGACTGTGCATAGAGGCATAGGGTTGTTGTATATGAGGGTGTTTAATATCACCTCAAAGCTATGACGGAGACCAGGGGCGGATCCAGAAATTTTTTAGGGGGGGGCGAAATTTTTTTTTGAGAGTATACATTTTTGCTTACCCCCCCCTTCTTCGGGACATGTGACTCAATCAGGAAAAATGCTGTGGGGGGGCTCAACATTTTTCACTACTGCGCTCGACCCATAGAGTGAGTGCATCCCCATATCTTATCCCACCCCACTCATAGACGTACTAAAGTGAGAAAACGTACAAAGCCTAAATTCCTACATTGGTTTTGAAAAAAAGCAGGTTAAATTTTTAACCTCTGAAGAAACTCAGCTGATTTGGACAAATTGCAAAAACTACCTAATTTTGGTGGTAGGGTGGGGGGCTCAAACCCCTCCCCCAGTCAAAGCTCTTGCACCACTGTTCCGGGACAGAGTTCACATTTTTGACTTACACCCTCGATCCTTTCCTCTTATAAGCCTACAGTGGCTAAAGTGAAAATTAAGAACTAGTGAAACGATCAACATTTTTCGGGCCATAAGGGGGGGCCCGGGCCCCCCTTGGATCCGCCACTGACGGACACACTGTAAAAGACACTAATCTTTCATAGAATGTATGCAAGCATTAATAAGTGTTTAAAATATATCAGATTCCTAATTCAATGACTGGTAGCCTTTGTGCGCTTTGTTAAACTCATTGATTAAATATGGAATAGAATAGATAAATACTGCATAGGTAATAATAATAAATAATTGATTGAAATGTGTAATGGATGCAAGATGCCACTGTTCATAAGGTATATTTATTTGAAATTTCATTCTATATAATG
Organism: Enchytraeus crypticus; assembly: GCA_905160935.1. NCBI lineage: Eukaryota > Metazoa > Annelida > Clitellata > Enchytraeida > Enchytraeidae > Enchytraeus > Enchytraeus crypticus. The sequence goes on along the minus strand of CAJHZI010000741.1, from coordinate 1,361,907 downwards.
TATATAGAGAGCAACTGATATATAATTGACCATTTTGCTTGAAGAAGTTTATGTTCTAATGCTTGGTTAACTGAGGAACAGTATAATACATGGATAAGCAGTTATTGTACAGTAGTTGTGTGATAGTGGAAAACTTCTTACACGTTGAAATTTAGCAACTCAGTTGTTAGAAAATGGTTTTTTTGGTCTGAATAGTTAAAGAAGAATGTTAGATCATCTCTACCGTTTTGTTGGTATTATAAATATTATTGACTATTTCGCCAAAGGGGCACAACAGATAGTGCAATTTGAAGGAAACTTACAGATCAAAACATCTGTCTTATTCTATATTGTTCCGGCTTACTTAGCTTAGAATAATAAACATACAATATTTAACTGCAGAGATTGGAATTACAAAAAGTCCATCAGTCTCAGTGTTTATGTTCAACTGGGTTTATGTTCAACTAGTGTAGCTTAGAATAACAAACATACAATAATTAATTAATTACCAAGATTAGAATTATCATAAGGCTTCTTCATTAAATTAACACTATATTACCTTCTTCGGCTAATTCAAATTTTCCCTACTTTCATTTTTATTGGATTCACTCTTTCATTCATTCATCCCGCGTTCAACTGTTCATTGATTGTTTACTATGTAGAGGACTGTTTATAATCTGATTGTGCTGAGGCTTCCTTTAGTCTCTTCATTTCTGCTTCAACCCAAACTTCCATGTCCTGCAAAAACATCCAAAACAAAATATTAAAAAAACATTTATGCTAAGTTTAATAATTTTTTTATACATGAGGTAAGATGAAGCAAACTTTGATTACATTTTGTTTATCTTTTCAACAAAGCATGGATACTGGACCCGAGAATTTATTGCTTTCACAATGAGCCAAACAATTAAAAGTGCAAATTTAACACATGGTTGGTATTTTCATCATTTAAGGCATTTGCATCCAGATATAGAAGTATTAGGTTTAAATATTTATAGCAATCTAGTGATAACTTACATCTAAAGGTCTGTAGATGGCGTGCACAGCCTGGGAGCCGAGCATCATACTGAACATCGCTGCCGTCATGAACTTGAGATAGGTTGACCACGAGACCCCTGCAGGCATTGCTTGAGCTTGTTACAAATTTCAGACTATCTACTAGCCTACTACATTTACCGCATTTATTACTGCCTTCATAAAAACATGAAATAATTCAGTATTCATATACGACATTGCTTAGACTTTCTAAAGTTAAAATACAATTGAAAGAAGTAATATAACTCTAACTAATTAATCAAATATTACACGGTCAATGTCGCCTTTAAAAGAGTCCCAGAAGGTTACTTCAGAAATTTCTTTAACACACTAAACAACTATATCTGCAAAGCATCGATAAACATCGGTAGCGACAAGTTATTATCAAAATGTATCTAGTTATAATTTATTGTTTATATAGGAGTAAGATTTAGCAAATTACATAATTATTAAATTTGTATCTAGTTACTTAGTGATTATTCAAAATTCACCAGGTAATATTTACTAGTTATAATTCTTTGTAATTACCTCATTAACTTACGGTCGCTCTAAATTAATTTCCAAATATGTAGCTAACATGCTTTACGAGTTTAAAGCATGCTTTTTTTACTGACAGTGGCATTATCAAGTTATATGGTACTTGAAAGTCAATGCCATTGGCAGAAACCATTGAAAGCAGTTAATCAACAACAACAACAGAATTAGAGTGCTACTGTCGTCGATGGCAAAATTGAGCACTTTGGTACTAATCACTCAATTAGTAGTTTCCAATTAGTTTTTTGTAGACCAGGAGCGCAAGAATTTAGAAATATTGTAAACAGCAACACTAGTCTTACTTGCGCTGGTATAAATAAATTAGTAAATGTTTCTAGAATAAGGACTTTCATAGAAATGAATCTTACGTTAATAATAGTGCAATACTAAATTTATTAGTTCGGTATATTATCGCCGTAAAAAGTCAATAACATAACATATCAATCTTACATTACTTTGCTTCACTTAATGGAGATTTTCATTTTATAGAGGGTTAGCTTCATAGAGCTCGATGTTGGCGTGGATGGCAGCATTGGATGGCGTGGATGGCAGTTTTGTTTTAGTTCCGTAACCTTCCATCAGCGATGAGCGATATAACAATATCACTTGTTTACCATTAAAATTTTGTTCAAGAACTCGGAAAAAGATTTTAATCAAAACCATAGATCGTTCATTACTATTTCTATAAATAACGAAAGTACGAAACACCAAAATTCACGTTTAAGCATGTAAGTATTTAGTTCAGCATTTATCCATTAAGTTACTGACCATTACTGGTTCAGTGTATCTCCAAGATTGTAATTGTTGATTTATTCCATGGAATTGGAATTGCATAACTGAATTGTTTTTTACTACGGAATGGAATTAAATAGCAAATTAAGTGAGTTAAAGACAAAATAAACGAAATAGGTGCATCGATATATTAGGCTATCTCTCTTTTTCTCTTGTTTTGTCGAGTATCAGGTTCAAGGGACAAATCCATATACAGCAGAGCCTGCTTTCATGCTTCGTCCTTATTCATGTATGATGCCTCATGCCCAGCTATAACTTATTATTGGGAAAACTATAGCCTAACATTAAAAGTAAAGTAAACACGCATTATTGTGAAATAATTTGTGTTATTGTCCCAGTAGAGATTAGAGTGGTCAGTCGCTGATGTTAGAAACCACCATATGATTCAGGATCCGTCTCAAGCGCTACCAGGAATGAATCTCTGCAGAGGCAGTTGGTGCCATTTGAATCGTTTCCGTACGGGTCATGGTAGATGCAATTTGTGATTCACCGCTGTGCGACTGCGGCCAATCGCAAAACATGAAACATATCGTTGAGGAGTGCCCTCTAACCCGCCTACCGGGTGAACTGTCTACGCTAAGTTACCTTACAAGTGAAGCAACTATCTGGATTAACGCTAAATAAATAAATAAATTGTGAAATGATCAACTATGTCGATATCTATCACTTTTTAATACCACATGTTTAAACCGTTAGGCAATTTAGTCAATTTTTCGTAACAATAATAATAACAGCAATTATAGTGCTACAGTCATCAATGACAACATCGAGCACTATTGAGACAAAATCAAGCCGGCGAGCAAAAAAAGAAGGTCCAAAAACGGTGCAAATTCCAAAATCCAGAAATTCAGTCCAAAGTAAAGGGAGTTAAAGACAAGGTGGTTTAGGCGCAGGTCGCTGCTCATGGACACTGGATGGAAAAGAGAGATGGAAAAGATAGGTCTTCAACTGCTTATGGAACTGCTAATAGGAAAGCAAAGGCTGGTGTGATTCAAATGAAGATTTACGAAGATTGGATGGAAGAGAATTACAGATCTTCGTATATCCAGTCCGGTGAATGTCCGAGATTTTACTCTCAGCTCAGCGTGGCTGGTAAAGCTGGTCAACGCTAAGGTTAACGTCAGTTTCCTCACTCGAAAGCGATGTCAGTGACGGGCGAGCCCAGGATTTGAACCCGCACCTACTGATCCGCGGTCGACTTACCTATCTTAGAGTATCTTACCGACTTTGCCACTGGCTCCAGCCAGTGGCGAAGTCGGTATGGCTTGGGATTCGAACCCGCGAGAGTTCAATTCACCTCGATCAGGATCTGTCATTTAAAACTTCATGACGTTTTCCCTACGCTGTAGAGACATTCTACGCTACAGACATTCAGAGACATTAGAAATTATTTGGCATCTTTGAGACTCATAAAATTATTTTCCTCAGTCGTTCGAGATCATTTTCACATCAAATGATCTTAATTTTATTCAATTTGATCAAATATCGGCGCCTTTGTTTCCATATGAGCAATTCCATAGGCCGTTGAAGACTTACGTTGAAGACTTAAGCCTATACATTTTCCATTTTTCCATTCAGGTTCCGTGAGTTGCATTCAGCATCTATAAATTTTAGGTATATATTAGTAAATCTTCTTTTCTTTAATTATTTTTCTTTGAACTGGTCATATAGATTTTAGAATTTTGCATTGTTTTGGAACTGCTTTTTTCTCACCGGCTTGGATATATCTCAAAAGTGCGCGATGTTGTCATGGACGTCAGTGCTACTCTTATATTTGGTACTACTTCCGTTTTAGAGGTGATCGCTCTTGTAGTGGTTTCTAAATTAATGCGTGGGCTAACCGAATTAAGAGCAATAGATTTTTCAAATTTTCCAAGAATGGTTCAAGCGGTCATAACTATAAGTTGTTGAAGCCAAGTGTAAGGACAGATCTAGGAAAGTTTTCTTTTTCTCAAAGGGTGATTGATAGGTGGAACTCTTTGAGTGAGGAAGCTGTGAATGCGGTGTCGGTGAATAGTTTTAAAAACAAGCTGGACGTTGTAATCATGTATGATTGAGGATTGAAATAAGCCCTTGGCTTTCTTCTCTTGTTCCTGCTACCTAAGTTTGAAGAAGGATTGGAACAACGAAAGATGGTAGCAGTTCTGGTAAATTCTGGTGAATTTTAATGTTGTTGTTGTTGTTTATGATCGGACTAGGAACAAAAGTGTAATGAATGTTTTTGTGGACTTGGTATCTTCATATATATATGACTCCTTATAATCGAAGAATTGTTAGTTTTCTCTTTTATCTGTAGCGATTTCTGTGATTGTTTGACGAGTTTTTGAACCTAATTTACGCTAATTAATTACATGATTAATTTAATTAGCTTTTAACGAGAAATCAGTAAAAACTATAATTTCCAAATGTTTAATTTTGATGAAAATTCGGTCAAGTTTATTGTATAAAATTGCCTCTTGCAATATGTTAATAGTCATTAGTGATTTAAAGCCAAGGCTCTGACCGTGAAATATCTCCACGTAGATATAAATTACACTTTTCTAATGTTAACTCATAATGAAAAAAGATAAGGGATGTGTCTATTTCAGACGAATATTCGTCGAAGTAGGCGTATGCTGATGAAATTCTCCTTGTCAAAATATTTAGAATTAATGTTTTTTGTTTGTTATTAATAACAGTGAACGTTATTGTTTAGTGACATTGATATACTTGTACACCTGGTTATTTTATATTTATTAATGTAATTAATAAACTTCTAATTTCTAAATTAATTTATTAGCTAATAGATGTTTGATTTTATAGAGAAACTAAACAAAAGTATTGAGAAAGATGAAATTTATCCAAAAAATTGACAATTTTTATTTATCCAGAGAAATTATAATTTTGTAGAAGGTACGATGATGATGATGATGAAGAAGAATATACATATGCTCTTCTACACATATTCATGAAATATAACCCAGGGTTGGGTTTTTGCTATGGCAAAAAGGGTTTTTGCCAGGACACTGGCAAAAACTGGAAAAACCATGTCAAAAACTGGCGAATACCGGCAAAAACTGGCAAAAACCGTCTAAAACACTAAGACTGGAATAGAAATATTTTATGCTTGTAAATGTGTTATATCGTTTACAACATAAACATTATAAGTTAAGTTTAATGTTAGAAATGTTAAGAAACAATTTAATATCAATTTGCCACTCACCTTAAATTTTAAATTAAAAAAACCAATTCTTTGGAACTTCCTTCACAGTATTTGAAATTCTAGGTTACTGTAACTTAACTAGCTTGATAACACAAAATTACTGCTAATTATATTAATTATAGAACAGCTTAAGCTCTTAACAGATTTTTTTATTTGCAGTTCTATGATTTCTATCAGTTATTTTTATTACTGTCAACGAGTGTAGTTTCAAAATTGCTGAGCTGTGTTGATTCTAATCACTGTCAATCCCGCTGCCACCTTCTTCAGTGTTTGTGTCACTTGTTAAACTTCTATCACCTGTTTCAGTATTTCCATATTCATACAAAAAATCTTCAGTATTGTCAACACAAACTTGGCAACAGTCTCTTGTCCAAGACGGTTACGAATTTTGCTATATATCCAACCAAAGTTACAGAAGATGCGCTCGATGGCTGCTGAGCTGCAAAGAGCTGAAAGCAAGCGAACTGCTAGAGATCTGAGTCTCTGGTGAATCTACAGTAGAGTCCTTGCAGAGCGGTGTTCCTTTTCACTAAACAGTTAACTGGAAGGAACTCAGTACTGCATCTGAAAAGAAAGATGTCTGAAATGATAATGATATAGTTTCATATGCAATCACTAGAGGGAGTAATGCTGGATTCAAGTCTAAGAGCCCCTGTCTGGTGTTTTCCTTGTAGGTGATGTTCAATTTCTCACCCATATACTGCAGATGTAGTATATAAGCAAGACAAATGGAATGGTTCAATCACTTGATCAAGTCTCTGTTGAATGATTTCTTGATGTGGTTGCAAACTCTCTGTATTCAAAAGTGAAAACCATTCATGATAAGTATCTGCTAAACTCGCTTTTTCGCTTTGTAATCTATCTAGAGCTGCAGCAACTGGTCGAAACCTTGATATCAAGTCCTTCGCTTGTCAGCAAAGGTTGAAATCATTGACTAGGTGACAAATTCTTGGTTCAATTTTTGTTCATGCTCTTCTGCAATACTGATATAAGCTTGTCTATTGCGAAGAAATGTATTGATAATTGTCAGCTGACTGTTCCATCTAGTGTCACCAGATAACTGAGGCTTCACTGAAAGCAGATACTCTTTCAGCCATGCACCAGGGGCATGATGGTTCCTGAAATATTTTTGCACTTCAAGGATCTGCTTCAATATAGCAGCCGGTGTGAGTGCCTGTCCAAGCAAATTCAGTGTATGTGCCGCACAGCCATACGTAATTAACCTCTGATCTTCCTCCTTTAAAAGTCGTCTCATTGTAACCATATTCTTATCATAATCTGTGACCACATTTTTTACATTACATCCAAATTTAACCTTTAATTTAGCTAGTTAAATATTTTTTAATGTCACCACTGACCACTGTGTGCTACTTTTTGTAATCTAGTTTTTAAAGTTTATAACTTTATGCCTCAGGGATTTACTTTTGTTATAGGGTGGTAACCTACTAGTTTTTTAACATGTGCTGGCAGAAACTTGATAACTCTGTGTGTGACCAATTAATGGGACTGCAATTTAATGTAGTTGTTACTAGTTTTTATGTTTTAGACAAGAAAGACTTGCCAGCAGGGTTTTTGCCGCTTAGACGGATTTTGCCAGTTTTTGCCATGGCAAAAACTGGTTTTTGCCGGGACTGTTTTTGCCATGGGAAAAAACTGGTTTTTTCCACTTAGTGGCAAAAACTTGCCAACCCTGATATAACCTAACATTCTTTCTTACCATTGAGGTTTTAATCTTTTGCAGATTTAAGAAGTTAAAATGTCTGCTTATTTCAACTGAAAGTCGTAAAAATACAGATAATTAATCAGTGTTCATGAATATTGGCTCTGATGCTATCAACGACGATTAATCTCGCTCTGGTTACACAAGTTTAACTCATCGTCCTACGATGACAAAACGTCTTTCGGCCAGGGTTACCCCTGTGAATGTAAAGACTGACACAATGGACTCGGCATCTCAGAGCATGTTTATGGGATCTACTGGAGAAATGCCAACACAGTACATAGACTCTTGGCATCAGGATAGCAATGAATTCGGTGCATTAAACGGATGGTCTAATGCGATTGGTGTGGATCAGTCTAGTGCCAATCACATGGTCATTGGAGACATGCAGACTGTTGAGACATCGGCCAATGGGCTTTCAGTGGGAGGAGTTAAGCGGGAGAGGTTGCCGGAACCGAAACAGAAGAGAAAGAAGAGAGACAGGTTTAACGGAATGAGTGAAGACGAAGTACTGCAGAGACTGCTTCCTGATCATCTTATTCCTGATCTTGATATTGTGATAGTAAGTAGATGATTAATGGTTCGCATTCAAGTGGATTGTAAATATTTTCCTGCAATTAATATCTGCATGATCATATTTACTTTCTCTAACTTTTGAATTTCATAATTACCTTAATTTTTTTCACTGTCAAATTTGTAACATATAAATGTAGATTTAACAACTCTTGTCATAGTATTAGAAAAAAAGCAATATAAAACAATGTATAATCCAGCTAGCTGGTTTTTTTTTGAAAATGTAACTGATCTTTATGTTTATAGTACACATTTTATTTTAAAACTTAATATTAGCAACTAAATATAATATTTTGTGGTATATTTGTACCATATTTTCCTACGTGTAGTATTATTAATTTTACGTTTTGTTTGGCAGATTGGTATAAACCCCGGTCTAACCGCAGCCTATGTGGGGCATCACTATGCTGGGCCAGGAAATCATTTCTGTGAGTAGTCTGTTGTCTAGAAGTCCCTATTCAACTTGTTTCATCTCTCTCTCTCTCTCTCTCTCTCTCTCTCTCTCTCTCTGTCTGTCTGTCTGTCTAATTTCTGCCAAAAAATGGCAGGTCTTAGGCACTGTTTACATCAAAGCTTCAAGCACTGTTTATAACAAAGCTGCAAACACTGTTTATAGTACAGCATCAAGCATTGTTTATAGCAAAGCATCAAACACTGTTTATAACAGAGCTGCAAGCACTGTTTACATCAAAGCTTAAGCACTGTTTACATCAAAGCTGCTAGCACTGTTTACAGCAAAGCATCAGACACTGTTTATAGCAAAGCATCAAGCATTGTTTAAGGCAAAGCTTCAAGCATTTTTCATAGCAAAGCTTAAAGCATTGTTTAAAGCAAAGCTTCAAGCACTGTTTATAGTACAGCATCAAGCACTGTTTATAGCAAAGCATCAAGCATTTTTTATTGAATAGCTTCAAGCACTGTTTATGGAAAATTTATGATAAAGCTCCATTGTTGATGCAGTTAATGAGAGATGAGAAGAACAATAAAAGTCATCTACACGTCTACATGTATCTAAGGTTAATTTAGGGTCACAACATTAGAAAATATATTCCTGGTGCCTGCACTGCTGCAAGATTTTACTTTATGTCCTGTGCGCAGGGAAATGCCTCTATTTGGCCGGATTTTTACCTCAGCCGATGAACGCTTATGACGACTACCGGTTGAAGGAGTTTGGGATTGGCTTTACGAATATTGTTTCTCGCACAACTCGTGGCAGTTCTGATCTCACCAGGTGTGTACAAAAAGTATTATTAAAATAAGCAGTAAAATATATCAAATAGGCTAAAAAGATAAAGGCTGAACCTGGAAAGCCTTTCAGCGAAGAGTCTGTCTGTATTTGAACCTGGAAAGCCTTTCAGGTTCAAATACAGAATTCCTTTAGGGCTCTCTGGATTTGAACCTCCTCTTACTGATACGCACTTCGCTGTCTAACACTTATCCCGTCCTGCTTCTTTTTCAACAATTCAAAACTTTTTCTACTAGCTTGTCACAGTGTGTAAGTTAGTTTATGTTTTTAAACAATTTCTCAAATTGTGAATGTTATTGGACTATTCAAATTTCTCTCTTGCTGGTGAATTACTGGTCAGAAAACATCTTCACTTCATTTTAAATAATAATTTGTGAATTTTACATTTCTTTGAGCCAGATCCGTTAACTAGTAATTTTATTATGCTCAGAAACAGTAAACTTATAACCGTTTTGATACACTGAGATATATCATGATCTTAATAGTGAATTGATATGTTGCTATTACGGTGTAGAAAGGCGCGATATCTTATATTTAGTCTTTTAGTATAAAAGCTAAGATAATGTAAAAATTATATAATTTATTGAGTCACTATTTTATTGCTGTAAAAAGTTGAGCTTATGTATTCAATTATACTCTTATTACAGAAGGATTGGAAAACATTTAGTCATTCTATATATTGCATTATAGTTCTTTCCGAAGAGATACCATTGCTGAGAGATAGGATAATGTATGTATTTTGTTATTTCGTTATGCAGAAGATTTGTCATAGTGATATTCTGCATTAATACAATGTTTGCTTGCAGATTATTTTGAATAGACGATATTCTGTCTTTTACAATGTTTACTATAAGAAGATTTGACAAGACGATATGCTGTATTTTTACAATGTTTTCTTGCAGAAGATTTTGCATATTGATGTTCTACAATTAGTCATTGTTTACTTTACTTGCAGGAAAGAGATCAGAGAAGGCGCTGATGTATTGGCTGCCAAGATTCACAAGTTCAATCCAAAGATTGCTGTGTTCAATGGTAAAGGTAAGCAAATCTTAGTTGTCGTCATAGTTTAGGTCTATCTACATAATTATCTACATAATTTGCTTTGAGATGATGCTTTGCTGAACTGAAACTTATATTTTTATACTTGTATTCAAAAGTAAGCTTTTTGATGTTGATTTATTTATTTTTGTTGCTTTAGCTTTATGGTTTCGCATAATGAGAACTTGTTTGGTAAGTTTTTGACGGCTATATTATAGTTTCTTATAGACTCTATAATATATATAGTTAAGAATTTCATTATGTCTAATTAAGTATTTAAGGAATTTATTGAAATTCAGGTGTTTTTGAAATATGCAGCTACAGTAAGAACTTGACTGTCGGCTCGTTTAATTGATTTATGAAATATCTGACGTGCAGGTATTTATGAAGTATTCAGTGGCAGTAAGAACTTCCACTTTGGTAAACAGCCAGAACCTTTTCCTGGTACTAATGTGGTAAGTTTTCTTTCTAATATATCCTATCAGAATGTTCTCGTGTCTTCTAAAGGCTTTAAAGAAATCTCTTCATTTATCTCATACTTTAATTTATATATATACAAGCCTGCAGGTTCGAAGTATTCACCGGTTTGATGATATGAAAGTTAATACATCGACCAATACGTCTGTTTGATTCTAATTATTGTTGCTATATGGCATACTCCGTGTTGTGCGCGTGTGTGGTTGGACCACTGCAGAATAGGGCAGCAGCAAACAATCTGCTGTGTGTACGTAAAAGGTGAATAAGGCAGGAGCTGAGGATGGCAGGAGAAAATCCACCTTACCATGAAATATTTTCCCCCAGGATTAAATGGGAATTGATCCATCTAACTGAGGAAGGCAACGGGAAAGAAAGCACCTCAGAAGCCATACTTTTCCCAAGCTATAGGCTACATAAGGTATGGATAAGGCATTGACTTTGTGAAGAGATTAACTTGTTGACCTAAGGAGTGCTCTTATGGAGCGAGAAAGCAGACTTTGAGTATGAATATATACCTTGAACCTGCCACTTGACAGTGCACTGAGGAGGTGTCATACTCCAACTTTTGCTTGCAGCGATATGCATATATTTGTACTTTTAGTAGGCTTCCTTTATTAGCTTTTTTAAAATATTACACTTGTTTTTACATGTATATGTGTATTGTTATAATTGTGTATAATTTATGGATATTGTTGTTTCTTTAATGAATTTAAAATTCCAGTGTAATTTGGGATATATGTCTTTGTATAGAAGCCTGTGGGTGATTTACTAGTGCTTGTAGTGCTTCTATGCTGTTTCGCCGACTGTATGACATCCATTTGTGCTATACACAGCAGATTTGCCTATGAACCACAGTGTGCAAAGTCTATTTATAAGTGTACTGTAGATAGTATTTCTGATGTATTTCTCTTGTATTACAATATTTGTAAGGTACTTCTCTCTATATCTCTGTGAGTACTGTATTTCGTATGTATTTCTCTTCTATTACAATATTTGCAATGTATTTCTCTGTGTGTACTGTATTTCTGATGTATTTCTCTTTCTATAATAGACAGTATTCTGATACATTTCTCTATTGATTTCTGATGTATTTCTCTGTGTATTACAGACAGTATTCTGATATAATTTTATCTATTGATTTCTGATGTATTTCTCTGCATATTACAGACAGTATTCTGATACATTTCTCTACTGATTTCTGGTGTATTTTTCTGTGTATTTCAATATTTGTAATGTATTTCTCTGTATATTACAGTATTTCTGGTGTATTTCTCTATGTATTACAGACAGTATTCGTAATGCCGTCATCCAGTGCACGGTGTGCTCAGCTCCCTCGTGCAGTGGATAAGCTTCCGTTCTACGTGGCGCTGCGCCAGCTCAGAGACTATCTCTGTGGGACGCTGCCCGACCTTGACCTGTCCACCGTGACCTTCCCGGATAGGGAACTGAAGGCTGCGGCCAGCAGGGTCAAGATGGACGGCTATATCAAGACTGAGGAAGACATTAAGACTTCGTCAACCCGTGCTAGAAATAATATGACTTCCGCAAGAGCTTCTGCATCAAGAACTGTGATCAATCCATTTCCGGATCAATTTCGCGAGCCCGCAGTTCCCGCGAAACGAGGCCGCAAGGCAAAACAGGATCCCACCAACGCTATGACTCTGGGTTTTTCCAGTTTGCCGGTAGGATTATCGTTAGATATGACTCAGAGTTTGAAGCCGAGGCTTCTCGCACTTCCTCATGCTGCTGGCGGTGTGGAAGAACAGATTTGCATTAAGATAGAAGCGGATGAGGATGAGGAGGAAGAAAGAATAATGGCGTCAACGGTAGAGAGTAGGGTGGCCCATTGGGTAAATACCTCACCATTTGAGACTAGTCGACCGGACATTGATGATTTAGGGTTTGGTCTTGGAGATTCTTGGCAACAAGGAAATGCTGCGGCTCCTGGTGTACTGACGACTCTACCTCTTTGTAATCAATCGTCGGTAGCTGCTGACAGCGTAGCAGCGTCCTACAGCGGTATGGGCGCCTCTCGACCGCAGGCTGTGCTCTACAATGGTTTGGTCGTAAACACCAGACCACAAAACGTAGTGGCTTGCAATGGTCTGGTTGTAGCCAGACCGCATAACGGCATCCTATCCAATGGCTTGGTTGCAAATAGGTCGCAGACTGCGGTGGCTCGCAATGGCATGGTAGAGAGCAGACTACAGAACGCTGCAACATGTAATGGTGGATTGGTTGTAACTAGAACACAAGATGCTCTGTCGTCTAACAGATTAGTCTCAAGCCGGCCGCAAAATACTGTTTCTTACGGCGGTATGATCGTTGAAGTTCCTGGTTCGTACAGTGGTCTGGTTACGAGCAGGGCCGATTTGTCTGCATCTTACAGCGGCATGGTTGCAGCGACCAGACCAGAGAACGGTCTGAGCGAGACAGCGTATGGGCCAGTCAGTGCGAGGAAGCTGCTAGATGGCTGTGCAGGAATTGCTGCGGCAATGAGTCGATACAAATCCACCTATAGAGAGAGAAGCGTGGGTGGGGAGACGGGCGGTTTTAGTAATGGAATGTACATGCCCATCGGTCATATCCATCCAACAATATGATCGAGTCACTACGCTGTTAAGTTGCACGCATCTATTACGATACTTTCTTTATTTTAGTATGAGTAGAAATACGTGTATATGCAATTCAGTATATACACAGGCCATATATCCAATAATTAATTTTAGAATACGGTAGATGCATTCAATAACATTAGGAGTGGGATAAGTTATCACTGTATATGGGTAATGCATGTATATGTAATTCTTTATATGGTTTAATTTTTTCTCTCTTTATCTGATAATACATAATATCTTCAAAAATGTATATAACTAATATCATAAATACCTGTCAATTCATCTGTCTAATATTCTTTTAGATGTTGGGCCCATGGTATACATTGCTACTAACAATGTTATCTCTAGTTCTCTTTGTTATTTTGTGCTCCCTAAGGAGCTCTCTAATGACTATACATTGTCCTGTTTACATAAAATTTGAATTGATATTTTTAGTGTAAACATGATTTACTCTCTTTTCAAGTCTCTGTTGATTTATATTCACAGCGTCATTTTCTTACAATCTGCATTACATAAATGTTACTGTATTGATTGAATTAACTAGCATTGAATCTTTTGATTAGGATATGCTGGAGTCTAAATCTCTCTAGATACTTACATGGGTGCTTTTACATTTACTGATGTACTTTTATGAAGTTCCATTTGTCAGATGCCCTTCCACATTCTATCTCTCTCTGCTTATGGTACCTCTAGAGCAAAAGTTGTATTACGTTGCTCTTCAATAACATCTTTGTTTAATATGCTAACACACAATAGCGTGCATGTTATTTTGTTAACTTTTATGATACGTTGAGCTAAGTATAGTTTGTAGGTCTCAGATGAAGGCGTCACTTAGTTTAGCTTGTGGCAGAGAGATCTTAGTATTTTAGTTTTAAGTGTTTAATGCAGTATTGCATATGTATTTAAGTGATATAGGTAGAGGTGTAGTATTTGTGAGATTTGGGACATTGTAATTAATTATTTGTAGCTGGTTATGCAAGTGTGCATTACTGTGACTCTAAGCTGTAATGGTATGGAGAGTCTGAAGTAAAAGTTAATTTTTCAGTCAATGGAATTTTGTTGCATGAACATTAATATTTTGTATAAGATAATTAATATTAACTAGACAAATATGTATTATAATATATTTAGTTGATAATTTTTTGTTATACTCAATATTTATGTGAAGATATAGCTCTGGCTACAAAGAAATTAAATTATACTAATACTGTTGTGATAGTTTTAATTAATTAAACTACTTACTTGTCACAATTGTGATTGGCCAGCTTATTTTCAGTCGCACTAGTGATGATGTAATTATTCATTTACAACCTCTGACAAGGCATTTGAAAAATGGACGCTAAATCCAACGTGCAGTGATAGTGTTGTATCTTCAGACTTTTCATACTTTTTTACAGGTTCAGACGTTTCAGTGTGCTGTATTGTATAGCTTGCAATTCATTGTGCCAAAGGCTTTTTGCGCATTGTAATGCTAAAGGAACCTGCAATGGTTCCAGAGTAGCTGTTTTGTTGAGAGTCAGTAAGATACTTTCTATTAAATATTCCGGATGATAGCTGAGCTTGTTGCTCGCTTGCTTGCTAGGCAATAGGCCACTGGTTCAAAATCTCTGTTAAAAAATATCTAAGTACATTGGTCATTTCAGAAACATATGTTATATTTAAATAGCTGGATTTTATGGAAATGTTATGGCATTGTTGTCGCAAGGAGGCCAGAGCAATATTCTTAATTTTCATAATTTTGAACTGTGGGGTGTCGTGTGCTCCTCTGTTTATCTGCATCCGCGCAATAATAATAACTAAACGGTCCACACTGCATTGTTGCACTGTTCAGCTGGTTTTGGATAGTGATAGTCAAATGTTAAGATATGGTTCTTAAAGATAATATTGATAGTTCGTGATTAATGAAATGATCGGGCTACTTGTCATTTGATGGTCTGAAGTTCAATTGTGAACTATCGCTGGCTAATTTGTCGTTTGATGGTCTGAAGTTCAATTGTAAGCTATCACTGGCGGGTCGCTAGTGTTAAGCTGGGAGTTTCATTTACTTCAATAGCAGCGCTTAAATTCCTACTCGAAGTTTTATCTTTGGAGTAGCATTCTTGCATCATATGGTAACTGTTTAAAAATTAACTTGTCGTTCTTAGTACTGAAATGATGTTGTGTAAGCATGAAACAATTCACTGATAGATATTGCTAAAATTTCTACTTCAAGCCATTAATTGTATTGTAGTGCTCAGATGGCTATATTGTCTTAGCACACCTCAGTGTAGGTGCTTAGTTTCAGTTTGATCCTGGCTGCTGAAGTGATTTCCTTGTATCGTTTCAGCTTCTGTCTAATTGCCTCATATGAAGCACTCAATGTGTTCTCAAAATTTGTAGTACGCCCTCTCTTCTATAGTGATCTAAATGCACCACAAGCCAATTCGATTTAATATAAGTTGTGCTTTATTCTTTAAATCGCTTCAGTCTTGCACAGCACCATTTGTAGTGTTAAGGTTTAATGTATAACTCGTTAACTCATATATCATTTAGGAAATGTATTACAATCTGTGATCTGTAAATAAGACATTTGAGGCATTTCGCTCTTGTATCACATACTACGTGTTAGTTTATTCTCTCATAGCATTCTCAGCACTGTGATGGCTTTCCCTTGCTTTCTAACAACCCCATTCAGACTTAGCACAATATGTATATACTTTTAAAATTATGTGGATAATCGCAGAATATACAGAATTAAAATTTTAAGAAATCTTCATCCATTGTATAAATACATGTTGTCTGCATATATAACTGGCTATAATGCTGTACCACCATTACTGTGCAACTAGTATGATAAGACTGTTATACTTGGCACGCAGGATATAGCGGCTAATAATATGTATTATAATAATTACTAATATGTATTATAATAATTACTAATAATATGTATTGATAATAATTACTAATAATATGTATTATAATAATTACTAATAATATGTATTATAATAATTACTAATAATATGTATTGATAATAATTGCTAGTACGAAGAGTAACCTTCTTTTACCAGAATTTCAATAGCACATTGCCAACTCGTTCTTGCTTCTCTTTGTATTCACAAATTTTATGTAGCAAACATAAACTCTTGTTAGTGGTCGCCTCTGAAACCTTGTGGCCATTTGAGATTGTTAAGTAATTTACGTCTGAATATCTCTTATTAATATCTGATTATTATTCATTGTTGGTAATATATTGCATGTACTATAGTCTCTGCTATACGGATGGATGGTCATGTAGATAGCACACTTGTCTAATAAGCAGGAGGCAATCGGTTTGAATCCCAGCCCTACCGTCTCTGAATGCATCCTATGTAGTACTAAGAGGACGTTAAATCTTTTAAGCTTATTTTTATGTAAAAATATATGTTATTCATAGTTTCAGCTGAGCCCATAGCTTGTTGGTTCGATGCTTGACTGTAGATTTGTTCGTGAAGGTTCAAATTCTAAGCTCTTCTGTCAGTAGCATGCTTTCAGACTGGAAACGGACGTTAAGCTTAGCATTAGCATTCGTTTTTGTTTCATCACTTGTGTATGCCAAATGTTGTTTGTAAAATGGGGTAGAAAGAGTTAATATATATGATCAGCTCTAGTGCGATCTGGCACTTTAAACTTTAAAAAAAGTATGATTATGATGATTACATGCGGTAACTTTTAGCTATAACTGTGTAGTTTGACGTTCGTTTCATTGTCTGATAATGACGTTCTTTTAGATAAGTGTGCACTGTTTCGCCTATTCACCGAACGATCATCACCACTAAGATGGAGGATTACCTGCCATCAATATTCATTATGCCAGTTCAGTATTACTGCAAGATTTTACTACCGAATTAATATAAGATTACTTCAATTACGTTAATGTTAGTAAAGCTGTAATTTGGCCAATTGTATCATGTGCAGTTACAGTTTATTTGGAATAGAGACTTTAAAAACAACTCCGAATAGTCCATCACAAAAACTATATAGTAAAGTAAATGTATTATTGAATCTTGTTCAAATGATCATCCGTGGTGACGTGGCACTTTAGAGCATACGTTGAAATCGTTAGGCATCTATAATTTAGTTAAGCAGTGGTGTGTGTTTCTACTCTTTGAGCAGCTCACTGTGGATTCCATTCCACTGGTTTTTACTTCATTGCAAGTAAAGCATTTACTTCAACTAACGGCGTCCCAGACATCATCTTTGTATGAGGAAGCGAACTTTAAACCTTTATTATTATGTATTATTAACTCGCTGACCGATTGATCTATTATGAGACATTGTGTCACTTTAGTGTAAAGTACAGCATCATCATGCTCATTTCTATCATCATCGTTATCATAATTACTTACTTGTTTTCTTAACTGAACATAGAGCAGCAGCATTCATCCATTCACTTAGGTCACTTGCAATTTTCGTGCGGAGTTATTCTAGGTCTTCCTCTTTCCTTGACTTCGTTTCCTGTTAATTGTGGTCTTTACATATCTATCCTCAGCTATTCTCATTATGTATCCCACACTATAATAGAGATATAATTATTAAAATTGGCACTAATAGTTCTAAATGATAGGTAATCTAGTTTTATAGTACACTTTATTCAACATTGACATCTTACCTGGTGAAAAGCATGCTGAATGAGCTAGTTATTAGGATGACAGTAACTAATCAGTTAGAATAGTTAGACCAGTGCTAGGTTTAACTGGGTCAGTATGTCAGTAACTGTTACTTTTTAAAATAAGATGGTGGAACTTCAGCGGTACTACTAGACAAACTGCAACTCTGTAGTAATAAACTGTTAAATGAGATTGCTTAGATATACCAATTTATTTGGATGTACTATCTAATCAGCTTTTTAATAACTATATTAATTAGCTTATGGTGATTTAGAATACTTGGTTGCACATTACATACTGCTTAAGCTAAACGATGGTGAATAGACTGATAGTGATGTATAAGACGGGCTCTCATTCAGCTCGTAGCTGCAGTCATCGTCAAGAGACTGGGGCTATACTGTTCTACAGCAGATCCAAGACTCGTGAGATTGTATACCAAGCGAAAACTGCACTTGTCCTTAGAAGGCGACTAACGCAGATACTGCGGTTCTGGGGCCACACTGTTCTACAGCTGATCCCAGACTCTTGAGATTGTATACCAAGCGAAACTGCACTTGTCCTTAAAAGGCGACTAACGCTGATACTGCAGGTGAAGCTGGAAATGAAATGCTCCAAGTTTTCGTGTAATTGATGAATTGATTGTTCATCAATTACACGAAATAAAAAAACTCTTGAAAAAGGAACAGCTGATTGGTTGTGGTCTCTTGTATGCAGAATAGTGGGATATTGTTTCTATGTTCATACAGTACTACAGAATCTTAATTAAGATTGTGTAATATTACGGTTTCTAGTTGTTTGATTGATTAACTGTAGAAGGACATTTAAGGAGGGATTGCCTATTAAATGCTTCTCGTGTCTTTCAAATTTGCACTTTAGTATTCCAGTTAGATATTGCTAATGTTCTTTGTGTAAATATAGAGTAATAATTGTAGAGCTACTAGCGTTGAGGTCTGATAAATTACATTATGCAATGTATGTATAGCTCTCTTTTATATTTTTTACATTATTCCGTAGATATAATACTATAATCAATAATTAACATATAATCATGGGTATCATGCCCAAGTATTTAACATATACATCCACAGATGATGTCAGTGACTGGTTTGTCTTGGTGTCTAACCTGTGACCTTGTGGTTACAGACAACTGAGATTTTGACGTGTGCTTTGCCAAATCGCTTACTGCAGCCTATTGCTATGCGCGACTCTGTATATAGCTGACTATTGCTGCTAAAAAATGGTAGGTGAAAAATAATTCTACAGTTTGTGAGAAAATAAAGCTGAATTTTACTTTAGTTTTGCTGCCTGAAGGTAATTTGAGCGATGGGAGAGCCAGATTTAACTGGTACTAGTGGTAAGTGTGTAAGTTTGTTTGCACTAATACATGTTAGTGTAAGGGAAAAAGAAAATAATATTCTTTTTAGTTTGGGAATTCAGTAGATTTTTAGGTTTATTTCAATGTACATTATTTACTCTGTATACCTGCTTGCGTACCTGTAATATGTATAGATCTGTGTGTGTGTATGTGTGTGTGTGTGTGTAATTGTTGCTAATTTGTTTATGTCTGGAGATTAATTTCTGCGAATATGAATGTTCCTATGCAGATGAGAATGTGTGCGTGTGTGTATTGGGTCTGTACACTTATACATGTATACGATACATGTATATCTGCGTTAGTAAATGCACAGGTGCATGCATACATGTATGTGTGAGTGTATATATCAGTGTTAGTAAATGCACAGGTGCATGCATACATGTATGTGTGAGTGTATATCTCAGTGCTAGTGTATACACAGGTGCATGCATACATGTATGTCCCTGACATCATCATCCTTATGTATTATGTGTGAGTGTATATCTCAGTGCTAGTGTATACACAGGTGCATGCATACATGTATGTCCCTGACATCATCCTTGTATGAGGAAACGGACGTTAAACCTTTATTATTATTATTATTATTATGTGTGAGTGTATATCTCAGTGTTAGTAGCTACTCATATAAGTATCTGTACGCTTATGTGGGAACGATTCGCATGAATTGCTTAACATGTACCTTAAACCATATGGTCTGTATAGTTGCTAATTCTTGTATTACTTTTCACTTTTTTTACAATTATTGTACCATTAATTACTTTAACTATGTTTCGTCATGTGTACATTATTTGATTCGAGGTAATCTACTTAGGCTAATGTCTGTAGTTTGAACTGTTTGTGATGTGTGTGTGTTCTAGTTTTCACTATTTACTCTTTCGACCCTCGTTTATTCCTGACTGATTGCTTATGCATTTATACTGATATGATTTGTCTCTGTCGTATTGTGCTAATTATTATCCACTGGTTCCCTTGTGTATCTAAGTGAATACATTTTGTTTCGACGTGACTCGGAGGTAACGGGTAAGCTTAGGTAGGATAAAGATAAGAGCCTGATGCTTGTACCTGAAGCATAACACGATAAGAAATCTTCAAGGATTGGCAACCACCGTGGAGCTAAGGTACTGTCGTAAACCAGTGCTTGAAATCGTTCTATTACAGGATAACGGATAAGCTAAGAAATATACTCAACATTCACAGGATGATGAGAATCGCTGGAGTTAGATGAAATGGAAATATGTTGGTTAGTTGAGTTGGTAAAACACTTGCTTGATAACCTGAAGGCTACGAGCTCAAAATGCAGTCAGACTGACAGAAAACTTGTGCTGTGAAAATAAGGCTGTTGAAATGAGATTTGACTGTGAGCTTGGAATAAACAGGATAATTGAATGTAAAATGTTTTGTATTCGTAAATTTGTCTCCTGATAGTGATTTTGTGCGTGTATGTTTTGGCCACGTACGTTTATGCACGGATTTTGTTTAAATTAACTTATGTGTATGTTGTGTTGTATTTGTGCATATGCATTGTCTGTGCAGTGTATTTATATAAAACTTGTGTGCAAATGCATTTGTATTTCGTTGTATCTGTGCCATGGATAAGAGATTCTTTGGTTTTGTGTTTGTCAGTTCATATCTGTTTGAGTTTTTGTGTATTCGTGCATTCGTGTTGTTATTTCCGTGTGTTCTCACTTGTGCGTGTCGATACGTATATGTCTGCAATGTGTATGCAAGTTTGTCTGCTTCTAGAACTGTTTTGTATTTATAATTGTGCATGCATTTTGTGTATTATTTTGTGTTTGTGAGAATTTCTATTGATGTGATTGTTTTTGCTTGTATCCATAATATACTTATGCGAGTGTATATCCATTATATATTAATTATGTGTAATGTATTTTAGTGTGAATTCATGTCTGTAGTTTGACTATTATATATGTTTCATGTGTCATCGTTATATGCCTAATGTTGATTTCTTTTTTCCATAAGTTCGTGTTTGAGCACTAGTAGACATACTGGCTTTTGTAAAAGCATGTCCTACGTGTAGGTTAACTTGTAATGGCGCATGCAAGCTGTCATATACATCTAATTTAACATTTTAAATTGAAAAATGTTGTATGTAATACACAGTGATCGTGTCTATACTGTATCTATGACTGAGCATACCGCGAGCTATGCACAAATCGTAAGTGATTTAGTTGTATCTTGTGCTTACAAAATAATCGCAATGCGTTTTATGATTTCCGAATTTTATACTGTCATTCTCTAAGCATGCGAGACTTATTGGATACGTGTGGTATTTTTGATGTGTTTGGGTATATTCCCACCAGTATGATTGAGTGCGAGCTCAACTGTGTGTATAAATGCTAGTTTTATACGAATGCATTTGTGTGTGTATGGTACATGAGGCGTTGTAATGAGGTTTACAGTCATGATCATGCCCATAACAACATTTGCTTTTGTTTTCAATTATCAGAAATGTGTTTTGTACACTGGTGCATATAAACTGTTGTACTTCTAATTCTAAACTGTCGTCTTGCATTCTTATGAAATAGTCTGTGTATGGTCCATGGTACAGCTTGAAGATCTCTATGTATCAACCTCTGTATGGTCCATGGTACAACTTGAAGATCAATATGTATCAACCTCTGTATGGTCCATGGTACAGCTTGAAGATCTCTATGTATCAACCTCTGTATGGTCCATGGTACAGCTTGAAGATCTCTATGTATCAACCTCTGTATGGTCCATGGTACAACTTGAAGATCTCTATGTATCAACCTCTGTTTGGTCCATGATACAGCTTGAAGATCAATATGTATCAACCTCTGTATGGTCCATGATACAGCTTGAAGATCAATATGTATCAACCTCTGTATGGTCCATGATACAGCTTGAAGATCAATATGTATCAACCTCTGTATGGTCCATGGTACAGCTTGAAGATCTCTATGTATCAACCTCTGTATGGTCCATGGTACAGCTTGAAGATCTCTATGTATCAACCTCTGTATGGTCCATGGTACAACTTGAAGATCTCTATGTATCAACCTCTGTTTGGTCCATGATACAGCTTGAAGATCAATATGTATCAACCTCTGTATGGTCCATGATACAGCTTGAAGATCAATATGTATCAACCTCTGTATGGTCCATGATACAGCTTGAAGATCAATATGTATCAACCTCTGTATGGTCCATGGTACAGCTTGAAGATCTCTATGTATCAACCTCTGTATGGTCCATGGTACAGCTTGAAGATCTCTATGTATCAACCTCTGTATGGTCCATGGTACAACTTGAAGATCAATATGTATCAACCTCTGTTTGGTCCATGATACAGCTTGAAGATCAATATGTATCAACCTCTGTATGGTCCATGATACAGCTTGAAGATCAATATGTATCAACCTCTGTATGGTCCATGGTACAGCTTGAAGATCAATATGTATCAACATGTATGGTCCATGGTACAGCTTGAAGATCAATATGTATCAACATGTATGGTCCATATGTATCGACATGTATGGTCCATATGTAACATGTGATCAATATGTATGGTCCATGCTACAGCTTGAAGCCATGAAGATCTTATCAGTGGATAATATCAGAGATTGCAGATAATTTCAGAGATTGCAACGACCGGTGAAAACACCAAACACTTTACAAGAATGATTATCCTAGGTAGACATGAATGCCTGAGCTATCGGTGACACAAAGCCAAATAAGCTTAACGTTAGTTTCCTGTTTGATAGCATGTCAGTGACGGGGAGAGCACTGAATTTGAACCCAACACCCACTGATGTTCGACAGGCTTCACGTACTGATCCGCTGTCGAACAATACGTCACAAGCCTCTGTGACGTGTCTGTGAAGTTCAGTTGTAGAGATGAACGAGAATAGTTTTTTTAATCAGCACCAAGGTATTCGATAACGTAAATACTACCTAAGAGAAATGGTTTTACAGCCAATAAAACCTAATCGTTAACCCAGAGAAACTGGTTCACAGTCTCTATAGCCTAATCACTAACATAGAGAAATACACGTAAAGACATTTCAATTCAGATTAACATTTATGCAATTTTATCGGAATTGTGCCTTACAAAGGCTTTCTTATGTTCAGCTCACTAAAGTCATATCTTACATACAATTCAAGTGGCAATATATGAATCAACGGTATGCACTTAACATCCACCACTATGATATATGTGAAATCAATGGTACACACTTAACATCCACCACTATGTGATCTATGTGAAATCAATGGCATGCATTTAACATCCACATCTATGTGAAATCAATGGTACGCACTTAACATCCACCACTATGTGATCTATGTGCGGTGCATAAGACTTTACCCGCACAATGTCCAGCACACACACTGACCAGGTGGAGCCACTATGTACTTCCTCTAACAGCTCTCTGATCTTAGTGCACGTGTTCTCGGCGTACTCCAACCATTCTACTCGCACCACGTGACCTCTTCTGGCTCCATCTGACGACTGACCATGATTTTGGACACCATCTGGCGAATGCTTTTGTACTTTTTTCCTATTAACTTTTACCCAATATTTTAATTTATCTTCGTGTGCAGAGTATATTTTAGTATTGGAAATATTATCTTTGACAGAGGAATTAGATTTTAAACCTTTAGTGATCCCACTCTCGTTCAAGTCTTTCTTGTGCGCTACACAGAGAGACACATGCTTTTCTCCTTCTATCAACGGATTATGCACGGAACATTTCTCGGGACTACTGAGACCTGAAGTCAGACTCTCTAGGAAGGATTGATCTGAACTTTCACAAATTCTTATCCGATTATATGCAGTGTTTCGTTCAAACGTTCTCTCATTCATATCCGCTTCTGAGCAAACATCAGTCAAACAATTATGACCAGTCGTAGTAAGGTCAGCAGCGGCAGCTTTATCTGCGCATTGCGAAACAGCAGTGCCATCAATATCAGGATTATACAAACTTGTTTTACATTCTTCTGTCACAGTTAATTTGTCTAAATTTTTTTTCATTACATCTGCTCCTCTACAAATTTCTTCAGATACTGAAGAACCATCAGTAAAGAATTTACAAGCTAGAGCAGCAGAGGACTTAGCTCTGGTATTAGCAGTAGCTGCTGGAGTAGCAGCAGCAGTAGACTCAGCTGTGGTATTAGCAGCAGCTAGAGCAACAGGAGCAGTCTCAGTTATGATATTAGCAGCAGCAGTGGACTTAACTGTGGTATTAGCAGCAGCTAGAGCAGCAACAATAGAATCAGCTGTTGTATTAACAGCAGCCACAGCAACAGAGGACTCAGCTGTGGTATTAGCAGCAGCTAGAGCAGCAGCAGTTGAATCAGCTGGGGTATAAGCAGGATCAGTCTCAGCTATGGTATTAGCACCAGCTACAGCAGCAGTAGACTCAGCTGGGGTATAAGCAGCAGTATGTTGATTAGCAGCTGCTGTTGAGGACTGCGTAGACTTAGCGCTGGAGGTAACATTAGCGTGTATGTGCAGAACTCCACCTCTGTCAGGCCTCAGGGCAGCGCAGGCTGTAGCCCAGCCCATCTCTGATGAGGGTATGAGGCCCAGGTTAACCCTATCAGCTACACCTCGAGGACACACCTACAACAACATCAATGACAACATCGAGCTCCATGAAGCTAATATCTACCAGCGGTTTATCAAAATAGCAGATATTAATAATAATAATAATAATAATCTCTGCCGCGCCTGACTTCATAAACGAATTAGGCAGGAGAACCAGTGCCATTACAGGCGACAAACGTGAAAAAACCTTCCTATGGCAGAGCCTATCTATTGCACTCCAGCGTTTTAATGCTGTCTGTGTTCGTGGCACATTGGCGAATGCGGCCTCCCAGAGTGTAGAGGAACTATTTTAAATATTTTTTTATCTTTCTTTTAATTAAATAAAGTCTTTCTTATATCTTATATTTTAGCCCAGGGCCTTATACAGCCCAGGGTAATTAAAAAATAATAATAATAATAATAATGGTTTAACGTCCGTTTCTTCATCCAGGGATGATATCAGGGACGTTGTCAATTAAAGCTGATAAATAATATAATGGTGTCAACAAGCCTATTGGGTGCACACATACACAATATGCTATTAACATTATCAGACATAGCCTCATGGCCCACGCGAGTTTCATGCCACAGTCACTCAGATAAGCACTAGTATAAAAGCTAGTTAAATCCAACAAATGATACAATGGACAGAAATTACACTAATTACTGCATATGCTGCTAAATACAAAGTGTATAGCCATTATATTCAAATACATACTTGTGCCCACTCTTTTTCATAACACTAAAGATAGACTTTCATTTAGCAAAATAGTCTCAGTAATACACATTTTTCATACCTTAAAAACCTAACCTTTAAATCTTACTTATGAATTTACTTGGCTAATTGGAAAATCCTGGGGATTATAAATTTATAATGACATTCATCGTAATTTCAACCACCATTTCTACCACCTACAAACCTCTCTATTATCACCCAGTAACGGGACACATCTGTCTGTCACGTGATTAGCTGCGAGACCTTTATGCAGCGCTCTCATCGCTGCCTCGTTCCACTCGCACGCATACACAAGTGCGGCACCAGTGTGCACCAGATACTGTAGGGTGAAGTATCCTATACCTGCACAGAATACAATCACGTAATACATTTACTGTAGGGTGAAGTATCCTATACCTACGCAGAATACAATCACATAATACAAATACTGTTGGGTGAAGTATCCTATACCAACGCAGAATACAATCACGTAATACAAATACAATAGGGTGAAGTATCCTATATCTGCGCAGAATAAAATCACATAATACAAATACTATAGGGTGGAATATTCTATATCTGCGCAGAATAAAATCATATAATACAATTACTATAGGGTGGAGTATTCTATACCTGCACAGAATACAACCAGGTAATAGAAACAACAGCTTAATCGTGTATAATATAAAATACAATCACGCAACACAACAGCCTCTTTTATTAACATTTACAATTTCTGTTCTTTAGAATATACTATACATGGGTATAAAGGATCAAATTCCTGTTCAGATTTATTGTTTCTTTCCAATGATACTTATTAGGGATTAAAAATATTACTCATCTGCTTTCTTGGAAATGTTGTTCATGAATATTTAAGCACAGTCGTGATATTTAAGCACAGTCGTGATATTTAAGCACAATAGTGATATTTAAGTACAATAGTGATATTTAAGTACAATGGTGATATTTAAGTACAATAGTGATATTTAAGTACAATGTGATATTTAAGTACAATAGTGATATTTAAGTACAATAGTGATATTTAAGTACAATAGTGATATTTAAGTACAATAGTGATATTTAAGTACAATAGTGATATTTAAGTACAATGGTGATATTTAAGTACAATAGTGATATTTAAGTACAATAGTGATATTTAAGTACAATAGTGATATTTAAGTACAATAGTGATATTTAAGTACAATAGTGATATTTAAGTACAATAGTGATATTTAAGTACAATAGTGATATTTAAGTACAATAGTGATATTTAAGTACAATAGTGATATTTAAGTACAATGGTGATATTTAAGTAGTGATATTTAAGTACAATAGTGATATTTAAGTACAATAGTGATATTTAAGTACAATAGTGATATTTAAGTACAATAGTGATATTTAAGTACAATAGTGATATTTAAGTACAATAGTGATATTTAAGTACAATAGTGATATTTAAGTACAATGGTGATATTTAAGTACAATAGTGATATTTAAGTACAATAGTGATATTTAAGTACAATCGTGATATCTCACAGGTGAATCATGCAATAGGACACAAATAGTCCTATAAGTCTTAGTCTTAATTGAGAATTAAGTAACTACGCAACTGCCAACATCTACGATAAGCTCTAAACCATGGAAGCACTCTAAGACAAGCGCAAATCGATACCTGTTTTAACTTGTTACATCGGTACTACCAACAATTGCATAAACACTAGCAAATGAACAACTTGCCTGCATAGAGATCCACAATGGTTTCACCTCGGCAGTTGAAGGAGGCTACCCTAAGCTTCTCAGTTATATTACCAGCACTGAACATACATTCTGTTACGTCGTATATGTACCTGTCGAACAGAACCAGAACATCTTGAAGAGATACTAAGAATCTCTCTCTTTCTCTCTCCCTCTCTCTCTATTGTTCTGCCAAGTGAAAGGTCCAAGGTACATATTCCTGCTCATATTCTATTTTTGCGCTCCAAAATGAGCACTCCTTCAATTAATGAGTTCATCATTTCACAAAGACTATGCTTGTTCACAACTTAATGTAGGCTACAGCTTGGGAACAATGTCTTCTGAACTCACTTCAATGCAATAAATATAACAAAAACACAGCATCGTATGTACCAAAAATTCAACATGAACCGAATAAACTGCTGAGCCGGTGGCATGCTGGCAAGTGGTTCAAAAGCTTATCAGTAGGCGCAGGGCTAGTGCTATCCTCATCAATGACATGCTTTCGAACAGAAAACTGATGCTAAACTCTGCTTTAGCCTTTAAAAACTGTCAGCAGTGTATTCAACTGCATCATTCCATATTTACTAGTAATATATTAAAGTGATTGAAATGAGCAAACATGCTCTATAAAGAGAACATATAAAATTCCTAGTCTCAGTCTTCCCCTACATCTTTCAGAAAGCCATCCACACTTAGAACATGTCACATCCAGATTTTTCTATCGTAACATATTTACCTTAGGCACATCAGTATCTCTGCTATTCAGCTCTTCTTCACTGCTAATTTGTCAGTTCACCGAATGTCTCTATCTGATTACAACTGATGCATGGGAATCGAAGCAAAAAGAGTTCATTTCCTTTCAGGACTAGTCATTTGGAAATTCATGCCACATCACACCGCTAAACACTAAACTATCTAAAGTATGTGTGCTTTGTTGTTTATGAATCTACACAACAAAGCACACATACACACGCATTATCTACACACACGCAGGCAGTAGCACACATGCACATGCACACACACACTCACACAAGCGGATATATACCGTGACCACACACTAAGCACACACAGAGAGGAAGACCTAACCTAACAGAATTATCGACATGCTGCACCCAACCATCAGCACCAAGCAGGAGCTCTACAGTGGGTGCCCGGTACTCAGAGTCCTTCACTATACGTCCTCTTCTAGCCACACGCTCACAACCAAACACTGTTGCCACCTCATGCCAAATTCTCTCACCTGCAGCAAATGTAATGAACAACAATGAATTCTAACTAGATTTCAAACGGATATTGAAATGCTTCAAGAAGTACTCGTCTAAAAGTAATTTCCATTACTAATAACAAAGTACAATAATCATTTATTAGTGTGTGAAAATTATATTGATCTCTTAGCAGTGACTGAAAAGTACAATGATCTCTTAGCAGTGACTGACAAGTACAATGATCTCTTAGCAGTGACTGACAAGTACAATGATCTCTTAATAGAGCTTAAAATCATAAATTCAGCTATAAGAGATCACAGTGCCTGCAAAGTTTCCAAATACAATCAAAAGCTCCAGTAATAATCATCTACAGTCTATTCTCTACTGCAGTATTTCTCCATTCATGTGCCGATGAGCTCTATGATCTTCTTTCCATGCAAACAC
Source organism: Enchytraeus crypticus (assembly GCA_905160935.1). Taxonomy (NCBI): domain Eukaryota; kingdom Metazoa; phylum Annelida; class Clitellata; order Enchytraeida; family Enchytraeidae; genus Enchytraeus; species Enchytraeus crypticus. The sequence continues at coordinate 1,333,023 of CAJHZI010000741.1, read as the reverse complement.
AGAAAGCCATAAGCCTCACTTAAAATTTAGATATACACAAGCGAAAGTACCACAATTCTGCTTAATAACTATTAACAGAAATGATAGGACAATTTTTAAACCTGGAATCTTACTCCAAAGTTCATTAGAAAGAGTATTAGAAGAAGTAAGCATGACAAGATTTCCATGTTTCTCCCACTTCTGTGGAAGATCTTTTTCCAGTTCTATATTCCATTCAATGGAGAATTCAATAAGAAGACTCCTTAGTCTGCATCTAAGCTTTTCTATTATGGAATTCTTCATGCTACATCATCGAGATCTTAAAATTTGCAGTCACTGTACGCTACAATAAACAAGTGTACATTTAAATAGCGTGCATTGTGAGTTTGAGAAAATAAATTTTAAAGTTAGACCCAACAACAAAAATAGCTGCATAATTAGAGTAACAGTATTGTTTGTAACAACACTGAGATCAGATTATTATGAGAAAGTTAATCCAAGGCTGAATAACGAATGATCCATAGAAAATAAAATTAAAGAGATGAAAATACATTTGAGAATAAGCAGAGTAGGAAGAGGAGGAAAGAAAGGTAGAAGAGAAAAGTTCAAAGGACATGTCTTTAACAGCCTATGGACCTAAAAGCTAAATAAGCTTTTAAAAGACAACATAACTTTCAGCTTAACTTCCAATCTCGAATGGTGTCATTGACAAATACTCGATTTTAACCCTGCATCAACTGATCCACATACATACATACATACATACATATGCTACTGGTTTCAGTAAGTAGACAGGGCTGAGAAAAAATTCAAAAAGGCAAGGTTAAGGAAAGGCTTATATGAAGGAGTGCATTCATACAAAAAGTAAATTAAATCAGTAGAGCAGTCTGCTGAAAAAATAATAGAGTATATTCCTGCCATATCTTAAGAACAAAATGTACACTTGTTATATAGTATTTAGAACTAATCTAAAACAATTAGAAAGTTAATGATGTCAATAGCAAATTCAAACACTATTGAACCAAATCAAAGCCAATGAGCAAAAGACAATAGGTCCAAAAACTGTTGTAAATCCAAAATTAAAAAAAACCAATAAAAAAATTGGAAATTCAAGAAAAGGAGGTTTAATTCTTAAGTATTAGTTAGTCGCAGTCATAACTCATGGTATTTGCCCTACATTTAATTTATATTTATATGTTTAATTTCTGCTGGAAAAAACAGCCAAATAAATAACAGATATTCTTTAAATTAAAGTCAAGACTTCAGAGCTATAGTTAAATAAAATCTCTCTCTCTCTCTCTTCTAGTGCACTGCCTAACGGCAGTTCCATGGAATATAACTCTTCCAACCAATTCTATCTTCAGCCTTCCTTTCATCTCTATATATGAAATTGCTATCAGATCATCGAACACACCATATCCTTCCTCTAACTCTTTTCCCTTACATTCTTCCTTTCTTTACATCCCTTAATTGTGTCTTCTTCTTCAGTGCACTGCCAAGTGGCAGGTTCAAGGTATATATTAATACTCAAAGTCTATTTTCTCGCTCCATAAGAGCACTCCTTAGATCAACAAGTTAATCCCTTCACAAAGTCTATGCCTTATCCATACCTTATGTAGCTTGGGAAAATTATGGCTTCTAAGGTGGTTTCCCGTTGCCTTCCTCAGTAATTGTATACGCCATTTAAATCATGGGCAAAAATTACAAGGTAAGGTGAGTACCCTTTGCCTTCCTCACACCAGCCTTAGTCGCCTATTACATAGTCCCAACCAATTAAACCAGCAATCATCAAATAGAAGCAGAATTGGCCAATTTATAGAATTCCAGTTAATGTTAGATATTGCAATTTCCAAGCCAATCCAGTCTGCTTTGTAATAGTTTAATAGCAGAGGTCTAGGGTGGCCAGATGTAAGGCAATTTACGGGAGCATTGTCAGTTAATGAAGTCAAGATATTTTCAATTGTTAGTTTCAATGGAACTGTTAAGTGATCACTTGTACTGATAGGGGAAACCGCTTTAATTTTGCTAATTTGAGAAGGGTAGCAAGAGAATATCAGATCATTAACATTCTAATCACGTGTTGAAAAAGTTACCAACTGTTCCAAAGAATTATTTATAAAAAGGATAAAAATTCAATATTATATATTCAATTAATTAATTCAATATATTAATATAATTCGGAGATGATTTATTAACCCAGTCCATTTTCGACAAGTGGAAATCCACCGTTATACCCATAGTTAGATTGGTAGAAGACAGGTATCCAAATCTTTGACTAAATCAAGAGGGTAGTACTGTATATAACAGCTAGCCTGCAACCCCGATTATCATCAGTTAAAATGTCTATTGCAGCCAATTCAAGACTATTACATCGTGAAGGAAGATCGACTTGGTTATAGAATATATTCGGGATTGATCTATATTGGATTGCAACTCCACTGATAATTTGTAGATTGAAATATACAGTTATGTTTATCGCTATGTTTATACACAAACACACATGAGCGATATTACAAATCTTCAAAGCATATGAATAAGAACACGCATGTAGCCTCAGATGAAATATTTAACAAGTACACCTTTAATAAATTCGATTAATTCGTCATAATAATGCGAATGTACGGTGGCTCGCAACTGCCATAAATTTTTTTTTTTTGAAACAAAAAAATCAAAAAAACAAAAAAACAAAAAAACAAACAAATCTTTGTTACTATAAATAGCCACTTTGTTACTATAAATAGCACACTAGCAGTATCTATATCACACATAGTCGATGACAACATCCAGCACTCGATCTTGAATCAAAGGCCAGCCTATGTGCAAAAAATAAAGTTTATTGTCAATGACAATATCGAGCACTCGATCTCGAGCCAAAGCCAAACCGATGAGCACAAAATTAGGTCAAAAACGGTGCAAATCCAAAATTCAGTTAATTAGTCATGTTAAGTGAATTCGTCAATGACAACATCGAGCACGCGATGTCAAACCAAAGCCAAGCCGATGAGCAAAAAGAAGGTTAAAACTGTGCAAATTCAATATTCAGTTAATTAGTCATACTAAGTGAATTTGTCAATGACAACATCGAGCACTCGATCTTGAGCCAAAGCCAAACCGATGAGCACAAAATTAGGTCAAAAGCGGTGATAATTACAAGGTGAGTCTTTGGACTGATTTTCTGCATTTTGGAATTTGCACCGTTTTTGACCTAATTTTGTGCTCATCGGTTTGGCTTTGGCTCGAGATCGAGTGCTCGATGTTGTCATTGATACGGTGGCTCGCAACTGCCATAAATTTTTTTTTTTAAACAAAAAATCAAAAAACAAAAAAACAAACAAATCTTTGTTACTATAAATAGCCACTTTGTTACTATAAATAGCACACTAGCAGTATCTATATCACACATAGTCGATGACAACATCCAGCACTCGATCTTGAATCAAAGGCCAGCCTATGTGCAAAAAATAAAGTTTATTGTCAATGACAACATCGAGCACTCGATCTCGAGCCAAAGCCAAACCGATGAGCACAAAATTAGGTCAAAAACGGTGTAAATCCAAAATTCAGTTAATTAGTCATATTAAGTGAATTCGTCAATGACAACATCGAGCACGCGATGTCAAACCAAAGCCAAACCGATGAGCACAAAATTAGGTCAAAAACGGTGCAAATTCCAAAATGCAGAAAATCAGTCCAAAGACTCACCTGGTAATTATCACCGCTTTTGACCTAATTTTGTGCTCATCGGTTTGGCTTTGGCTCGAGATCGAGTGATCGATGTTGTCATTGACGAATTCACTTAGTATGACTAATTAACTGAAGTTTGGATTTGCACCGTTTTTGACCTAATTTTGTGCTCATCGGTTTGACTTTGGCCCAAGATCGAGTGCTCGATGTTGTCATAAACAAATTAACTTAGTATGACTAATTAACTGAATATTGAATTTGCACAGTTTTAACATTTTTGCTCATCGGCTTGGCTTTGGTTTGACATCGCTTGCTCGATGTTGTCATTGACGAATTCACTTAACATGACTAATTACCTGAATTTTGGATTTGCACTGTTTTTGACCTAATTTTGTGCTCATCGGTTTGGATTTGGCGCGAGATCGAGTGCTCGATGTTGTCATTGACAATAAACTTTATTTTTTGCACATGGACTGGCCTTTGATTCAAGATGAGTGCTGGATGTTGTCATCGACTATGTGTGATATAGATACTGCTAGTGATCTATTTATAGTAACAAAGTGGTTATTTATAGTAACAAAGATTTGTTTGTTTTTTTGTTTTTTTGATTTTTTGTTTAAAAATAAAATTTATGGCAGTTGCGAGCCACCGTACGAATGTAATATTAGCTCGAACTAATGCGAACATAATAATAATTAATTGATAAGAGTAACAACAAAGAAGTCCCTTTAATGTTTCGTTACATGTATCTTAGAGTAATGATTGGCATATAACCTCCCTGACATAACATAACATAACATAACGGCACACTGGGTCAGGAAGCACAGATGCTTGTTTTTAAGACCCATTTCCTCCTTCCTCTCCATGGTTATTAGTAATCGTTGCCTTTTGATGGCGCATCAATTGCAGCCGGCGCGGATTTAATGATAACCTTCCATCACTCTGGGATTTTCCTTTCTAAGCTTTTTCCAACACTCGGTCTTCCAAGGTGGTCACCCACAAAGTACTAACCGAGGTCGATGCAGCTTAACTTCGATAATTGACGCGCAACTAAACCAAGTGCGCTAATCCCGCCGTCATGTATATCATGTATACAAAGATCTTTAAAATAGGTAGATAGGGCATGACTGTGGTTTCAGCGATACCCCTTTTGTAACAAGAGCAACTTGATTTCCAGCATTCTCCATTTAATCGAAAGGGTAAACAAAGCCCTTTTGACATATGTGTAATAGCAATATCTGTAATTTCATATTTATTTCATGATATTCGGTCTCTAAACGGTTTTAAGATGATGTATTATTGCGCATTTGGGTATACAAATTCCAGAAATCCGGAAACTAAAGAACGGGGAATATCCTTTAAGAGATTTAAAATAAATTTTGTTTGCATTTTGTGTTATAAAAATATATATCCAATTAATAGGAATTCGTTTCAAATTTTTTTTTCATGACGATATGTTGGATAGATGTGTCGATAAATGTGCTCCTAAAGTGTTTAATTATCGTTCAAAAGATGTTAAAATGTTCCAAAACTACAGTATTTTATGCCTTTAAATAACGATCAGCTGATATTGTTTACCTCCTATTACCAAAATTAGTTGTTGGCCTCTGTGCAATTCTTGAACTCAATGTTTACAATGGTTGAGATTGCCTTTGACACTTCTATTGTTTTTCTTTATTCTATGCATGTATATCATATTATCTTTATTCCCAAATAAAAAGTCCAAAAAAGGAATCCCAAACCAAGAAAAGTAACTTGTGAACTAAAATTTGAAACCTAAATTGACTACCAACTGGATAGATTGAAATATAGTATATAATACTTAATTTAATCGCAATTCTTTAGTCGCTGATTAACTGTCTATCACAATCTATTGACACTAGTGTTAAGACTATAAATAATTAAAACACTAATATTCGTTATTCAACTGGTTATTAGTAACACTTTGTTCTATGCTAGAAAGTATTTAATTTATAGCCATAAGCATCTAAGAATATCTTAATTATTATTTAAATTTTGGCTAACTTTATTATCAAGTTTACTAAAAAACACGCATTATAATGAAATGATCAAATATATGCGTTGATTTCTATTTAATGTCTGTTTAAATATATATGTTGATATCTATCACTTTTAATATCACATGTTAAACTGTTAGATAATTTAGACCATTTTCGTATAACCAGTCCAATGAATGTCCACTGGACTGGTTATACGAAAAATGGTCTAAATTGAAAAATAAATAAATACTAACTAGATTGCACATTCTTTTATATGGTATGCCGTGGTAGTTAAGTAATAATAACAACAATTAGAGTGCTACAGTCATCAATGACAACTTCGAGCACTATTGAGACAAAATCAAACGGGCGAGCAAAAAAAGAAGGTCCAAAACGGTGCAAATTCCAAAATATAGGTAATCAGTCCAAAGAAAAGGGAGTTAAAGAAAAGGTGGTTTAGGCGCAGGTCGCTGCTCATGGACACTGGATGGAAAAGAGAGATGGAAAAGACAGGTCTTCAACTGCTTATGAAACTGCTCATAGGAAAGCAAAGGCTGATGCGATTCAAATCAAGATTTTCGAAGATTTGATGGAAGAGAATTCCAGATCTGAGGTGGAGCATGCCGGAAAGAACGATTAGATAGCTTAGAGCGTGAAGGTAAGCTAGGTCTCACAAGAGTAATTAGAAGACCGAGTAATAGCAGGCTGCATCACTTTAATCAAGTGAGACATACAAGTTTGTCCAGGGATGGTGATGGACTTATTGGTTAACGAAGCTGTTTTGTAAATGATACGCTCTTTAATCTTTAGCCAGTGCAAAGACTTCAAAATAGGCGTAACATGTGAGTACTTGGAACTACAAAAAATTGCTCGCGCAAGAGAATTCTGAACAAACTGCAACCGATCAATCTCACAGCCAGGGAGATTTAAAAACAGGGAATTGCAGTAGTCCAACTTCGATTGCACAAGAGCAGCACCAATTGTAGCAGCTGTCTCACGTGACAAATATGGACGTATTCGACGAAGATCACGGATATGGAAGAAACATGCTTGTGAAGTTTTAGTTATGTGTTCGTGGAAGGTTAGGTGTTTATCAAGGATAACACCGAGATTTCTCACAGAAGAAACAGGTGATATTTTAATACCCGAAGATAACGAAAGAGTTTTCCCATTCAGCTTCAGAAGCTGTTGAGGTGTCCCAACCAACAAGAATTCAGTCTTAGATGGATTAAGTGCCAAGAAATTAGCAGACATCCAAGAGGATATAGACTGAAAACTTTGTTGCAGGAGGGTTTCAACATTAGAATAGGAGCTAGGGGTGAAACAAGTGTACATTTGAGTGTCATCAGCATATAGTTCATGATCAAGAGAATGAGAAGAGATTAGAGTGCTTAGGGGGGTTGTATAGAGGTTAAAGAGGATAGGACCAAGAACGGAGCCTTGAGGCACACCATACTTTAAGTGAGAAGGCGAAGAGATGTACTCCATCACTTTCACACTAAAAGAACGATCCGTCAGATAGGAGGAAAACCAATCAAGAACATTTCCACGAACACCAAACCAGGAAGAAAGAGGTTCCAGAAGAATATTGTGATCAATGGTATCAAAAGCGGCCGAAAGATCAAGCATACATAATCCAGTTAAGCGTTGTATGCACATGACATTAACAATAGAATTGCACACAGATAGAAACACCGTTTCAGTTGAACGATGCTTAGTATAAGCAGCTTGATGCTTATTAAATAGATCATTGTAAGAGAGATGAGTAGAAAGCCTCTGAAGAACAATTCTTTCAGTGAGCTTAGATATGTATGACAGATTAGATATAGGCCTGTAATTCGACAATAATTCCTTATCCAGTGTGGGCTTTTTAAGCAATGGATTAATAACTGCACGCTTAAAAGCGCGAGGAAATTTGCCAGTAGAGAGAGAGAGAGAGGTTAACAATCAATGTTAATACTGTAGCAAGTATGTGAATACACTTCTTTAAAAGAGAGGTTGGGATAGGATCCAAGTCACAATGTTTAGCTGGAGAGTCTAAGACTAATTTAGTAATCTCATCAATTGTAACTGGAGTGAAATTAGAAAGCTATCTTTGAAATGATTCTTTACTGGAGTATGAGGAGTAGAGTTAGGAGCTGGAGTGATAGATTCTCTAAGATTGATCTAAGTATGTTTAACATGAGTCTTAAACAAGCTAAATTTTAAATTTTTATCCATTACTGGACCCAGTTATTCTCGTTGGCTTGGATTTTACTCAGTAACGTTTAATGTTGTCACTGACGACAGTATCACTATAGTTTTTTTGTATTGTTGTTGTTATTAATGTCTTTGAAGTTAACGGAAGCCCGAAAGCAGTATAATTTTCATATTTATGAAATTAAATACAGAAAAACACAGATAGAAATCATATGTTGACGTGGTCTTTAAATTCTTGAAAATTTGTTGCCTATTTGGAAACTGTCCATGTTACATCTAATAACTAAGCATTAAATATAAACTAAAAGGTAAATATAAGCATAACTATTTTAGATATGCATTTTATGACATATTAATTGGTTAATTTTCTACAACAGCGGTTTATGCCGGGTTGTATTTTGAATGACTTTCAAGAGGATCTATAAATGGCAGGTCGCGGTAATTGGATAATTTAGACTTGCTTCAGACTTTTCAGCTAACTTTTTCATATTGCTAATTAATTAAGTTATAAATACGACAGATAATGAATTTAGATTTAGCATAACAGCCCCCTGGGTCAGAAAGTGTGTTATGTTAAATCTAAGTAAAATTTCATCATTTTTTTATATTATAATGGTTGTTTCACCTCAATCTGACTACCGCAGATAGTTGTAATACACCAGATAGCAGAACTGTGCAAATTTTTAAAATTTTAATGTCATTTCATATCTTTTTAACTAAACAAGTTATACTTTCGTTAAATAGTAAGTCACAATTATGTGCACTAGATAACATGTAATACTATTGCAAAAAGCACATTATTTTGAGTTCTGGAGAAATGTTATCAGCAAGTTTTAACTGCAAAGCTTATCTCTAGAATTAAATTAAATATTGTCGTTAGAGCTTAGCGCTATCTTAATCTTCATTACTTTATGTGTTCCTTAGTTAGTTAGGCTGCGCAGTAGCTTGTTCGCTTAGTTTTGTCTGAATGTGGATCAGTAGATATAGAGATCAATTCCCTCTCTCGCTCTGTCACTGGCGTGCTATAGAAACAGAAATGTAACTCCACTCCACATTTTGCTTTAAACAGCATTAAATAATAATATTGTATCAAATTTTTATAATAAGCTATGGATGCGATACATATATACTTAGCATCTGATACTTAATATTCATTTGTATATCAGTTCAGTTGAATCATTTTTCAGTTCTAGTAATAAATGCTAAGGTTCTAGTCTTGTATGTCAGTTAAAATCTTTCATTTTTCATATGCACTCATGCATAAATCTAGCTGTTCTAACCATGCATATTTTAGTTCTATTCTTGCATGTTTCAGTTCCAATCATGCATGTTTAAGTTTTAGCTAGGCATATTTCAATTCTATTTATGTGTGTTTCAGTTCTAGTCATGTGTGTTTCAGTATAGTCTTACATGTTGCAGTTCTTTATAGTCATGCATGCTACAATTCCAGCCTTAAATGTTTCAGTTGTAGTCTAGCATGTTGCAGTAATAATGTTTCAGTTTTAGTTATTCATATTTTAGTTCTAACCATGTGAATTTCAGTTCTAGTCATGCCTGTATCTGTTCTAGTCGTGCATATTTCACTTCTAGTTATATGCACATTTCAGTTCTAGTCATGTTTATTTCTGTTCTAGTCTTGCACGTTTCATTTCTAGTCATGCACATTTCAGTTCTAGTCATGTCTATTTCAGTTCTAGTCATATGTATTTCAGTTCTAATCATGCATGTTTCAGTTCTAGTCGTGTTTATTTCAGTTCTAGGTGCAGATTAGAGGCTCACTGGAGCGTCACACAGCACTAGTCAGCCATGCCTGGAATGCAGTTTGAATACGATGAGCATGGCGGAACTTTCTATTACTTTCTTCTCTCGTTCATCGCTCTCATCCTCTTTCCTGCGACGTACTACCTGTGGCCAAGTAAATCTGCCAAAGGTTATTGTCTCATTGATATTTTGTCATCTACAGTTTTGTCTTACAAGTAAATCTGATAAAAGGTACCATTTCATTGATATTTTGTCATCAAACAGTTTGTTTCAAGCATGAGTAGGTTTGACCAAGATTCTATATTTGACGCTTGATGTTTTCTCCAAATATTACTACTGTTATCTTCCGCTGGAAATTTAGATGAATTTCTGATGCTTGCTTGAACTTTTATTATTTCTGATACATCTACTGTTTAACACTAAGACTATTAATATATTGAATTATTATACTATTATAGGACTATTGAATTTGGTATTTTACATAGTAATTATGCTGGCATATTGTCATCAATTTATTGTTTGAGACACATGTCTATATTGATTCATTGAAAGCTTGATATATGTATAGGGAGAAAGCAGACATCACTGGCGCCACTACCCTTTCAATATAAAGAAGTAAATGGACGTTGACGTGTGGCTGTTTGATTTAATGCTTACTGGATTAATTGATTGATTGGATGCCTGCATGATTAATTGATTGATTGGATGCTTGCTGGATTAATTGATTAATTGAATGCTTGATGAATTAATTGATTGATTGAATGCTTGCTGGATTGATTGATTGAATGCCTTCTGAATTGATTGATTGAATGCTTTTGGGATTTATTGATTGATTGGATGATTTATGGATTAATTGATTTATTGAATGCTTGCTGGATTGATTGATTGAATGCATGCTGAATTAATTAATTGATTGAATGCTTGTTGGATTAATTGATTGATTGAATGCTTGCTGGATTAATTGATCGATTGAATGCTTGGTAGATTAATGGATGATAAGCTTGAGTTTTGTACGAAGAAAAAAACCTTATCATCACTATTACCCTTTCAGTTTTAATATTATGAAGGATGATGTATTTATTGATTGATTGAGTTTATAATTGGATACTCAATTTGTAGATGAAGAAAAGAAGAAGCTTCAGTGTCACTGCTACCCTTGCAATGTAAAGAGGCAGATAGTGAGAGCGAATCAACCATGGAAATCCGTCAGAAAATGGCTATTGTATGTTATGCTTTCTCATTATAGCAGCCAAAATTTATATGACTGTGTCGTAATTGATATCAATCTATAAGATTGCGCTTAACTGATAAAAATCCACCAAAAGTAATGTATAAAACATGAAATTAATTATTTAGAATAAATAATTACGTTTATAATTTTGGTTCTTGTAATTGTTCTTCAAGTAATTGCTCTTCAAGAACATATGTCATTATTAGACTATGTCAGACAATTAAGAGATCTGCGCAACTGTAAAAGACTGAGGTATTAGAAGACCAATTGTTATCACTGATTTGCTATAGTAATCGCTATTAACCTTCAATCTGTTAAAAGACTGTTGGACAAATGGTTAAGATTTTTCTTATTTTCAGATTTTTTAAATATTACTTGTTGCTGTGTATAATGTGTAATCTCGTTGCATGCATGTGTTCAATATCAGATCTTGATAACAGATTCTGTGGACAAATATAAAAAGTCATATTGTCATATAGTCATATTGCTTAGTTTCAATAGCAGGCTCATTATTGCGCACATGAAGTGATTGATTAATTGATTGATTGATTGAGAAGAGTTGAATGTTTTCTGCCACAAGTGCTTTTAAACATCTTAAAAATTGTTCTTATCTATAAGTCCTTAGTAAATTAGCCAGGAAAAATAAATCTGGGTTACCAGGAGCCTGAAAAAAATATCTATAATTCTGTGATGTTGCACTTTTTTTATACAAGATTTCTGTAAGAGATTTTTATAAAATTGTAGTATTTACATGTCTCTGTAATGTGTATAGTAATGTGTATTTCTATAACTTAAACCTTCTGTGAAAAAAATATTTTTTATAGAAAATTTAACACAAAAATTAAAATTCTTATGCCTTATAAGTATGTACCTGCTATCTGCATGAATGGTGCATTTTAACGAGATACATGTGTACTTGCACAATTGTTGATCACCTTATTCGCCATTGGCTGGAGCCAGTGGCGATTTTGGTGAGATATTCGACTACGGATCAGTATGTGCAAGGTTCAAATCCTGGGCTCGCCCGTCACTGACATCGCTTCAAAGTGAGGAAACTGGCATTATCATTAGCATTACCTGACGTTTATGTTAGCTTTACTTTATATTCCCTTAGGAAGCTGACAATAATTGGAGGCTGGATACTGTTTGTATACATTGCATACAAAGCTTCAAAGGTTGAACTTGACTTCAAGGAGTTTGATCCATACGCAGAGCTCGGCATAGATAGGGTAAGTGAGAGACGTTTCACTGCTTCTACTCAATATTAAACTGATGGATTATAGCGTTGCTGGCCAGTAGTACGGCTAAAATATTTAGAAATTAGCCTTTTTGTACATTTTGCTATATAAAAAACGTATTAATATATTTCATAAAATATTTCTCTAATATAGATAGAATTTACTTTTTTAAACTGTATTATATAATGACATTGTTTAGGAACTTATTTGTTATAGCAATAAGAAATAAGTATTATATTATATTATTATATTACTTATATTATTGTATTACTTATATTTTCTTATTTTCTTATAGTTATATCTTTATTAACTTATTCTGTGCCTAGCTATAGTATTTTCTATGTAGTATTTTATTGTGTCGATGTAGTAATCACGCGTATTTGATTATTTTCGGGTATTTATTATTCTATGCATTATGTTGCATTGTTTTTAAATATGTAAATTGTAAATTAGGGCGCGGATGTTGGGGAGATCAAGAAGGCTTATCGTAAGCTCAGTTTGATTTATCATCCAGACAGGGAGACGGGTGACCCCACCAGATTTATGTACATCACGAAGGCCTACGATGCGTGAGTAGCCCATTTCAAGACTCCATGATACTTTCTTACTGTAGTGTGCAAATTTGTATGAGAAACATATGATATTTAATACTAAATTGCAATGTAGCAAATTAGAAACTGAATTCTTAATGTAGCACTCAAAATATAAACTTCTAAAACAAACTCAAGTCCAAGACAATATAAAAATATATAAAAAATTTGCCACGATAATTTATGATGTTATTCTGCGTGCAGACTGACAGATGAGGAGTCACGGAAGAATTGGGAAGAGTATGGCAATCCTGACGGACCAGGAGGTAAGAGCGTTGTTAGATAGTGATGTTTTTATAGCAACAGTTACCATATAATGTATATAATTAATATTAATTTGTGCTTGTGAACATTAGTTTTAATATGTGGAAATTTAAGCCATTGCATATTTTGTTAGAGCCAAGTTGAGTTGAAAATTCTTCTTGGTAGATTTACGCGAGTACATTTGATTGAATATTGCCCACAGATATAAGTTTCACTTTGTTAACTTGTAATTGCAAGGTTGTAACAAATGTATTGGCTAATTTGCTTATAAAAGCTATATAGCTAATTTTCCCTACGAAAATATGTTTTAAGAGATTATATGATTATACGATTTCTAAAATCCTTGACCTCTTGCTTATGAGGAAGTTTCTTACAGACACTAGCTGAAATTACTATAATGTGACATAAATTGTTTTACAATATGTTCTATTTGCTATTCTAGCCACACAAGTTGGTATTGCTTTACCTAAGTGGATTGTTGAGAAGCAAAACTCTATATGGGTAAGTATTGCAGTTAGTCTATAAGAACAAGTATTGCAGTTATCTCAAAGTTTTGAATCGAAAGATGACTTAAATAGCAGCTCAAAGCTGATTTTTAGCGTCGTTCTTGTTTCTAGGCACAATATATATCCTGTCACCATGTTGTTTATTTCAATACAGTTATCCCTATTCTATTTATGTCTGAAAATTTATTTTGCCATATTATATCTAGTTGATTTTTAAAAACTTGTTAGCTAAATATACATGACTGTGAAAAGACTTTTCATTTATGAATTTATTTTCTAAGAAAATTTATAAATTTCTTTTAAGAAAAAAGTTAAGCATCTAATACACAGTTCTCACTCTTTTTATAATGTAGCACATTTCTGAATTTTGTGAGATTTATACCATTGCCCTTTTGTTAATTAGAAAGATAGCTGCTTTGTACATAGGTAACTGTATCTTTACTGTGCAAGTTAAAGGTTTAGTCATAAATTTCTATTTTGTTGTATATTATATGGAGCAATGTGTACTTAGTGCATATTATACAGACACAATTCTCTCCCTCCCATCTTCCCTCCTCTCTCTCTCTCTCTCTCTTGTAGTGTAATTAGTTTTATTACAGTTTTACAGTTTTTTTCCTCGCTTAAGTTGCCAGATATGATATTATTTTTGTCTTGTATTTGTTGTGCATTGAGTTACATATTAAAATTAATTGCATATTTTTGTGTTTGCAGGTCTTGGGAATGTATGCTCTGGTCTTTATGATAATACTTCCAGTCTGCGTGGTATGTAATGGTGCTGTTGTAGCATTACTACTGCCATATTAATATTACTATATTACTATTATCACATTACTATTATTTGATGCTTATAACAGGATGTGAGGTGGTACCAGTCTATAGATATTTAATTGTATGATAGGGTGTTGTGGTGGTACCAGTCTATAAAATATTTAATTGTATGACAGGGTGTTGTGGTGGTACCAGTCTATAAAATATTTAATTGTATGATAGGGTGTTGTGGTGGTACCAGTCTATAAATTATATAATTGTATGATATGGTGTGTGGTGGTACCAGTCTATAAAATATTTGACGTTGTATGACAGGGTGTATGGTGGTACCAGTCTATAAAGTATTTGATGTATATAACAGGGTGTGTGGTGGTACCAGTCTATAAAGAATTTTATGTATGTAACAGGGCGTGTGGTTGTGCCAGTCTATAAAGAATTTGATGTGTATGATAGGGTGTTGTGGTGGTACCAGTCTATAAATTATATAATTGTATGATATGGTGTGTGGTGGTACCAGTCTATAAAATATTTGACGCTGTATGACAGGGTGTATGGTGGTACCAGTCTATAAAGTATTTGATGTATATAACAGGGTGTGTGGTGGTACCAGTCTATAAAGTATTTGATGTTGTATAACGGGGTGTGTGGTGGTACCAGTCTATAAAGAATTTTATGTATGTAACAGGGTGTGTGGTGGTACCAGTCTATAAAGTATTTAATGTGTATAACAGGGTATGTGGTGGTACCAGTCTATAAAGTATTTAATGTGTATAACAGGGTGTGTGGTGGTACCAGTCTATAAAGTACAGTGCTCAGCAGGTGCTCATTGATACAACCAGAGTATACAAGCAGTTCATCCGCAAGTGGCCAAACATGCTTCCTAAGCGTTCGTATTTTAATCCAACGTAATATTTAAGCTATTTATGTCCCCAATATCGTCCTGTAATGAAGAAGCTGGTGGTAACTGCTGTTCTAAAGCTACAATTAAATAAAGTCTTACTTTTCTTAATATCTAAGGTATGTTTATTTAATGGAAGGACTGATTATTAGATGTGTAATTTAATAATTTATTGATTGATTGACTGATTGATTGCTGGTTTTGTTATGGTACTTGGTGTCTCTCTAGATTGAGTGATTGATTGTAGGTGTTATAATGGCGCTGGGTGCCTCGCTGGATTTTTAACTATTTTTCTAACTATTTATGTTTATCCCAATAGCAGAAAATACACTCATACTTAATTAGCAGATAAACAAATAAGCAAGAAGAAAAGGGTTACCACGCCTGAGCTCTGTAAAGTAATACTACAGTCTGAAGCAGCAAACAAGACTAAGAAATTATTGATTGTCGTCTCTGCTACAGAACACTGTAGATATTGACTGTTTAATTCAAACTGACTGATTATTCATCCTGATTGATTGATTGATTGTAGGTGTTATAATGGTGCTTAGTTCCTCGCTGGATTGATTGATTTATTGTAGATGTTATAATGGTGCTTGGTGCCTCTCTAGATTGATTGATTGTTTGTTGTAGCTGTTATAATGGTGCTTGGTGTCTCGCTGGATTGATTGATTGATTGTAGGTGTTATAATGATGCTTGGTGCCTCGCTGGATTGATTGATTGATTGATTGATTGATTGTAGGTGTTATAATGGTGCTTGGTGCCTCGCTGGAGTTCTGTAAGCGTGTTAATAGTGAGATGGTTGAGCGGCCCAGTGACAACGTTGAAATACCTGAGGTTTGTCATCTTGTTGTTGTTGTTGTCCTCTGCCTTGATGCTGATATCCTCAGTGTCACCATCCTCAGTGTAACCTAAGTATCTAAATATCTGGTCGTTCTTTCTAAAGTTAAATTTACTTCATTTAGTGCCTAAATATTGGTCGTTCTAAAGTTAAATTTACTCCATTTAGTGTCTAAATATTGGTCGTTCTAAAGTTAAATTTACTCCATTTAGTGTCTAAATATTGGTCGTTCTAAAGTTAAATTTACTCCATTTAGTGTCTAAATATCGATCATTCTAAAGGTAAGTTTACTCTATTTAGTATCTAAAAATGTGGTCATTCTATAGTTAAATTTACTCTATTTAGTATCTAAATTATTAATATTAATATTAGTATCTAAATATCTGATCATTCTATAGTCAGAGTTACTCTATTTAGTATATAAATATCAGATTAATAACGATTCAATAACTTGATGTTTTCTAAACTAACCTGTTTGGAGGAGTACGCCGGTAATGATATGATTGTTGTAACAGCTGATCCGCAGCCTGCCCGGGTTCAATCAGAACACCAGAGATCACTTCTCCTACCCTTACTGTGTGAAGGCAAGAGCCTTGCTAGAGTCTCACTTCAACCGCAAGGAGCTTCCTCCAAACACTCTCGAGCTAGGTAAGCTATTGCTGCTGCTGTTGTTGCTGATGCTGTTGTTCTGTTGTTGCTGCTGTTATTGTTGCTGCTGTTGCTGATGTTGTTGCTGCTTCTGTTGTTGTTGTTGCTGTTACTCTGTTGTTGTTGCTGTTGCTGCTGTTGTTGCTGTTGCTGCTACTGTGTTGCTGCTGCTGCTGTTGTTGTTGCTGCTGTTGTTGTCGCTGTTGAGATTATATTTTTGTCTGCTGATATTGTGAACGACTTAATAATAATTCTAAGCTTCCAAGCAAATTATTATATTTATTTGTTCTTCTTTTTCTCTTAGGTGCGCATCATTACATTCTCCTTATAATATTTGATATTGTCAACATGGTTTTAGAAATTTTAGCTGCCCTAACGAAATATTATCACAGTTATTTTTTATAATTCTACTTATAGCTACTCGTCCATTCCTTCTCAGCTTGACTGCCACATATCTTTGTCACTTGTTCTTTTCAGTTCTTATGATTTCTGTAAATTAGATGCCTCTCAATCACTAAGGTTCTTCTTTTGAAATAAAGATTTAGCCTTCTCTGTGACTTTTTCTTCATCCACTTTATTTTATTTTATAGTTGTAGTCTCTTTCAGATATGATTTAAAGTCTCACTCTCAGTGTACGGCCTAACGGCAGGTCCATGACATATAACTCTTCCAAACAAATTCTTTCCTCAGCCTTCCTTTTCGTCTTATTGTACAAAATTGTTATTTGTTTTATCTGGAATAAACAATGTAAATTTCCACTGTACAATCTAGATATAATAAAAAATGAAGGGACGTGGGCGGGAGTTTGTTTATAGTTTAAGAAATGCTCTATTTTATTTTCCTATCAAACTTCTTGGATTTTGAGTCAATTTCTGCAATGTCTGCTGCTACTGATAACTCTGAGAAACTGCAGATAACTGCAATAATTTACTGTGTAATTGTGTATGTAATACTTGTCCGTGTGCAGATAGGCAGTATATTCTCAAGAAGTGTCCCTATCTACTGAATGAGCTCATACATCAGGCCCAGCAGATGCACTTCTGGTCACAGGCAGATGCTCAGTGTATGTGTTGTTGTTGTTCATCTCTTAACGCTTCATCTGTGTCTCCTATCCAGAGCATTTCATTATGATTGACGTCCCTGACTTGTATGAGGAAACGGACGTTAAACCTTTATTATTATCATTATCATTAATTAATTATTCTCGTGGATATATACACTGTGTTTTTTATAACTGATACCCCTTGTTATTTTTACAATACAGTCGTCAAAAGTTGACCAATGTTCTTGAAATTTACAGTACTTCACCAGCAGCCAATTCTACCAAACATAGAGAAATTTCTTTTGAATAACTTTAAAAACGTGAAAGTTATAGTTTTGTGAATAGGAGTGGGGTCAGATAAGAAATTTCCAGTACAGGATTACGGGCATGTGTCAAGCAGCGCAAAACTATCTCTATAAAAATAATAGCAAACAGTAACATAAAATTTCTGCGAAGGCTATTTTGAAGAGCAATTATTTATTTTCAGAACGACGTAAAATACGTGCCGATATGTTATTAATTGCCAAAGTTATTGAATCTTTAATGCATGCATTGCATGAAGAGAATTAACAGTAACTGCACTCTCATCGTCTCACGGCGGCTGAGCTCTCGCCTAGCACACGTTGGCCTAATGACCTAATGCATGCTTTAAAAGTTCAATAACTTTGTCAATTAAGAATATATCAGCTCGTATTTTACATCGTTTTGAAAAGAAGTAATTGCTCTTCAAAATAACATTAGCAGAAATTTTATGTGACGTATTCGCCATTAATGTTGTAGAGATAATTTTACGCTGCTTGTAACATGCCCGTAATCCTGTACTGGAAATTTCTTAGCTGACCCCACTCCTATTCGCAAAACTATAACTTTCACGTTTTTGAAGTTATTCAAACGAAATTTCTCTATGTTTGGTAGAATTGGCTGCTGGTCAAGTACTGTAAATTTCAAGAATATCGGTCAACTCCTAACGACTTTATTGTAAAAATAATGAGGGGTATCAGTTATAAAAGAACACGGTGTAGTTAATTTTGTTTAGTTAAAAAAATTAAAGTTTGTAATGAATTTCAAAATGACGACAAGTATTTGTTTGTATTAGTTTAATTACATTAATTACAAACTTCATTTAACTAAACAAATTAACTATGTTGCTACTATGGAAGTGATGATTGAATATAAAATTTAATTGTTTGATTGGTGCCCATGTTGATTGGTTGGCTGATTGATTGGCTGGTTGATTGATTGACGGGT
Organism: Enchytraeus crypticus; assembly: GCA_905160935.1. Taxonomy (NCBI): domain Eukaryota; kingdom Metazoa; phylum Annelida; class Clitellata; order Enchytraeida; family Enchytraeidae; genus Enchytraeus; species Enchytraeus crypticus. The sequence goes on along the minus strand of CAJHZI010000741.1, from coordinate 1,314,125 downwards.
TGATTGATTGACGGGTTGATTGATTGGCAGGTTGATTGATTAACTGATTGATTGACGGGTTGATTGATTGGCAGGTTGATTGATTGACTGATTGATTGGCGGATTGATTGATTAACTGATTGATTGATTGTGACACTGCAGTTATATTTAAGTTAAACGTGGACACTATAGAGAACGTGATTAAGACGTGTCAGATGGTGATTCAAGGGACTTGGGCCAACAAGAGCCCCTTCCTTCAGCTGCCGCATATCAGTGAGGACATCACCCGGCACTTTGTCACTAAACGAGTGAGCCATTTACACTCCCTCGTTAAAGAGTTGGGCGCAGTGTATTATTGATAAATTCTTAGCATTGTTTAGCATAATTTTTCTCTCACTTTCTTCCTCTTTCTCTCTGTCTTCCTCTCTCGCTCGCGCTCTCTCTCTCTCCCTATCTCTCTGTCTCTCTCTCTCTTCCTCTCTCTGTATATTGTACAATTACAGGTGTATGACTGTCATCTTCTGCTTGAATCCCAATTTAGCTAGAGTTGAATAGATCTTCTCCACTCCTCTCTGTCTCATGCAATGTCATCAGTTTTTCCCATATATTTCATCTCTTAATCTCCACATCCCACGTCACTTGTCTTCTATCTTTCTCTAACTTAACCTCCAGCTCACCCCTTCAAACTCCCTTCACTACAGCTACTGTTATAGAGTGTAGAAATAGGGTATATAATTTAAATATTAGTGAATTCTGACATTGCTCTAGTTTCTACTTTGTAATTGAGGACCACCAATAGATTGAATTTACTGAAGTGGTTTGAATAATTGACTGAAGATCGACTCATTAGCGCTGTCTGTACTTTGTATTTAAATAGCTATTTTAACTGTTGATCTCTCTGCATGGATTATATTACTTACAGTACACTAATAAACTTTTGGATATAAAAAATTCATTTATTAAATCGTAAAATCCTACATTATTTAGCATTTATTTTAACATCATCGCCAAATACTTAGCATATATTTTCCTCTTAATGTTTTTCTCTTTTCTATCTTATCTATTGAATCATTTGATTGATTTATTGAACGATTTATTGATTGATTGCAGAGGAACATACGTACGATGAGACAGTTTGCCTGCCTGAAGGAGGAGGAGAGGAGAAGCTTGCTGCGTTCACTCAGCGACGAGGAGTACAAAGACGTCATGATCGTCTGCTCGTCGCTTCCAAATATCATCATGAATGTTCGCTGTGAAGGTATGTCCGTCTGTCTCTGTATATCTGTCTGCGTGTCTGTATCTGTCTGCTTGTCTGTATCTGTCTGTTTGTCTGTCACATGAGGACATTATGATCCATTGCTCCGCACAGTTACTTCTATCAGAATTATTGTATGTCAAAATGTTTTTCAAGTGACTTTACACATTGTTTTATATCCAAACTGATTTATTTTTGTATCTGTTCGCATTAGTAGTACAGGTAGGTACAAACTTACTTAAGTAGCAAAAGAAGAGGATTACAGAATACTGTAGAACCTACGGTAACCATAAAATTTTACACAAAAAAATGTGTCTGTCATTGTTAGGGCAACGGTTTGGGTTCCCTTTATGAAAACTTTAAAAACATCCGTAACTGTGTCAGCATCCTCAAACCATTTGACTCATATAAGCCTTTCATGTTTTTAATTGACAGATAATTATATAACTGATTGATCTACAATGAAATCATAAGTGATGACGTGATTTATAAGCTGATTGCTTGAGAGATGGAGGTACTGACTGGCTGATTGAGTGGTTATTGATAGACTATATTACATCCTTTACTTTGGACTGATATTCTGGATGTTGCACCGTTTTTGGACCTTCTCTTTGCCGGCTTGATTTTGTCTCAACAGTGCTCGATGTTGTCACTGATGACTGTAGCACTCCAATTCTTGTTATTATTATTATTATTGTTATTATTATTATTATTATTTTTATTGATTGATTGATTTGAATTAATCAATTGATTGACAGTGAAGGGGGAGGACGATCAGACGATAACGGCAGGAGCGCTGGTGACGCTGACGGTGGAGCTTGAGCGACAGAAGCTGATGAACTCAGACATCCAGGACCTCGGTGACGTGGCAGAGCAGCACGGGGGTGGAGACGAGGATCAGGGAGAGGGGGGAGAGCAGGAGGAAGAGGAGGAGGAAGAAGCGCAGGTAGGGGTGGAAGGGCTTTCCAGATATTGGACTTGTACTGCTTGTTGGAACTTTTTGTTTTCTGTGCGCCTGCTTGGCTTTTGCTCAGTCGAGATTGAGATGATATAATCATGTAGTAAGAAGGACAGTTGTAGAGAAGAGAATTTGGAGGGATGAGATGGAGGTTAAGCTAGAGAGAGGTAGACCACAACTGACGTGTGATACGGTGATTAAGAGATATGAAAATTGAGGATTGACTAATGATGCGGTATGGGACAGCGAGGAGTGGAGAAGGTCTATTTGTATCGTGACCCTAGCTACACTTTGACTCAAGGGAAGATGAAGATGATGATGATGATGATGATTGTTATTATTACTATTATATTATTTTTATTTTTTTAAATTAAAATATAAGATAAAAGAAAGACTTTATTTAATTAAAAGAAATATGAAAAATTATTTAAAATAGTTCCTCTACGCACTGGGAGGCCGCATTCGCCAATGTGCCACGAACGCACATTGGCGAATGTGCGTTCGTGGCGAAAGCATTAAAACGCTGGAGTGCTATATTATTATTATTATTATTATTATTGTTATTATGATGATGATTATTATTATTATTATTATTTTTAGTATTAGATTGCATGTAATATTTTGTGCTATCCTACTATTAACAGGCTGATTCACACCACTCGCACAAGGCTGGTGCCGCAGCGGCTGCCGCTCCAAAGTGGACAAAAAAGAAGAAGAAGGGTGGAGCAAGCAAGAAGCAGAAGAAGAAGGTGGGAGGAGTTGTGAACAAGAAGCCGGCAGGTGGAGAGGAGAGGAAGGATGGAACTAATCACGTCTCTCCAGCTGATCAGGTAATTTCAGTGAATTGCAAAATCTATCAAAGTTTAGTGTCTCAGCTTAGGATATCTCAGTCTATTAATCAGTTACTTTAGTGTCTCAGCTTAGGATATCTCAGTCTATTAATCAGTTACTTTAGTGTCTCAGCTTAGGATATCTCAGTCTATTAATCAGTTACTTAAATTGTGGTGGATCAAGGTTGATGCCTTCTTTGGTTGTGCTAAATTAAACTGTGTTGAACTGAATCGATTTAATACCGTTAAGTTGATTTCAATTATTTATCTATTTATTTTTTAGCATTTAATTTTGTCATTTATTTATCAGTTATTGAAAACTTTTTTGATTTACATGCATTAATAAAAATTGTCATTAAAGAGTTCACAATACAGATTGAATGCAACAATATGTGTCCTGGACTTGCCAACAGTCATGCACTTAGTTTGAGAGGGTGATTCAATTAAACAATATTGAATTGCTAATTCATACTATTTAAGACAAGGTGAGTTGAATTAATTTGTCACATTGAGTTTATTGAATTGTTTTACTGATTGATTCTAAAATCTCTCTAATATACTCACTGCTCTCTCTTCAGCAGAACTGCAAGAAATGGTCGATGATTTAAATGAATGATAAATGGTTGATAATGATTGAAAAATGGTTGATGATTTAAAAGATTGATGAATGGTTGATGATTTAAATGATTGATAGTTGGTTGATTTAATGATTGACAAATGGTTGATTATTTAAACGATTCATAAACGCATTGATTGTAGAATCACACGACGAGTAAGTCGCGCCACAAGGATTCACACTCCACAAGAGATGATGCTGATGCGGCAGGCAACCAATCGACCAATGAGGATTCGGATGCAGAAGGTGATGACGAAAGTGTTGGCGAATCAGAAGAGGCGAGGGGCGGTGCTAATGAAGATAGAGAAGACGAAGAGGGTCATGGAGAGACGGGGGGAGGGGCTGGTAAAGGAGAGGGTGATGATGATGAGGATGAATGGATGGCATTCGTTCAGGAGTCTAAGAAAGAGAATGCACTGGAGACCAAGTCCAAGGAAACGCATCCCGTGCACTGTCCTTACTTCCCCGGGGTACGTGATTGCTTGTTGTCAAATTCTTATAGCTGCAGTTTAAGGGATTATACAAAAAATGTCTGCCAACATTTCAGGCGAATCGTCGAAGATTGTGTGAAGTGATTTACAGTAGAATTATATAGAATATTGGGATAAGGATTATTCGTAATTAAATAATTGATTATTCGTAATTAAATAAGGATAATTCGTAATTATGTTATCAACATTTAAATTTTCTACATTAATCAATCTATCAATATCAATAAGAATTTAACGGCCCGTTCCTCGCCGTTAGGCAAAGTCAAGGACGTCAATATCATGTTTTCTGTTAAATTACATGTCTAGTTTTATAGAATTTGAGTGACAATTAACTCGTCACTTCTACGGTAGTATACTATAGTAGATATTGATGAGATATTCGACCGCGGATCAGTATGTGTGGGGTTCAAATCCTGGGCTCGCCCGTCACTGACATCGCTTTCGAGTGAGAAAACTGACTTTAACATTAGCTATACCAGCTTTATACAGTAGCAAAGAAGTTTTGGAGAAGCAATCTTTAGCTGATTTATATTTGTGTTGACAGGAGAAGTACGAATGGTGGTGGTTGTATATATCAGATCCCAAGAAGAAACAGCTGATCGCTGGGCCTCTGCTAATCACCACACTAACAGATGTCGAGCAGGTGTGAACTCCAATGCCTCTTTCTACACCCTCGTACAGTCTTATGTGTGTGTAACTTTAGTCATAGATATCCGTGCGTGTTCTATGTGTGTGTGTCTAGAGTTATAGATCTTCTATAGATTTGTTTGCTTGTACTGTGATGAAATATGTGAATTATATTAATAATATAATATTGTATTGTATTGTAATATGTGAAGCAAGAGTGAAAGATACGCATGCATGTTGTGCAAGCATGCATGTTGTTGTGCATGCGTGTTGTTGTGCATGCATGTTGTTGTGGAACCATGCAAGTTGTTGTGCAAGCATGCATGGTGTTGTGCTAGCATGCGTGTTATTGTGCATGCATGTGTGTTGTTGTGCAAGCATGCTTGATGTTGTGCAAGTATGTTGTTGTGGAAGTATGTGTTGTTGTGCATGCGTGTTGTTGTGCAAGCATGTGTGTTGTTGTGCAAGCATGCGTGTTGTTGTGCAAGCATGTGTGTTGTTGTGCAAGCATGCGTGTTGTTGTGCAAGTATGTGAACATGTGGTTTGGAAGATTATTTTGGTTTTCATGTGTATTTACAGAAAGAACTGAGATTTCCAGCACCGTTGAAACCAGGAGCCTACCAGTACCTCGTTGTCTTACGCTCTGATTCATATCTTGGTATTGACGTAACACAGACACTGAAGGTCTGCTTTGTCTCTCTCTCTCTCTCTCTCTCTCTCTCTCTCTCTCTCGCGCGCACCCAGTTCAATCATTTTATCGAATAAACTATCTCCAACCCATCGTCATCTATTATTCTATTAGTCTATAATTTCTACTATTGGTTCAAAGCTCCTTTTTATTCAGCTGTTGCCTTACTGCTTCGAAAAACTTAAATCTGGAGAAACAGTCATACATTTTTGCTATATTCCATCTGCCTATCATAAACCCATAATCAGCCAATTAATCAGTATGTCAATCGTGCGTCAATTAATTAGTTATTCATACGAAAAATTCTAAATGAGTTGAGTCATTGATCATTCGCTACTTAATTAATCAATTGAAGCCTTTATGCAAACATTTTATAAGTGCGTACTAACACAGATAAGGCAAAGTCATGAAGAAGACCTTTCTTTGAATAATTAGATAGCTTACTTTATTAGCATTCTAACGCAATAGTTAGAAATGGTATTAGCTGCTAGCTTTGGATGATTTCTGTAGTGATATGATTGATTTCTCTAGGAAAATGATTGATTTCTCTAGGAAAATGATTGATTTCTCTAGGGAAATTATTGATTTCTGTAGATAAGTGATTGATTTCTGTAGAGAAATGATTGATTTCTCTAAGGAAATGATTGATTTCTGTAGAGAAATGATTGATTTCTTTAGAGAAATGATTTATTTCTGTGAAGAAATAATTGATTTTTCTTGAGATCTGGGTAACTAAGCTAGCTGAAGAATTGGAGATTATTTGATTCAGTACATTGGGACAAGGAAGCGATGAAGAGTGTGAAAATGATTCCCGGTAAATTATAAGCGAGGAATTGAAAGCTGGTAATTCTAATATTAACGTCAGTTTCCTCACTCGAAAGCGATGTCAGTGACGAGCGAGCCCAGGATTTGCCCCTCGCACATGCTGATCCGCGGTCGAGTATCTTACCGACGTCGCCACTGGCTCCAGCCATGTTATCGCCTCTGGCTCCAGCCAGTTAATAAATTAACTGATTGATGAATTGATTGATTTGTTACAGTTGGACGTGAAAGAGGCTAAGAAGGCTGTGGAGAGCCACCCGCAGTGGGACATGAGTGAGGATGAGGATGATAAGAAAGACGAGGCAGAGACTGAGTCTGATGATGACGATGATGATGAGGATGATGACGACGCTTCAGTGGACGACGAATAACGAGACTGTGGCACACAAACCTTTCTCTAGCTCCTTCCATCTTTCTCCTTTCCTTATTCTCTCTTTCTCTCTAGTCTTTCCCTGCCTCTCTCTCTCTCTCTCTCTCTCTCTCTCTCTTAGCTCACTCCTCTCTCTTCTTGCTCTCTCTCTCTTTCTCTCAATTTTCCCTCTACTCTCTCCATTCTTTTCTCTCTCTCTTTCTCCTTGTTTAGTAAATATTTTCTACTCTCTCTAGGTCTTCTAAATATATTATTTTTTCTGCCCATTTTCGGTTCAGTTTAAATGCATACTCGTACTGGTGTAAGTCTGTGTTAGCCTGTCTGTATTACTGTGTGTGATTGCTTCCTGAATGTGTAAACTCACATTCGTTGTGAAATACTTGCCTTTACTGATTTAATTTTTAGAGGTAATTATTTAGTTGTTCGTGTCTACTTATAGCTGAATGTCATTGCCATTTGATCGATTAGGGTTTCTTTCTTTCTGCTTTGTATCTTTACTATTGTATACGAGTTGTTTCTTGTGTTTATGTCGTTCTGTGGGGAAGGGCAAAGACTTATTGTTGAAGTGATGAAACAGACGTAAAACTCCAGTACTTGTCTGCCAGTGATTTACTCGCTTATTGTCATATCAGGAAGTGTGTCAAATTAAATTATTAAAAGGATTATTAAATTTAATTCTGTTTAATGTAATCGAGTTGATGCATTATTTATATTTGGATTTTAATTGATAATATAACTCTTTACTGAATATGGAGCTTGATTGTAGATAATTTTCTAAGATTTTACTTACATCTAAACTGTAGGTATAGAACAGTGAATTTTTACTGAACGAGATCATTTGTTTTCAAACGTAGGTACTACATTTAGTAATAGGTGCTGATACTGTATTAAACAAATGTAGAAGTGAAAAGATGATTTTCGTTGCATTGTTAGGAAAGCTGAAAAGAATTCAACGTACGTGTTGTTATACTACTTGTAGTTTACATTATGGCTACGAGGTTACGTTAATTTATAGAAGCTAATTAATAATCCTTAATTGGATTACTCAAAGGAAATCTATAATTAGGCATTTTTAGTGAACATTATTTTGCATGTATATAATGCTCGGTGCATGATGTATTTATGCTTATGTGTCATTAAAATCATAAAAGTATTGTATGTGTACGTACAAAATGTGCACGTGTCTTCCTATAATACAAATTCTGCTCGTCAGCCTGTGTGCTTGTTGCCAAGTTCGTACATCTCCGTGTGATCTAAGTAATAACGTTAAGCGTATTAGTTGTCCGTGTTGAGGCGAATTTATTGATGTCATGAAACAGTTGTGCATTTGTGTCGTGATGACTGTTACGTTCTGGTGTATTGATTGCTTTTAACTGGCAACATGTGTTAGTATGTATTGTATTAATATAATTAATTTATATATTAGTTACAGCTAGTAAATATGCAGTAAGTATATGTATACAAAAACGTGCGTGTACTGAGTGTATTATATATATACAAATACATCTGCATACGTGTATATATATGTATGTGTAAATATATATATATATATATATATATATATATACACATGCATACATATTTACACATACATACACTGTGCAATTATATATAGAAATATTAGTAAGTGGATTTATGTGCTCAGTTGTAAATATAAGTATGTAAGCTTTTATGCTAGCTTGAAATGGTAATAGAAGCGCTAGATATTGATGAGGATTCCGTATATATTACAAAAACATAACGTAACGGCACACTGGGTCAGGAAGCACAGATGCCTGTTTAAGACCCATTTCCTCCTTCCTCTCCATGGTTATTAGCAATCGTTGCCTTTTTATGGCGCATCAATTGCAGCCGGCGCGGATTTAATAATAACCTTCCATCATCCTGGGATTTTTTCCTTCCTAAGCTTTTACCAACACTCTGTCTTCCAAGGTGGTCACCCACAAAGTACTAACCGAGGTCGATGCAGCTTAACTTCGACAATTGACGCGCAACTAAACCAAGTGCGCTAATCCCGCCGTCAACAACATTGTGAACGCATGTTGCAAATATGACATTTATTACGATAATTGTTGCCGACAGACAGAAGTCGTTTAATCTACAAATCGCTATATTACTTTACTATTAAATTTCGCAAATAATATACTGGCAACAATACAAATATATAAATAAATTACTATTTATTGAATTAACTTAATTAATTAATTGCCAATCATGAAGCAAGTCAATTTCTTATCATTAGGCAATTAGCTAATATATAGAAGATGTTGTTAACAATTAGACCTATTACTTAATACTTAAATAGCGATGTGCGAAACTTTAAATCACCCACTAAAAGTTTGTTAACAATATCGTATAAAAATGTGTTAGTGTATGTAAACTTCTTAATTGTAAACTTCTAATATTTATTCAACAGGTAATAATAGCACAGTGCAAAAATACAACAAAAGTTTAAAATTATGCTACATATAGTTTCAAATGAACAAGAAGCTCTTTATATGTTGATTATATTATTAGGAGCTGTCATTAGTGTTCAGCTAAATAGAACATCCGAGGCATGTCACCTATTCATATTTAATTAATTACTAATAATGTATATTTATTAATTTATGATAATTATATCATAAATTAATAAATATACCACACAATTTATTAATATACCACACACCGTTAACCATACAACAAAACTTGTAAAAATGCTCAATTATATTTTCCCATTAAGACAATAAGAACAGACCAAATAAACAAACACTTTCAACTCACACTGATTGGCCCAAATAGGGTTTGAAATGGAAGACTTCGACTCCACTTGTGGTTGTGCAAATACGTTAGAGAAAAGACGGAACCAAAGATCAATATTTGTACTACAATAGCTCTGATGTGACTCTGCAAAATCTATAGTATTTAAATTTCAGGGAATTTTAGTTTAGAATTTTCCATCCTGTATCTATTGGACCTATAGATAAAGTCTATAAAATATGATAATGATATGAGAATAGCAAAGTAATTTATAAACGGCAATAATAAAATAATCCTTAACTGTAATAATTAAAATCATAAAATTACTTAATTAGTACGATATCTGAACGTCAAACGACACAACTTGTAGATATAAATTAGGTACACTCGCGTAAAATTAAATTAGGTCAATATAATCAGAGTCTAAGATTCCTAATTGCACTTCTTACCAATCAATCATCTTGAAATCTTGGTATAAAAATGAGACCACAACAATATTTTAATTACACATATTTGCCACATACAACTCGTTTCACTAGATGTTAAAATTAAACAGCCAAAAAACACCGAATTCATTTTCATAAATGAAGTTTTCTGTTTGAGTACAGTACTTTATCTTTTAGTATAGTCTCCAAACTCAAAACGACTGCCGGGGGATTTATTTTCAATGGAACCTCTTCTAGCCCTGGCCCCCTCATCCCCTATATTTGGCCCACTACTCCGCTGCGAGCCTGAACCAGCGAAACTGACCCCCTCAACTGTGGACATTTCTGCTAATGAGGGGTCAACCTGACTCCATATAGACTGAGGAAATGTACAAGTGTTACCAGCCTGCAGTCCCTGCATTAGCTGCTTTTCAAGCTCTGAACTTGCCTCAGATAGTTGTTCGTTGTGTTCAGTGAGATCTGTGGATATACGATATTCAGAAAATAAGAGATCGCTTTGTTTCTCATCGTCGTCTAATCCAGTCATTACACTCGCTTCAATTCCTGCATTAGAATCTACGCCAGTTTCCAGCAGATTAGTCTCGTGATCGGATAGTTGTGGGAAATCCTGCTGAACGAGAAATCCCCCAGTAGAATTGAGTGGGGAATTACCTTTCGGATTGTCTTCATTATCATCAGCTTCATCATCATCATCAGCGTTATCAACACTAGTGGCTGGTGAGGCCTACACACACATCATCATTCATCATCATCATCATCATAAGCATTATCAGCACTAGAGGCTGGTGAGGCCTATTTACTCACATCATCATCATCACGTCATCATCATCATAAGCGTTATCAACACTAGTCGCTGGTGTGGTCTACACATTCATCATCTTCATCACATCATCATTATCGTCATCAGCGTTATCAACACTAGTGGCTGGCGAGGCCTACACACATCATCATCATATCGTCATCATCATCAACAGCGTTATCAACACTAGTGTCAGGTGAGGCCTACACACACTCATCATCTTATCGTCATCATATCATCATCATGATAAGCATTATCAACACTGGTGATCAACAGTAAATCAAGATTTTCTTCGTTAAATCTGAGATGATGTAAAAAATAGTATAAACAGCTATGAACAGTTTCGTTCCGCTATGTGACAAAAATGCTAGTAAATGCTCCCAGAGAACTGTAGCTATGACTTTCTGTTGATACGACTCTGCAACATTAGCCACTGCGGAGGTGTGCGGGAATTTACATAGCGCCACACTTGATAAATACATTCATTGATTAACCTACCGATAGTTATTTATCACAATAGAATCTATTCAATATTTATAAAAGGGGGGAAGACCGAGACTTCGAATGTTAGATGTTTCGAAAATGCATTAGAATGTGGACGTGAAGATTACAAGAGAAGAGAAAAGGATTGAAGATGGGCTGATTAGCCTGTCCTACTGATGATCTCTGATATATTGATTGATTGAGCTGATTAACCTGTCCTACTGAAGATCTCTGATATATTGATTGATCAAGCTGATTAACCTAGCCTACTGATGATCTCTGATAGATTGATGCGTATTTTTACGTTTTTTATTTTTTATATAATAAAATCGTAAAAAACTGTAAAACGTAAACGTAAGCATCACTATATAAAAGGTAATTCATTACATTTTTGATTTTCCTAGTTAGGCAGATGTTCTAATTTTTAAGACACCGTCTATTCTTAATTTCTTACGGATTTAAATTTTCTTGTATTGATAATTATGAACAACTGACAGTGTGGCTGTATGTGACCTGAAAGAATTTGTTTATATTTGTATGGAGTCTATGGACATACTTTAGAAATTTAGAACTTTAGATCGAGTCTAGTTGTAAAAAATTGTTTAGTGTTATGGAATGAAGGCATGGTAATATATATGTAAGCCTACGTGTACGCGTACGCTACTAACGTTTTTTCAACGATTTTTAACGTTTTTTATTTTTTTAGAAAAAAATGCGTTTTTTAACGTTTTTTATTTTTGGTAAGAACGTTTTTTTCATCTATGATCTCTGGTATATTGATTGATCAAGCTGATTAACCTGCGCCAGTGGACTGGTGAGCAGCTGAGTTGATTTGCTTGTTTCAGTTCTCTGAGCTCTCATCTGAGCTCTCATTTTCTCCAGCATCCACTCAGGCACAGTGAACCCCTTCAGTTCACCCAGCATCAGTCCTGAGCTGTTCCTACAAACATCAGTCATCATACAGTGTTACTGAACCTTTCAGTTCACCCAGCATCAGTCCTGAACTGTTCCTACAAACATCAGTCATCATACAGTGTTATAGAACCCTTTCAGCTCACCCAGCATCAGTCCTAAACTGTTCCTACAAACATCAGTCATAATACAGTGTTAGATTTATAGAACCCTTTCAGCTCACCCAGCATCAGTCCTGAACTGTTCCTACAAACATCAGTCATCATACAGTGTTACTGAACCTTTCAGTTCACCCAGCATCAGTCCTGAACTGTTCCTACAAACATCAGTCATCATACAGTGATACTGAACCTTTCAGTTCACCCAGCATCAGTCCTGAGCTTTTCCTACAAACATCAGTCATCACATAGTGTTATAGAACCTTTCAGTTCACTCAGCATCAGTCCTGAACTGTTCCTACACACATCAGTCATCATACAGTGTTAGATTTATAGAACCCTTTCAGCTCACCCATCTAGTGTTCTGCCTATAGGCAGGTTCAAGTTACATATTCAAACTCAGAGTCTGCTTTCCCATCCTTAGATGGGAAAGCAGACTCTGGCATGTTGATCTATGGCATGCAATATCAAGTTAATAGTTAAGGGATCAACAAGTTAATCCCTTAACTATTAACTTAACTTAAAGTTAGGCCTTAACTTGTATCATAATAATAATAATAATACTACTACTAATAATAATAATAACAAAGGTTTAACGTCCCTTTCCGCACACAAGGATGATGTCAGGGACGTCCCCCAATCACATGTTACTACAAATCGATTCACCCCAAACGATCTGAAAAAACACGTGCTGAAAAGCAAGAAAAAGATCCTAAACGGTGCCGGTCCGGTGATTAAAAAAACAGTCAGGCAGGATGAAAAAATCTATGGCGGGAAGAGATTGGTACATTACAACACAGAGGACCACGCCCACTGAGAAATGCTCTACAAACCTGTACTCATCAGTGCGAGTGAGTTCTTTGATGTCATCCACTATGAGCACGTAGCTCCTCCCACCTGTAGCAGGCATCAACTGATTCTCATGCAGCCACTGTTTGTCATCCTGATCACCGGCATACTGCGTATAATACAATCATCATCATTATCATCATCATCATCTACCATCATCATCATCATCATCATCATTATCTCATCATCATTACCATCACCACCATCATCATCACCATCGTCATCAACCATCAATGTTTGTGATGCTTGCTATTATTTGTATTATATTGTATATTACTTGCTTTACCATATGTAATGGTTGAAAAGTATAGAGATGCGATTGCAAGATATACTCTATTAGAAGTTAGACTTGATGCAAAGCCTGCAAAAGAAATAACTAAGTTATATCACAGCTTTAACGAGTCATACTTTTTGCTCTAAAAACTTTGATGAAATATGATCTTAAAATACAAGCATAATCTTCACACTAACTTTAAATATCTCTGGATGCTTCACATATATTCTCCCTCTGGTGGCTCCCAGACCTAAAGCTCTTCACACACAATGAACATAAATTATTATGATAGACTGTTCACAATACACTGACTATAATAGATCATATTATCGCAGAAAATCGTAGAAAAAATGCCATAACATCTTACAAATTCAGGCAGAATAAGACTAGTAATGAGAAATATGGCTCTATGATAATAACAAACTTTTAAAACAAGAATAATAATATAATAGCAACTTTCAAAAAGATGCACGCTTTAATTCCCAACTCAATCAATAATGACAAAAAGCTAAACTTCACGAAAGTTGGCTTTGAAAATAGATTGGCACCAAACTGAATTTCGTTTGTTCTTCGGGATATGCAAATCAGGTGTCTTTCAAAGACAGGGTATATTTTTGTCATGACCAGTTAATACACCTAAATGCAAGAAATTAATAAACAATAGAAGTTATAAAAAAAATTAATGTTAAAGGAGATTTTCCTCCTCCTTCTTTATCGCTATTCTTATATTATTGAGTGTCATTATTATTACTACTATTGAGTATTTCTATGGATTAATTATTAATATATTACCAAGATATTTTAGGCACTTACTTGTTGGCCTTTGCTCCCATAATAAACAGTGTATCAGCCTTTAATCTGTCCGCATCCCACTGAATGACAAAGCATAGCATAGCTAAATAAAAATATCAAACGCTCTGCCAAAACTCTGACAAGACGAAAGAGAGAGAGAGAGACAGGGAGAGAGAGTATCTGTGACAGTGCTGTGCTTACATGTATGTCTATTTTAATAACGTAGACTAAATTACAATCAATATCAACTTCCTTTTTTTCAAAAACTGCAAATCATCAGAGAAGAGCACGTAATTGAGAGAGAGGGATATGTCAGAGGCGTGTGTGTGCGCGTGTATGAGTGCGTGTGTGCGTCTATGTGTGAGAAATTAATGGCCCTAGTACTTGTGATCAAATAATTTTTAGATTTTGAGAATTTGAATTCAATCGTGACATTCGGTTTACTTATTTTGTTTCTTCATACCTATCAGTGTCACTATAAATATCTTTAGAAAAACTGAGAGAAAATAAGAGAGAGAAACTGAGAGAGAGTGACTGGGTGCAAAAGAGAGAGAGACAGAGACAGATAGATAGTGAGAGAAAAGAAAAAGAGCTAATAACACAGACTTACCGATGGACCCTCTTTCTTAACAACATCAGTTTTGATAGTTCTAGACGGAGTGGAACGACTGTTACAGCAAAATACAAACTTTACAGTACAACAGTACACTCCCGACTGTTTTATTATACACTCATACATAATGCAAATACATGATAATTCAAGTCTAAATTGAGCGTTGAGTGCATGAAGGGAAAGTAACTTGTAGCCATGTAAAGGTGCTCGTTAAGTGCATGCACACAAATTTGTTTATTTAATATAAAGTTGTTGGTTGAAGGCTGTAACTTGATGGCAGCACTACAGAATATAACCCATAACACCCAGTTTCAAAGCTCAAGATGCTACCACTAGACCACCTGACTTCTTAGGCAGCCATGACAGTGGGCGTTATCAGAGTAATGTAAGAGAGGCATACATGATTGCTTAACACATGCACAGCTTATCTTTACAATATGGACAAAGCTGGTAGCATAAAGTTAAGGTGCGCGACTGCGTACACGTAGGTGCACGGTTCAAAATCAAAAGCTCGTTCAGTCAATAAGACGCCTTCGAGAAAAGAAACTAGAGTTAAACTAGGCTTTAACCTTTCGTTCTTATTAGTCTAAGTGATACAGTATTATCTTCTTGGAGAGTTGAATGACAGAGTAATAAATAGTCTAACTAGACAAGTCACAGATTTTCCTCGTACTCATCCAATATCATCATGGATTGACAGCAGGCCTCGGATTAAGCTTTATTCGCTAACATAACACTTAATCTAGCGAGTTTGAATTACGTATCAATTATAATGACAATACAATGACAATACAATGACAATACAATGACAATACAATGACAATACAATGACAATAAAAACCACACTTATTAAAAATAATCAAGAAAGACTACAGTTTGTTCTTACTTTGAGGAAGGCTGACCATGCTGGCGACGGCCCTTCTGCAAAAATAAAATATAATAATTTAATAAAAAAATAAAGTGCAACATTTGTATCCTAGTTAAGTTCCAAAGAGAGAAAAAAGTGAAGACAACTTTGACATACATAAATGCTAAAGCTAAAGCTTGTAAAAAGCTAATGTTAACGTCAGTTTAATCATTCGAAAGCGATGTACAAAAAATAAACAAATAAACAAAAAATAAACAGATAGATACTAAAGATACTATAGACACATACTAAAGATAGAGATATACACATATAAAAATAAAAATATATATATATATATTTATTTATTTATTTTTATATGCGTATATCTCTATTAGAGAGAGAGAGAGAGAGAGAGAGAGAGAGAGAGAGAGAGAGAGAGAGAGAAAGGAAGAGAGAGAGAGAAATAACGGAAGGCAATCAGAGGAAGATCATAGGCTCAAACCTTTCCCTGTTTGACAGTATTTGCACTGGATTCAGACCCTGATGATACTCTTCTCTTCCTTCCCTCCTGAGAAAAAACAATTATAAATTCAACCAATGTTGATATTAACATAACAACTAACATAACCGTTGATATTAACATAACTACTAACATAACTGTTGCTTCATAAATTATTAAATCAACCAACGAAAGATTATATATAAATTAATAAAGTCTATATCATGCCTTAATGAAATAAATTAACATTTAACCAAATAAGAAAAGTGTCATTATTCAACAAATTAATTGTATAACAAATATATTTAAATTGTAGATGAACTTTTAAAAAATTACCCCAGTGTTCGGTATGATGATTGTTAAATTTCTATAACTATTTTACATACAACAAAAGCACTGAGAAGGTTTAAAAATAAATAATTATATAATATATAAAAATAATAATAACAACATAAATAATAATTATGCATTTTAAACCATTTATGGCTATTTAAATACTTATTACACAAGAAATATGATACTGACACGAATAGCTCTAACAGCTCTATGCTCAAGCACCCAGTCACCAGCTGCTGCTGTCTCCGGCACATCAGGAGTGGTAGCACTGCGCAGTACATCTCCACTGTACATGCTCTTACACTGTGTTACAATAAAACAGAGCACAATGCTTTACATTTCCACTGTACATGCTCTTACACTGTGTTACAATAAAACATAGCACAATGCTTTACATTTCCACTGTACATGCTCTTACACTGTGTTACAATAAAACAGAGCACAATGCTTTACATTTCCACTGTACATGCTCTTACACTGTGTTACAATAACACAGTACACAATGCGTTACATCTCTACTGTACATGCTCTTACACTGTGTTACAATAAAACAAAGCACGACGCATTACATCTCCACTGTACATGCTCTTACACTGTGTTTACAATAAAACAAAGCACGACGCATTACATCTCCACTGTACATGCTCTTACACTGTGTTTACAATAAAACAAAGCATAATGCGTAATATACATGTCCGCACTACATACCTCAACACTGTGTTTAGAATATAAAGAGCACAATCCGCTAAAATATCAACTGTACATGCTCTTACATTGTGTTTACAATTAAACAAATACACACATACAAATGCTATAAATTTTTATTTATAATCCTGTAAGGCTCGTTAGCAGAAGATTCGGTCAGAGAAAGGATGGAAAGGATAGTTTCACACTGAGCTTGTGTAAGCTTCCCCCAGGGAACGGGTGGTCTCACATTTATCTCACATTATTATATTACTTTGTTATTGCACAAACCTCCTCCAGTATTTGTCGACACACAGTCAGTATGTGCTCGTTACTGACAGACTGGGCTCCATTGTTCAGCCGAATGTTCGCCAGTGCAGGTTCAAAGTAAGTCTAACAAACACAGAAATTGAATTGAATTATATTTATTTCACTATAGGTTACATCATACGCAAGTAATACATGAGATAAAGTGAAAAAGGACACAAGGCTACCAAAGCACTGACATGTGCCTTAATAAAATGATTAACTATGACTTCAGTAGATAATATATACAAATATTTTCCCAAAAATTGCTTAAGTTTTTTATTAAGTCTGGGAAGAATAAAGTAGTCCATTAATATCTTGTGCTAACATTTAATCCAGTCATCGCACAGAGAGGATACTGAAAATATTGCAGAAGATGTATTGCTCATTCTCAGAAAATTTTCAAATAGTAGCATATTCTATGTGAAAAAATTATTAAACTAAAATCTTTAAAATACTGAAAATTAATATCATATGACATTACAATATCATTTCTTACAACTTATTAAAACTAACAGTTCATTTATTACTGCTGACCAAATGCACTATGCTTTACATTACAACCTGATTAGCACTAACTGTTGACTGACTAACCCTGACTAAATGCACACTATGCTTTAGCTAACGGCCCGACTAACACTAACAGTTAATGGCATAGCAAGGTAGAAGATGATATATGTAAGCAGTGACAACCTATGGCATTAAAAATATATCAAGCAAAGTTTATTCAACAATGTTCTTCTTAAGAAACGAATTCCCATATAAACATTAATGTTTGATAGACAGCATGACTGCGAAATGTAAGTGGTGCTAATTTATCTGGATGGCTCATTGGATAGCATGCTGGACTGAGAAGCAGGATGCCATAGCACATGTAATTTTACATGTAGTCATCCAGAAGGATGATGATAATGATGAAAATTGTAATAATACGAATGGTTTACCTTAACAAATTCTCTATCCACGGCATAACTTACAGACCCCATGACTACAAAATAATGTGCTAAATGAGATCCAAAATTTTCTAATTGATGCCAATATAACAATCAAAATCAGTCACGTCTAACAACAAAGACAACAACAACAACAACTAGAGCGCAACTTTCATCAAGGACAACATCTTGCACTATTGAATCAAATCCAAGTCAATGAGCAAAAACCAAAACGTTCCAAAAATAGTGCAAAGTCCAAACTCCAGAAAACTAGTTCAAAGATATGGAATTATAGAAAAATATAAAATTTGCATTGTGATTAAAAGATGTGTCTAAGTACATCACTGAAAATAAAACTACACGTGAAGTAAACATTAACAGGCTCCTAACTGAGGAAGCAGTGTTTGAGAAAGTACATGTAGCTATCAGCAGCATGCAATTACTTTCACACCCAACTTTCAATTTTTAATAACAATTATAAAGATTCTCTGAAAACCTTCAAGTATTTCTGAAGTATGACATTGATCTCCTTGTTGATAGATTTTTGCAGAATTTGCCTCATGAGATCCAGAGACTTTGCTGTGTTTTGTTCTGAGCCCATTCTGTACAAACACAGACAATATTACACCTATACAACAATATTAGAGATATATATATATAACAATATCTAGACATATGTAACAATATCTAGACAAGCAATAATATCTAGACATATACAACAATACACAACAATATTACACATATACAACAATATCTAGACATATACAACAATATACAACAATATCTAGACATATGCAACAATATCTAGACATAGGCAACAATATCTAGACATATGCAACAATATACAACAATATTACACATATACAACAATATCTAGACATAGGCAACAATATCTAGCCATATGCAACAATATTAGAGATATACAATAACATTAGTCATAAGCAACAATATCAATCCATTAATAATCAATCAATAATAATTTAACGTCCTGTTCCTCGCCATAAGGCAATGTCAGGGACGTCTCTTATAAATATTAGAGATACCCAACAATATTAGACAATATTAGACATATACAACAATATTAGACATATACAACAATATTAGACATATACAACAATATTAGACATATACACAATATCAGAGATATGGTCTTCGTCTTTTATTATTTTTATTATTTTATTTTTTAATCTCATTTAAAATAATGCCCCTGCCTATTTTGAAGGCACGAGTTCACCTTTAATCATTAATCATCTTATTTTTCTCTAAGTTCACCATGGTTCACATTTAGTTTGTTTTTTTTCCTGTTGAATTTGCTTGCTTATATGTTTTGTATGAGAACTCTAACGGGCTGAATGATACTTTTTGGTGTTTTTATTAAATTGAATTGAATTAATTTTAAAATTGAAGTTACGAAAGTAAACATGGTTATGCAAGTAAGACCTACCATATAAATAAACTCATTGAAACAAACAAACACACTTTCAGAAAGTGAAATACAATAGTGTTATCAACCCAAACGTTGCCTTTGAGTGAGAAATTGGAGTTTAAAATATTATAATTAAACATATAGCTTATAAGAGATAATTTACATAAAGCAAAGCCAAAAATTGGCACTTTTGAAAGCTTAAACCATTGAAGATATCAAGAAAGAAGGCAGCTCTCTGATACTCCTTTACCTAACATACATTCATTGACTCATCCATTTCATTTTACAGTTGATTAAAGGCTTCTAATGTCATCCCAATGACAAATAGCACAATTATGGATGGAACTAATTAAGAACCAAATAGCCCTAACACACAGCTATAAAGCTACTCATAGCCTAGCAGACAACTATAAAGCTACTCATCGCCTAGCAGACAGCTATAAAGCTAATTATAGCCTAGCAGACAGCTGTAAAGCTACTCATAGCCTAGCAGACAGCTATACAGCTACTTATAGCCTAGCAGACAGCTCTAAGCTACTCATAGCCTAGCAGACAGCATTAAGCTACTCAGAGCCTAGCAGACAGCTATAAAGCTACTCATAGCCTAGCAGACAGCTATACAGCTGCTTATAGCCAAAGCAACTTATAGCCTAGCAGACACCTATAAAGCTACTCATAAGCCTAGCAGACAGCTATAAAGCTACTCATAGCCTAGCAGACAGCTATAAAGTTACCCATAGCCTAGCAGACAGCTATAAAGTTACCCATAGTCTAGCATTAGCTATAAAGCTACTCATAGTCTAGCATTAGCTATAAAGCTACTCATAGTCTAGCATTAGCTATAATGCTGCTCATAACCTTGCAGACAGCTATAAAGCTACTCACCTGGCTCGCACACTTGACATGGACTGCGCTCTATAGTTTGATCTATTTACTGTCAGACTCTGTGAAATATTAGACAGGTTAACGAGCCGCATATTGAACGGCTGATTTCCCTGTAAATCAATCAATCAATAAGAGACAAGTTTGTTAATATAATTTAGTTAATCACAATTTCAATAATACTTAACAGATGAGTTGAGCCAGTAACGACCAAAGTAGGTAAAGGGTTCGAATCCAGTGTTCACCTTGAAAGTTGACATGCTTTTCATATTGAAAACTGCCATTATATACTCTGTTTTAGACTATCGGTTATCCTAACTAGAGAAAATCTAGTCCCGATCATCACTTGATCACCCGACCAGCTTCAATTAGAACATATGTTTTTAGCAGATTGGTTTGGGTGAATTGATCGGTAGTAATGTGTTCTGTGGGACATCCCTGAAATTATCCATGGATGAGGAAACGGATGTTAAACCTTTATTTTTAGTTTTATTAATGTGTAAATCACTTCAAGATGTAGCCTTAAGCTAGAATAATATGGCTTCTGAGGTGGTTTCCCTTAGCCTTACTCAGTTCTTGCTCAGACGCGTCTTAAGACATGTGCAGTTTATGGTTTATCTATTCTTCAGTGACCAGGACACAACGTGGGGAGATTCATATAGCAGATTCCTCAACCATATTATTATCAGATACATTACATTATGCACATTACTCATAATAAGTGTAGTAGTAAAGAACTCAAAAGACATACAAATCTAAATCATTAAAGAAACCACTCACCGTAGGAACCCAATTACAGTTATCATCATCATCACAGTCATCATCATCATCCGCATTGTTCAGAGCCTTGTTGAATTCATCGTAATTCACTATTCCACTTCCATTCCATTTGCAATCCATCTCTGGAGGGTTCAACACCTCTTCATCTCTAGGAGACAGCTTCCAGCGCTCAAAGGGCTTGTAGTCTGCGGGGGAGAGTCGTGGAAGGCTCAGCTGGTCGTCGTTATTTGAAGAAGTGTCACAGTGGGGTGACGGAACCTGAAGTAGATTTCCTTCCCTGATGTTGATTCCGGCATTCAGAGAAATAGATGAAGGCCTCGCAGCAGGTTTGTCTGAATTCATACTGAGAAATATAGGATGCTGGAAATAAAATTATAAGCATACACAATATTAACTTATTACTTATTTACTTATTATATATTTGAACTAAATTTTGAGACAATAGTTTAGTCATAATAAAACATAAAGCACATAGAAAAGTTATTATCTCATTAAAAGTTATGCAGAGCACATATACACCACAGTTGCAAATTGCGAAAACCAAAAAAAGAAGAAAGTAGAAAGGTAACTTTTTAAAATATTAATGTATTGTTATTATAAGCCAATGTTGATGCAAACACAACGGAAGAGTTGATAGACAAGAATTACAGATCTGCAGAACAGCAAACTAAAAATACATGTTAATGAGGAATTATTGAAACAAATATAAATCTCGATGCATTTAATCTTAAAACCAAAATCTAATAGATTTTACCTAAACTTTTATTCCCTACAGATAGTCGGGTAGAAATTAAAAAAACCAGGACATTTAACGTGTAAAGCCACATTTATATTCGTTGAAAGCGGATTTTTGAGCTGAATTCAAATATAAAGTTCTCCATTCGTAGCACTACTAATAAAAAAGTTATGTCCAAAAAACGAAAAATTAACAATTTATATTTTCTCGACAGATTTTCCAAGTGTTAAAAAATGATTGTAGGACGACAAAAATTAGCAAACTTAAAGGCAGTAGTGAAAAAATTAATCGTGTGTCTTCAACAAATAAAGATAAAGCCAAAAACTAAAGTCAAATTTAATGCCAGTTTCTTGCTCAATAGCACATCAGTGACCAGAAGAGTATGGAAGCCTCTCATAATACAGATGATATTAAAATTACATGTGCTTTGATGCTTGCTCCATGAACAGTGGCACAATTAGCCTGAGTCCCAGCCCAACTTAGGTTACTTGCAATTCATCCAGATCTGCAGAGTTTTTGGTGGGGGCAGGGAAGGGATAGGAAATGGGCTGGTTATGTGAAGGGAAAGTTTAATTATGACACCGGCAGAACAACGCAGCGTTTTCAGTAGTTTCATTACAAATGGTCTAATAACCATAATTAGACCATTTATAATAATTTAATTTAATAATTTTTTGATTTTTTAATTAATTATAATTGGACTGATATGACTTGATATGTTAATGAAAATACCAAAAAAAAATTCAAAAAAGAAATATAAAAAAGTAAATACCTCAGGATATACCTCAACTATATTCATTCTAAGATGCTCTGAAAGTCCACCAGTTTTTTCATAAATTACAAAAATGTTCTCCTTTGGGGAGGGGTGTATTAGCCCCTTCCTGTGCCCCCTTCACCCCCTACTTTATGCCTATCAGTGCAAATATGACCCTCCCTGCATAAAAATTTCTTTTCTGCCTATGCCCCTGACTGTAGTATTGGCATTGGTGGAGATAAGCTAGTGGGATACTGGATTTGTTAGTGAGCTAGTAGGTTCAGTGTGGCCCCAGTTCTGGGGCCGAAGGCAGTAGTGAAAAAATTTGAGCCCCCTAGAATTTTTTTGGTTGAACTACTATCCATGACATGTAGAAGCGTAGAGTATAAGCAAATCTCATCAGATGGATTAAAGTCTATACGTGATAAAATCGTTTTGATAGAGTGATTGTTATATTTACACAGCCAGTTCATATGCCAAACCAAAACCAAATTCACAATTGATGGCAATGTGCTTGGAAAAAGTAGCTGGCACAGTGGTTTAAATGTCATGATGGTCACACCATACATAGGTGTGTGGAAGATTGGAACAATGGGTATGGCTTTATTTCTAATTAATTTATGGGCCTTAAGGTGTCTCAAATTATGTACCAGTGCCATGAAATTATCTTGCTCAGTATTAACGACTAGCACAGTGGAAGCGACTATAACGCCCATACCATGAAAGTACCAGTGCCATCCAATGTAGTACCATTATGGTTTGCATTGTCTGCAACCCATTGTGTAAATACCTCAGGATATGGGTGAATATTCATATCAGAAGGATTCAAAATTACAGTAGACTGTTTGAATCATGTAATTACATCATATGACACAGAGAAACCTAAACGTGCCAGCTGCTCAATTAATGGTTTGGATCCTATCAAGTGATCAACTGATACACCCAAGCAACGGTACAATAATTGAGTGTGACTGTGCAGCTTGAATGATACTCTTTTAAATGCTATTTTGCTTAATGGTTGATGGTGCTAATGATCTGAGAAGCTGATGCTGAAGAGGAAGAAAGTAGTTCCTGTGCTCAATAGATAGATACTGGCAGATAAGTATTCATATCATATTCTAATTCTCTGACCTCATTTGCAATCAATTTAGCGGCCACTGTTATGATTCTTTTACTCTCATCTGTCATATCATCTTTCCTCTCCAGGTAACACTTCTCACAAATTAAGTATGAGCAAAAATTGCAGAAACAAATCATAGTTCTCTTCCAGATATTCAGCAAACAGTATGTTATCATCATAGCACTCAATAAGCTTTCACTTCAGATGTTTTGCAGAACAGGCATGCCAACTGTAGTTAGGCCTTGCATTCTCTCAACTACATCTTGTATTGAATACATAGCTCTCTTTCACAGTTCTCTTCCAACCTCTCGCAAGTCTTTGAAAATGCTGATTGATAATTTATTGATTGACCTTTAACCTAGGTCGGTGTATAGTCCCCGAAGCAATACCTTCTTTAGCCCTGTTGCTTACAAATTTTAAATAATAGAGATTGTTACATGTGGCTTCTTCTGCCAGTAAATCGCAAGACATTTCCATTCGTCCCATGACTTCAAATCCCCAGGTATAATTCCTTCTTTGGTAATGCTCCTGAACAGTGCTTTGCAGTTCTACTGACATTGCTGTAACAACTCCTTTTGATCTTTGATCTGATAATTCAGAGCAAACAAAAACATTGTGCAGTTCCATGAAAAATTTCCATAAATGAACGAAGTTTTTCCTTTAGAATGACTTCTTGTATCTTGTTGAAGTAGCTGAAGTTTTTTTATATTACAGTATGGCTTTCTATAACAATTGTGCACTACAACTGGCTGATCACAAGACGTTAGATGATGCAGGAGTTCAATATCTTGTGTGAATGAGCACTTTCTAATGGTGTATCGAACCCCTGATATCGTATAACAGTCAGATGTTCATCAACATCAGTTGCATATAAAACGCAAAAAAAGAAATTGATTTTCCGGAAATTGTTTCTCTAGCAAATCTTCAGCCATCTCTCAAGAGCTTTCATTGGCTGATTTTTAATCCCTGGATAACTGTACCTATTTTTATTAATACCTAAATTATAATATAAGAATTTGTTAATAAAAACTATTCCATAGCTATAATTAACGAAATACAGTTCGAAATTAATTAGAAGTTTATTACTTATATCCCATTACACGATTCAATTAACTTAGTTACAAAGTGTAAGCAAGAAATCAATTACAATTAATTTCTAATTTGCCAAACTTACAACAAAATCTTACTATATAGCTCAAAAATAAGCAAACATGACATTGTTTATATTCTTATTTATAGTCAATATTCATCAACAAAATCAGTCATGTTAAAATGGATATAACTTTTTTCCCCGAGGTCCTAGAAACGGGGAACTTTCCATACGAGTAGTCTTAAACATTCCCTACAACTGGGCAAAAATTCAGCTCTACACATTAAATGTCCCGGTATCACTAAAATATGATTTTATCTACCCGACTAAGAATTCTGTCAACAATCTATACACAAATGAGTGTTTACTTTTGCTAAAGTAGGCGTGGTTTGAGAATAGGAAACAAGATGCTAGAGTTCCTATTAGTATTTTTGCTTTTACTTTTAACATAACACACTGGGTCAAAAAAAAGTAAAAAAGTAAACACGCATTATAGTGAAATGATCAACTATGTTGATATCTATCACTTTTAACACAACATGTTTAAACTGGCAATTTATACCATTTTCCGTATAACCAGTCCAGTGAATGTCCGAGATTTTACTCTCAGATCAGCGCGGCCGGGATTCGAACCCACGAGGTTGCAATTCACCTCAGGATTTGTCATTTAAAACATCATGACGTTACCCCTACGCTATTAAAACATTCAAGAAGAACAGATGCTTGTTTAAGGGCCATTTACTCCTTCCTCTCCATGGTTATTATTAATCGTTGCCTTTTGATGGCGCATCAATTACAACCGGCGCCGATTTAAGGATAAACTTCCATCACCCTGGGATTTTTTTCCTTCAAAGCTGTCAGCACTCGATCTTCCAAGGTGGTCACCCAAGATATAGAAAAATATTTGTGGGTGACCACCATTCTATGATGGTCACTCAAAAAGTACTAACCGAGGCCAATATAGCTTAACTTCGATTATTGACGCGCAGTTAAACCAAGACGCTAAATCCCGCCGTCTTTTTTCCGGGTAATTCAGAGTTAAACGCACCTTTTGAGAAATGATAATTAATTTAAAATAATAAAACCACAACTCGAGTACTACTGTCCTCCAAGACAAAAACGAGTACTATTGAGACAATCCAAATCGGTGAGCAAATCAGGGTCAATAACGGCGCAAAAGAATTCCATAGTCCAAATATTCTGTTCACAGGGACACAATCATTGGCGTATCCACGGAGGGGCGGGAGCCTGCCCCCTTCCCCCTTTAGACCCGCCGATAAAAAAAATATAAACTATATTTTCATTGTTTTTATGGCAATTTCTATGTGTAAATATTTTTGTAAGAGCATGCAGTGGTTAAGGGGAGGGGAGGAGGGAACTTAGTTTCGCTAGAATACACAGTACGACTACTGGCTGGAGCCAGTGGCGATATCGGTAAGGTACTCGACCGCGGATCAGTATGTGAGAGGTTCAAATCATTGGCTAGCCCGTCACTGACATCGCTTTAGAGTGAGGAAACTGATGTTAATATAAGAAATCTGATTTATGTACTGTGAAGCCATTGTAGTGCTATTTTTTCATTCAGTTTTTAATATATTTAAAGTGATTTAAGAAATTGAAATTTTATTCGATATTCATGGCTGGCTCTGTGAGAGCGGGAACATTCATCTTTTGCTGCACTATTACAAGTGTTGGTTTCAATTTATAGCACTTAACAAGTAATCTCGAGTTATATTTACTATTAAAAATCACTGTAAATTGCTCTGAACTGTACCATGTACAAGATGTGTATTATTTCAAATCGCTATTTGTGCATTGAGAGATATTTTAATAAATTGTATATTGTAAACTGATATATAACGTGTAATTTAGTCTTAAAGTAAGGTGGGAATAAAAGATGATTTGACGTTTCACTATAATGTAGCGCAACTAAATGTGTTGCATATTTTATTTCTTACCCATATGTTTGGAATTAATTTTATTGGCACTCATGTTTGTATTTAGATGTTTAAATTGATCTTTGTGCATCAAGACTTGTATTCACTTCAGCGTATGTTTATTAGAACTTATTTTGCGTTAGAATTGCAAGATTATGAAACGAGGATATTAAAATAAGTAATGAGGAAATGCAAATTAATATGTCATTAGAAGTTTAACCTTCATATATTGAGATATGATCTTTGCTTATTGGTGTATTCATGTAAAAACTGATGTTAAATTAAATATGATATGACATTCAGTAAAAACAGTAGATTATGTAAAGTAATAATAGAAATTATATGCATAAGATACATGCATGCAACGCAACCACTCGTGGGGGTTGGGTGGAGAAATGCTTATGAAGAGCTTGATTCTGATTGGCTGTTGAGCATGGCCTCAGTCAAGACTATATGACCAGAGAACAGGCTATAGAATTTTAGTTCACTCCTGAACTCTGGCATGTGTGGAATTACTAGCTGAACTTGTCTAAAGATAATTCTGAATGAATTATTGCGACAAACACATAAACTAGTAGATTCCATACAAGCTTCTGAACTTCTGATTGCATTCGTAGAAAGTACTGCTATTATGCACCTTCTATAGGTCGGTGATAGTTAGCACGAAAATACGAAATCTATATTGAAACGATTGTGCCTCACGGGATTGCAGATTTTGTGTGGAATCGTCGTCTAACCTTCAATGAGTTGGTTAACCACGATCCATTTCAATATCTCAATCCATTGAATGTAAAAATCCTCGATTGTACCAGAAACGCCGATTACTAGAGATCTAGATAAGCGTTTTCTCGTCAATTCAGGTGAATAGCTGCGTTTACAACACTTTGTGTTGGCAGTGAAGATAGAAGATTGAAAATTGAAGAAAGAAATTGAAGATAGAAGACTGAAAATTGAAGAAAGAAATTGAAGTAGAAGACAGAATCAGAAAAGAGCGAAATTCTACGAGGAATACTGATTTTCTAGTGCCTAATCTAGATAGGTGTTGCTTTCATAGATTTCAGCTAAACAACTACAATTCTGAATTCTGCGGAAAGCGCAATTTACTAGTTGCCTACTCTAGTTAAGCGTCTTTTTCACAGATTTAACTGAACGACTGTGAAACACCACCTCACGTGTTCACAGTCATACTAAAGAAGAAAAGAGGGAAAGTATCAAATCATATAAGCGAGGAGTGCCTTGAAGCCAATAACTCGTTCCCATTTTCTCTCTCTTATTTTGATTGCAAGTACAGACATTTAACTAACTAATTGTAAGTAGACTGACTTTACATTTATCGCCTATTTTTAGCATTTTATTAATTGTTACATATTGTTAGTTTAATATTCTATGCTATCTTTATGTTTAATGTTTTAACTCGTTATATTGCTATCGTATTTCTTTGTTAATAATAAATCGTTTGAGATAATAAATCACTGGTTTTTGTGTCAATATTCTAATTTAGTTAGAATCTATACAAATAATACACAAATACTATAATTTATCATACATTGAACGAATAAGCATGAGTTCTGTTCACAGCAGCTCCAGTCTTATTGATTTAGCCTCTAACTGGCTATATGAGCAAGACATCCTTGCATCCTCAAGATTAATACCGCCTAAGCATGAAGAGTTGGAAAAATCGAACCCACGACTCCATTTCCAAACTCCTATAACGGAGAGAGGATTGGAGAACTCAATATTAACATTAACTTTACCAGCTTTTACCTGTAAAAATCGACCCAGTGGCAGTGGCCTTGCCCTGCACGGTAGAAGCAGCGCCGTGCTCAAATTCCTCGAGATTTTCTAACAAAACTCAGAATGATACTACAAAATTTCATTTACAGCTTTCAGAATTCAAAATGAAATTAGTAATATATTAATTCTTACCAGACTTGCAATGGCTTCTTGGTCTTTAACAGAAATTTATCCATGATGCAATTATGCAGAACTTGGTTTACTGTCTGTGAACAAACTCCATAAGCTAAACTTTTACGCACATTTCTCAGAGCATCTACCGATGATTGATAAGTTTACTTCTCAAGATACAAAAGGCCTATGCAGCCGCAAACTCTAGATAGGCCAATATAGTTTCATCCCAGCAGCTCTGCTAGTTGGCACTCTCCTTTATTTCGTCACACTCGATTAACAACGATTAACAACGCTCACTCCTATAGTCTCCTATATACTTAAGTATGTGGCAGAAAATAGGAGTCTATGGCCGAGCATACACAGTACAACTATAGATGTCAATAATTAACATCATGGGAGCTATCAGTTTACTACGGTGGCTCGCAACTGCCATAAATTTTCTTTTTTTGAAACAAAAAATAAAAAAAACAAACAAAAAAAACAAACAAACAAACAAATCTTTGTTACTATAAATAGCCACTTTGTTACTATAAATAGCACACTAGCAGTATCTATATCACACATAGTCGATGACAACATCCAGCACTCGATCTTGAATCAAAGGCCAGCCTATGTGCAAAAAATAAAGTTTATTGTCAATGACAACATCGAGCACTCGATCTCGAGCCAAAGCCAAACCGATGAGCACAAAATTAGGTAAAAAACGGTTTAAATCCAAAATTCAGTTAATTAGTCATGTTAAGTGAATTCGTCAATGACAACATCGAGCACGCGATGTCAAACCAAAGCCAAGCCGATGAGCAAAAAGGAGGTTAAAACTGTGCAAATTCAATATTCAGTTAATTAGTCATACTAAGTGAATTTGTTTATGACAACATCGAGCACTCGATCTTGAGCCAAAGCCAAACCGATGAGCACAAAATTAGGTCAAAAGCGGTGATAATTACAAGGTGAGTCTTTGGACTGATTTTCTGCATTTTGGAATTTGCACCGTTTTTGACCTAATTTTGTGCTCATCGGTTTGGCTTTGGCTCGAGATCGAGTGCTCGATGTTGTCATTGATACGGTGGCTCGCAACTGCCATAAATTTTTTTTTTAAACAAAAAATCAAAAAAACAAAAAAACAAACAAATCTTTGTTACTATAAATAGCCACTTTGTTACTATAAATAGCACACTAGCAGTATCTATATCACACATAGTCGATGACAACATCCAGCACTCGATCTTGAATCAAAGGCCAGCCTATGTGCAAAAAATAAAGTTTATTGTCAATGACAACATCGAGCACTCGATCTCGAGCCAAAGCCAAACCGATGAGCACAAAATTAGGTCAAAAACGGTGTAAATCCAAAATTCAGTTAATTAGTCATATTAAGTGAATTCGTCAATGACAACATCGAGCACGCGATGTCAAACCAAAGCCAAACCGATGAGCATAAAATTAGGTCAAAAACGGTGCAAATTCCAAATTGCAGAAAATCAGTCCAAAGACTCACCTTGTAATTATCACCGCTTTTGACCTAATTTTGTGCTCATCGGTTTGGCTTTGGCTCGAGATCGAGTGATCGATGTTGTCATTGACGAATTCACTTAGTATGACTAATTAACTGAAGTTTGGATTTGCACCGTTTTTGACCTAATTTTGTGCTCATCGGTTTGACTTTGGCCCAAGATCGAGTGCTCGATGTTGTCATAAACAAATTAACTTAGTATGACTAATTAACTGAATATTGAATTTGCACAGTTTTAACCTCCTTTTTGCTCATCGGCTTGGCTTTGGTTTGACATCGCGTGCTCGATGTTGTCATTGACGAATTCACTTAACATGACTAATTACCTGAATTTTGGATTTGCACTGTTTTTGACCTAATTTTGTGCTCATCGGTTTGGATTTGGCGCGAGATCGAGTGCTCGATGTTGTCATTGACAATAAACTTTATTTTTTGCACATGGACTGGCCTTTGATTCAAGATCGAGTGCTGGATGTTGTCATCGACTATGTGTGATATAGATACTGCTAGTGAGCTATTTATAGTAACAAAGTGGTTATTTATAGTAACAAAGATTTGTTTGTTTTTTTGTTTTTTTGATTTTTTGTTTAAAAAAAAATTTATGGCAGTTGCGAGCCACCGTAGTTTACCACTCGATCTACAGCACGGCTCTATAAATGCTAGTAATGTACATGCAGTTATTGAGCGACATTGAAAATACGCAAAATTTCTTACATAAAGTATATACAGTATATATATATATATATATATATATCTATATATATATTATTATATATATATTATATATATATATATATATATTATATATATATTTATTTGAGCCTAAATTCTGGGGGGACATTTGCATGCATGTCCCCCAGTCTAAACTCTAGGGGGACGTGTCCCCCCGGTGGTTACGCCAATGATTTTGTTCAAAGGTAAAAAGATTTTTTAAAAACGGAGGTTTGAGTGCTGGTCGCAACTCGTGAACACTGGACGGAAAAAAGATGGAAAAGGTGGGTCTTTGATCAACGGCCTATAAAACTGCTCACAGGAAAGCAAGGACCGATGGGATTCAAACAAAGGCTTCCGAAGGGTCCATGAAATAAAGTTCCAGATCTGCGGTGCAACATGATGGAAGGAGTACTAGATAGCTTAGATAGTTAAACTAAGCTAGATCTCATGAGAGTAATTAATTTAAAAGGTGAGTAACTGAAGGATGCTATCACTTTAATAAAGTACGTGAGCAAAACAGCTTTGTCCAGTGATGGTGAAGGAATATGGGTTAACGAAGCGCTCGTCTTGTAAATAATACGTTCTTTAATTTTTAGACAGTGCAGACTTTAAAGCGCATGTAGGTATAAGTCAAAAATTCCTTATCAAATAAGCAAAATCTAATCCCCTGAGTTAACAACGGAAAGCAGCATTTTGAACTTACACAATAATTTTTTAAAATTAAAACTGTATATAGTTTAACGGTATATCGGTATGGGCTTCCTAATCTTACATCTATATATTACTTCTGTAAATTTCCATGCTTAGGTTGATTTCAGTAATAAAATTCAAAATGTTAAACAATTACAAATTTATTATTATTTGATAGCTGAGTTGTCTCTTTGCTTTTGCTATGCAAGACATGATACTATAAGACTGTACGCGACAGAATAGGTGCTCGAAGTCGTCGTAGACACTACGGAATGTTACTTTAAAGAGAAATAGAGGATAGAGGAAGTTATTAAGAAGATACCTAGTATTAGTTAATTTTCTACAAGAGTCCATATATCAAATGTACACTACGCTTTTTATAACTTATACCCCACTTTTTCACAATGAAGACGTAAGGAGCTGACCAAGGTTTTTGAAATGTACAGAACTTGACCATCAGCCAATTCTACCAAATATATTGAAATTTCGTTTGAATATCTTCAATAACGTGAAAGTTATAGTTTTGCGAATAGGAGTGGGGTCAGATAAGAAATGTCCAGTACAGGATTACGGGCGTGTTACATGCAGCGTAAAATTGTCTCTATAAAATAATAGCGAACACGTCACATAGAATTTCTGCTAATGCTATTTTGAAGAGCAATCATTTCTTTTTAAAACGAGGTAAAATACGTGCTGATATATTCTTATTAATTGACAAAGTTATTTAACTTTTAATGCATGCATAGCATGAAGATGCTAAGAAAAACTGCGTGCGCTGGAGGGCAGCTACTAGCTAGAGGGCGTAGCTGTAGCTACACCCTCTAGCGTCAAAGTTAAAATTACACATTCGTTGATTCTCTTCATGCAATGCATGCATTAAAAAGTCAATAGCTTTGTCAATTGGCTGCTGGTCAAGTAATGCAAATTTCAAGAACATCGGTCAACTCTTTACGATTTTTGTAAAAATGTGGGGTATCAGTTATAAAAAACACAGTGTAGAAAAGATTAATCAACAGAATTAAGCTCATCGCCGTTCAGCTCATTACCGGTACAATTTAAAAAAGTTAAGACTTTATGATGTGAACCTGCCATTAGCAGTGAACTGAAAATCTGTCATACTTTTAACAAAGTATTTATCTACAAAAAACTGTCAATTGAAATCACTCTATGTAAATATATTTATAGAATAAAAATACAGCAAAACTAATTGAAAATGCAATCAAACAAATTTAAAGGATAAATAGCATTCTAATAATAAATAGAATTAATTAGGTTTAAGATAATACCTCTCAATATGACTATATCAAAACTGAAATTCAACATTCAACTGTTCCTCGTTTTTATCATCCTAAATAAATTAAAAAACGCTGAACAAATCACACCATCTGGAGGCATTTAAAATATTTATATTTACAGATCATCCTCGAATTATATAAATTTTAGCGTGACAAAATTATTAGCATCTTATAAGCGGTCCAGCAATGTGTTGGAAAAAGTTTCACACAATGTCGTTGCCAGAGACATAGATTGCTAATGACTGATACCAAACACGAGGTGTGTGTCTGGGAAGTTAATGTGGGGCTAGACAGACACGGGGTGTGTCTGGGAAGTTAATGTGGGGCTAGACAGACACGGGGTGTGTCTGGGAAGTTAATGTGGGCTAGATAGACACAGGGGTGTGTCTGAGAAGTTAATGTGGGGCTAGACAGACACAGGGGTGTGTCTGAGAAGTTAATGTGGGGCTAGGCAGACACGGGGTGTGTCTGGGAAGTTAATGTGGGGCTAGGCAGACACGGGGTGTGTCTGGGAAGTTAATATGGGGCTAGGCAGACACAGGGTGTGTCTGGGAAGTTAATGTGGGGCTAGACAGACACGAGGTGTGTCTGGGAAGTTAATGTGGGGCTAGACAGACACGGGGGTGTGTCTGAGAAGTTAATGTGGGGCTAGACAGACACAGGGGTGTGCCTGGGAAGTAAATGTGGGGCTAGACAGACACAGGGGTGTGTCTGGGAAGTTAATGTGGGGCTCAAATCTCAACGAACCATAGTACAAATCCCAACGAACCATAGTACATGTCTAGTCCCACAGTAACTTCTTCATAGGTTTTTGTAAAATTAAATTAAATTAAAACTAAATCATTAAATGTTAGTGCTTCTGTTTAAAAAAACACCTGAAAAAGAACAATCAGAACTATATACAGATATGGATGGAACAGTGCACAGTAAATTACAGTTCATATTCCAAACTTTCATTTTAAATAATAAACAAATATCTCTCGTTTCTTACTATCATTTTAATTAGATAAAGATATACATCGCAGTCTCTCCTCATATAGACAGCACCTAACAGTATTCATTTAGAATTATTGACAATTATAGAATCTTTTTCCCTGTGTTGTGTCCGGGTTGTTTGAAGAATTGACTAATCGGTGACTGCACGTGTCGTAGAAGGCGACTAAAGCACTAAGATCCATACTGATGTCAAAAAGGGCATTCGGTTGATGAGCGCCTAGGCTCCAGAAATTGCTGCCAAAATTTCAAAGAATAGAAAAGTCTCAAATAGGGGATTGGCTGGTGGTGTGGTGTAGGACAGAGAGGATTTGAGACAGTCTACTTGAATCCCGACCCTGATTAAACTGGGATTCAAGGGAGGATGATGATGATGATGATAATTTAGAATTATTGACAGTTTCTAATTCATCTCCCGCTCCCCCGCACCCGTCTTTTCTTAGTATTTAACTCATTGTATCATAGCAGTCTACATTAGTGATGATACTGGATGGGCCGTTCTCTTAGTATTTAAATAATTGTATCATAGCAGTGGATATTAGTGACGATGCTAGACGGGCTGTGGCTACTGATCGCCCAGTCTGTTACCGGCGCCCCACTGGTATCTGCGCTGATCGCCTGCCTGCCCGGCACGCTGTGAGGAGGGAGCCATACCAAACCCTGACACACCTCCGCGTCTGTTCGGCAGATAGTGGTAGCTGCAACGTTTAACAACATCGTTATAATGCTAATTCTTTAAACTCTTTACCTGCTAAAATCTTCGCTCTTGTTTTCCTCTTTCAACTTTCTCTAGAAAGCTTAAGACTTGACTTTTCCCACCGAAGGCACAATCAATCTACCCTGACCATTTTAGATCACCGGACTGGCTTTCGTTTAGGACCTTACTTTTCCTCAGCACATTTCTTTTGCAGACTGGTTTGGGTGAATTGATCTGTAGTGATGTGTGCTGTGGGGACGTCCCTGACATCATCCCTGGATGAGGAAACGGACGTTAAACCGGCGTTATTATTATTATTATTATTAATCAATGTAGCACATACAAAGCTTTGAAGGGCATTCAGTTTCTAATAGGCATTGAATTACGCAAATACACTTATAGGCCAACAGCACTGATACTACTTGACTATAATTCTAATCATCAGGTGGATAAAAAATTAACAAAACATAATAAAAAAATGTACTACACCGAACAGAGACAAAAAATTTTAACACCTGAATAATATCTAAAATGCAAAGATATTATAACAATTAACAGTATAAAATTATAATTATTATAATTATTACACCATCTAATTAATTAATTTCATCAGTCCATTCAGCTGTCCATGAAGATCTCAAGCATCACATAGTTCCACAAGATCTTCAACACTGCGCCGTCCACGGGTAAATGACTGAAGATCATTACAGATCAATTGTATAAAATATCATAATATAAGAAGAATTTCAACCACTACTTGGAAAGCAATGTAAAACTACCTTAGAAGCTATAAATTTTCCAAACTACAGGATTAACTAATTAGGGTGTGATAAAGGAAATACTTTAAGACAGCATTAATTTGTTGGTCGATGAAGTCCTCTTACTGAGCACGACGGTGGACTTGAGCTGAAATATGCTTTGAACCTGCTACTTAACAGAATACTAAAGCTGGAGCCAGTGGCCATGTCGGTAAGTTCTTTGACTGCGGATCAGTATGTGCAGGGTTCAAATCCTGGGCTCGCCCATCACTGACATCGCCTTTGAGTGAGGAAACTGACGTTAACATTAGCTTTACCAGCTTTTACTAGAGAGAGAACAATCATTACCAACAGTTAAACCTAAATAGTAATTTAATAATTAATTAAATTAATTAATTAATTAATTAAATCAAATAAATTGAAGCAGACAGTACTCACAAGAAGGCAGGTGTGAATATGAGTTGTCTGCCACCAAAATCCTGAGGATATTTGTACATCAGATAGAAATAGATGTGGCCAACAACGATACCAATAAACTCATACCATCCCCTGAAATCAATCAACTAATCTGTCTAACAATCAATTAATCAATCAATCAATCACTCAATCAATCAATCTGTCACATCAATCTACCAGTAAATAAATATCATCTCTAGATACTTTCATGCTACATACATGTGAAAGAGACTAACTATAGTGCAATAAAACTATACGTCCTTGAATGGATTGATTGAATGTAGAAGGACTTATAGTTTTATCATTCAGTCAATCCATTCATCAATATACTAATCCATTAATCAACCAGTTAGTCAATCAACCAACCATAATCAATCCATTGACTAATCAAACAATCAAATGAAAAAGGATGTCAATATGTACACTAAACAGGCAAATTACGCAATGGGAATAATTAGTTCAAAGGGATTACATATAATGATGATGAGGACATTATAAAATTGGATCACCAGTCAATGAGTATATAAAACACTTGTGCAACAATAGATGCAATTAAAATCATTCTATCACTTTTAATTCATTTGCTAAATATTTTAATCACAACAATTCAAAAGCAAATAATACAAAATAAGCCCGTAACTTAGACGATTTAGTATTCAACATTGTTCTATTCAAATGAAAATTAACAGTCATCATTAAGAATTTCAATATCTAGAATGTAAATATTGTAACACCTTTTTGAAAAATTATTAACTTGACAGCACTCGAATGACATTAAAAGCTTAGAAAAGTACAAATCGAATTCGATAGATGGGAATCTAATTTACAGACATTGATCATAAACTAAAACTTAACAAACACTAATGTCACAAAATTAACCTTACAAGCAATACTTCAACATCAAGGTAGAAAATAGCTTACAAAAGACAAATGGATTGAAACCAATTACAACAACAAGGGACTGCGCTGTCAGCCTGACACAAAACAGTACTCAGTCAATACCGTGTTTCGAATGAGAAAATGTACAGAAAACATTACTCGATACGTCCAACACAAGTTGCGTATCATCAGATTAATGTACTTAAAGTCTCAAAGACTTAACTTCAGCCCTCAGTCAACTGAGGGCAAGAGACGTCAGATCTGGCATTGGTGCTGACAACTGAGGGCAAGAGACGTCAGATCTGGCATTGGTGCTGACTATGGAAGTCACTATATATCTACTTCTTTATTCATCAACATTTGACATGAAGAATAACAGTTCACTATTTAACTATAACAGTTCCACTTTTTATTGCACAAAACTCACCCTCCGCTGATGATCATGTTGAATGCCAATAAAACCCATGGTAGATACATCGCCTGAAAATACAACAACACTAAATGAATTTTCTATTGTACCCACAGTATATACACCGCTTAAAAATACAATACCACTAAATTAATTATCTATTGTACCCACGGTATCTACATCGCCTAAAAATATAACACCACTAAATGAATTGTCTACTGTACTTACGGTAGATACAGAGCACAATACAAAAAAATTGGTCATCTACCATTATCATATGACTTTTTAACAAGTGGCAAAACCATAATATAAACTGACCATACTATATGAGTATTCCTGTCATGTAAATATCTGTACCTGGCTAATTGAAGTTTACTAATATATGTTTATTAAAAGAATATTTCGTATTCAAAGGCTGTCAAAGCTCTTTGATTAATATTGTAAGGCTTACTTACTATATGTTGCTGGCGGCATAGTTTAGCATAGAATTTAGTTTAATATTTACTCAAATTTACTTCTACCTTAAGATTTAACTTAATCATCATCATCGTCATTCTCCCCCAAATCCCAGTCCAATCAGGGTCGGGATACAAATAGATTGTCTCAAATTTAACTTAATAAAGTGCATTAAAATTTAGCTAAAAAGTTTATTTAACAGGCGAACAGAGGCAAGTATTATAATTTAGTTGTTATTACCATAACAAAACATTTGATTACACAAGATTACACAAGATTACACAATAGTTAGATCTACGATCAAATTGATAGTGTTGATGATTTCTTCAGTTCCTAGGAAAAACTGATACGACAGGCAAAATTTTCAATTAACGGCATACCTTGAATTGTGTACCGAACCAGAACTGAACAATCTGATCTTTGTTGAACTGGCACCATACATACAGCACACTCAACACCATGGGGTTCATCAAGAGCTGAAAAAATCATATCATTTCATAACCAAATCAAATCAGAAAAAATAACTTTAATCAAATTATCACCAAATCAAACTGGTATAAAAATCTGGTAAAGCTAACGTTAACGTCAGTTTTCTCACTCGACAGCGATGTCAGTGACGGACGAGCCCAGGATTTAAACCCTGCACACACTGATCCGCGGTCGAATATCTTACCGACATCGCCATTCACTTCAGCCAATGATACTAGCTGTAACTATCAAAACACTGTAAACACTGTTTTCACTGTAGTAGTAACTGTCAGTGAGATATTCAGAATTACACATCAGTTACCGTATCTAATTCCAAATATATACTTGATTACACGACAATTATCCAAACAACTAAGAATTTATTAATCATCATCATCATCTTCCCTTGAATCCCAGTTTAACCAGGGTCGGGATACAAAAAGACTGTCTCAAATCCTCTCTGTCCTACACCACACCACAAGCCAAGCCTCTATTTGAGACTTTTTCATTCACTTAAATATTTGTAGCAATTTCTGGAGCCTAGGCGCTCACCAACCGAATGCCCTTTCTGACGTTGGTATAGATTGTAGTGCTTCAGTCGCCTTCTACGACACGTGCAGTCACCGGTTGGTCAATTCTTCAAATAACCCAGACACAACACGGGGAAAAGAATTTATCACTCAAACAAATATAATTTCAATAAACTGTAAACAAGTACACTACAAAGAAAACATAGAAAACACTACATCAGCATAGATAATACTACATAGAAAACACTACATCAGCATAGATAATACTGCATAGAAAACACTACATCAGCATAGATAATACTACACAGAAAACACTACATCAGCATAGATAATACTACACAGAAAACACTACATCAGCATAGATAATACTACACAGAAAACACTACATCAGCATAGATAATACTGCATAGAAAACACTACATCAGCATAGATAATACTACACAGAAAACACTACATCAGCATAGATAATACTGCATAGAAAACACTACATCAGCATAGATAATACTGCATAGAAAACACTACATCAGCATAGATAAT
The DNA here is from genome assembly GCA_905160935.1 of Enchytraeus crypticus. Classification (NCBI taxonomy): domain Eukaryota; kingdom Metazoa; phylum Annelida; class Clitellata; order Enchytraeida; family Enchytraeidae; genus Enchytraeus; species Enchytraeus crypticus. The sequence continues at coordinate 1,274,791 of CAJHZI010000741.1, read as the reverse complement.
ACTACACAGAAAACACTACATCAGCATAGATAATACTACATAGAAAATACTACATCAGCATAGATAATACTACATAGAATACACTGCATCAGCATAGATTAACAGGCTACCATCACATAGAAATCACTCAGAGTTAGCATAGAGAAGTGAATCAACTAACCGGTATTCCTGCTAATAGACCAATTATCTATCGTCGGATTATACAGTCAAGAATAATACAACTTTCTGGTTTAAACTGATAAATTAGGCATGGTAAAGATGTTAATAGGATTACTTGCTCGCACACGAAAAAACAAATTCTCACATCGCAATTCTTAAAATTAGAGCGTCTGAGACTAGTTCAAATCTCAAGAAGTGTACTAAGTGCTTCGCTTTATAATGTTCGCAAAAGAGACATAAAAACATTACTGTAATCAAGTAGTTTTAGTAACTGATACTATAATTTCTGTATGCAATCCTAATAAAATGTTTATCGTTAGTCTGCAATGTGCTAGTTATATTTTTTCATTTGATGCTGCCTGGATCTAGCATATCAGTTCACATCGTAAATTTTAGTATTATTTAGTTCTATTATTTATCTTTCCATATAGCAGTCTTGAAGACTGATTTCAGCTATAATGATGATATGTAAGCTTTTGTTGTTAGTAACAATGACAATAATAATAATAATAATCATACCAATAATAATTTAATATTAATAACCTCCTAAACTCAGTTGCTGTAATGATCCATTCAAATGAAATTATAAAATTAGAAATGAAATGCTTTGTCGTTCAAAGGATACAGTAACAACAATCCAGTTGAAGACGAGCATAAACAGATAATCCGCAGGTCTGCCGTCGAACACTCCTGATTCAAGTCGTACAGAGTAGGAGTATAGAAAGTAGAGATTCATTAGATATTGAAATCCATTCATCGGTGTTATAGGATAATAGAATAGCGCGGTTATGGGACGCCAGATTTGAAACCTATATATAAAGCTTGGGAAATCGAGTATCATGGACAAAGGTGAGACTAGGCCTATTTTTCCCATGAGTGGTAGAATTACAGAACCGCTGAACCAGTACTTCGTAAGAAGTGGGATATTCCGATACCAGTCACCGAGATCGTTTGACGCCATCTTTCGCTGAGTATGTTTCTGATTTTCTACTATATTAAAGTTTAAAATCTGCACATATAATAGTTTCAAGTTGGTATTAGAATAATAGTTCAGCAACTATATTAAAGGTACATAATAGCTCACATGCACAATCTCTTAAAATATTGTAATCACATGATTTAAATTTAGTCATTTCATTTAAATTAACTTCATTTAAATTTAATTTCCTTTTATGGTTATTATTATTCAGAATGGATATATAGCATAGTTTGAAAAACTTATTTGGGCAAAACACGAAGTAATTCTAATTAATTGAAACCAAAACCATCCTCGATGCCTACAGTTAACTATAACTTTAACATAATAAATGAAAACGCATAGTTTATGTCAATATTTGTGTATAATTTTGTAAATACACCTAATTATTATATACTCACCTGAAAACCAAATTGATATTTAGCGTTAGTTACAGTTCCCAGATTAATAACTTTATCATTAAAATCACTCAAAATTAGTATGTTTAAGTAGTAAACTATCGTAGAAATATTATAATGTATATAGTTTCTAATTTGCTCAGTCATGTAAAATCGATATTATCGTGAGAATTGCGTCAGAATTTAGAAAAACATTACAAATATGCCCTAACCTGACGTGTACAAATAATTAACTGAAACTAAAATAAAACAATAACTAGCAACAACGATCCCGTATTCTATTACAGCTGTAAGAAACATAGAGCACAACTGCTAGTTGTATTTATTTGAAACGCAAGAAAAATCTACATATTCTTATATAAATTTCCATACAGTTCTAAAATGTATAAATTAGTTAGACACAGCTACATAAGAATTAAATGCGTATACAATTATCAGCTACTAAAGCTTCAGGTAAGGATTTTCCAAATGTAAACATAGGAAGTTTAAAAACCTGCTGGTCTCTTTAAAATCATAAAAAAATTCATAAGATGAGATAATCTAAATGTCAAGTTTAAAGTCAGTTTCCTGCTCGATTGACATATCAATGACGGAGTGCAATGGGTGCAGTGTTAAAATCACTGGATATGAACACGGCACCCATTGAATCTGCTGTCGCGCAACTTGCCTGCAAGCCAACGGCTTAGCCCGGTGGCCCTGGTTATTAAACATGCGCTTACACAAGCCGCATCGTATTGTTGGTGCTGGAATTCCCTAATCGAATATGACCATGTCCATATATTGTGATTCTGGTGCATGCAGTATTTTTGTAAAAACTGAATTTTTAAGTAATAGTTTATTAAAATGAAGCATTGTTTTCTATAATACTTTATTATTTTTCGTACTATAATATTTATACATATATATACTGTATGTCATAATACGATATTTAATCCCATTGTGTATTATATTTTTAAAAGTAAAGCTGATTTTAACTTCAGTTTAATCTCTGGATAGCAATATCAGTGACGTACGAGCCCAGGATTTGAACACACACATACTGATCTCCATGTCGGATAACTTATATACGTTGCCACTGGCTCCAGCCTATTTTTGTTATTATGTTTTATGTAATGACTTTATTATATTAAAACTTCTTTATATAATAGCTATTATTATTATATTTTTAATAATAGTTTAAATAAATAAGAACTGATATAACAATTTGCAGTGTTGGAGGACGTAGCCCTTGGTTGAAGTACGCGGAAACCCTAGTCATCATCATCATCATCTTCCCTTAAATCCCAGTTTAACCAGGGTTGGGATACAAATAGACTTTTTATCCATTCGTTTAAGTTTTGTGGCAATTACTGGAGCCTAGGCGCTCACCAACCGAATGCCCTTTCTGACGTTGGTATGGATCTTAGTGCTTTAGTCGCCTTCTACGACACGTGTAGTCACCGGTTGGTCAAATTCTTCAAACGACCCGGACACAACACGCAGAAACCCTAGTAATTTTTCTTTTTAAAAACAGCGCAACAAGCAACAAATTAAACTTAATACAATAATTTTTAAAATGAAAACTCTTATTACATCCAGTTATCCAATTATTATATCATTATATGCAATCAGCCATATTAGAAATCATAATCGATGGTATCCAAGCACTTATATCCAAATAAACATCATTAGTATTCAATCAGTTAGCCTACAGTATATCCGTTATGTATTGCCCAGCCTACACATCTTCCGAAACCTAGAAACATCTATTCAAGATGGCGGCGAATGGCATCTATAATATCACCGAACAAGAGGACTATCTTTCAACCACATATACTCGTCAAGCTATGTGGGCGCTCTCCTGGACTATCTTTCATCCACATATCAAGCTGTGGGCAAATACGCCCTTGCTATTCCACACTTGACCATCAACGTGTTTTTGCTGGCATTCCATCTACTTTCTATGTCGTCAGTGTGTACATTGGTGAAGGGATCGACATAGTGTTCTGGTAGCCTCTGCCAGGAAGTCTATCATACGTTGTCCAGCCGTCAGACCCGGATCCCTGGCATAATGATAGCTTGAATAAATGGATAGAGGGTTGTCGCATATCCGCACTGAACTAACGCCTTAAACGCCCTCCCTCTCCACTCCTTGGTGGAGAAGTCAACACCTCCAAAGAGCCATTGCTCCGGCACAGGCCGGTCCCCGAGCGTTACCTGGTTTCCTGCGTGCTAGGACACGTCAATAACCACAGTGACCTGCATCTGACCAGAGATTGGCATTAAAAGTAAATAGTTCAAATCTTCAAATAATTATTAATTAATTATAATCATTAGTTATAATTATTTAATTATAATTAATTAAAAATAATTAGTATAATAAATAATAATGAATTATTATTAATATTCCTGATATTATTTATTTGCTTTGACCATTGCAGCTGACTTACTGCTTATTACTTTTGACGAGCTCTTTTCAGTTTATTTTTAAAATAACTGTTCCATTTTATTTACAAATGATTTATTACAATGCTGATGATTAGGTTTCAATGACTATAGTAATACAGCAAATAGACGGTCCATTAAGATTCATCATCTCATTAAAATCACAGTAAGAATAAGCAAAACAAAACTTTTTAAAACGTCTACGACCTAATGTTTATATTCCGAGACACACATCGAAGCGTTTGTTCCGCCAAAACCAAACGAATTTGTTAAAGCAATTCTTGGACGTCCTCCCGGCCACTGTAGTTGCCCATTTCGCACTATAGTAAATCCCGCCTCCTTTACATCCGGCGAATCACAGTTCAAGGTGGGAGGAATTAAGCCTGACTGACAGGCCATTAGAGTAAAGATAGCTTCCACTGCACCAGCTGCACCGAGTAAATGTCCAACAGCACCTTTGGTAGAGGTAACAAGAACATTATCCCTACCACTGGCTAATTCCTCCTTAATTCTTCTATCATCATACTGGCTGCCTGCTGATGAACTGATCTTACTATTTTTATCAGTAAACTGCTTAGAAGAACTAAAATTAGATTCATTTCTTAAATTACTGCAGGCCTGCTCCGACTGAATATTGCTATTACTGTCAGAATCAACAGAATAGTTTCTGTACTGAACAGTATCAACTTGCTTAATAGATTTATTCGAAGAATCCTGAATGGCTGAGCTTGAAGCTGCTCTTAAGCTAGCAGTCTGTGATTGGCTGTCAGAAATGGGTGAATTGACATGATTGACTGAGCTTGTATGGAAGAGCCTCTGTATGGCTACAGCCTCAGCAATGTCACCGGCCTGAGTTGAGGTGGCGTGAGCATTGACGTGGCCCACACACTCAACATCCAATCGTGCATCACGTAGAGCGGCCTGCATACATCTGCGTTACCAAATATCATACACTTTCTATATAGCAGCAGAATTACGAAATACGCCATTTGGGAAATACTACTATAACTCTTAGTAATCTCAGAGTCAGAGTTTAATATTTAATATATAATAGTTTTACTAATAATTTACTAATCACTATATACTCATTTTATATATTTCATTCCATCACTCACTCACTCACTCTCTCTCTCTCTCTCTCTCTCTCTCACACTCTCCCTGACATGCTCCAGTGCTCAGTCAATCTATTTCCAATTAAAATATCCCTTTACGTTACTGAAGACTTCTCAGTAGTCTAACAAGTCTTTAGCTCGAACTATTTTAATTGTCAGACGTACATATTCTGCTTAGTCGCTTCCTACCACATGCACAGTTTAAGTTTAATCCACGAGGCCCGCACAAACACTGGATCATTGCATATGTGATAAACTCTATCATAATTGTTTTCGATTTTATTTTGTAAAGAAATGATTTATTACATTGCAGATGATTAGATTTCAATGACTATAGTACTATAGTAATACAGCAAATAGAAGGTCCACCGAGATTCATCATCTCATTAAAATCACAGTAAAACTTAACAAAACAAAACTTATAACAACACTTTGTGGTTTAGGTAGAGAATTATTTTATTCATCAATATGAGTTTATTATTAGGCTCAATGATATATCGCAATTATCATCATCATCTTCCCCTGAATCTTACCTAGTTTAACTAGGGTCGGGAATATATCACAAAAATAAATCACAGAAAATAATCACATGAAGAAAACTCGCATTACTTCAGATTAATTCCGTGAAATTTCAAGCATTTTGCTACCAGATATTTTAACAGATGTATTGCAGTCAGACTGAGCAGGATTTAGTTGGCTCCACATCAAAAAACAACAAACGAAGTTAAGCTCCGTCGAGCCAAATTAGTACATGGATGGATGGCCACCTAATAAAATCGAATCTTAACAATTTTGAATGAAAATTCGTCTAGGTCCCCAGAGCACAACTTAAATGTACATAACTCAGGACGTGCTCAGACGAAATAGTTCACTTCACAAAAATGCAACTTGTCGGCAGAATAGATCTACCAGTTGGCCAAACTCAATTAACTTATACTCGTTTCAGCATCAATGATAATTAATTCAACGAGTGCGAAGTACGCTAACAAAAAGTTACAAAAAACTGGTTAGATCTTGCTTTAGTGAAATGTCTTAATAGCGTATGAGTAACGTCACGAAGTATTAAAAACAGCTCCTGACGTGAATTGAACCGTCGTGGGTTCGATTCCCAGCCGCGCTGATCTGAGAGCAAAATCTCGGACATTTACTGGACTGGTTATATGGAAAATGGTATAAATTGCGTATCGGTTTAAACATGTCACATTTAAAGTGATAGATATCAACATAGTTGATCATTTCACTATAATGCACGTTTACTCCTTTTTAGATCAATATGTTGTTTAATACGTCTAACTCATAGCAATTTTCAACAGAGTTCATCAAATAGTGCACCCGACAACAACAGAATACAACAGTAATACTGTTATACAACAGTAGTACAGTAGTAATAACAGTAATACTAGATGATAATACCTGTAAGCACCGTCGCCATCCTCAGAAGGGGCCGTGATGTGCTCAGCATCCCCAGCCAGCCCATACCCGAGGATCTCTCCCAGCACGGTGGCACCACGCTTCAGAGCATGCTCCAGCTCTTCCAGCACCACCACACCAGCACCCTCCGACATCACGAACCCGTCCCGCTCGCGATCAAACGGGCGAGACGCCTCGGTGGGCCGGTCGTTGAAGTGAGAGGAGAGAGCTCGGGCCCGAGAGAACCCGACGAGCGCTAGCGGGGTGACGCAGGCCTCCGTGCCTCCCGCTACCATCACGTCTGCGTCGCCGTGTGCGATGAACCGCGAGGCGTCTCCGATAGCGTGCAGACCCGTGGTGCAGGCCGTGGAGACCGAGTGGTTAGGTCCCTGCTCAAATAGTGTTGAGTTATAATTATCTACGTCTAAGTTCATAAAATTATAACTTCGAAAAGTGATATGATAAGTCTAAAGATACCATTAGTGAAAGAAGTATAGTACAGCTATAATTGGTGCCCATTAATATGACTTCATAACTATCTGTCAATCCCTGACTAATAATATTAAAGCTACATGCAAAAAGCAAAGGTTAAAGTCAGTTTCCTTAATCGAAAGCGATGTCAGTGATGGGCGAGCCCAGGATTTGAACCCGCACATACTGATCCTCGGTCGAATATCTTATCGACGTCGCCATTGGCTCCAGTCGATTTTATTAATACAACTAGAACGAGCATTATTATAGTATCACAGTACATACCTTAAGCCTGTACTTGATGCTGATGTGACCGGCAGCCATATTGGTTAGGATCCGAGGCACAAAATATGGGCTAACCTTTCTTGGGCCCTGATTGGTCAGTATATTTCCTGTACTCACTATCTCGTCCAATCCTACCATACCCATACCAACAGCGACGCCTGCAGCAATGATAAAGATACACTGAAATATGTGACAAACCAGAGTGCTCAGAAAATGTATCCATTATTATTATTATTATTATTATTAGTATTATTATATGCTCTTTCTTTTTTGATGCCTCTTGAGGTATCAGCTATGATAAAGATACACTGAATTGTAAAACTAACATTCCTAAGTGCACTGCCTACTGGCAGGTCCATGGTATATAACAACTTCACTTTTCTCTGTCTTCAGTTTTCCTCTTTAAGTCCACATACGAGTGGATCTTTAAATCATCTTACATTCCCAATCTTGGTCTGTCTCAATTTTTCTTTCCTTCGATTCTACTTTCTATGACCTCCATTACTATACTACCTCTCTTATAATGGGTCCTATCCAATTTTTTCCCTTTTTCTTATAGCAATTATCAACTGTCTATCAGTACCCACTCTCTTCAAGGCTCCTTGAAAACATATCTAACATTATTATAATTTTTCAGCTAAATGAACATAAATTTAATTATGTACATAACGTAATCATTTTGATTATGTAAAACCTGAAATTTAACAAATTGAAAAGCATCTATAGACCCCAATACAGAGAAAAACACAAAAAGAAAAGAGCTTCTACTTTCTTCATCCAATTGAGAGAACAAATAAGAAACTAATAAATTAATCCATAGCCGTTACGATAATGTACTGCAGTTTAAAAAGTAATTATTTAGTAATATCATTGTTACTAAACTTGACCAGTATTAAACGAATAACTATAAAAATTTTAATAATTATAGACTCTCTGAATATATACTTTTATAGAGGTAATAAATGAATTTTAATAAACAAAGCAAAGTTGTTTGCCATAGCATAGTATGAGGCAGTACGGTTTGTCATAGCATAGCATAGTATGAGGCAGTACGGTATGTCATAGCATAGCATAGTATGAGGCGGTACGGTTTGCCAGAGCATAGCAGGGCTAATGGCAACAAACAAAACAACTGTATTAAATAAATGAGCATTAAGCCAGTAAAGCAGTAGACTGCTGAAAAAAAACTAATGTTAACGTCAGTTTTCTCACTAAAAAGCGATGTCAGTGACGGGCGAGCCCAGGGTTTGAACCCCGCACATACTGATCCGTGGTCGAAAAATTGTACCAACATTGCCACTGGCTCCAGTCAAAAACAACTGTCATCATCAGCTCACCTGTGCGACACTGCTCTTCTCTCAACAGTGGTACCCACTTAGACTGCCTCATTGCCTCCTCTGCCGCCACTAGAGCATACGCTGCAGCCAACGACATGGTTTTTTGATCGGCACGTGGCACCACTGAGTCCAGGTCGAGCTGTCCAGGCTCAGCTCCCCGAGGCACAACTCCCGCAACATGGCATGGTAAAGCAGAATACTCTGGGGTATTTGAGAAATTAACAAATCAATCCAAATATTCAAATTATATTATAATTTTATGATAATTTTCCACTGACTAGAATATTATTATATTAACTTCGCCACTGACTGGAGCCAGTGGCGAAGTCGGTAAGACACTCGACAGCGGATCAGTATGTGCGGGGTTCAAATCCTGGGCTCGCCCGTCACTGATATCGCTTTCGAGTAAGGAAACAGATGTTAACCTTAGCTTTACCAGCTTTTTTATAATTATTATGATCAAGTAGTCAAATTAAATTCTCTGGATATTAGATTTACACTGTTTTAGGGCTGTATTGGTATTTGCTCATTAATTTGGCTTTAGTGCTATAATGCTCGATATTGTTACTGACGACAGTAGAACTTCGAATGTTGCCGTAGTTGATAGTTGTTAGTTCAAATATTTCAATTTAGTATATATGTGAACTTTAAAGTAGAGAAATTAAACATGCCATAGATAATAGCATGTAACTTAAACATTAAACTTATACTCAGTATAATCATTGGAAATCCTACAGATTATGAAGTACAAGGGTTGATGTCCCTGACATTGCCTTATGGCATGAACCGGACGTTAAATTCTTATTGATTAATTGATTGATAACTTGATTGCAACAGAAAACTTTCAATCGTAATGTTCACACAATTCAAGTGTTCACTAATAATTAAATTTCCTGAGGATCTCATATAACAGTCTTAAATATAAAATACACATAAAATAAACATCCTGCAATTATATCAGCAAATTAAAATATTATAAAAAAGAGAGGGCAAAAAGGTAAACACGCAATATAGTGAAATGATCAACTATGTTGATATCTATCACTTTTTAGACTTTTTTTACTTTTTACATCTTTAAACCGTTACGCAATTCATTCCATTTTCCCTGTAACCAGTCCAGTGAATGTCCGAAATTTTACTCTCAGATCAGCTCGGCCGGGATTCGAACCCACGAGGATTCAATTCATCTTTGGGTCTGTCATTTGAAACTTCATGACGTTATCCCTACGCTATTAAGAAATTCCAAAAAAATGCATTCAAAAGGCATGGTTCACAATTTCTCATAAATGCAATTATAATTGTATGCATTATGCTTACTGAAATTATTTGAATTCTTATAAATAAAAGATACAAATCTATACATCTAAATCAGCAACAAAAAGCCAGTTTTTTCAAATCAATTGCAATATCAGAAAAACACAGCGAGTAGGTTTAAGAATATGTTAACCATATTGCATAAATTTTTTTAATCTTTTGCAGCAAGCACAGTTAGTGGCTGGTTTATTGTGCAGCGTATGATCATGGCAATATTTGAGTATTTGAATATTAGAACTGAAGTAGTAGAGATAACCTGAAGCAGTTAGTGCAGTTATACCACAGCAGCCAGCCAACAGCTGCCTCCAGACGTGTGGCACTCCCACTCCCAAACATGTTACCAGACCCATGCCGGTGACCACTACTCTTCTTCTACCATGTCTTACCAGCGAGTTACCAGCACTAGGATAACCCATCTCCACTGCCTACTGTCTGGCAATTAAATACATTATACACAATGATTTTTTTTAGTCTAATGATTAAATACAAATATGTCATACTGCACACGTTACAGTGATTCCTTGCTCACGAACTCTGCATTCTATAAACTGCTTTTGTAGTTTTTAATATTTAACGGTTATTAGAAAAATGGAGTCTTTTAAGTGTTCGTTTTTAGATCAAGGATTACATCATGGTCAGAAAAAAGTTTTAACAATGCTAATCTATATGTGCATCAGGTAAATGAGAGCAATAATTATCAATAAGCTCATATTTCCATCGTAATATGAAGCCCAAATGTAAGTTTAAGGATGCTTTAATAAGGCATTATAGTACCTAACATTTCTGATTAGATGAACTTCAACCTTTCTATGATCATTTATTCTGTTTCCACACTGCCCTGCAAGTACAACACTTATCAACAGTACGAGTTTAATGAAAGAAAGTTACTTTGTATCAAATGCAGAGTTCTCCCCAGAATCCAGCCACAAGATAAGCAATGACAGGCTTTTAAAGTTTTAAAGTTTTGAAAAGTTTTTAAATATAAAATATAACCTGACCTTATTGTTTACAAATATTACCTTCTTGTTTAACTTCAAGTAACTTTTTTGTTTTTCCACAAAACATAGCAACAATTAGAGCGCTACAGTCATCCATAACAATATCGAACACTGTTCAGACAAATCTAAGCCGGTGAGCAACAATTAAGAATTTCCAGAACGGTGCAAATTCCAAAATCCAGAAAAGCAGTCCAAAGATAACACTAGTCAAATATACTGCCTTTATGCAGAAATTAATTTAAAACATAGCGTAGGGGTAACGTCATGAAGTTTTAAATGACAGATCCTGAGGTGAATTGAACCCTCGTAGGTTCAAATCCCAGCCACGCTGATCTGAAAGTAAAATCTCGGACATTCACTGGACTGGCTATACGGAAAATGGTCTAAATTGCCTAACAGATTAAACATGTGGTTTTAAAAGTAATAGATATCAACACAGTTGATTATTCACTATAATGTGTGTTTACTTTTTTACTTTCTTTAATACCAGATGTTAAATCCGTTAGGCAATTTAGGCCATTTTCCTTAAAAAATCCAGTCCAGCGAATGTCCGAGATAGTAATCCAGAGGATTTAGATCGGGAGAGTTTGGAGGCCATTCATTCTTCTTGATGAAATCCGGGTTTCTCTCGCTGATCCATTCCTGTGCTTGACGAAATGCATGAGCCGGAGCACCATTCTGAAATCATTTGGTAGAGAGCACAGTAATCATCAAACAGCTCCGGAAGCAAAGTATTGACGTAATACTGAGAGTTCACCCTTACCTTCTCGTCAATGAAGTACAATTTGCCCTTACCGTTGTAGCAAACGCCATTTTTAGGTACAATTTAATGGGGGTTGCTCTGCTGAAACTTGTATAACTGGTCAATCTATAGATTGACACGGATTAAAATTGGCCACCCCATCCAAAGTAAGTCCTTCATTAATTTGTGAAAGTTTCATTTGAAAATATTAACAATAGCTTGAGATATTCAAACATTTGGCAGGTGTAATCTTTTTTTACTCACCCTGTATGTATCATTGGTAACTGTAACACATACTCTAGTTTGTCTGGTACTTGTACGCCGATGGCCTGTCGCTAATAACATTGGTTTGAATAATACAAGTAAATTTAATATTTTAACGTTTAAAATTATAACATCTTTTGTCGTCGTTATAAACACTGTTTTTGTTGATGACGCTGAAATCACTGACAATTCACATTATTCAGTAATTTAAAAAAAATAGACTTATAGATACCTAGACTTAGAGTTTTATAGGCCTAATTTATATTGTATAGAGTCTATATAGTAAACCGATTAAATTAATAGATGTGGGACTGAAGAAAAAATTACTTAACTATTGTACACATACTTTGATGAATGCGTGTGAAACCTGGAAAAGTATAGGCCTACTAATAAAAATAAAACACGAAATTAACAGTTTTCAACAAAGATTTCCCAGAAGAATCCTAAAAATTCACTGTTGGGAGCTAATCAACAATTAAACAGTACTTGAAAGGTTTGGAGAAATAAAATTAGATGAAATAGTTTCGGAAAGAAGGGTAAGGTTCTTGGGCATATTAATTAAGAATGTCTGATGATATATAATATTATGCAAAGATAAATTGGAAACCAAGCCAAGGAAAGAGGAAGACCTAGAAGTACTTGGCTCAGCAGGATCAACAAAGATTTGAAAACGTTGAACATATCATGGGATGGTGCTGTGAGGGTTTCTGAAGACATAAAATAATGGAGGAATATTGCCGTCCTATGTTCTCTTCAGAACGAAAGGAACTGATGATGAAGATGAATTAGTAGCCTAGCTGCAAGAATGTTCTGCCCGTGATGTGTCTGGCTTGTTGAAGAATAGACCAACCGCAAACTTCTAGTGATTTAAAAGATGACATTTAAAGCACTATAAGATCCAAATTACGTCAGAAAGGACATATTCGGCAGGTGAGCTGCTATATGAGCTCCAGAAATTGCTACAGAATTTTCTAAAATGAAAGGAAAGGTTTATCAGTTGAGGAATGGAAGTCCATTCGTATCCCGATCCCTAGACACCTAAACTGGGATTCCAGGAGAGAAGATGATGCTGATGCTGAGTAGCCTAAATAAAACAGACAACATACACGTAGAATTGTACAATTAAAAGATTAAAATTAAATATTATGTTTAGTGTTTATTAATGTCTTTTATAAATTTGGTCGAATTTTAGCTGAACTACAGTTAGTGCGATATGTGCACACAGAGGCAAACACCTGTACGGATTCATGTTGCGGCGTCTATATATATTCTTTTTAACTATAATATCTTCTATCTGATTAAATTCCATATTTCAGAGAATATTAGGGAAGAGCTATCATAGAACAATCCTAAGGAGTCAGTATGAGTTCAGGGGCGGACCACGAGGGAGACTGCCCCCCGGGGGAGGACGAGGCCGATGAGACGGGAGGCAAGGTGCTGACGTGTGCTGATGCTGGGAGCATGCAGCAAGTCGCTAAGATCCTGCCCCCAGTGAGACCAGATGTGGACACCAGACACTCCATACCCAAAGATAACAAGTAAACACACATTATAGTGAAATGAACAACTATGTTGATATCTATAACTTTTTAATACCACATGTTTCAACCGTTAGGCAATTTCGACCATTTTCAGTATAACCAGTCCAGTGAATATCCGAGATTTTACTCTCAGATCAGCGGCCGGGATTCGAACCCACTTGGGTTCAATTCACCTCAGGATTTGTCATTTAAAACTTCCATGACGTTACCCCTACGCTATTAAAACATTCAAATTCTAAGACAAAAATACCCAACTCGTGGGCATGTGAATGAGTTGGGTATTTCAAAGTATCTTACCAACAAGGCCACTGGATGGAGCCAGTGGCGATGTTGGTAAGATACTCGTCCGCGAATCAGTATGTGCGGGGCTCAAATACTGGGCTCGCCCGTCATTGACGTCGCTTTCGAGAGAGGAAACTGACGTTAACACTAGCTTTCAAATGTAATGTCTGATGTTGATAGGGTCAATACCATCGATAATTAATTTACTCAGTATCTGATACAGAATGCTCTCTAATTAAATACTGCAGATTCGAAAAGTGCCATTAATTAAAAATGTAATCAATATGTCCTGTAATGAGAAAATAATAAGCAAGCGCAATTCATACCCCAATTTATCATTACTCAATCAATAAATCAGTTTTTTATGTCATCAGTTAGACCAATCAAGCAAACAAAACAATCTCACGTACCATGCAGAATTCTCGTTTAACTATTAAGAAATATCGAAGAGTAGGTCTAACATAAGCTTCTCAGTACCATAAGCTTCCTTCAATGCCTTCATTACAGAACTATATATCTCGAAGTCCATTTTAGAGCACTGATATATTTGAGTGACCGTAATTCAACTGTTGCGTTCTTGATCTCGCCTCTTACACATCGACTGTACTACACTACTGTTGTACTGATTTGAGAGAGCTGAATTAAACTAGACTACTAGTTCAACGTCAGTTTTATCTAAAAAAAACCCTCAGTGTTGGACGAGCACTGGATTTGAATCCTCTACATAAAGATCGGGAGTGAAAGACCTATAACTTATATTAGTAATTATAGTAGCACTCTAATTGTGTTGTAATTGTTACTAATACGAAAAAGAAACTAATGTTAATTAATGTTTTTACAGGACCCGCAATCCTTACCCTCTGCCTCCATTTCGTTATAAATGGACTGAGTTAAGACCCCTAACATTTAATCAGACGTATGGACACACCCAATCTGACTTCCCAAACCAACCACACCCCGAGAGGCCCAAGGACTTCTTTCACAAGGTCCGCCCCTTCTCGCCCACCCCATTCTACCCCGACATGAATGACGGCGCCCTATTGGCTGCCGGTCACACTAGATCTCGCCCACTTCCTTCCATCTGCCCAACCAACTGCTTCTGTCCCAAGGGAAAGTACAATAGATTTGAGGCGCTAAAACCGTTCAAAATGGGTGCGGAAAAGATTCAGGACAGATTGGTGCCCAAAGATGGTCGACCTATGGAGGGGTTGTGGAAGACTTGCCCAAAGGGTCAGCCCAAGCCGGCCTACAATAAGCCTGAGAGCACGAGGAGCACGCGACACATGTGGACCGAGAGACCGGACTCGTTGGTTCATCTCACCTGGGGCCCTCAGCCCCCGCCTGTCACCAAGTACATCTACCAGCCTCACCGCAAAGATGTCGGTCGTCGCCTCTGCGGAAAGTTTGAACTGCCTTAGGCAGCGTCAGAAGTGACACGTTGACTATTGAACAGCCTTAGGCACACGTGGACTATTGAACTGCCTTAGGCAGCGTCAGAAGTGACACGTTGACTATTGAACTGTCATAGACAGAGTCAGAACTGATATATAGTACTAAACACGTCTGCTAGAACTGCTGTGGACAGATGATAGTCAGGAACGTTACTAGCACTGCTGTTTGAACCGTTACAGAGGAGACTCGAGATATGTTATCAACATAGTATACATTGTGTTTGTACTGATTTGATAATAACTATAGCAATAGTAATAATAGATCTAATAATAATAATAATAATAATAATAAAAGTTTAATGTTTGTTTCCTCATCCAAGAAACGAGTCAGGAACGTCCTCACAGCACACTAATATTAACAACACTGTGTCAAAGTGACATGATATTAACATAAATGATAAGATATGGACATTGGCGCATGTAGACAATAGATCGTACATAGTAATTATAGCAGGATGTATTGCAAAATTGTTAGCTGATCAAAGTGAGTTTAATTAGAAATATCACTTCGATAGAACGATTTACGATTTTGGGTAAATAGGATTGTGTTCTCAGGGAATGACACCCCTGCCCAGTAATGTTATAGATGACTTAAAGATCCACTCGTATGTGGACATGAAGAAGAGAACGAAAGATGGCGATGAGTGGAGGCGTTATATACCATGGACCTGCCAGCAGGCAGTGCACTAAGAGAGAGAGAAAATTTTTGAAAATCTATATTCGCGTGCATATACAGGAGTAACGTATCATCCTGCAATATCGCTCACACGAGTACTACAGTCCAACAATAAACTACTATTTAATAAAAATTAAGTAGCACCTTCTATTCACCAATTTTTACCTACTAAATAGTTTTTCTTATGCATTTTTAGTTTAGAGAGGAAACAAATACATTTTATATTACGAACTTTCACTATCATTGTCAGCTGAATTGTCATTGCTAACTTCGTCGCTATCGTCATCATCACGAACACCATCACTGTCATCATCATCTTCCTCATCATTTTCGTCGTTATTACTATCAAGTTCATCACTATTTTCAAGTCCTAGCCCAGACTCCGCCTCCATTGGAGACTCCTCCCCCTCCGATCTGCCACCACTCGAAATGTCTGAGTCATTCTCATCTTGTTCCTGTTCTTCTTTCTTCTCTTCTTGTTCCTTCTTCTTAGTTTCACCGAGAGCGAGCAGGTAGTCGAGTGCGTACTTGTTGTGATCACAGCTACAACGAAACAATCATAGTAAAATAATAATTTAAATGTTGAAAAAAGCAAATGTTAACGTCAGTTTCCTCACTCAAAGCGATGTCAGTGACGGGCGAGCCCAGGATTTAACCCGCACATACTGTTCCACGGTCGAATATCTTACCGACGTTGCCATTGGCTCCAGCCAATAATAGTAATAATAATAATAATAATAATAGTAATAATAAAGATTTAAGGTCTATTTCCTAAATTCAGGGACGTCGTCACAGCACAAATCACTACAGATGAATTAACTCAGACAAATCTGCTAATAAATATGCTGAAGAGAAGTCAGGTCTTAAAATCTGTCAGTTACTTACCTGTAGCAATAAATTTAAAAGTTACAAATGTTGAAATATTATTCAATCGCTAAGCAAATGACCGCGATAATTGGTAGCAGTATACATAAATCTAATATGTAACAAGTTCCTACATCAGTGGCGATGTCGGTAAGGTATTCGACGACAGATCAGTACTCGCCCGTCACTGACATTGCTTTCGAGTGACGAAACTGACGTTAACATTAGTTCTACATTAGCTGTATTTTTACAAAAAACAAGATAGGTAACAATTTGTCAGGTGTCTACTTCTTCATTTGTAACTTTTTGTATGTATTGGCCAATACATACATAAGTTAAGTTATAAATTAAGTAATTATTAGATCAACAATTAAATCTAACAATAAATCAACTAATCAACTACTGAATAATTTCTATAACATGCTTTCTAGAGTAAGCAGCAATAAAGACCTCAATGGTAACTCAATTAACAAATCGGTTAAATCAAATCCTTTTTAGTGCCCATCATTCCGAACCATACATCATTACTGGCCTTACCACAGAACTATAAAATTTGCCTTTCAGTCTTAGTTGTATTTTCCTATCACACAACGCTCCACTATCTGCCCAAATAAACAAATCTAAATAACAAATAATAACAAATCAGTTATTAATTTATAAAAAACAAGATGAGACAGACACAACATGAGAAGAAGGATCGTCTTCATCTCAACAGTAAACCATTACGACAGGATAACAAGTTTACGTTATTATGGTTTCAGTACCTTTTTCCCTAAACAACATTACAAACTGCAAATTTGATGAAATTTGTGATCTAGAAAAACCTCGAAAGCAACTGATTTTTTAATACCTTTTAACTACAATAGAACAGATAGAATAGATTCTCTCGCCATCGCTAGAAGGCCTACCCAAAGGGATTTTGCAATTTTATAAAAGATAACGGCAAAGAAGACAGCATCATAGTTGTCTCGTAGGCAAAGGATCAGAAGTTAAAATCTTATCTAGACATTCTCAAAAGGATATACCACGTGGCAAAGTTACAGTCATTTAACTTAGCATTATTTTAATTTTAGTTTACACATGAATTTTTTTAAAAATAAACGGACCTCAAAGGACGACGCATCAACTCAGCATCACCATTTCCCGCACTCACATTTTGCAGCCAATTACAAACAAGTTTAGCTTCGAGAAATATACTCTCATCATCTCTCTCTCTCTCTCTTAGAGCACTGCCGACTGGCAGGTCCATGGTATATAACGCCTGACTCGACAATTTGAAACGCCTTACCTGTTCCAAGTTTGTACAATTTATTGTGATATTAACGTCACCTTCGTCTTTTTGATATTAATCTTCATGCCATATCTCAATGCCGTGTCATTCAGCCTATCCATTATCTTCTGCAGTCTCATCATCATCTCCCCTTAAATCCCGCGAAATCTAGTCTAATCTAACATAATCTAGCGAATGCGGCAGCAGCAATAGACAACAAGGAAATCAACAGTAGCAGTGATCATACAGTTTTCCTAGTTGCTCATGAATCCTGTTGAGACTCTTCTGCATGGCCCTGAGCACTGAGCTAACTGCCAGTGAGCGCTGCTTCAGCCTTGGACCCTGACACACGAGCAGTCGCTCAGCCCAGATCATGTAGAATTCAAGATGGCCGCTCGACTCGAGTCTCTCGGCCACACGCATGAGCAGTTTGTCCACGTAGACTTCCGGCAGGTTCCTGCTGATGTAGTCAACTGTTGAATAGAATCAAATAAATAATATTAAATAATAGTAATTAATAAAAAACTTCCTTTTAGCGTGCCTTATCCCTATTCGGGGTTGACACAGAGGGGATTGGATAGAAAATTATTATTATTAAATAGTAATAAATACTAAAAATTAATAATATTAAAATAAATTTAATAATTAATAAATAATAAATTTTAATGAATTAAAATAAATAATTAATAATTAAACTAAAACGATTTATTAAGTTCACCGTAAGATGGCGATGCAAGGGACGTATCATACAGCTGCTACAAATGCGCCTTCCAGGAGAAGCAAGAGAACAAGATTTAACGTAAAGTGAGATACAGTACTAGCCATTAGATATCGACCTGATTTGACAAAAACAACAACACTATTCATATCCTTAAACATCACCTATCCAATCTTAACCCTAATCTTATCCCAAAACTTTATCCTATGTCTGACCCTATGACATGCCTATATAGGAATTTGTTTAAGAGATAGAAAAATTAAGGTAAGTTGTGAATATGCAGACTTATGTTATACTATTACATAGACTTATACAATATATAGACTTAAATTATATTATTACTTAATATTTCGACCGTGGATCAGTATGTGCGAGGTTCAAATCCTGGGCTTTCCTGTCACTCACATTGCTTTCGAGTGAAGAAACAGACTTTAACATTAGCTTTATCAGCTTTTTGCTTTTTTTTACAGTACTTTATCTCAGCAGGCTTACTAAAGCCGAACAATAAGAGTAACAAAGACAGTTAACGTACTGTAACTGGTTGGAATGGCCTCCAGCACCTCGTATATGAGAGGCTTTTCATTTAACCGGAACGACATCATCAGAGCCATATGATAGCGCTGCTCTCTTAGCGTCTTACGAACACTGGCCGGTGTTATATCAATGTCAAGGTCAAACGGGTCAAACACAACGCCGTGATCGAGGGAGTAGATGAGGAGACCTTCAGTTGTTGTCGCTGAGAAACTCTGACCTGCAGATACATGAAAAGAAATATTCATTAATGAATTGCAATGAATATGTAAGTATTAGGTTCGTAAATAAACAAGTAGAGTAATATAAATTAAATATCTGAATGTTAAAAAAAACAGCATTAACTACTGAATGAGTGAATGTTCAAAGTCAGAAAGAACTTTCTTTAGTAGCATTCTATGAGAAAAACAAAATCTTATGGGTTTGTTCTTAATGCTTCACCGCTTTTTAAAAAGTGATTGTAGACCCTTATTTATACTATATCTTTAGTGTAAAGTACTTCGATTTTGTATGTTTAGTATGAACATAAACCAACGCACTCGCACTCAAGCATGTAGGCCCATACGTAACATAAGCACATATACTTGAGCACATGCAAGCACACACATACGATAAGTGTATTTATACATATAGCATTAGCAGTTAAATACACCCACAAGAGCTCAAGCGCACACACACACACACACCCAAACACACACAAACAGATACACACACAGGCACACTTGCACACGCACACACACACACGCGAACAAACACACAGACACACCTGCACACACACACACAAACACTTACACACACACACACACACAGACACTTGCACACACACAGGCATACTTGCACAGACACAGAAACACTTACACAAACACACACACGCACACATACACACTTGCACAAACACAGACAAACACTTACACACACACACATACACACTAACACAAACACTTACACACACATACACACACACAGACCTGTGGGAGAGAAACGCACGCAGGAGACGCTGACGCGGGGTCTATAGGCTCTAGCGCTGAGATCTCCTTTCCTGACACCAGGTAACGCCAGAAAACTGTCAGCGGCGTCTGACGCATCGCCCTTATGATCAATCAGTGCCAGGCTGCCAAACTCAGTCATACGTCTCTTGTCTAGAAACTCCTGTTCAGTCAATCAATTAATTAATTTAGCAATAAAACTATCAATAAATAAATGACTGAATCAACCAATCAATAAAACAATCCAAAAATCCACATAGGAAAACTCGAATTGATAGTTTTTATTCCACGCTAAGTAAACCAACAGCTTAAGATAAATTCCAAAGGATCAGATCATTTTGTTCTCTTTAAACGAATAATTTAAATATATTTATCAATTATTATTATTTCATTATTATTTAAGGGAAGACGATGATGAGGATCATTCGTCAAGTATCAATAATTTTAATAAATCACTAACTAATATATACATTAATTAGCAACTATCTACCATTCATAAATCAATCAGTTCCTTAATATAATATCCAGGCAAAACTCTGACAGCAACACAAGAGAACTAGAAACAAGAACCTGAACGCCGTCTAGCGAGAGATTGTGGGTGACTTCAAACTTTTTCAGCAACAGTCTCTCTTCTAGAGAGTAAATACAGATGTATTTGGATTTACCAGCAGCCAACAAGCATTTTCCATCCGCTGTGTAGCACAGCGTCGTGAAACATCTGAACAATCAAACAATCAATCAATCAATTAAGCAGTCAACCTATATATAAATCGATCAATCCATTTATTTAGAGCTAAAGGATAAAGCCAACTATAACATCAATTTCCTGTCTTGAAAGAGTGTCAGCGACAAAGCAGGAGCTGAATTTGAACTAAACATCTACTGATCCACAATCGGGCAACATACCAACATGCTTCATATTGTTGTTACCGAGATCAATCAATCAATCAACAAGAATTTAACGTCCGGTTCCTCGTTTTAAGGCAATGTCAGGGTCGTCTCTTGCAGGCTCAACACAAACAGGCGCCAAAGCACCACAGATGACGACTGAGTACACAGAGACCACAAGAGAAAGCGAGATCAAAACAGTGCATGACATGCCCAGATTATGCAATCTCGTCATCACCTGATTAAACAAAACATTAGTCTATTACTCCAATATGAGTCTGCTATACGCCGTAATATATACTATAAAACATCTGACAATCAGTTAAAATCATCAGTAAAAAATAAATATGAAAAACAAGGCATTAGCCACAAACCATAACCTGTTCAAAATAACATTCTAAATCACTGCTCCAAAAAACTAATTACGTACAAAATAATTGTTAAATAAACATATGTACTACATTAGCAAACAACAATAGATAGAAATAATAGATTCAATCATAGATGATAGATAGATAGATAGATAGTTAGATTACGAAACACTACTGAAGTAATATAATAATAATATTAAAGGTTTAACGTCCGTTTCCTCATACAAGGATGATGTCAGGGACGTCGTATAAGTGCAAAAGTGTACTGAACTAAAACAACTAAACTAAACCAATCAACAGCCACACACTTGCTAAGAGCAGATTTTTTCGCAGTTATTTTTTCTCCATCCTCTCTAGAGTAGCCGAGGTCATGCTGCGTGTTTTCGATACAGCAGGTCTGTAGAGAGGTGATCACGTCCCAGCACGTGATGCTGCCATCCAGTGTGGCCACTGCCACCTCCTTGCCGTCTGGTCTATGGGCCACAGCTAGGGCTGCAATCAATAAAAGTCAATTTTCAGTAAATCCATTAGTCAAATTTATTAATTCACAGGTAAGGCTGCAATCAATAGCAAATCAATCAGTAAATATATTAGTCTAATTTATTAATTCACAGCCTGGGCTGCAATCAATAATTATTAATTAGTCAATCATTAGTCACATTGATTAATTAGTTAATGAATCAGGCAATCGACCAAACCAGCTTATAATCAAATCAAGTAATCAATCAAGTATTCAATCAAGTAATCATTCAAGTAATCATTCAAATCAAGTAATCAGTATTAAATCAATTCATTCTAGTGAAATAAAATACACTGGAATAATTTCAGCATGCAATGAGATTTACTCATGATGTAACACAGACAGATAGAATTACAATTTCCCTACACATTTCACTAGGTCACTTTTGCCACAAATTATTTCATTTGATCCAGTAACTAATATAATCAATCATGTTGCTTATGAATATGTGCTTAGAGATATTATTAAAGAGATAAAAGTAAATAGATAAGAGAGATAAATTTAAAGTAAAGAGATAATACACAATAGATAGGAGTACAGAGGCAACTATATAAAGATGAGAGCAAAGAGATAATAGTAAAGAGATGAGAGCAAAGAGATAATAGTAAAGAGATGAGAGCAAAGAGATAATAGTAAAGAGATGAGAGCAAAGAGATAATAGTAAAGAGATGAGAGCAAAGAGATAATAGTAAAGAGATGAGGGCAAAGAGATAATAGTAAAGAGATGAGGGCAAAGAGATAATAGTAAAGAGATGAGAGCAAAGAGATAATAGTAAAGAGATGAGGGCAAAGAGATAATAGTAAAGAGATGAGGGCAAAGAGATAATAGTAAAGAGATGAGAGCAAAGAGATAATAGTAAAGAGACAAGAGCAAAGAGATAATAGTAAAGAGATGAGTAAAGTGTAAAAGTAAAGTGATAACAGCAAAGAGATAAAGAGTACTACTAAGATAATGTAGAGAGAAGTGAGATAGAGAAAGTAGAGCACCCAACCGTCACACGTGAGTTGTATGACCTCTCTGGAGGCCCCGCCCCCCGAGTAGACGTCCCACAGTCGTACCGTGTGGTCCCAGGAGCCGCTGACCAGGGTGCCCTGAGTGGGGCTGAACGACAGGCAGCCCACTGGGCCCTCGTGCCCCGACAGAATCTTTCAAATAAAATATTTATACCATGTTAAAAGTAATATTATAATTCTAAATATAATATGGTTGAAAACTTACCATTTACGAGGCGGTTTAAATAAAATTCATTAAATCCCGACACATTTAAATTCACCAAGAAAAATAAAAACTAAGAGTACAACGAAACATTTTTTGAACATTTTTTGACTGAACACTTTTTGTGAAGCACACGTCCCTAAATGAGAAAAATAAGCAAATTCAGGTAATTCTTTCAAAATACAGAGGAAGGATAACCTAAGAAAGCTTAGTTACTCTACATTTCAAATCCCAAGATACGTTAAGAAAGTACAATCGTGCTCACATTCAAGTACATTTCCTGAGTAATGTGAAAAATGACTAGACAAAAATATAATAATAATATAATTAAGCACACAAGTAGCTATGCAAGCAGACGTTCCACATTCACTGAATAAAAAAGCTGCTAAAACTAATGTTAACGTCAGTTTCCTAACTCATAAGAGATGTCAGTGACGGGCGAGCCCAGGATTTGAACCATGCACAAACTGATCCGCGCTCGAGTATCTTACCGACATTGCCACTGGCTTCAGCCAATACATACAAACAAGTATCCTACATACACTGAATACATACCCACAGGTATTCTACATACCTGTACATCAAATAAATATACAAACAGGAATGATACATACACTGAATACATACCAACAGGTATCCTACATATACCGAATGCAAACAAACAGGTATTCAACATACGCTAACTAGATGACCATATCTAAGAACCATATTTAAGCATACATTCAAGCACACAAGCAGACATACTAGCAGTACTTCTACATACACTGAGCAGATGACCGTCCTTGAGAAGCCAGATGAAGACTTCAAAAGAGTCCTGAGCCCCGGCAGCCACGAGGTCACCCGACAGGTTCACAGCCAGCGAGGCAAACTGCGTGGACCGGCTCTCAGGGGCCGTCATCGTTCTGAAGTTCTTGTACCTGCACATCCGATCAATCAATCAATCGATCGGTCAATCAATCAGTAAATCAATCAAGCAACATTCAATCAGTTGATCATTCAATCTATCTATCAATCAGTCGGTCAAACAATCCATTGTTAGCCCCGTCATTCAATGAATTGATCAATCAATCATCATCGTCCTCCCTTGAATCTCAGTTTAACTAGGGTCGGGATACGAATAGACTGTCTCAAATCCTCTCTGTCCTATATCAACCACTCAATCAGTCAGTCAATCAATCAATAAATCACTAATCATGAATATATCCATCACAAAAATAAAAATCTAAAAGCTTACACTATTGTGCAAGAAACTATAATTTCATGCATCCGTTAGATATAACTAGAATTCCTATTTTTCTAATGACACATACACTGTGATTTTGATAAGAAACTAACTAACCGTTTGAGATCAAAAGCTCTCACAGTCCCATCTAGTGAAGCCGATAGAACGGCGTGACCGTTCTGGGTGAACGTCACGGCTGTGACCGCTGCCGTGTGACCAATGGGTCGACCCGCAGAGTCTGAGCCACCAAATGTCACAGTGCAGAACCCGCTCTGAGTGTCCCACAGCTTCACCTGTGAAATAATCAATTGGTCAATCAATCACTCACGCAGTCAATCAATAAATCTATCAATACATAGATAAACCAGCTAGTGTACAATTAATAATCAAGCGGTCAATCAATCGGTCAATCAATCAATCAATTAATCAATCAATCAATCAAGCGGTCAATCAATCAAGCAATCAATCAATCTATCTGGCTGGAGCCAGTGGCCACTTCGGTAAGATACTCGACTGCGGATCAGTTTGTCTGGGGTTCAAATCCTGGGCTCTCCCATCACTGACATCGCTTTGGAGTGAGGAAACTGACGTTAAACTTAGCTTTAGCAGCTTTTTTATCAATACGTTGATAAACCAGTTAGTATACAATTCTGCAGTCAATCTAACAATTAAAAACTAATATTTCAAACTAATTTCATTGGCATACAATGACGACATGGCGTCTGATTCCTCACCCACAGGCACTACCAGTCGTCTGAGAGAGTTTAACAACTTCTATCAGTGCGTACAAATAGAAACCCCAATCAATTAAAACTAATTAATCGACTTGCATTATGCAGCATATCTAAATTGAGTCATTTCATTATCATCGGCTACAGAGCCAGATAAATATACCTGGATCATTTCAATGTTTAGCATTCCATGGAAGTTGTGACAAGTGCAATTGATCAATGATCAAGAGAGAGGGAAAATCAATTTAAAGTCCGCAAAGACAAAACTGGAAAAGTCTGTGCTCTTAAGAAATGTATTTTTTTTACTTTTCTAAAACTATTGTGAGAAGTTAATTAGTTAATGGATAAGTAATAACATAGAACTAATAGTAGCAACATCTAAACTATTATCTCATAAAATGTGCATCTTACTGAAAAAAATATATATAATGCAAAATGCGACCAATCATCAGAATACAACTAACATCACTTGTTCACAAGAAAAATGGGTTGATTTGTAGTGCAATTGTCGCATAGTTTTTCTACATGAAACTACTATATACGTATGTATGTTTATTATAAGTATTCTGCATATGAAGACAGGAATGAGTGTTTCTGGATGGTATAAAGTTCCACTCAAATGTATATATTTTTTACTAGTGTAGATATTAATATAAATGTAATCATTATTTAGCATACTATTATTATTGAACGGTAAAGTAGTCTCGAAGACCGAGTTCGGCCATGACACTGCTATAAGTTTTCGTTGTTAATGATAATAATAATAATAACAGCTACATCTAGCAGCTACATCTTCCTACCAATTCTTTTGAGACATTGGGCCCCATCAACTCTGCCGCGTCTGACTTCATAAACGAATTAGGCAGGAGAACCAGCGCTATTACAGGCGACCAACGCGAAAGAGCCTTTCTATGGCAGCGCCTATCGCACTGCAGCGTTTTAATGCTATCTGCGTTCGTGGCACATGGGCGAATGCGGACTCCCAGAGCGTAGAGGAACTATTTTAAATATTTTTTTATCTTTCTTTTAATTAAATAAAGTCTTTCTTTTATCTTATATTTTAGCCCAGGGCCTCATACAGCCCAGGGCAATAAAAAAACTATAGTAATAATAATTACTAAAATGTTACAAAATTAGTACCTTTGCATCATCACCGCCGGTGACAATGTACTGGCCATCAGGCGAATAAGCGAGACACGACATTGCGCTGAAGTGACCCTGCTGCTTGAGCTGATAGGTCTCACTCTGCCACTCCCACACTACCAGCTGACCCAGCCCGGAGCAGCCAAACGCTATCCAATCACCAGTGGGGTTAACTGTCACACTGGTGATACTCTGATCTGATATACTGTATCAATCAATCAATCAATCACTGGGGTTAACCGTCACACTAGTTATACTCTGATCTGATATACTGCATCAACCAATTAATCGTTAAACCAATCAATCAATAGGATTAACCGTCACACTCGTTATACTCCGACCCGATATACTGCATCAATCAATCAATCGTTAAATCAATCACTGGGATTAACCGTAACACTCGTGATACTCTGACCTGATATACTGCATCAATCAATCAATCGTTAAATCAATCAATCACTGGGATTAATCGTAACACTCGTGATACTCTGATCTAATATAATGCATCAATCAATCGTTAAACCAAACAATTATTGGGATTAACTGTAACACTCGTTATACTCTAATCTGATATACAGCATCAATCAATCGGTAAATCAATCAATAAAGCAATTAACTTATTCATCAATTTACCTTAGAGATAACACTGAACTGAATCAGCAGTGCAGCATAACAATAAGGACCAATTGCTCAATCAGTCAAGCAACACATGGTTATGGTCCGATTAAATACTTATCACAGTACGATCTGATATAGTCCATCAATAAGTCAATCAAGCTTCGGAGTCTCAGCAATTACTGATTTAATAGAAAGAAATTAATAAGAAATTCCATAAGATACACTAATGATTGATTATGTTGATTAACTTGTTCTAAAGAAATACCTCAAAATACAATAAAATGCATGAATTAACACATTTAGCATAAAGCTAAGCGTCCCATTCACATAGAATAGTGATTGATAATCAGTTACTAACTTTAAAGAAATTAAAAATAAATGGGCATCACAATACAGCAAAACACCAGCAGAGGTAAACTAGTGACTACTGAATAAATAATTATAATTTAATGCTTAATTAAAAATACAAAAATATGCAGCTAGAGAGTGTGAATGAGAAGGAACCTAGGAATCTTGCGCAGGTAGCAGACTGACCAATTAATTAATTGATCAACAGATTAATTAATTGCTAAACTGAATATTCCAAGCAATAGGCTACATATGGATAATGCATAGACTTTGTGAAGGGATTAACTTGTTGATTTAAGGAGTGCTCTTATGAAGCGAGAAAGCAGACTTCGAGTATGAATATGTACCTTGAACCTGCCTCATGGCAGTGCACTGAAGAGAGAAAAAAGAAACCGAATAATTAAATGATATAAACTGAGAAAGCCGATTGGTCTAAAGGTATTCAACTAAATGCTAAAAAAGGTTGAAACAAAAAACTAAATAAGGTTGAAATAACCTGAGAGAGTGTATGAGAGTAAAGCTGGGCATCTCGTGCAGGTAGAATACGCCGTCATCATAGCCTGTGATGAGCACATGTGTGGCCTTGTGGAACTCTGCCGATGCTACGCTTACATAACCTCTGTTGTCCTTCAAATTATGTCTGAAATACAATGTTTTACTATTCATATATCTCTCTCTTAGTGCACTGCCTACTGGCAGGTCCATGGTATATAACGCCTCCATTCTTCTCTGTCTTCCGCCTTCCTCTTCATTTCCACATATGAGTGGGTCTTTAAATCATCTAACATACCTAATCTCAGCCTGCCCCGCCTCCTTTTCCTTCCATATTCATATATTTATACAGAAAAATCAACTAATACGAAATTAGTAATAAATGCTATCATATATATATCAAACAATATTCTCTGAATAGATAATAATATGCAATTCGGTTCTGAAATATATATATATATAACAGGTTTTACCGATTTTAATGATAGCATTGGTACACACTATTATACACAAATTATACACAAATTTATTTTACAAACTTTAATATATGTACACATACTAAAGTTAATTTGTTTAGCAATAAAGAAGTCTCTGAAGCCAACTCTATTACTGTACTTAAAATTCTCTATACTATAATACCAAAGCTTCTGTTAAAGTATTACTAAAGGTAATTAAATATGTGTCATTTACTATTTTTGCAACTTTTTTAGACACAGAATTGGTTTTTAAAATGTGACTACAGATTAAAGACAACAACAAAAAATATTTGTACATTTTGCAATTACATTCTTTATTGACACATAATCACTAAACGAGTAGACACTTACTTATTAGCTCTCCTATAAACTACTTTTCCTTCTTTCTTCTGTCTTTCTTCATCAGCTTGTATCACTGTATGCATGTAACACAGCACAATACATTCCATACAATTATAAATACAATTACACATATAAAATAGCATATACATAACTACATATAGTACCAATGCCATCTTCAGCTTCTGTTTTGCCTCCTATTAGGCATCGTGCAGCTCACAACTAACATATTTTTCAGAGGTCCTGACAAAATGCAGATGGGAAAACCTACAGATTAGAAAAAAACTTGCTCAGAAGAAACAACAGCAACCAAGCTGAACTAATATTACATACCCTTTCTACGCTTGGAGCCAGACACCACCACACTGTCAACATTGACAGCCTCTGTATTCTCAGCCCCATCTGAGTCACTGCCCTCTTCATCCTGCCTAGTAACATCCTTGACGACGAGATGGGCAGGTTTCAGATCAGCCAGCTCTGCACTGCACTCATAGACACACAGCTGAGCGTCCTTGCTCACAGTGTACAGCTGTGCCAGTGTGACAGAGTTAAAGGTTAATCATGTTCCGCAGCTTACACAGCTTCCGTTGATATACAACCGACACATGTGAAATAAAAATTTATAATTAAACGATCTCTTTCCTTTAGTGCACTGCCTACTGGCAGGTCCATGGTATATAACACCTCCACTCTTCTCTGTCTTCCGCCTTCCTCTTCATTTCCACATACGAGTGGGTTTTTAAATCATCTAACATACCTAATCTCGGCCTGCCCCTGCCTCTTTTTCATTCCATTCTACCTTCTATGACCTCTTTTAATAGACCTTCCCCCCTTAGAATGTGTCCAATCCATCTCTTCTTCCTGTTTCTTAATACATTTATCAACTGTCAATCTGTACCAACTCACTCCAGAACTTCCTCATTTATAAGCTTTTGAAGCTAATCATTTTAAAAGCTAATCCTTTCAATTCTTCTCTATTTCCATATTTCCATATGCCTGTAGTTTCCTGATATCTTCCTTCCTTAAGGTTCATGTTTCACATACATATAATAGCGTGGTCCAAACCAAGGTTTTCACTATCATTATCTTTGTGTCATTCTTTAGACCTTTTGTTAAAAGTTCCTTCCTATTACCGAAGGCTTCTTTTGTTTGTTCAATTCTACTGTATATTTCAGTCTCACATTTCCCATCATCGGTTATAGTATGACCTAAATATTTGAAACTCCTTACCTGTTCCAGTTTCGTATCATTTATTTTAATATTAAGTTCACCTTTTTTATGGGACACTCATCATTTTGGTCTCATTGGTATTAATTTTCATGCCATATTTCAATGCCGTATCATTCAGACTATCCATTATCTTTTACAGTCCAGTCTCGCTTCCCGCTACCATTCCTTGGTAATCTGCAAATCTTACATCTTGTAACAATTTCCTCCTACTTCTAATCCTTTTTCCATGTCTTCCATAGCTTCATCCATCCATAAAATTAAACAATATATAAACTGTGTTTTTTATAACTGATACCCCAAATTGTTTTAACAATAAAGTCGTAAGTACTTTACCGATGTTCTTGAAACTTACCGCACTTGACCAGCAACCAATTCTACAAAACATAGAGAAATTTCCTTTGAATATCTTTAATAACGTGAAAGTTATAGTTTTGTGAATATGAGTGGGGTCAGATAAGAAATTTCCAATACAGGATTACGGGTGTGTTACATTTAGCGTAGATTGTCTCTATAAAAATGCTAGCTAACACGCAATATAAAATTTCTGCTAATGCTATTTCGAAGAGCTATCTTTTTTCAAAACGACGTAAAATACGTGCTGATATGTTCCTAATTGACAAAGTTATCAAAGTTTTTATGCATGCATTACATAAAGAGAATAAACGAAGAAGAGGACGCCGCTGCAGTGGCTGCGGTGATAGCAGTTGTACCCAGACATGCAATGCATGAATTAAAAGTTCAATAACTTTGTCAGTTAAGAACATATCAGCACATATTTTATGTCGTTTTGAAAAAAGATTGCTCTTCGAAATAGCATTAGCAGAAATTTTATATTGCGTGTTAGCTAATATTTTTATAGAGATAATCTACACTAAATGTAACACACCCGTAATCCTGTATTGGAAATTTCTTACCTGACCCCACTCATATTCGCAAAACTATAACTTTCACGTTATTGAAGATATTTAAACGAAATATCTCTATGTTTTGTAGAATTGGTTGCTGGTCAAGTGCGGTAAGTTTCAAGAACATCGGTAAAGTACTTACGACTTTATTGTTAAAACAATTTGGGGTATCAGTTATAAAAAACAGTGCGTATATATACATATAAATTTATAATGGATTACAATTAAATTTATATATATATATATATATATATATATATATATATATATCTAATATATATATATATATATATATATATATATATATATATAATTAATTAATTAATTATATACATGTAATCAATATTCTCATATATACCTATTGAATAAGTAGGTGTATCAAAATAGTTTTTAAGGATACATCCAGTGAGTTGAGTTCAAAGAAACAGCCGATGACAGCGTCTCGATGACCTCCCATAGAATAGACGATCAGATTCTCAAACTTCTCAGCACCATAGACGCGTGTATTAGTGTCCAAACCTCCAACACAGAAAGCTCTACACAGGAGCAGACATACAAGTACACATACGAGGAGACATACAAGTACACATACGAGCAGACATACAAGTACACACACAAGACACTTACAATTAGATACACAAGTTCACATATGTGCAGACATACAAGTACATATACAAGCAAACATACAAGTCCATATACAATCAAACATACAAGCACACATGCAAGCAGACATACAAGTATACATACAAGACACATAAAAGTACACATACTAACTAATAGATACACAAGTTCACATATACGCAGACTTACAAGTATAATATATACAAGCAAATATATAAGTTCACATACAAGTACACATACAAGCAGACATATCAGTCAAGTACACATACACGATCACATGCGTGCAAACACACAAGCATACAAACAAGCAGCTGTATAAGTAGAAATACAGAAACAGTGCAGACACTCAGAGAATTAATACACTATAGACAGTTTCAGTAAGCACTTGTACATGAATCTACTAAAGATATATATCGGAATAATCAGCGCTAGCAAGGCAAAACTGATAACAACAAAATTAAAATAGTATTTAAAGTCTGTGCCTGCAGCAATAACTTGTACTAAATGATCAATATAGAACCTAATATATCAACAAGATGAAACTGCTCTAGTTAAGACTAAATTGCTCTAGGAACTGCTCTAAATATGTCCAAAGAATCAACCACCAATTTTAAAGTAAATTTTAAAAAAAAGCTAATCAAACCCCGCACATACTGATCCACGGTTGAATATCTTAGCAACATCGCCACTGGCTCCAGCCAACAAATTATTAAGCCACAAAATCCACAGACAATCTTATTTAGCGATTACCAATTCGCAGACAATCTTATCAACACATCTATAAGCACGATATATTTTTATTTTAGATTATAACCATTGCAACAGTAGAGACAGCATACAGAATAATGTCATGCCTAACAATCTGGAGTATGAAATAATTCTGTAAAAAAGTCTACAATACCTCGAGTCGGAGGTCCAATCAATGCACGTGACGTCGTCATGGGCTCCGTAGAAAACCCGATCAATAACAAACGGGTTGAACTCTGCAGTGTGCAGCCCAGGCGTGTGAAACATCAGCAAATCCCTGTCCTTAGTCACTGCAAACTTTCTACACAATCATTCAATCAATCAGTCAGTTAATCAATCAATGGATTAAACAGTGACAAGCAATAAGTCAATCAATCAATCAATCAATCAATCAAGCAGTCAATCAATCAATCAATCAATGGATTAAACAGCGACAAGCAATAAGTCCATCAATCAATCAATCAATCAGTCAATCACTCAATGGATTAAACAGCAACAAGCTGATCTAGTGCACATTGTCTGGAGTCGATCGCAATTTTGTTAAAAAATCTGACTGTGAATTATTATGTGCGGGGTTTAAATTTTAGGCTTCCCCATCAGTGATATCGCTTTCGAGAAATGAAACTGATGTTATCATCAGATATACAGCTATATACACATTAGTATACATACATTTATCTTTTAGAAATCAATTAATCAATCAGCCAATCTATCATTCTTGATAGGTAATCATCATCATCTCCCCTTGAAACCAAGTTTAACTAGGTTCAGGATACGAATAGACTGTCTCAACTCCTCTCTGTCCTACATCATATCATCACTCAATCCCCTAATTGAGACTTTCCATTCGTTAACATTTTTGTAGCAATTTCTGGAGCCTAGGCGCTCACCAACCGCATGCTCTTTCTGAAGTTGGTGTGGATCTTCGTGCTTTAGTCGCCTTCTATGACATGTGCAGTCACCGGTTGGTCAATTCTTTAACCAACCCGGACACAACACGGGGTCATTCTTGATAGTTAATGAAGATGGATAAATGAGACTTACTTTCCATCGGGACTGAACTTGACCGCATGCACAGGCCTGTGAAAGTGATACGTGTGTA
Organism: Enchytraeus crypticus; assembly: GCA_905160935.1. Classification (NCBI taxonomy): domain Eukaryota; kingdom Metazoa; phylum Annelida; class Clitellata; order Enchytraeida; family Enchytraeidae; genus Enchytraeus; species Enchytraeus crypticus. Next base: position 1,241,613 of record CAJHZI010000741.1, on the reverse strand, counting down.
TGACAGCTTGACTGGCTACACTGATCAGCATGGCCTCACCCTCTGTTGCACATTCACATTAAAACCAATGCAACTATTAGCACTTCCTAATTCAAACATTCTGCTGCTAACACCTATCTCCATTAAATATGATAAGCTACAGTGTTCTTAAATTGGATGTTGAATTTATATTAATAAGAAGAGCTGATATTTTGAGAATGTTGAGCAAGGAAAAGGAAAACACTAATTGCCTTTGCCTACCTTTGGCTGGAGCCAGAGGCGAAGCCGGTAAGATACTCATAAGATACTCCGCACATACCGATCCTCGACCGAGGATCGGTATGTGCGGGGTTCAAATTCTGGGCTCGCCTGTCACTGGCATCACTTTCGAGTGAGAAAACTGATGTTAAACTTAGCTTTTACCAGTTAACACAATTTATAAGCCTTTGCCTACCAGTTAACGATCATGCATCAGTTCATCATTTAGACAAGGAGCAATGCTTACAACTTTCAAAACACTTATCTTTCGATAAGTTTCATACCTTCCTGATCTCTCAATCCCATATCAACCTTCTCCTATGCTTGCCTGGCTGTTTTGCTATCACTAGGCCATGATTTACAGAAAAGAGACAGAGAATCATTTTGAATATTAAGTTAATAAATATTCTCTCCCTCTTTCTCAATCTTTCTCTATCTCTCTCTATTTGTCTGCTTAGTGCTAGGTCCCTTGAATTCGTACTTAGAGTCTGATTTAGCGCTCCATAAATAACACTACATATACTGACAAGTTAGATAAATGACAATGTGAGACTGAAATATGCAGTAGGATTGCACAGCAAAAGAAGCCTTCAGTAATACGAAAGAACTTTTAACAAAAAGTGTAAAGAAAGACACAAAAATAGAGATAGTGAAAATCTTGATATGTACCATGCTATTATATGGATGTGAAACATGGATATTAAAGAAGGAAGATATCAGAAAATTAAAGGCATAGGAAATGTGGATATGGACAAGAATGGAAAGGATTAGCTGGATTCAAAGGATTACAAATGAGGAAGTTCTGGAGAGAGTTGTACAGATAGACAGTCGATAAATGCATTCAAAAATAGGAAGAAAAGCTGGACAGGACACATTCTAAGGGGGGAGGGTCTACTAAAAGAGGTTATAGAAGGTAGAATGGAAGGAAATAGAAGCAGAGGCAGGCCAAGATTACGAATGTTAGGTGATTTCAAGATCCACTCATATATAGACATTAAGAGGGAAGTGGAAGACAAAGAAAAGTGGAGGAGTTATATACCATGGACGTACCAGTAGGCAGTGCACTAAGAGAGAGAGAGAGAGAGAGAGAGAGAGAGAGAGAGAGAGAGAGAACGAGAGAGAGCCTTCACAAAGGCTGTGTCTAACCAATTCTTTTTGCAGCCTATAACTTGAGAAAAAATGGATTCTGTGGTGGGAACCCCTTATCTTTTCTCAATTCTTGCTTAGTTGCAACTAAGTGCCTCTTACGACAGGCGCTGTTAACGGTTAGTTTATTCTTCAGAGTCCAGAACACAACAACAGAAATATTATACTCCATTAAACTTATTATAATGGATTTAATTTAAGGAACTATAAATTCATAATTGATATTATAATTCATTAAAATTGAAAGATTGAGGAAATTTTGCGATGCTTTTTCATAAAGTACATGAAACAAATAATCAATTTGATCTTTAACTGATACATATTGGTACCTTTTTCAGAACTTAATAGCACTAATTAATTGACATTTCATAATAAAACTAAACTGAGCTTAGTAAACATAATAATAATAATAATAATAATAACAAAGGTTTAATGTCCGTTTCCTCATCCAAGAATGATGTCAGGGAGTCTCACTTTGAACATGAAAAGATGCACACATACCTTCATTGATAGCTATTAGGAGAGAACCGTTTGGAGAAAGAGCCAAAGTCGTGATGTTCATCTTACTTTCAACTGGTAAAGTAACACTCTTATTGCTGCGATAAAAAAATTGTCGAATTAACCAATTTCATTAATCAGTATATAAGATAGTAAGAACTGTGATGATAATTCCACTTGAATCTTAAAACAATTATCTCACATTTAGTTCACTATATAACATATATATTAATAAATAAATAAATATAAACCAGATCAAATAATAAGTTTACAGAAATATCTTAAGCTTTCCACTTTTCGATAACCATTTGCTAATTGATCTTTATGCTGACTCTAAAGTCACTTCCAGATGATAAAAACAGTAGTTAACAAACACTATAGATATGAAAGTTTCAAAAAGTCTTTAAAAAGTAAGACTTTCAACACGTTTTCAAAGATGTACTCAAAAGGTGATTAATTAGGTTAATTAGTAATAAAATCTGTTTATGATTAACCTTTGACAGTAACAACCAGAAAAATACAGCTAACAAATATTTAATGTAGTACACAGTGATTTATAAACCATATTAAAGTCGAGCTCTGACAAAGTGTGTATACGAGGCAAAATTTCTAATACACAATTTAAGCTATAAAATTCTATACATTATAAAATATATTAAGATATTTAGGCTTAAATGTTGCAATCATTCACATACTCCTTAATATCCATCTATACACCATCATTCCTTTCTGCCATCATGATATAGGTCAGTATTCTGACCCTCTTGCCTCATCATGGACATTTTGGACGTTTTTGACCTTATGTGCATTCTCTTGTGATCTTTGTATACTAAGTCATCAGTAGTGCATTGTCATCTCTTGATGTAGAGTCTGCTTGAGAATGAGAAGCACCTGACCTTGCCTTATGGTGAGGAACTAAACAAATTCTTATCGAGTTATTCAATGACATGCAAGACAGGATAATCATGAAAGCTTTGCCTAATTCTTTCAAAATTAAGAATGCCTCTGTATATAGGATGAACTAGGTTTTTTGAAAATTTCTCCATAGCCGTATTATTCGGCTCTTAGATTTGTACTGTGTCTCAATTCCTGCTAAACTATTTTGGCAATTTACACGTTCAATACTACACAGTAAACTTGTAGAGTTTTCTAATATTGTGATTTACTCGCTTAACTTACGCTTTGAGATCAAACACTGACACCCTATTCCCAACAGGACTGATGAGTCGATCTCCATCTGGTGTGAACACAAGATTTCCCTTGCGATATACACAGCCGAGCAGATTTGAAAACTGCAATTGTTCAAATAAAGATTTAGATTACTATAAGCATGTATTAAGTTATTAACTTACTATGCGTATGCAAAAAGTATTAAACTTTGCTACAGTTTTAAACTCTGCTACCCCTTCAAAAGGCTATATCAGAGGCTTAAAGGCTATGATCAATAAATCTATAAATAAGTATATATTGTAATTATTAAGTAAAACTTGAAATCTTGCCTTGACTTAAAATAGAGTTACAGGCAAATAAAACTGCTTACAAAAACATTGAGAAGAAATTTTGAATAAAAGACAGCTCATAAGTCGTACATACAACAATAAATAATTAAAAAAACAGCGATTGTAATTTACAAAACAGTCATGATTTTTATTACAAATGCATGATCGACCATCTAATCACTAAAGTGCTCAAGAAATTGATCATGGGTAATACCAGTCGGTACTTAATACTTATCAAGTATTACCGTTCTATCACATGCATATGCTATACAACAAAAATTAAAGAAATTTCTGATAAAATTTATGTAAGAGAAAACCGTAATCATGTGTTATTGAACGATAATAAGAGATTAAGGATAAATCTTACCTTGTATGACAATCTCATATTTAAAATTCTTTCAGTATAATTTAATTATAACAATAACTTTCACAAAATGTAGCTAAACGCATCTGAACTGCAGTATTAGTCTAAAGGTAGAAAAAATGAGTAATTTTTATCCACAATATATTTTTATTATTGTTTTCATTTTATAGAGTGAACACTCAACAAAATTTCTAAAGTAATTTTGCGTTCTTTCAAGGAAACGTTTAAATAAAGTAACAACAACATTGTGTTCTTGTGATTCCATAATCTAGCTTAGTTAACATTTCAATGGATTTCATATTGAGAGTTACAACTACCTGAATGAAACATTTACGACATTGCACATTTATTTTCAAATAACATTTTGAGAAATCGTGGTCACTGCATTATATTAAACGACGGGATTTATGGTACTGGTTTGTTGACGCGTCACTGATCGAAGCTAAGTTGCGTAGGCCTCGATTGGTTGAGTTGAGTGATCATCTTGGAAGACTGAGTGTTTTCAGCTTTGAATGATAAATTTCATGGTGTTGGAAAGTTAATTATTCTTAAATCGCCGCCGGTTGCAATTGATGCGACATCAAAAAAGCAACGAATACTAATAACCATGAAGAGAAAGGAGGAAATGAGCCTTAAACAATCATCTGTGCTTCGTGACCCTTTCTGTCGTTATGTTATTGTTGGGTTCTCCCCTTGGGTGGCAGTTCTTGCCCCACTTGGGGTGCCAATTATAGGGTTCTCCAATCCTCCGTCAGTTATAGGAGTTTGGAAATGGAGTCGTGGGTTCGATTTTTCCAACTCTTCATGCTTCGGTGGTATTAATCTGGAGGACGCAAGAATCTCTTGCTCATAGCCAGTTAGAGGCTAAATCAATTAGACTGGAGCTGTTACGAATAGAACTCATGTTTATACGTTCAATATGTAGTAATTTATATCGTGTGTGTTATTTGTGTTTAACTTATATAAATTCTTGCTAAATTAATATATTAACACAAAAGGTAAATAGCTAAATTTATGCTTTTAATGATTTATTATGAACTAAGAAGCACGATATAATCTAAAGAATAAACTACAACATTAAATTGAACAGAACGTAAACGATAACTACGAAAATTAAATATCTTAATCAGTCAGTTAAGTATATATTTGTAAAGTACAAAATGGGCACACTTGCTTGCAAAGTGTGCCAAAGTACAAAGGGCACACTTGCTTACTCTGTTATAGAATTCGTATTTGTGTCATGCAAACTAACACCGACCTATAGAGGGTGTAGTAGGACAGCTTTCTAACGAATTCAATCAGAAATTCAGACGCTTGTAGGAAACCTACTAGTTTATGGTTTTGCTGCAATAATTCTTAAAGAATTATCTTTAGGCAAGTTCAGCTAGTAATTTCGTATAAGCCAGAGTTCAGAATAGAACTCCCTTTCATAGCCTGTCACCTAGTTATATATCGTTGATCGATGCAATGCTCACCAGCCAATCAGAATCGTTGGTTTCCAAAGTTGTCAACCAATCAGAATTTAGCTCTTCAATCATCTTCATAATCATTTATCCGCCCCAATTTCATGGTCGGTAGAATTGCATGCCTTTTTCAATGCAATTTTATTTGTAATCTATTATTTCTGTATTTAATCTAATAAAATACAGTGTTGTCAAAAACGAAATTCTCACACTATATTAAATCTAGAATTTTGGTATTAAAATGCACGTTTATTTCCAAATAATATTTTGAGAATTAGTGCGTGACCGCTACATTAAATCTAGAATTTTCTATTAAAACAAGTTACTTTGCAAATTTCACAGCCTGGTATTCCTAGGGGTCTGAGAATTGTGGAATATTCTCAAGAAGAAACTCTGCGTGGATCCTTACTTAGAATAGGGTATTTTAAAACTAACCATAATTTTATATTAATTCTAGAAAACATGTAATATGTTATGTGACTATCCATTATTGGCATACATGTATGCTGCAATAGGTAGGACCATTGTGATCGATAGCATGACAATTAATGTAAAGCAACTTTCTATTTTATTTTCTAAATACCGCGTAATTGCTATAAGCTATTAATTCTAATAATTAAGACAAAACTCTAGTTTAACGTCAGTTTCCTACCTCAAAAGCATCTCAGTGACAGTGGACCCTATGGATTTGAGTCCTGTACCTTCTGATCTGTATTACAAATTATTACTATCTCTCTCTCTCTCTCTCTCGCTGTCTCTCTCACCGATGACAAATGTAGAAGTTAATGCCCACCTCTCTCCTAGTGCACTGTCTACTGGCAGGTCCATGGTATATAACAACTCCACTCTTCTCTGTTTTCCGCTTTCCTCTTCATTTCCACAAATGAGTGGGTCTTTAAATCATTTAATGCATATATGCTTAAAAATTATAGTCCCCTCTTATGGTCTGTAATGAGCATTACAGTAAGCAAACATTATCATAAAGGTTCCTCTGAGTGCTCGTATAAACTGTAAATTTATTTTATTTTTATAAATTACAGTATCATATAACAAGACTTGAGTGATGAAGTGATTCTCCATTGGCCTCCTTAGGAGCTGAATTAGTTGGTTTACACGAATCATGTGGTTGTTATTGCAAGAAGTTTTAAAATAATAAGAATGAATTAAAAACACTACATTACAAGAGTTATCAAGAAATGATTTATTAGAATATTTAGATAGTCTATAATACATTTAAAAATTAAGTAAATACCAAAATATTTATTAATTCACTTAAAATCATAATAAATTCTCACGACACGAATACCATTAAAAAATTCATTTAATGTAAAATGATTTCGTAACAAGTATTGAGATTAATTACTTCAAGTTAGTTAATATTAAAATAATGACTATTTTTTAAAAGAGGAAAACTGAGCTCCAGCAGTTCGCTTACATTAATTAGACACAGCTGAATAATCAAAAGAAACACAAGCAGTTCGCAATAGTTCAGGCCACTATGTAATCATTATGCAGTCAAGGGTCCTACAGGTCAAAGGTCATAACCAATATAGCACTAATCTTTATATAATAAAGATATAGAACAAATAGACACTAAATATGACCTAGCACTGAGTGATGTTTATGATCTTGCCCAGGACCGGTATCAGTGGAGACAGAAGGTAAAAGAGGCTGCTCTGGTGTCCACAAAGTGACGTTACGCAGAGAAAAGAAGAAGAGAATGTAGCACACCAGAGATGAGTTGAGTCAGTACAAAGGACACATTCTATCAATTCCGTAATTTATCGTATTTCAATTTTTAATAAGCACAATTCTAAAAGCGAAAACACGTGAAGAATAAACTAGTTAACATCTCTGAGGCTCCATGTGAACATATTAGTTTTCCTAATGCAATCAGTAATAAAAGTGAAAAAATTAATGACATAGTGTGACATGTAAATCAAAATATCGTACTAAACAGACAAATCTAACTGCTAAGCAGTGGTTGAAGTATGAAGTGAGAGCTAAGGGAAACGATCAGAATTTTCGGGCCCCCTGTAATGTAGGTAGTAGTCACAGATATCTTCGTTTCTAATATGGGCCCCTGGCAGGGGAACGCTAGGGGAACTTAGTAACCCTGCGTTCCCCTCTACTTTAACCACCGCTATTAAGCAGTCAATAGAGCGCAATTGTGATCTTTAGGCTACGAATAGGTCACAGTGAAAGTGATTTCCTCATATACTATAACATCATAATTATCTTTCTAGTCAGAGCATTTAGCATACAACAATGATCAACAACAGTACTAGAACTCCGGGCAATATCACCTAAAACTGTAAGATATATAGTAAATTAGTATGCACTTCACTTCTGAGTACCGATGTGTGAAAGCAACACTTGCAATCGTAGGTACGGGAAAAGAAGGCAGCACACTAGTCCCAAATTAGCAACACAGTCCTTAAGCAAAGTGTTAGTTAACACCTGGCCTGAACAGTCCAAGCCGAGGAGCCCAAGCAGATTAGTTACATCAGACTAAAAACATGGACATACATTGCACGGACAGCATAAACATTTTTATTATCAACACTAACATATCGCGTCACAACATTATCGTTATCATCATTTAGTTATTAACCTACAGCTATGATGTTCAGTATATTGGCCACGCTTCCTAATAGAGTAAATGAGTCATAATGAAAATCAATAGACCATAAGTGCTTGATTAGTACCACATTATCGAAACCATTTCCTTCCCTTCTCTTCAATAATTAGTCACATGACTCCGTAAAGTAGAAAGATTTAAAGAATCTGAGCTCTTAGGAGTGTCAAAACTTACAGCTAAATTAAATTAAAGTAAATTTCATGCCAGGTACTTTAAACGGTTCATAACCACCAGCTTTAATCACTGCAAATATTACAGTTCTCCAGCACTCGCTGAAGGAGGTCACAAACTACAGTTTTATCTAAATTTAATCAGCTACAAAGACACAATGTAATGCAATTAAACTACATTAATGTTGAAAATAATTTTAAAAAACATAATTCTATGATATCACTCTCTTAGTGCACTACCTACTGGCAGGTCCATGGTATATAATGCCTCCACTCTTCTCATTCTTCCACTTTCCTCTTCATTTCCACATATGAGTGGGTCTTTAAATCATCTAACATACCTAATCTCGGCCTGCCTCTGCCTCTTTGTCCTTCCATTCTAGGATATCACTATCATACTTGGAATCAGACAAAAATTTTTGACAACTGTAAAAACATAACATTTAAAAAACATAATAGATAATTTTGAACAATGGTACCGGAGACAATTTCTTTATGATAAATCACAAGCATATTTACTTCTCAGTAAATAATGAAACTGTTTCTGTTGTCACGAATATCATATCACAAACGTTACATAAATTTATAGTTCCTCGCTAAATGTTAAAACTAAATCTCCAACGTAATATCCACATAATTTGAGTACTAAAGTAAAACCATATCAAGCAATTTCTCAGAAGTAAAACTACTGAACGTGTTTAAATTACAACTGTTTATAAAAATGGCTATCGTCACAAAATCAATTGTTATCATCTCATCAAAATCCTTAATCTGACCGTAAATGTCTGCACAATTTCTATGACATATTGTTGAATGCTGAGCCTCTCTTTGATGATTTTGTTTGAGATAGAAGTTGTTTCTGTAGCTCTCGATTCTTTACCTGAAACAATACAAAGTAGACTGCGATTTATGACATAATATATTACAATAGTCATGAATAAGTTATGACATAACACAATACAATAGTCATAAGTTATGACATAATACGTTACAATAGTCATGAACAAGTTATGACATAACACAATACAACAGTCATAAGTTATGACATAATACATTACAAAAGTCATAAATTACTTATGACATAATACATTACAATAGTCATAAATGAGTTATGACATAATACATTACAATAGTCATGAATGATTTACGACATAGTAAATTACAATAGTCATGAGGTATGACATAATTCATTACAATAGACATGAATGATTTATGAAATACTACTTTACAAGTCATAAAGGAGTTATGACATAACACATTACAATAGTCTAGCGTTGAAGTGCAAAGCAAAACTAAAATACGATTTGACCAGAATTATCCAATAAAGAAACCACAAACTTGACAATTTTGTAAAAAAAACTACATGCATAAAATATACTAATATATTCGAGGTTAAAATGTTGCAACCACTTTCACAAATCCGTAAGGAATAGTGCTAGATTCATGTTGGCAGACATATGAGTTTTTAATCACTGAACTGCTATTGGTTTTACCACATTGATTGTCCTTAGCCTTTCTGACTGTCTTTTTGTAACTATTATTAATAATTAATATAAATTACATCAATCACGTCTTCTCAGAGCAGATTACATCATAGCTTCTAGAGATCAGCAATACTCAGATCCACACTAAAGCGTTCAAAAATATTTAACGCCGTCATTATTTACGATAAAATAGGTTTAGAAAATATGATCAAATTGGAATTTTTATAAAGTAAGCTTTAATTAGTAATTTCTAACACAAAGGAATTATATGTAACTCAAGCAATTTATTTAAGTAGTTATATACGCTTCTTTGTAGATTAAACCAGTAAATATAAGAAAGCAATAACAGGTTCAAGGTCAGCGACAATAAAAACAATTAAAATACTGCTGCATCAATAAATGTGGCATTCAATTAGTATCTTCAAATCCACATATGAGTGGTGCAATGTTTACTCATCTAGCATTCCTAATCTCACTCTGCCTTGTTTCTCTTTCCTTCCATGACCTCCGTTAGTTAAATTTCCTCCTTTTTGAATTAATATAGAGGTTCGTAAGGCTGAGTAATGAACACTCTGTAGAGTACTCATACCTACTTCGTCACTGACTGAGCCAGTGGTGAAGTCGGTAAGATACTCGACCGCGGATCAGTGTATGCTGGGTTCAAATCCTGGGTTCGCCCTTCACTGACATCGCTCTCGAGTGAGGAAACTGACGTTAACCAGTAGTAGTAAACACTGTCCAGGAAAGAACAGTGAGATGACTAGGCAACATAAGGGAACTGAGGGCCTAGGTCATCTCATAGAGCAGAGTAATCGATCAATCAATCAATCAATCAGTCAATCAATAATCAATCAATCAACATACCTGCAGCGTCTCTATCACACTGTCAGTGTCCTGTTGTAAAGTCTGCAGTTTTGATCTCAGCTGCTTCTCCAACTCAAAGTGCTGAGCCTTCAGTTCTGTAATCTGAATACAGCAGCTACAAGATATTAATGTTTCTTAAAGGTATTAGTGCATCTTAATTAGTGAAGTTCCATCAAATTATTCATTAGCAGTTCTGAACACAAACTAGAATGTAATAATAATAATAATAACACACATTATAGTGAAATGATCAATTATGTTGATATCTATCACTTTTGATACCACATGTTATATCCGTTAGGCAATTTAGTCCATTTTCTGTATAACCAGTACAGTAAATGTCCGAGATTTTACTCTGAGATCAGCGCGGCTGGGATTCGAACCCACGAGGGTTCAATTCACCTCAGGATCTGTCATTTAAAACTTCATGACGTTATCTACACCTCTAACCATTGCGCTATTGAGACATGTATCTCTGATATGAGTCAACAGTATTTCAATGCTTCTCCGGAGTTTCTATAAAAGTTATGTTAACATTAAAACTTGCAGATAAATCTAAAGGATAAGATTGAGAACAAATTGCAGCTTTAACTAAGACAATGCTGCCACTACACCAATAATATCATTTAGAATATTAGTGAATTCTGATTAACAAAAATGAGAGAATGACAAAATCAATATGAGAGTCGGCTTATGCATACAGCACGCTGGATGTTCATTCATTCAACCTTTTTATTTGTTTTCCATGTCAGTAGCAATTACAAAGAATAACAAATACGTTTATTAATTGTCTTCTATGCTACAGAATACTGTAGAACCTACGGAAATCATTCACATTAATTACATGCCATAAAAGAAGGTCAATATCGGAAACGTAAATTTAAAGCAAAAGATAGTCTACTTAAACCTTAGTCTTAAGGTAATAAAAATCAAGTGAACCAAATTAATATTGAGCCAATATCAGACTAAACATAGTTGACTTAAAGTGGAAAAAGGAAATAGAGATATGTAGAGTTTCGGGTAAATTGTTCTATAGTATAGCACCACGTACATTCAAGCTTTTCATAACAATATTGGTTGATAGATGCAAGGCAAATATTCCATAGTACGTTTATCTCTCCTTAGGGAGCTCAAAGGTCAGTCTCACTATCAGTCATTCTTAAAGCTGGTAAAAACGCTATGGTTAACGTTAACGTCTGTTTCCTCACTCAAAAGTGATGTCAATGACGGGCGAGCCCAGGATTTGAACCCCGCACCTACTGATCCGCGGTCGAGTATCTCACTGACTTCGCCACTTGCTCCAGCCTTACTATTATGAACGCTATTACTTAAAGTAAAATAGCACTCATAAAAGTTGTGACTTAATACGACGACTTTCTTTGTTCTCCTTAATATTTGCAATAATCATCTTCAACTAAACACGTGCAGATTTTAGTTGGACATTTTCCAAACCCATCACAAAAACTGAGTTAAAATGACTAGCATTAATTCGCACAAACCTTCTGCTCTTTCTGTATAATGATCTGATCTTTAGCCAGCAGCTGTTTCTTCTGAGCCTCGACGAGTTCTCTCAGCTGAGTCACCGCGATCACCTGATCCGCCCCCGAGTAATCGTCCACCGCTCCCACAGCGACCGAAGTGTTCGTCGTGCCCGCTGCGCCGCTGCAACAGACAACCAGCGACTATCAATTATCGATCATTTTTCAATTAGTTAAGTGATTGCTCAGGACTACGAGCATGGAAGAGATTGAAGTACATACTGCAGTTTATTGTAGATGTCTTTAATAAAACATCTACGAATATCTAACTGGGCTTGCTTGATGGCCATCTGATGTCACATTAAAGGAGCATTCACATATGACATGAGATGGAGATATTTTATCTTATGCCAGACATACAAGTACACGCAAATCAATGAGTTATAAATCAAAGAAAACCTCTTGTCATAGACAGGGAGTTCTGAAGGCCATATCTGGCAGAATCATAGTAACTTAAAACCAGATCCTAAACTTAGCAATACAGCCTTTTAAAATTCTATTGACAAAACGTCTAAATATGCTCAAGTTCAACTCATCATCATCATCTTCCCTTGAATCCCAGTTTAACCAGGGTCAGGACAGAATAGACTGTCTCAAATCCTCTCTGTCCTGCATCATATCATCAGTTAATCCCCTATTCGAGACTATTCCATTCGTTTAAATTTTTGTAGCAATTTCTGGAGCCTAGGCACTCACCAACCGTATGCCCTTTCTGATGTTGGTATGGAGCTTAGTGTTTTAATCGCCTTCTACAACACGTACAGTCACCGGTTGGTCAATGCTTCAAATAACCCAGACACAACACGTGAAGTTCAAGTTCAACTATAGCTGAAAATTAAGCAGATAAGTTTCAGTTTAATAAGTTATAACTAGGATTAAACCTCCTGCCAGATGAAGACGCCCCATTGGTCACGGTGTTGTCTAGTCGAGGCCTCTTGAGTGGGCTAGCTGTCGAAGATGAGGATGAATCCTTGGTTCTGTAACATTACAATCCAAATTTATCTAACATACTGTCATCATAGGTCCATATCATTAAATCATAAATTTCTATATGATACATCTATATCGCTAAGTATGCACATCTAATAGACAAGGCCAACACAATAAATTATTAGATTTGTTATTCATTAATAATTAATCAATTTATTAATTCTTATAAATTAAATTTTATCCGACCCTAGGTAAACTGGGATTTAAGAGAAAATGATTATGAATCAATTGATAAAATAAGTAGATTAATTTAATATTAGTTATCTTGATCTAGATATTAGTTATCTATTGTTATATAGCTGGAGCCAGTGGCGATGTCGATAAGATGTTAGACTGTGGATCAGTAAGTGCAGGTTCAAATCCTGGGCTCACCTGCCACAGATATCGCTTTCGAGTTCGGAAACTGACGTTAACATTAGCTTTTTACCTTTAGCTTACCAGAGGCATTTCTTTTCTCATATTTATAGTAATTTATTAATATTACAGTAATAAAAAAAAACTCTTTCAACATCAGTTTCAGAATTGATTTTACATTAGCCAGTATTACCATTCAAGTCCCTATTACAAGAACATGACTAAGCAAAAAACACTCCATCTCATTTCATTATATAAACTAATAAATCATTTTACGGCAACTTCTTTCAGGTCTTTCGGAACAGAGAATTCTAATTCGACTATACCATCGAGGCTAATGACAATTGCAGGGAACTTCTATCTATATTTACCTATAATCTATGACAACACCAAGCAACTGCTACAATAGCAACAACATCACTTGAGAACAGTTGCATGAGTACTACAACGACAGTAGCGATACTCACTTAGGAACAGTTGTACAAATACTACAACGACTGCTGCAGTGATACTAACTTGAGAACAGTTTTGACTCTATACAGATGTGATGATCCAGACGAACCATTCAGATCCCCCACTGAGTGACTCTTATGAATCCCCACACCTCCAATCTTACTCCCCACCCCTGGAGGACTCCCACCCTTCTTCTCCGTCACCCCAGCAACCATCGTCAATCCAGCCGCGTCTGAGATGAGGTTAGGGGGAGTGTACGGCGTGTTGCCTTGACTACTGGCGCTGCTGGCGACCTTGGAAGAGGTGGAGAGAAGAGAGTGGGCGCCCGAGTCCCGCTGCCTCATCTTAGCACGTTTATGTGATACAATACACTGCCAGCATAACAGCTGATCTCCCATCTACATGTGCATGCACAATCAATCAATTAATCAATCAATACCAAATGTTTATGTGATACAATACACTGCCAGCATAACAGCTGATCTCCCATCTACATGTGCATGCACAATCAATCAATTAATCAATCAATACCTAGTGTTTATGTGATACAATACACTGCCAGCATAACAGCTGATCTCCCATCTACAAATGCATGTACAATCAATCAATTAATCAATCAATACCTAGTGTTTATGTGATACAATACACTGCTAGCATAACAGCTGATCTCCTATCTACATGTGCATGTACAATCAATCAATTAATCAATCACTACCTAGTGTTTATGTGATACAATACACTGCCAGCATAACAGCTGATCTTCCATCTACATGTACAGTCAATCAATCAAAGACTCACTTAATCAATCAATAACTAATGTTTTGTGCACATAATGCTGAAATCATATCCCAGTTTATTTTATTTTCCAAATGCTTTGATTCAATCTAAAAAAGTAGTACTGCATAATGCAACAAATTTCAGTACACTAAGTATTTAATTAATAGATGGCTCATCGGTCATTCAGGATTAAAATTACCGAGTACTACACTGTGTTTTTTATAACTGATACCCAAAATTGTTTTAACAATAGAGTCGTAAGAAGTTGACCAATGTTCTTGAAATTTACAGCACTTGACCAGTAGCCAATTCTAAAAAACATAGAGAAATTTCGTTTGAAAATCTTTAATAACGTGAAAGTTATATTTTTACAAATAGCAGTGGGGTCAGATAAATTTCTAATACAGGATTACTGGCATGTTACATGCAGTGTAAAATTATCTCTAGAAAAATAAAAGCTAACATGTAATATAAAATTGCAGCTAATGCTATTTTGAAGAGCAATCACTTCTTTGCAAAATATGTGCTGATAAGTTCTAAACTGACAAAGTTATTGAACTTTTAATGCATGCATTAGGTCATTAGGCCTGCGTGTGCTAGGCAAGAGCTTAGCTGCCGTGAAACGGTGAGAGCGTAGCTACTGTTAATTCTCTTCATGCAATGCATGCATTAAAAGTTCAATAACTTTGTTAATTAAGAACATATCGGCACGTATTTTACGTCGTTCTGAAAAGAAATGATTGCTCTTAAAAACAGCATTAGCAGAAATTTTATATTGCGTGTTAGCTAGTATTTTTATAGATATAATCTACGCTAAATGTAACACACCCGTAATCCTGTATTGGAAATTTCTTATCTGACCCCACTTCTATTTGCGAAATTATAACTTTCACGTTATTAAAGATATTAAAACGAAATTTCTGTATGTTTGGTAGAATTGGATGCTGGTTAAGTACTGTAAATTTTAAGAACCTCGATCAACTCCTTACAACTTTATTGTAAAAATAGTGTGGGGTGTCAGTTATAAAAAACACAGTGTAGTATCACTGAGTACCATTAAAATGTGTAACACTGTAAACACTACACAGTGTAACACTGAGTACTTATTATTGATTTCTTAGCATCAACCAAAAACTAATATCTAACAGCGTGATCACAATAGTGTAACTAATGTAATGAGACAGACACAGACACAAACACAGTAATTAGAAGTGCACATACTAGTTTTATACACTTATAGTTATAATGAGATTTAAGGGAAGATGATGATGATAGTTATAACGAGGAATATATAGTTATAATGATGAAGTTCTGGAGAGTTGGTACAGATAGACAGTTGATAAATGTATTAAGAAATAGGAAGAAGAGTTGTATAGGTCACATTATAAAAGGAGAAAGTCTATTAAAAGAGGTCATATAAGGTAGAATGGAAGGAAAATGAGGCAGAGGCAAGCCGAGATTAGGTACGTTAGATGATTTAAAGACCCACACATATGTGGACACGAAGAGGAAAGTGGAAGACAGAGAAGAGTGGTAGCGTTATATACCACGGACCTGCCAGTAAGCACCACACTAAGAGAGATATACTAGTTATACATACGCTCTTCTTGTACTCGGGTCCTCGGTCGAAGGCACAAGTATTCTTGCACCGGTTGCACGTGTGCGGCGCACCATACTTGCGCTCCTGATGCGTGCAGTGCTGACACAGCATCCCAACAAACGCTGCCATCTCCTTACAATACTCACAAGCTTTCGGCTGTCAAAATACAAACAAATTATCAATAGAATAATAATAATCATCATCATTCTCTTAAAAATCCTATTGAATAATAGAGAATAATTATATTGAATAATATATTGAGCAATACAACTACTGTATAAATTGAGTTGAATGTTTACAATAACAATATCAAATAAAAGAACAATAATTACAATTGTTTTTATTGTAATTGATCGTAGCTTTAAAAAACTGCCTTCTCTTTTTCAGCACAAATACAAATGAACAAGAAAATAGTTAATGCCTACAATAAAAATCGTTCAACAAACGATAGATCACAAGGTTTACATGCTGGACAAACCAATGTTGCAACAACGACACAACGTTATGTGCCTCGACAACTCAAGCTGCAGAGTTTACAGCGCTACAGAGTTTTATTTAAAATACTTCTTAGAAAAAGTTACTTAGTAGCAATTGTAACAAAATATGATATTTTCATACTTTCATTCATTTTCATTACTTCATATGGATGTCAAGTGTTAACTAAATCTGAATAAAATGTAAAGTAGTTATCTAACCCAGAGTCAGATATGTGTGGTCATAGTAAAGTATTGTATGTAGGTCGTAGCAGATTTCAAAGAGAGCGTTAAATCAAGGTAGGTTATTTCAAAAAATATATCTACACTTAATTTTATTTATTCAGGTATATGTGCTTACAGCTCGTTTAGCTGATGGATCTGTAAACAGAGGCTTTAAAGCTTATTGGCACAATTTTAAAAAATAGTCATAAGAAATTTCATAATGATCAGGGTTGGATTTGCTGAGGGGGTCAGGAGGGGGGTTCAACCCCCCCTTAGCGATTCGTGACCCCCAGTTTTAACACCCACCCTATGACAAAGCCTTGATGACCACCGTGGTAAGCTGTTGACACCCCCCAAACAAATCAACTGGAAAAAATTAGCAAATCCAACCCTGATAGTGACACAAGGCTTAATTGTTGTGAATTCTACCTACTTTTCCATGTAGTTTGATGTTTTTAGCACAGCTCTTACACACTGGACTCTGTGCTTCCTTACTGAAATTTATAATCAAATCAAAGAAAAATTAATAGACTTCAACATTTATAACAATGCTCAACTAATTAAATGCCAATTGCTAAATTAGAAAGATCGTCATTTTACTGAAAAAAATTAGTAAATTGAATATTCACTGTAAAGTGACTGGTTCAAATGAGTTGCACATTGCGAGCATTTAATGACAAAAGAAAGTTTTGAGACTTTTCACCAACATCACCAAATAAAAACACAAATCCAGCTCTCTTGCCCAAATCTAGAGTTCAGCCAAGTGGCAGATCTAAGATATACAATATTACCCAGTCAGTCTGCTGTTAAACGCTATAAAGAGTACTCCATTGATAAACATATTGATCTCTTCATAAAAGTGATACCCCATATCCAGACTTTAATTTAGCCTAAAACTTGGGAAGAATATGGTTTCTCAAGTGGTTACATTTGCCTTTCCAAGTTTTAGCTTAATCACCTCCTACGACAAGTGCAGATTATGGTTGGTATATTCTTTAATGGCCCAGATACAACAACAAGTGATAAAAATCCAGCCAATATCTGGGATTTCAATTTAGGATTATTTCCCTGTGATGACAATTATCAGAAATATTTACTGGCTATACACAGCACATGCAAAATATGTAGAGATACTGAACCTCAACTATGAACGATTCATTGATCAAGACTAACTTAAACCTGTATTCATAGAGCCATACTCAAATCATTATAATTATATACACAGAATGCTTATTATAAATTACATTTACTCAATTAATTATTCAACAATTTAAGGCTTTCAAAAGTATCCTTCCAAGTATAATAAGATATTACCTGTCATTCTGAAACTCAGTCCTGCAGTAGATACACTTGACAGCCGTATTGGTAGCTCGACAAGTCTGTATGAAAACAAACAAAAAAGGATTATATTTTTAGGATTTACGAGAGGGGGAAATGTTTTTGGACAAAGTTCATATATCTTTTACTTAGGCCCATGCCTCCTTCTTTGGGAGAGAGTTCAATTTTATGTATTTACCCTCTTTTAATCTTAAATGTACATCTACACATACATATAGAGCTCTATGAACACAATGGAAATAAATTCTTTACCCAGGCCTAAGGCGGCAGACCCCCGTGACCCCTGTCAACCCGCCACTGCAACAGTATTATGATCAATAAAACTTGATTTCGTAAAGAAATTTAAGAAAAGATTTTATAGATTTAGTAAATGGAATAGCGTTAACAACAAAAATATGAAAATAACCGACACAGCAGTACTTAAGAAAGCATTATATCTTACTGCACTGATTAGGATGAAATAATAAAAACACTAATTATTAAAAGGAAGTTAAAATCCCCCTGATAATCTATTTATCTTTTCACAAAATAAATTCAAAAGGATATCAATACTTTTATTTATTACAAATCAAGTTAAATATTGCTGAAGATAAAATTTTGAATACTGAAGTTAAAATGATGTCTAATCACACCTTTTAAAATGAGTAATATATACACAATTTACAATTGTTATTTCCTCAACAGTACTTGAATAAATTGCACAAATCTGAATGTTATTATTATAGGAATTCTAACTAGAATTCCCTCTAAAGCTGTATAAAGTAAAATCAGGTTCCAAGCTTGTACACTATTACAAATATTCATATTTGAAAAATTATTTTATTACACAAGATCAGAATTGAATCATCAACAACAAATGTTATTACACTAAAGAACGGTCAAATAGAGTCTACAGATTATGAACATAGCCCAATGATCTTAACGCTAGATAATATGCAAGCATACCGACGTCAGAGAATTTAATATAATTTTATTTACTGTATCTATTTCAATAACGACATAATGTATATTTAAATGACAATTAAATTTCTATAGAAATAACTATATCAATAAGTAATGCATTCCGCATTCAAGTATTTAAATAAATAGAAAAGAATAAATATAAATTTACATTACAATGAATAAACAGTGTTTTCCTTTAATGTAATATCTAACAAACATACCTTGCATATTTGCTCATTCTCCGAGAGTTCTTCGAATGGATGTCTACTATGACATTTAGTACAAGCAAACAAAGCGGCCATGATTATCCGCTTTATTTTTTATTAAGAACAAATTAAATCAATGAAACAATTTTCCTTAACCTAGCAAAGAGTTATCTAATTCTTTCACACACTTAACACAAATACTGTATACCGAAACTAATTTAGAATTCAAAAGCTAAACATTACATCTACAAATAAACAATGAAGTCGCCATATTTGTTTATAATCGAAACGCTCTATTTTTGTTTCTTCTTCAGAGG
Organism: Enchytraeus crypticus; assembly: GCA_905160935.1. NCBI lineage: Eukaryota > Metazoa > Annelida > Clitellata > Enchytraeida > Enchytraeidae > Enchytraeus > Enchytraeus crypticus. Next base: position 1,222,034 of record CAJHZI010000741.1, on the reverse strand, counting down.
ATGTTTCGACAATTATAAAGATTGATTCAAAACAACAACAAGAACTGGAGTTTGAGCTACTGTTGCTAATCACAGTCAATTATAATGACAACATTAAGCACTATAAGACCAAATACAGATGAAGATTAAAATTAATAGGATCCAAAGCGATTATAAATTCAAATTGAATACAAGTTAGAACAGTGTAAATAAGCAGTTATTTGTGCCAATCGTACTATAAAAAAACACGCATTATAGTGAAATTATCAACTAAGTTGATATCTATCACTTTTTAATACAACATGTTAAAACCGTTAAGCAATTTAGTCCATTTTTTGTGTAACCAGTCTAGTGAATGTCCGAGATTTTACTCTCAGGTTAGCGCGGCTGGGAATCGAACCCACGAGAGTTCAATTCACCTCTGGATCTGTCATTTAAAACTTCATGACGTTACCCTTAAGCTATTGAGACATTCAATAAAACTAATTAAATGTTAGGTTTAATTAGGAGAACAATAAAAAGTCGTAGTAAGGATGTAAAAGTTAAATTATATAAATTATTAGTAAGGCCTAAATTAGAATAAGTCTATTGTTTACAGGCGTGGAGGCCTTAATATGGAAAGATGTTGAATGTATGGAAAGAGTTTAAAGGAGAGGAACTAGAATGATTGCTAAATGTAGAGGTCAGAGTTATGAATCTAGATTAAATGTACTAGGTATAATTAGTTTACAAGTTAGACATACCAGAGGAGATTTAATTCAAGAGTTTAAAATAGTTGAAAGTTTTTACAATATCGAATATGAAGAATTTTCAAATTATCTGATCATGCTAGAACTAAAGGGCATAGATTCAAAATAACAAGGTTAGATCCAGATTAGAGAGTAGAAGAAATATTTTCAGTCAGAGAGTTGTCAATATATGGAACGTGTTACCTCAGTATGTAGTACAGGCAGAGACAGTGAATACTTTTAGGAATATGTTAGAAAAGTAGGCCTATTGGAAAGAATTATATTGAATTGATAAATTGTTTTCTTTTTTATTTTGTTTTGTGTAGGTAGGCAGGCTGCTTGGTTGTGTACTATAAGTGGGCATTTTTTGTTTCTATGTAAGCTTATTCATGAATGCATTCATTGACGCTGTGTGTATGTGCGTATTTATGTGTATGCCTATGTAGGCCACTATGTTTGTACATTTGTGTGTATGCATGTATGTTTTGCAAGTGTATGCGTGTTATTTAGCAAAGTGGTTGATGCTGAAAAGTGTAATCAAATGTATATGCGATTATTAAATGTCTGTATAAAGGTAGGTATGTGCATGTGCAAGTGAGTTTATTCTATGTGTACGTATGTACATGTATATGTGTATGTACTATGTATATAATCGACAGTCACTTTTCAGTAATTATAAACGGGGATGAACCAGGCTAAAAAGTAAAAGAGACCTACCCATAGCTTAACGTCAGTTTCCTGTAGGCTACTAGATAGCTGTCAGCGACTAAAGATAGGCCTACATGATGCATAAAGAAGTTTCACTAGAATGAATAATTCATTATTTTATTTATTAAAAACAAGAGACAAGAGTTGATGTCTTGCCTTAAGACAATCTCGATATAGTATTTTATTGTCTTGGTCTTGGGGGTCACTGTCTATGGTCCTGGTCTCGGGGGTCACTGACTGGTCTTGCAAAAACTATCTTTGTCCCAACCCTGCATACATGTAGTAGTCATGTTTTTAAATCAACTTGCTAGTTGCTGCATGGTCGAATAAATATAATTTAATTTTAAAAGGATAAGAATGAAGTAAGAATGACGTAAGAAATTAAGTGGCAATGTAAAGGCCTAGGCCCTACATGCAAATGTAACTCTTGCATGATAGGTTTAATAGAACACTGGAGATAAAGAGAGAGACAGAGACAGAGAGAGAGAGAGAGAGAGAGAGAGAGAGAGAGAGAAGAGAGAGAGAGAGAGAGATACGAGGGAGAGAAAGAGACAGATACGGAGAGAGAGAAAGCGAGAGAGAGAGATAGAGAGAGAGAGAGAGAGAGAGAGAGAGAGAGAGAGAGAGAATGCGAGAGAGTAAGAGAGAGAGAGAGAGAGAGAGAGAGAGAGAGAGAGAGAGATAGAAAGTGAGAGAGAAAGTAAGAGTCATTGAATATATGAATTGTTTAATGTCGATAAATTTAAGTGTGTAATTAATTGCTACTGGACTGTACTGCTACTACCCGACAACTGTGTGAGTGCCAGCATTGGAAAGGTAACATGTGCTTCTCAGTGATCCACGACCAGATGCTATCTGATCACTTTCACGCTTTCACATCCAATGATTGACAACGTTCAATTATAACAACCTGGGTCGTTGTGCGGACCTGTCTAATCATATGTATGCAATTACACCTGGCCTAATTACGCAACCATATGAGAGTTATCCAACGTGGGTCCCTATCTCGATCTCCTGTATTCTACACCAATGGAAGGTTCAAAACACATATTGGAATATTCAATCAATCAATAAGAATTTAACGCCAAGTTCCTCGCCATATTCCTACTCAATTCCGCTTTCTCGGTCTGTATCGAGGGCATTCTTTTGAGTTTCATTCATTCATTTCATTCATTCAACCTTTTTATTTCTTTTCCATGTCTTAATAAACAACAAATACAGTATACTTAATTACAGCTAAGTACTTTAATTCCTAATTTAGTTGAATTCGTCACTGACAAGTGAAGCTCAAGATTTTCGACTTTCAGATAACTGATATCAAAGAACAATAAAGCTCAACGCCTGTTCCAACATCTATTTAACGTCTGTTTCCTTATCGCAAGGAATTATTTCAGAGCCAGTCCGTATGACTGAGATTCGAACCGATAGCCTCCTGTTTCTCAGACAATCATGATATTCATTCGGCCGTTCATGTGGCTAATTTTTATTATTAATAAAATAGATCCTAAGAATACAAGTAAAGCATATGTATTATGAAACAAGTTGATTAATCATATTAAGTTTTTAGAAGCGACGAGGTCTGCGCCAGAGACTTTGTACCATCTCGCCACGGACAAATACAGACACGTGACCGTACACATACAATTACGGCAATCATTATTGTTTAGACATGTCCGCTCTTCTTTTTAATTATTTATACTTCATTGTGGCATTAAATAACTGTAGCATGTCATAGATATAATAGCAACCTTCATCTGCTGTTTAATGATGATTTCTCATACGTAATGATACTTACGAACCCCGTATGCAACATAGGTAAATTAATTTATACTTTTTACTTGTCTTAATTTATCTCAATAAAATATTATCGTCATTTCTCAGATGTTTCGGAAACTTACATATTGTAGTGGGATCTTATTGGTAACCAATGTAGCTTGGTATGTTAAACATTATAATTTGAGCTAAATTCGTGAAACCCTATGTTTGGGTTCAACGTTAATTGAAATCACGACTGTCACGCCAGATGTAACACATCTGATCACCACAGAGTCGACGACGCGCTTGACCCCCTGTGCACTGGTTGCAGCCAATGTCAAGCGTTTAGCAGAAGTGATAAATCATTCCGCACACGATGTGACCAGGGCAGTATGTTACCATACCGAAATATAATGTACATGTACTTTTGCAAGTTTTTTTACTTTAGTGATATGGGCGGATTAGACAGTCGCTGTCAGAGACTTGAATGTAATGTTCTGAGAGGATATGGACAGAAATGTCTAACCTTGTAAATAAAAGCTGGTAAAGCTAAGGTTAACGTCAGTTTCCTCACTTGAAAGCGATGTAAATATATAACAATAGAGTATATGCAATAAAAATAGAAACATTGCTTTATTTAAATGGCGTGTATTATAATATATAATAGTACGTTATAATAATATTATACTATATAATAGGATCACAAAATAGGACGATCTTATGAGATAAGTTTAGATTGTAAATTGCAGTTATAAATGAGCTGAAAAATTAATTAAATAATTTCCTTATTCAATTAGTTGTAGAATGTATATATATATATATATATATATATATATATTATATATATAATATAATATATATATATATATATACATAAAATACATATAATATATAATAATATACATATTATAAACATATATACATAAACTTATATATATAGATATATATATATATACATATATATACATACATAGACATATATATATATATGTATATATATATATATATATATATATATATACCTATATACATACTACATACATATATATATATGTATATATATAATATATATATATATATATATATATATATATATATATATATATATATATTAGACACCATCGTAAAACTACAATGAAATAACAGTCTCATTGCAATTTAGCTACAAATGATCATATCAACTGTACCTCTACGGTGATTATGAAGTGCAGAGCTACTGTCTTCTATATATTTCGCCTCAGATATTTTAGTAGGCCTATATTGTGCAAGTATTGAGAACGGGATCATCACTCAGTCTCAGTGACTTCTGCCTCTGTTGGTCGATCAGTTGGTCAACCACGGCGATGGTCGATGGTTCGACGTCTTGAAGAGTGCTTCGTTGTCGTTAAATCCACTAAAATAAAAAACTGCAAATATTTTGTTCTCTAAATTTTTAGAAGTGTCATTTGATACTTTAAATTAAACATGCCTTTTTCTGATTTCTCTGAAATTATATGCATGCAAATAGGCCTATATACATGTACATGTATGTAAATTAATTTTATCGTATATTTCAACGTCTTAGATTGAATTGGATATTGCAATAGTTTCATTTTAAATACACTTTTGCTTCAAAACAGAATGAAAAAGCTAAAAAAGCTAATGTTAACGTCAGTTTCCTATCTCGAAAGCGATGTCAGTGACGGGTGAGCCCAGGATTTGAACCCAGCTCAAACTGATCCGCGGTCGAATATCTTACCGACATCGCCACTGGCTCCAGCCAGTAACCAATAACCATTGTTCCAACCTGTATGTGTAAATACATAACATTGTACTGATCTAATTGCCTTAAACTATAATCAAATCGTCAGTTGCAATTCATTTAGGATTGAGAACGCCAAAATCTTTTAATCATAACGCAACAAAACCTTTTCATTTTTGTTTGGGGTTATTTATCTTACAAACCAAATTAAACACGAGTCAAATATCTACTGGCGTTCACAGTATTTAAATCTAGACAATACGCCAACATATTGGTGTCTTGATGAATTTTGCATTTAAGAAAGCTTTTTAAAATAAATTTAAAAGTTGCAGAAATGCGTGACTGTTCACGTTATTGTATTTTTCGTATTTTTGTTTAAATAAAATTAATTGTGAAAAAGGTTTCTAGCAGCCCCAAGTTGCCCAAAAGTCATGAAATGTTCTCTTTTACAAAGGATTGACTATAGTTTAATGTAAGAGTTAGAACTTATAGATTTATTCAAACCTCAAACAGGCATCATGGACAGATGCACCATACAAAAGCATAGGTAAGTTTTTCTATGCATGAACTAATTTACGTAATTAGTATTAGACCTAATTGTTATGTTGTGGAAAATCGCAATTTCAAAAGATTGAAGAGCTTCGAGTTTTTAATTAGTGATAAATTGATGCCTACCTTCTGAGTTAGTATGCCTATATAGGCCTACAGTAGGTATATAAAGTTAGAAATATGCCTTGCAGATGAAGAAAAATATAAACGTAGACATAAGAAGCTTCTAAGTTAAATAAGATCAATGTATTATTGTATGCCTTCATGAAGTTTGGTACAAATTTGAACAAATATAAGCAACAGAAATTAAGTAAAGTGCGAACTAGCTTTCCTATAAGCAGGTCTCACCTTGGCTTGATTATTTAATGAATTGTAAATGGTTGTCTATAGCCTAACTAAAAAAATAGATTATTTATAAACCTACATTAGCTTGTCTAGCTCCAGTGTTCCACAAGTGGACGGTCGAAGGTACATATTTTTACCCACCTGTTGCTTTCACTATATTTCAATATTTACTTGCATTATTTATACAATTTTGTACCGCAGAAATCACCGGCTCGTCATCTTCTTGCTGCTATTCATGATGAAAGAAGCTGTATGCGAAGGTAGGATTTAAATTGTTTCCCATTCTAGTTTTTCCATTTTGGTTTCTTCCATATTCAGGATGAATGTCAATAAAGCCAAGTGTATAGGCAGTCGGGTTAAAAAAATAAAAAAATAAAAAATATAACCCATTACCCTTTGGTGCATCAAATAAATCTCTTGATTTCGAATCTAGAACATGCACTTAATAGATTCATTTATACGATTGAAAATTCAACCATGGGACAATGCAAGTCTACATAATACCATCATAGCTGCAAACTTCTTTTGATCAAAGCCTAATTCATAATTAATAGGCAATTGTATTAAATGTAATGTGAAGCCTACGGACACCAGCTCATATAGCTGATATTGTGTCCTCTTCTTTGTATTCTAATCCGTCTTCAACTGTTGCCGAATATTCAGCTCAATTTAGCTCCGTACTTTCTTCCATTTTAGACAAATATGCCCCTCTCGCAACCATTCACTGCCGCTCAAACCCTAGGAAACCATTCATTTCTGAAGAAATCCTTAAACAAAAATCTGAACGTTCAAAACTCGAAACTAAGTTCAGGAAGGATCTGAAAAATCCACCTGAACTACAAAATCCAGACATTAAGTCCAAATACCTCAAACAAAGAAAATTATTAAATAAAATGATTAGTTCTGCTAAAAGCTTGTATTATCAAATCTAATCTCGCAGAATCAAAATTGCCCCAAGAAATTATGGGGAGTACCATTGGCGTAACCACCGAGGGGACAGGGGGGACACGTTCCCCCAGAATCTAGAGTGGGGGGACACGCATGTAAGTGTCCCCCCAGAATTTAAGCTCAAATATGTATATACTTTAAGAAATTTTGCTTATTTTCAAAATCTCTCTGTAACAGCATGTGTAAGTATTACTAGCATTTACAGAGCCGTGCTGTAGATCGAGTGGTAAACTGATACGCTTCCATGATATTAATTAATGACATAGCTGTAGTTGTACTGTGCATGCTCTGTGAGGGTGACGAAACATGGAAAAGTGTCAGTTAGCCGAGCTAAGCGGTATGAAACTAGTATAATAGGCCCGTCTAGAGATTGCGGCTGCATGTTGTATCTTGAGAGGTCAACTTATCACCATCGGTAGTTGCTCTGAAAAATGTGCATAAAAGTTTATCTTATGGAGTTTGTTACAATCTAAATTCATTGTGGGGCCCAAATTTGAAAAATTCAGGTTAGTGAACTAAGTTCCCTCCCCCAAAACCACTTCTCTTACATACATATATATTTAAGCATATAAATTGCAATAAAAACAATGAAAAAATAGTTTAATTTTTTTGCGGCGGGTCTGAGGGGGGGGGGGGTTCGGCCCCCTGGCCCCCGTCGATACGCTACTGATTGTGTCCCCCCAGATTTTCGGTCGTGGTTACGCCTATGGGGAGCACTCGATTCTCTGCTGATCGCACCATTCCCAAGTCACTGCCCCCTAGCTCCTCACCATCATCTCTTGCTACCTCTTTCCTCAACTTTTTCGATGACAAAATTGCCAAACTCTGTAGCTCTATTAACTCTATTGACATGGACAACACCATTTCTGTAAATATGCCTGAGCCACCACTACTATTTAGTTTTGAACCAGCTTAACCGGAAGAAATACGCAACTTTATTCTTCGCTCAACCGACTCATCTTGCTGCCTTGATGTTATTCCTACACGATTACTGAAATCCTGTATTGAAGTTTTAGTTGCTCCTATTACATACTTAATCAACCTCTCACTCTCAGAAGGTATCTTCCCAACCTCCTTCAAACAAGCAGTTGTATCTCCTTTGCTAAAAAAGCCTTCTCTACCAAAAGATGATCTTTCCAGTTACCGTCCTATTTCCAATCTTAACTTCATCTCTAAACTTCTTAAAAGGTAATTTATACCCGTTTATGCACTCATCTTGATTCTTTCCCTTCTCTCTCTCATTATCAATCTGCCTATAGAAAACTCCATTCTACTGAAACCGCTCTTCTTCGTATACATAATGATCCTAGCTTGGCGATGAGTAGCAAACAGGTTTCTGCCTTGGTTCTTCTAGATCTCTCTGCTGCCTTCGATGCAATTGACCATGGCATTCTAATAAATAGGCTTAAATCTTGTTTTGGCATTTCTGATTCTGCTTTTTCCCTTCTTACATCATATCTCTCATGTCGCACACAATTTGTTGTTATTGGTCAAAATCGCTTTTCTGAACTACCCCTCCTACGCGGTGTTCCTCAAGGTTCAGTGTTAGGTCCATTGCTCTTCTCTTTATATATCACACCTCTTAGCTACTTGCTTGCTCAGTCTTCCATAAATTTTCATTTCTATGCAGACGACACTCAACTGTATATTTCCTTTTCTAATCATGATTCCGATCAGAAACTGGCCCATCTCTCATCCATTCTAGACAAGGTTTATTCCTGGTTTTGTGCTAACCGTCTTGCTGTTAATCCCTCCAAAACTGAATACCTTTTAATTGGCACTCCTTTGCAAAGAAATAAAATTACTAATAATTCTGTTAATTTTCAGAATCTTGCTCTTTCACCTTCTCGATCCGCCAAAATCCTTGGAGTCATATTTGATGAAAACCTTGACTTTAAATCCCATATCTCTTCTGTTTGTCGCGCTTCTTTCTTTCAGATTCGTCAGATTAGGCGAATACGTCCATCCCTTACTAGAAATTCAGCCACTATCCTTGCTAATTCTATAGTGCATTCAAAGCTCGACTACTGTAATTCATTATTACATGGATTGCCTACTTCTTCTCTCAGTCGTTTGCAGCACGTCCAAAATTCTCTTGCACGTGTTGTTTGTAAGTCCTCTCGACTTCAATTTCGCTCTCTTTCTTTACTTCGCAGACTTCACTGGCTCCCTGTTAATCAACGCATAAAATAGCTCTATTAACCTTCAAAACTCTGCGATTTGGCAAGCCTTCTTACTTATCTGAAATTCTTCTTCCCTATCGTCCCTCACGTTCACTTCGTTCCACCAATGCCAATCTTCTCTCTGTTCCAAATATTCTCACATCATTGGGCAGACGTTCTTTTTCTTACGCAGTACCCACAATCTGGAACTCTTTACCTGCTAATCTTCGCTCTTGTTCTTCTCTTTCAGCATTCTCTAGCAAGCTTAAGACTTACCTTTTCCCACCGTAGACATAATCAATCTACCCTGACCATTTTTGATCACCAGACTGGCTTTCGTTTAGGACCTTACTTCTCCTCAACACATTTCTTTTGCAGATTGGTCTGGGTGAATTGATCTGTAGTGATGTGTGCTGTTGGGAACGTCCCTGACATCATCCCTGAATGAGGAAACGGACGTTAAACCTTTATTATTATTATTATTATTACTATATAAGATGACATAAAAAGATTTGACAAGCGGCTACCTTTATGTTGCAAAACCGAAAACTGAACGCGTTGTAAAAGGCGAGTAAATAGAAACTGAGGAAAACAATGACAAACCACCCGAGAAGCCATATTTTCTCAAGCTGATGGCTTGGTAAAGTCTTGCTGTCTGTGACAGGATCGGCATGTCGATCAATGGTGTGCTCGTAAAAACATTCATATCGTCATTTAATAGCAGCAGTAATGTTACAGATATTACACCTGCGAACTTCCCGCCACTGAAAAGAGAGGAAATGAACGTTGTACAGGGCTTTAGTTTTGATACCTTTAAACTGCTGTACGAAATGCTACTAATGTTTGCGCAGAACTATAATAATTGTTAAAGATTTTAAATAACATAACATAATGGCACACTGGGTTAGTAAGCACAGATGCTTGTTTGAGGCCCATTTCCTCCATTCTCTCCATGGTTATTAGTAATCGTTACCTTTCGATGGCGCATCAATTGTAGCCGTCGCAGATTTAAGAATAGCCTTTCATCACCCTGGGATTTTTTCCTTTCTATGCTGTCAACACTCGGTCATCCAAGTTGGTCACCCACAAAGTACTAACCGACGTCGATGTAGCTTAACTGCAGTAATTGACAAGCAACTAACAAAGTGCACTAATAAATTCCGCCGTAATAGATATGATCATATTACAATTTAAGAAAATTAATAATTTTGTATCTTCTAAACGTAAAGATATCGTAATTCTACTCTTCAGTGACCCGGACACAAAGCGGGAACTAGTAAATTTAATTTAATGAAATAAAATAAAATAATGAAGAATTGTTGTGCAGACTATCAGGTGTGCCTAGGGGACAGTCCAGGTGGTCTGCGCAGTTATCCAGGTCGCTGTGACCTATTTATCGAGTGTACTAAAGGGAAGTCAACAGTGCGCCAGTGTGGACCAAAGCTCTACTTCAATCCTCGCAAGGGTATCTGCGACTACACTCATCACGCCAACTGTCTTCTACCTCCATTCGGTGAGATCATGCAGACTTATAGTAAAACAAAGTTCAGAGTCCATTTCTGTATTACAACGAGTATCATTGTAGCCAGTTGGGCTGAGATTCTAATCGATGACCTAACGTTTAATAAGATAAGCGTGCTACCAGCTTGCAATCGAAATGTCGTGGAGTGCATTTCAATTCATTCAGCAATCCTTTATCCATACACCGCTAATTATATCAAACAGTCAGTCAGACATTCAGTCATTAAATGATACAATAAATAAATGACCAATAAATAAATAAATAATAAACCAATCAATCAATCAATCAATCAATTAATTAATTAATTAATTAATTAATTAATTAATTAAAGAATTAATCAATAACCAATCATTGAATAAATCAATCAATTAATTAATCAGATATGGTGAAACATCATGTGTTTGCTTCTGCAGGCCCCTACCCCCCTGAAGGTCACCCTGGGTTCTCGGCTGAGGGGGGGAGCCCCCACGGGTCTGGTCCTCATGGTCATAATAATTTGGGCTATGAGCTGGATAGATCACGTACGTATGGACAATATTTAATTTCTTTAAAGGACAATATCAAAATTCTAAGTTTTAAAAGACAACAATTTTATGACAATACTTTCAATATTTTGCATCACTAGTTGATTAATTAATTTAAATTTATCAATAATAGAATTAATTAAGATTTTAAGGAGTATAATCAGCAGTTTTCATTCGCAATTAAACCTTACGAGTTCGACAACGATTTTAAATGAAATCATAGATGTCTTGGTGCATAATTAGATTGGTTTTGGATTAGTTGAAAACAATCAATGAAAATCATTGCTGCGGGTTAGAGCTATCAAAATCTGGAATATAATCGTAAATAAATAGCAGTAGTTAGAGCTATCAAAATCTGGAATGTGATCGTAAATAAGTAGCAGTAGTTAGAGCTATCAAAATCTGGAATGTGATCGTAAATAAATAGCAGTAGTTAGAGCTATCAAAATCTGGAATATGATCGTAAATAAATAGCAGTAGTTCTTCGCCGCGTTAATGTGTTAAAGAGATTTGTCTAATAAGTTGTTATCTGACTGAGACTCTAATCGATGACCTCCAGGCTCCTGTACGTGTGCTTTATACTTATTGAGTCTTTTAAGTTTTATTGTAGGCCCTATGTAACACTTTGTATGAAATTGTATTACATGATTACAATGTGTATATGTCTTAGCTATGTCAATGTAAGAGTAGCAAGATATACATGTATGTGCATGTGAATGTTCAACAAAATAACATGTGTAGCGTATGTTTAATATAATTATGTGTAGTTTGTGTGCATGTGTATGTGTAATATACATGTAGAGTGTGTGTAGTGTATTAGTAGTGTATGTGCAATATATGTGTGTATTATATATGTAATGTATGTGTGAGGTATATGTGTAATGTATGTATGTGGTATATGTGTTATATATGTTTGTGGTACATGTGCAATGTATGTGTGTGGTATTTGTGTAATATACACGAAAATGTAGTATTGTGTAACGTATGTGTATGGTATATGTGTAACGTATGTGTATGGTATATGTGTAACGCATGTGTATAGTATATGTGTAATGTATGTGTATGGTATATGTGTAATGTATGTGTATAGTAAACGTGTAACGTATGTGTATGGTATATGTGTAACGCATGTGTATGGTATATGTGTAACGTATATGTATGGTATATGTGTAATTTATGTGTGTGGTATATGTGTAACGTATGTGTATGGTATATGTGTAACGTATGTGTATAGTATACGTGTAATGTATGTGTATGGTATATGTGTAACGTATGTGTATGGTATATGTATAACGTATGTGTATGGTATATGTGTAATGTATGTGTATGGTATATGTGTAATGTATGTGTGTGGTATATGTGTAACGTATGTGTATGGTATATGTGTAACGTATGTGTATAGTATATGTGTAATGTATGTGTATGGTATATGTATAACGTATGTGTATGGTATATGTGTAATGTATGTGTATGGTATATGTGTAATGTATGTGTGTGGTATATGTGTAACGTATGTGTATGGTATATGTGTAATGTATGTGTATGGTATATGTGTAACGTATGTGTATGGTATATGTGTAACGTATGTGTATGGTATATGTGTAATGTATGCACATTGTCACTCAGTTGAAGCTGTAAGAGCGTACTGTGATGTGGTGATGAAGGAAGCCAAGCTGGAGACAATGACTCGACTGAGAAGAGAGTTCCAAACCAGCGAACATTTCAAAGGTTTAATAAATCACAGCAATTAAATGCTACAGAATTACTAATTAGTGATGCTATCTGTGAAGTAGGCCTACACATGTATTAGAAATGAAACTTAATTATGCAAATTTGTAATATTAATTGGTAATGCTAATTATTAATACTAAATTGTAATGATAATTATTAATACTAAATTGTAATGATAATTATTAATACTAAATTGTAATGATAATTATTAATACTAAATTGTAATGATAATTATTAATACTAAATTTTAATGATAATTAATAATAATAATTAGCACAGGGACATATAGACTCTCTCAACTCAACGTTGTTTTTAATTTTAAATGTAAGTAAACTAAAATGCGGTCTATTTCCAGTAGATAATAAAACTTCCGAAAATTATATCTTTTATAGTAAGTTGAATATGGGAGTTCAGCAGCAAATGGAGGCCCTACACAATAGGCCTATTGATAGCCGGTTCCATTAGAGGCTCTGAAAGGTCACGTGAACGATGCTGATATAATACAACACTGCTTATGAAAACTAAGGTTTTTTAGAATCAGAGATATTAACGATTTCAAATTGATTTTTAGCAAGAGATCAGGACAATATAAAAGTAACCTGTTTCAAGTATGTTACTTCGTACACACTAGGTATAAAATCTTTGTTTACATGGGTCTAGACCCGCAGGTAGGTCTTAACCCGCAGGTAGGTAGGTCTAGACCCGCAGGTAGGTCTAGACCCGCAGGTAGGTCTAGACCCGCAGGTAGGTCTAGACCCGCAGGTAGGTCTAGACCCACAGGTAGGTCTTAACCCACAGGTAGGTCTCGACCCGCAGGTGAGTAGCGGGTTAATTTGAGGTCATGTTCTGCTGTTGTCTTACTCTACAGAGGCTGGGTTCAAGTCACCATTCCGCTACGTGGCAAACTTCCTCAGCTCCAGACCATACAGCAAGACGCTCTCTAAGAGCGGCATGTCCCAGATGTCAGCTCTGAGGCTGATTAAGAACAGGTAGGTCGAGCAAACCAGTCAACTACGAACTAGCAGAAGAATGTAGGCAGTGATCGATCGATAACGTTGGATTATTTATACACTTGTTAATTCATCAATCCAAAGATCAGAAATAAAAGGAACAAGAAAAAATGTTCATGAAGGATCAGAAAAATGGGTCATTTTGTTTGTCCTGAACCTAGAGAACGTTAATACTATACAGAGAAAGAGAGAGAGAGAGAGAGAGAGAGAGAGAAGAGAGGGGGCGGGAGATAGAGAGTTAAGATTGAGGTAAAATAAGATAGAGATAAAAATGGAAATTTTTGTGAAAGCAAAATTGCAAATATTTGTGAACTACTAAAAATAAAAATATACATTCGCACTATCAAACGCTAGTGTAATGCTAGCTCCTCTCCAGCAGAGTATAGGCCTACATAAGCTCAACATTACTAACACAAATCACTCTCTCTCTCTCTCTCTCTCTTAGTGCTCTAACAACTGGCAGGTCCATGGCATATAACGCCTCTATTCATCTCTATCTTCCGTCTTTCTCTTCATGTCCTCATACGAGTGGATCTTTAGCATTCCTTTTGATATTCCATTATTCTTGTGGGATTCTGCTTACGATGAGGTGGGCCCCTATGCCTTCCTATAACATAAATCATAAAGTAATAAATAAATTACAAAAATATATTTTACAAAAGTCTTTAGTAAATGTCAGTACGCAGTACACGACTCGAGCTCAACTCCAACTGCTTTCAAAGGAATTATATTAAGCATTCATCCACCACTACAGCCTATGAAATATAGACTTTATTTTTCACCAATACTCTAAACAAACAAACAACAAACAAAAACAAAAAATAGAAAAGCAAAATTAAACGAAAACAGATAGCACTTGCATACATGTACAGTTAAGCAGTGCAAACCTAGTAATTTACAAGTGACAAACAAAAACAAATCAACGTCATTAATTATTCGTTAGAATATTACATATGTAGATTTGTTTATCGTAGATCCAAATTTTTAATCGCATTGTAGCAACAGAATCAACTTATGAAATATTATATTTCCTTTGCAAATTTTCAAATTCTAAATAATCTTGATGATCTAAATCAATCCCTTTAATTATTACGCCATCCTTTACTAATTTGTTCAAAAAATTATATCTATTGTATTCATAAAAAATACTTAAAGTATAGCCGATAGATAATAAACCTCTCAGCTATGTCACTATCCCACAGGTTTAGATTCACGACAGAACAGATGGTCTCCACTCTTGGCAAGCTGAACGCCCGGACTTTCCTCAAGGAGATGGGCGGACGTCAGAGACCGGACACGACAATGCCGGACCCTCTGGACGTCGACTACTGTCCCTATCCGATCAACTACGACTGCTCGGACTTCCTGACCCATCGCAGTATCGAGGGCTCCTGTAACAACCTTCATCGTCCCGTCCTAGCTAGGTCCATGACCCCTTTCAGACGCCTCGTACCAGCCAAGTACTACGATGGTATGCTATGATTCAATGCTATGATTCAGTGGTATGCTATGGTTCAGTGGTATGTTCTTGTACTTATGACTGAATTTCTGGATTTTGGAACATGCACCGTTTTTGGACCATCTTTTTTTGCTCGCTGGCTGGATTTTGTTTCAATAGTGCTCGATGTTGTCATTGATGACTGTAGAACTCTAATTGTTGTTATTATTATTATGCTATGATTCAGCGGTATGTTATGATTCAGCGGTATGTTATGATTCAGTGGTATGCTATGATTCAGTGGCATGTTATGATTCAGTGGTATGTTATGATTCAGTGGTATGCTATGATTTAGTGGTATGTTATGATTCAGTGGTGTGCTATGATTCAGTGGTATGCTAAGATTCATGGGTATGCAATGATTCAGTGGTACACTATGATTCAGTGGTATGCTATGATTTCATTGGTATGCTATGATTCAATGACATGCTATGATTCAGTGTATATTATGATTCATCAGTATGCTATGATTCAATGACATGCTATGATTCAATGACATGCTATGATTCAGTGGTATGCTATGATTCAATGACATGCTATGATTCAATGACATGCTATGATTCAGTGGTATGCCATGATTCAATGACATGCTATGATTCAGTGTATGCTATGATTCATCAGTATGCTGTGATTCATTGCTATGATTCAATGACATGCAATGATTCAATGACATGCTATGATTTAATGACATGCTATGATTCAATGACATGCTATGATTCAATGACATGCTATGATTCACTGACATGCAATGATTCAATGATATGCTATGATTCAGTGTATATTATGATTCATCAGTATGCTATGATTCAATGACATGCTATGATTCAGTGTATATTATGATTCATCAGTATGCTATGATTCAATGACATGCTATGATTCAGTGTATATTATAATTCATCAGTATGCTATGATTCAATGACATGCTATGATTCAGTGTGTATTATGATTCATCAGTATGCTATGATTCAATGACATGCTATGGTTCAGTGTATATTATAATTCATCAGTATGCTATGATTCAATGACATGCTATGATTCAGTGGGTATTATGATTCATCAGTATGCTCTGATTTTGTAGTTTTGAATCTTTTTAATCTACCGGACCCAACAAGCATGCTTTCACTTAGGCCAACTGTTACACACCCACTGTGCTCTAATTAAAAGATTAATAGTTAAATAATTTATAACTATCTTAGCATGAGATTAAGTGTATAGCTCTAAGTGCATCGACAGGTAGCCATGTTTGTAGCACGCTTGCCTGATAAGGAACATAGAGTATAGGTTGTTAACTCCGCCAGTCAGCTAGATCGGACAGTAATCATGCAGTAACAGACGCTAAACTGAGCCTTGGCTTTAGCAAAAGCTTTAAATATTAATTTTTCCTATCAATTTTTAAGGAGCCTTCTCAAGTTGATTGTTTGATTGATTGATTGATTGATTGATCAATTGAGTGAGTAATTGATTGATCAATTGAATGACTAATTGATTGAATAAGTAATTGATTGATTGATTAATTGATTGATTGAAAGGTCTGGAGGAACCACGAAGATCAGTGACCGGAGAGATTCTTCCAGGAGCTCGCTATGTCAGCGCCAGCTTGTTCCATGATCTCAACCTGCCCAGCAGAGAGACAACCATGATCTTCGTCTTCTTTGGTCAGTTTGTCGACCACGACCTCACCAGGACCGCTCTTACCATGATTCCTGATCCGGAACAAGGTTCCTCGTCTACTGAGTTACCTGTAGATTATTTTTCTCCTCAGCACATTTCTTTTGCAGATTGATTTGGGTGAATTGATCTGTAGTGATGTGTGCTGTTGGGACGTTCCTGACATCATCCTTGGATGAGGATACGGACGTTAGACCTCTATTATTATTATTATTATTATTATTATTATTATTATTATTATTAGTTGTAGTAGTAGTAGTAGTAGTAGTAGTAGTAGTAGTAGTAGTAGTAGTAGTAGTAGTAGTAGTAGTAGTAGTATTCGTAATATTACTATTAGTTTATGAGTTTAAATTGCAGCCTGATGATGAATGGAATGGAAATGACTTGAAGAATATCCTGCATTCTATTCTTAAGAAATTTTTTAAAAACAGAGTTTACTGTTACAATGATGGAATTTTACTGTAGTTTTTGTGAATAATATAATCATTTACATAAATCCACTTTACCACCATTCACATAATGTTAGTCTACCCCCCTCGTCACATAATTTTATCACAGTTACTCAGAGTATTCTGTATTATCATCTTTCACATTATTACCCATTTTCATTATTCATCTTAATTTTTTGTCACTAATATCATCTGCCAATTCATAATACTTGTAATTTTCTATTTTCAATATTAAAATGCAGCCTGATGATGAATGCAAAGGAAATGAGTTGAAGCAAATACTGCATTTTATTATTAGAAGGCAAATCTAACAGAGTTTACTGTTACAATATTGAAATTTTCCTGCTAATTAGTGTTAATCATGTTATCAATAAGTCAGTGTCCAGTTAGTCCCCTATGAATCACTCCGAAAGAAATAATTGTTTGACTGATAGATTTATTGAATATACCCGTGTTGTGTTTTAGTTGTTGAAGAATAGACCAATAAATTGGGACTGCATATGTCGTAAAGGGCGAAGAGGCACTAAGATCCAAACAAAAGTCAAATAGGGCATTCGGTTGGCGGTTGGCGAGGGCTCAAGCTGCTGAAATTGCTAGAAAATTCCTAATATCCCGACCCTGGAATAATTTGGATTCAAGGGAAGAGGGTGCTGAAAGAAAAGAGAAAAAGAAAGAAAAAGAAAATAAAGAATTTAAAAAAAGAGATTTACTGAATAACTGACTGACTGAGTGTGTGATGAAATGGTTCTCCATTGACGATTATCTGAGCGATTGATTTGATCACTAATTGATCACTATTTTAAATTATTAAATGATTAAATTAATTAAATTAATAATTGATCACTAATTTATTGATTGATTTATTGATCACTCAGGCCCAGGTAAGACGAAGGAGCTGTCCTGTGGAATGGATGGCTGTCAGGTGGGTCCCGGCATGGAGAACTGTATGCCAATCCCTGTCCCAGATGACGATCCGGACTTCCGGTATAATCGCTGCCTCATGTTCGTCAGGGACATGGAAGTTCCTCATCTTAACTGTGAAATAGGTTCAAATCATTCTCCTGAAATACATCAGCTACTTTAAAACTAATTCTTTCATTTAATTTTTGTATTAGTTTTTGATGAAGTCTATATTTTTCTTTGTCATATTTGTCATTGCTGTTTCATTTGTTCCTGGCAATCTATATATCAGTAGCACTATATATGGTTTGATCTTTTTAAGTCTATTAGCAGTTTTGTTTGTTTAATTTCGGCTAGCAGAAAGAGCGATAATAACACCACTTTTATATATTTCCTAATTTAATTAAAACAGGTGTAATATATGTATAAATACTTAAAATAGTCTCTTCACTAAAGTATTCGTTGAATAAATTGGATTGTCATCATAGAACGTTAAATTTTCTTATACCATTAAACCTTTTTTAATATTAACAATTACTTGAACCGTTAGGCCATGACACTAATATATATATATATATATATATATATATATATATATATATATATATATTATATATATATTTTATATATATAAAAGTAAGTAAACACGCATTATAGTGAATAATCAACTACGTTGATATCTATCACTTTTAAAACCACATGTTTAATCCGTTAGGCAATTTAGACCATTTTCCGTATAACCAGTCCAGTTTTCCGAGATTTTACTCTCAGATCAGCGCGACCGGGATTCGAACTCACGAGGATTCAAACCACCTTAGGATTTGTCATTTAAAACTTCATGACGTTACCCCTACGCTATTTAGACATTATATATATATTTACACATACCTTATATAGCTTGACTACATATCACATGTAAAATTAAAGATCCAATATTCCATTATAAATTCGGAATATCAATTTCTCAAAATTGAAAGCTTAGATTTAGCACCACGGAAGAAGCCTTGAACTGTGATACTTAACGCTTCACCCATGTTACAGCTATCATCCATATCCATAGGATTAGATGATACCCATATACCATAGACTAGATGATACCAATATATTGTTATATTTTAACAAATTGCACCCGGCAGGGAAGGGACGGAAGTGCGAGGGAATTATTATGCTTGAAACATATGCAAACCAGTTAAGAAAGATATGGAACGCTAGGAGAATGCAAATGAGAGATGTGAGATGGGTAGAGGAAGAGACCGAGATAGCAGAGATATTGCGCAGTATCAGACTCCCACAGATTTTGTCAGACTCACACAGACTCACACATTTTAGACTCTTTTTATTATCAAAGTTCACATTCAAAGTAAGATTAATACCAATGGTAAACGACTGGTCAGTCTCCACTAAATTATCGATTAACTTGAACTCCCCAATTAAATGCTCACTGGTAGCCAGCGTGACCCGCAATCAGTTCAGATGAAAACCTCGATTACAATAATAACCTACATTGCAATAACATTAAATTAAAGCACAGAATATAAAGTTAAGCCCTACAAAATTGTAACCGAATAAAAGTACTGTACAAATGGAGGTTACCTTACGACTCCCTAACAACTTGACGAGACGAGTTCAAACTTATGAATCTCACGAGACTGACATATACATGACTGTTCACAACCACTCCTAAAGGGTAACTGCCTACTGCTAAATCGTGAACTCTCTCTGTCCCTCAAGATAGGCCCTAATCTAACTATATCAGCCTATCATAACCTCCACGGTTCACTGGTTACACGGTGCATCGACAGCTAACTCACACACAAGGCTATCCCACTGACCACGGGAGTGTTCATCCGAAAGGACGAACGCTACAAACTACAATATCATATACTATGGAGTGGATGATACCCATATGCCATATACTAGATGATATCCATATACCATATACTATGGAGTAGATGATATCCATATACCATAGACTAGATGATACCAATATATCATATACCATAGGATTAGATGATACCCATTGAGATGTCGGCTATTTTATAACAAATATTTAGTAATTTCTCTAATCACAAATTTTGCCCATAGGCATATACTGATTTTTAGTTTAAAACTGGTTAAGATTTTCTTTTGTAAATATTCACATATCTTTATTTATTTTTATATAGCCCTTACCTCTCTATTGCATGAACTACGAGAAGAACTGCAGGAGCTACGCAAATCATCCATCACACAATGAATTCATTGATTTCAGAAAAGATCATTGATTGATTGACTATTACTTGATCGGCTGATATTCGAAGAAGTAACTAAAGGAAAGGAATAATAAAGCTAAGATAAAGCTTAGGTTAACGTCAGTTTCCTCACTCGAAAGGGATATCAGATTATCAGTGACGGGCGAGCCCAGGATTTGAACCCCGCACATGCTGATCCACGGTTGAGTGTCTTACCTACTCCTCCACTGGCTCCAGCATGAACTAATGAAAGAAACTAATGTTTGATTGTTTGATCGATTGTTTGATTGTTTGATCGATTGATTGATCGATTTGATTAATTGGTATTGGTCGACCTGTGCAGGACCTCGTGAACAGTTAGATCAAGTAACGATGTGGTTGGACGGGTCCATGATCTACGGAAGCACTAAAGAGGAATCTGATCTATTGAGAGATCTCACGGATTCTCGTATGATCATAATCAGTTCAATAAATTAATCAATAATTCAACAAACTAGTCTATAAAAAATTCAGAAAAGTAGTCAATAATGCAATAACTTAATCAATAATTAAGTAAATTAATCAATTATTCAACAGATTTATTAATACATTCTCTCATCTCCGGCAGTTGGCGCTATTACTGAGGGCTGAGGATCAGAGAGTGGATAGAAAGCGGGATTCCGAAAAATAATTTGAGTGTTTTAGTAATATTCATATATCTTCCTCGTGTTGTGTTCGGGTTGTTTGAAGAATTGACCAACCAGTGACTGCACGTGTTGTAGAAGGCGACTAAAGCACTAAGATCCATATCAACGTCAGAAAGGGCACTCGGTTGGTGAGCGCCGAGGCTCCAGAAATTGCTACAAAAATTTAAACAAATGGAAGTTTCAAATAGGGGAATGGCTGGTGGTGTGCTGTAAGACAGAGAGGATTTGAGACAGTCTATTTGTATCGCGACCCTGGTTAAACTGGGATTCAAGGGAGGATGATGATGATGAGTAATATTCATATATTTACAAGTTTACATGTATGATTAATCGTTGCCAGCTTGATATCGATCACACAAAGTTTAGTAAAACTAATTTGTTCATTTTATAATGGAAACAGGGCGCGGACGAATGGGAGTTGTGCCCCACCCACACGGTTCTGACAGATATAAGCCCCTCCTACCTCGAGAAATTGATCCTAACAGCATGTGTCATCACGTCAACGACACGCACTTCTGCATGAGAGCAGGTTAAATAATTTGAAAAAGATGATGATGATGATGATTATGATGATGATAATGATGTTGTTGTTGATAATGATGATGGTGATGATGGTGGTGGTGCTGGTGGTGATGATGATGATGATGATGATGACGATGACGATGATTATGATGATGATGATGATGACGACGACGACGACAATGATGATGATGATATATCAATTAATAAATTAATCAAAGAAGCAACAATCAATGTTAATAATTGACAGGTGATCCGAGGGTTAACGAAAACGCGGGTCTTGGTATTGTCCACATAGTCTGGATTAGACACCACAACCACCTGGAGGAGATATTGAGGCGACTAAACCCTCACTGGGATGGCGAGCGATTGTTCGAGGAGACGAGGCGCATTGTGATCGCCTACGTACAGCACATCACATACAATGAGTGGTTGCCGCTACTGCTGGGCCCACACATCGTCAGCAAGTACGGACTGGCACTGGAAAAGGATGGCTACTACAACGGTCAGTGATAAATGAAAGTGTTTATGGTTGCTTGATCAATCGAGAGGTGCAACGAACGATCAATATTTATTTTAATTTTTGATTGATTAACAGATTGATTGATTTTATTTTGTTGCAATTAAGTGAAATTTTTCAATCGTTCAGCAATATTTTATTCTCCTGCTAATGTTATGTTTCGTTTTGAAGTATTGTGTTTATTGAATTTTCAAAATAGTGCACCAGTTATAATTATGCATTAATTTACTGCACAGTTTAAGCACTAACGGTTACACTGTTACGTAGATTGATTATTATGACTAGTTATAACATAACGTAAAATAAATGTCTACTTTTGACTAATCCATTTAATTTTGAATCTACCCTAAAATGATCTCGAACTTCTGTTTGGTTATTACCGAAACGCCATCGTTTGAATTAAAATATGATTGTCATACTACTGTCATACGACTGTCATACGAATGTCCTACGAGTATCCTACTACTGTCATATGACTCATCATCATCTTCCCTTAAATCCCAGTTTAACCATGGTCGGAATACGAATAGACGTTTTCCAGTCCTCCCTGTCCCACAACGTATAAATCCCCTATTTTTCATATCCTTCTTACTTGCCGCATCCCACGTCAATTGTGGTCTACCCCTCTATAGCTAAAGACTGTCATATGACTATCATACGACTGTTATACGCCTATCATACGAATGTCATACGAGCACCGTACGACTGTTCATTTGGCCAAGGCTGAATGACTTTTAGAGTCAAGACAACTACGGTATCTTTGTTACAGGCTATGACCCTTCTGTAGACGGTAGAGTGCCTAACGCCTTCGCGGCGGCAGCCTTCCGTATAGGCCACACTCTTCTGAATGAAAGACTAAACAGAGTCAACGAGTACCACAGACTCGATGATAGGCTCTTCCTGTCTGAGGTATCAATCAATCAATCAAGCCATCAATCAATCAATCAATTAATCGATCGATTGATCGATCAATCGATCAAGCAATCAATCATATATATCTTCTACTTTTAATACCACATGTTTAAACCGTTAGGCAATTAATTTAGACCATTTTCCTTATAACCAGTCCAGTGAATGTCCGAGATTTTTCTTTCAGAGTAGCGTGGCGGGGATTCGAATCCACGAGAGTTCAATTAGCCTCAGGATCTGTCATTTAAAACTTCATGACATTGTCTACGACTTTAACCACTGCGCTATTGTGACATTCGAAAAATATAATAATCGAGAAATGGGGCGAACGGAGAAACTGTAAAAGCAATTGAAGTGGCTAAAAGTTAATTAACAAAACTATAAAAAATATAAAGTAAAAAGTACAAAATAAAAGTAAATTGTTAACTCAAGAATGAGATTTCTACAGTTGTATGCTTGGCTCTAGTGAAGTTCAATTTCCCTATGAAGATCTGCCTGTATTGGTTCTGTTATTTGGCAATCCATTAATCTAGGCTGCTTTTCCTTCGCTATGTTGCACAACTCTCCTGACACCTAGTTAAGAGAGAGAGAACGGCAGTTTATAATTGATTTGCACTATTGCTAATTTGCTAGTTCTAGAGCTGTGAATACTAGCAGGAGATACGTCTTTGTTGATACAAGCCTAATTAATTAAATAATATTAATAAATTATACCACAGCTATACAAAATGTTGCATCTAAAGTTAAGTAAATAATACGCCGTTGATGATACAAGCCTAAGTTAGAATTGATATGAATGAAAAAATACCACGGATGTAAGCTGGATCTTCATAAATTAGCATTAATATTTTTAAAAAGTCTCAAAATTTTATTTTATATTATTACCTATTTTTCTTTTATCTTAATTGAATTATTTTCTAAATACTTTATATATTATTCATTACTGGCATTTTTTCTGTTAATATATCACATAGACTTTCAACAGACCTCAGTATTTCTACGACACGGGGGCGGGGGGTGTGGACGGGCTGATCAGGGGGCTCTCTGGAGAACCCTCCCAGACGTTCGATAATTTCTTCACGAAGCAGATAACCCGAAGTCTCTTTAGCGACCAGCCGCCTCATGGACCCGGTCACGACCTTCTCTCCCTCAACATACAGCGAGGCCGTGATCATGGCATCGGAAGTATGAACTAGCTCTGTCTATCAGTAAATCAATCAATCCATCAATCAGGCAATCAATCCATCAATCAGTTAATCAATCAATCAGTCAATTAATCAGTTAATCGGCTAATCAATCAATCAGTTAATCAATCAGTTAATCAATAAGTTAATCAATCAATCAGTTAATCATTCAATCATTTACTCATTTATTCATTATTTTGAGGGATTGACTTACGATATGAAATCAGTCAATTAGTTATTAATCAATCAACTAATCAATCAATCAGTCAATCAATGATTCATTCAATCAATTAGTCAATCAGTCATCAATCAATTAATTAATCAAGCAATAAATCGATTCGTCAAGCAATCAATTAATCAGTCAATGAATCAGATAAATTAAATCAATCATTCTTTTAATCATTTGGTTAATCTATGATATTAATCACGTTTGACCAAAAACAATCATGATTTTCCCTTTAATCTCAGTTTAGCTAGGGTCGGGATATGAATAGACGTTCTCCACTCCTCCCTGTCCCATTTCATATCATCAGTCAATCCCTCAAAATGCGATTGACTACAAATAAAATAATGAAAAATCTAAAAATTTATCAATAGTCGTATTTTTCGTGGAACCTTTCCAATGATCTGTTAGTAAAATTGATGTTTTAAATATACGTTACCCACGTTTAGCATCGAACTAAGTTTGATAGTTAAAATAATGAAAAATCGATGCTAAACGTGGGTAACGTATATTTAAAACATCAATTTTACTAACAGATCAGTGGAAAGGTTCCATGAAAAATACGACTATTAATAGATTTTTAGATTTTTTATTATTTTCTAGAATGTCTTAATAGCGAAGGGGTAACGTCATGAAGTTTTAAATGACAGATCCTGGGGTGAATTTAACCCTCGTGGGTTCAAATCCCAGCCGCGCTGATCTGAGAGTAAAATCTTGGACGTTCACTGGACTGGTTACACGGAAAATGGAATAAATTGCCTAGCGGTTTAAACATGTACACGTGGTTTTAAAAAGTGATAGATATCAACATAGTTGATCATTTCACTATAATGCGTGTTTACTTACTTTAATCAAGTTGCTTATGTCCGAAATAAGAGCATGACGTCCCTGACATCATTCATGTATGCGGAAACGGACGTTAAACCTTTATTATTATTATTATTATTATTATTATTATTATTATACATGTAAGTTAAGTAAACGTAATACTAAAAGATCAAACGTTTCCTGACTTAT
Source organism: Enchytraeus crypticus (assembly GCA_905160935.1). NCBI lineage: Eukaryota > Metazoa > Annelida > Clitellata > Enchytraeida > Enchytraeidae > Enchytraeus > Enchytraeus crypticus. Next base: position 1,196,528 of record CAJHZI010000741.1, on the reverse strand, counting down.
TACAATAGATTGCCGCACTGATGAAGTCAAAGGCTTGAATACATCAAACAACTCTTTCAATAATGAGCTTACTATTAGATATTACCGGGTAAGCAGCAATTTTAAGACAAAATCTTTGAACTTGATACATAATTTCTCAATTTTTGTCTGTTTAGTTTATTTTAGTCTCTTAATTTGTATATTTTTAGTTTGTTTTTAATGTTGAACCGAATAGATTTAATAGAACATGCTGTAAAGGGGCATAACTTAATAGTAGTAAAAATTAAAGGATAATAAGACTAGAAAGAGAGAGACTAAGAAAGTCTTATATCTCGTGTATTTCTGTTTAATTGCGCAGCTTACAACGATTATAGGGAATTTTGTGGTCTAAAACGAGCCAAGACCTTTGAGGACCTATCTGCTGAGATTCCTAATCCCATTTCAAGAGAGAGATTAAAGCGGGTCTACCGGTAAACTCTGTCCTTGTAGTCGTAAATTGCTAGTATGCTTGTTTGAAATTCACACTACTGTACTAGTATATTCTCCTAGATAAATATCCTACATATAGAGAGGATTAGATATTGAATATACTGTATATATACATGTATATACATGTTTATCAGTTTTCCATGATGTTTTCTATAATTATTTATAATTGAATGATGCACTGATACATCGTTCAGTCGTACAGTGATATATACATGTATATATATATATATATATATACAGTATATATATATATATATATATATATATATGGCTATCACTTTAGGCATAAAATATTCATGGTTTGTAGCAATCTTTTATGTTAAAAAGTTATTATTAATACTCTCCATCATTTTATACAAAATCATAATCGCTAGAGTTTGTGATAACCGTTGCGGCCGGTGTAGATTGAAGAATCGAAAGGTCTTCCTTACTGAATTTTTCATCATATGCAATGCAATGCAGTGCAGTGCAATATAATACTATACTGCACAAATACAATAAAATAAAATACAATTCAATAAAATGCAGTACAAATACAACAAAATGAAGATTACACATCCGATGCTAGAAGTCAAGTCGATATGTCTGAGATCTAATTGCTTAAAGGTTATTATTATTGAATATTACATTTGCTATTGTCTCACAGTCTATCAAATTCTTATATATTTATATATATATCTCTCTCTTAGTGCACTGCCTACTGGCAGGTCCATGGTACATAACGCCTCCACTCTTCTCTGTCTTCCGCCTTCCTCTTCATTTCCACATATGAGTGGGTCTTTAAATCATCTAACATACCTAATCTCGGCCTGCCCCTGCCCCTGCCTCTTTTTCCTTCCATTCGACCTTCTATGACCTCTTTTAATAGATCTTACCTCCTTAGAATGTGTCCTATCCATCTCTTCTTCCTATTTCTTAATACATTTATCAACTGTCTATCTGTGCCAACCCCTTCCAGGACTTCCTCATTTGTAACCTTTTGGGTCCAGCTAATCCTCTCCATTCTTCTCCAAATCCACATTTCCAATGCCTCTAGTTTCCTAATATCTTCCTTTCGTAAGGTCCATGTTTCACATCCATACAATAGCGTGGTCCAAACCAAAGTTTTCATTATCTATATTATATATATATATATATATATATATATATATATATATATAGAATAGCAATTGAATTTATTTATACATGTATATATATATATATATATATATATATATATAAAATATAGATAATGAAAACTTTGGTTTGGACCACGCTATTGTATGGATGTGAAACAGGGACCTTACGAAAGGAAGACATTAGGAAACTAGAGGCATTGGAAATGTGGATTTGGAGAAGAATGGAGAGAATTGGCTATTCTATATATATATATATATATATATATATATATATATATATATATATATATATATATATATATATAAATTCACTTGCTATTCTTCAGGGACGTTGAAGACATAGATTTGTTCTCGGGTGGGGTGTACGAGGAGTCGGTGGAGGGGGGTATAGCCGGTCCCACTCTGGCCTGTATCATAGCGGACACGTTTCGTAACGCGAGGATCGGGGATCGATTCTGGTACGAGAACGAACAAGCAGGGTTCACTGTCTGTGAGTTATGCTACTAATGCCGTATTAACTGTTAGCATTATAATAATAGCAATAATAATAAGGCTATGCTTGTGCGCCGTAATCAACGCAGATTTGTCTGATTTGCAGTGGCAGCACGCCAGTCTACCGGTGAGCAAGGGTGGTCTTGGAATTCGTCTTGTTTCCCATATCGCGCATTCAGCCTTCTTGGCATCAGCGATGGGAACGAGGCAGTTGCAAGACGCCATCCTACATAAGTGCTCTCTTTCTGCCGATAGATCCATTGACGTTGCGCTGTCAGTTTGGTCCAAAAGCCTCACATCTAGTGCTCCACCTTCTACCTCAGTCAGTAACCAGAAATCATGGGACCGTCCTATAGTGGAGCGGATTTACAACAGTCTGTTAGAATCCCAATCCAATGCAGTAGACAGAGCACGACTTCTAGCTGTATCAACCAAAAGAAGCAGTGACTGGCTTCACGCTCTCCCTGTTGCTTCTTGTGGGCTTTTCTTAGATAATGAGGCGATTCGAGTAGCCGTTAGTTTCCGTTTGGGGGCAAAAACTTGCGAGCCTCACATGTGCCCCTGCGGTCAAGAAGTCCACGTTTTATGTCTCCACGGCCTCTCCTGCAAACGAAGCTCAGGTAGAATGTCTCGCAATCACAATTTAAATGACTTAATATGGCGAGCACTTTCAAGAGCAGGCATCCATTCCTCTAAGGAACCAAGTGGGTTGTCCAGATCAGACGGCAAGCGTCCGGACGGCATGACTTTAGTGCCCTGGTGCAACGGTAAATGTGCCGTATGGGACGTCACGGTCATTGACACTATGGCAAACTCTTACCTGAATACGACTTCAGTCACAGCCGGTGGAGCTGCTGTTCATGCCGCCTCTAGGAAGTTGGATAAATACCGTGATCTGTCCTTAGGATATGAAGTTGTTCCGGTGGCCATTGAAACCATGGGCCCGATGAATCCCGAAGGAGTTGACTTTATTAATGGCATAGGCAGACTTATTGCAGAGAAAACCGGCGATAAGCGAGAGACATCTTTTCTTTGACAAAGGCTTTCCATGACTTTGCAAAGATTTAATGCAGTCTGCTTCAACAATTCTTTTAAGCCGATTGATGACTTCGAGTAGCCGGGCGGCGATTCAGCACGTATTGCTTGAATCGTTTTCATCAAACCCCAGGTTCTTTACACCGGGGTAAAAAAAATAATAATAATAATAATCAGAATAATAATAATAATAATAAAGGTGTAACGTCCGTTTCCTCATCCAGGAATGATGTCAAGGACATCCCTAATAGCACACATTACTACAGATCGAATGTATATATTGAATGATGCTAATATTATATACTGTTAGCATTATATTGAATGATGCTAATATTATATACTGTTAGCATTATATTGAATGATGCTAATATTATATACTGTTAGCATTATATTGAATGATGCTAATAGTATATACTGTTAGCATTATATTGAATGATGCTAATATTATATACTGTTAGCATTATATTGAATGATGCTAATATTATATACTGTTAGCATTATATTGAATGATGCTAATAGTATATACTATTAGCATTATATTGAATGATGCTAATATTTTATACTGTTAGCATTATATTGAATGATGCTAATATTATATACTATTAGCATTATATTGAATGATGCTAATAGTATATAGTGTTAGCATTAGATTGAATGAAGCTAACATTATATTGTATTAGCATTATATCGAATGAAGCTAACATACATGTATGTGTCCCATTAAAAATTGACGATTTCATTATAGCATGAAAGAAGCAGATAACAAGAAGAATTTTAGATGTCTTTTTAAAATCTAATTGTTTAATTGAAAACCGGAGAGAGTCAATTAATTAGCGGTTACATAAGCCTCTTTCTATGTATATACTTAAATAAATTAACGTGAACGTAAATTGATGTGCGTGTAAATTGTTGTGTAAGTGCTAGTTTTAGCTGATGTGCGTGACCTTAATACTTGGATCTAGTTATAGCCAGTAAAAAAAAAATTTCAAAAACTTCTATTACAACGATGCACTGCTACATAATTAGATACAGCAAAGACAAACGATCGATACTAAATAAATGGTGAGACGGCAATATTTATAATTCAATAAATTCTAATTGATAATTAATTACCTACTACTATCATTAATTAATCACAGCTCAACTGAAGGAGATACGCAAGATTTCCCTGGCCAGGATTCTCTGTCTGAACGGAGATAGAGTTGACTGGATACAACCTTTTGTCTTCCTTCAACCTGGAGCAAAGCCTGCATTCTCAAGGTATATCTGCTAGCTTTGATTTTATGTCTATCTTTCTGCTGATTGGTATGTTCATAGCATACATTCCTACTAGAGACTGGAAATACTAATGATAATAATAATAGTAATAATAATGGTAATAATAATAGTAATAATAACAACATAATAACCCCCCATTATAAAACTTTACTCTCTCACTGCGACATATTTATCGACACCCGGGTATCGTGTGTAATCCCTGTATACAACTAAGAACAAGCTGACACTCTCACCGGTGCAAGTAGATTAATAATAATAATAATAATAATAATAATAATAATAATAGTGATAATAATAATAACAATAATAATAATCATAATAATAATAATCTTATAAAAAAAGTGCTTGCGCACGGATTTAGCGAGTACTCTATTAATGAGCCAATCTCTTCACAAATTATCTATTACATATCGATGAAATGGTCAATGACACCCTATAACCTCAATGGTGATGATGTGTTTATTTTTCGTTTCAGTGGTATTAACTTAATTTCTAATCAAATTATCTCTCTTACTCTCTCTCTCTCACTCTAGTATTCTGCTATGTGGCATGTCCGAGGTACATTTTCCTACTCACATGCTGCTTCCACGCTCCATAATGAGCACTCTATTGATTAAAGAGTCAATCCCTTCACAAAATATCTTCTAAGATGATTTTCCTTCGACTTTCTATGTATTTACTTAGTCACCTCTTACTTACGACACCTGCAGCTTACTAGTGATCTATTCTTCAGTGGTCCTGACCAAGTATGTGAAAGCCCGGACACAAGTCGCTAACTTAAGGCTTGGAAACAACACTGGAATATTGATCACAGCTTACGTTGTATATCTGATGTCATAGCGAAAATAAATGTGGTTTTTCATGTAAAAGTATGTAACTGATGGTATTGGGGTAGTCTCATGAATTATTACCATTTACCATCAATCGGAAAATTGTAAGCATTATTGTAATATGTCAATTTCTGCATTAATGCGTGACAAGTTCACACTTTAAAATAATTATATAATTGGAGGATTATAAATATACTAACATCAGCATTGAAACAATCACTCAATAAATATATTTATTGGCTGACGAGTCTATTTTACGATTGAAAACATCCGATTTTAAACAAACGGTAAATTCGAAATAGCGTCGCTGCATGGATAGGTCCATATATTTAATAAAATCCATAAATTACTGGCCAAAAATCAAGAACAATTATTAGTCATCTTTGTTGCCAAAAGAAGATAAATGACGTTGACTAATGATTTTGACGTTGACGTTGCCAAAAGAAGATAATGACGTTGACAAGGCTTGAATCTAATATGTATTGTAACTTCTGTTTTTAGGGGATCTGGAGGTGGCAAACCTTTCAACACCCCGGTGCCTTGTCAAGAGCTGCCTGATATAGACCTTACCTTCTGGAAACATGGGCCATATACCTACTGAGATTAAGGGAGATAGAGAGAGAGAGACAGAGAGACAGAGAGAGAAAGAGAAAGAGAGAGGGATGTGTGAGTGAGAGCATGGGGTGATTGCCCCTTCTAGGGCACTGACGCATGTTTCCTAAGCCACTTAATTCACTATGCGTAATTTGTCCACTTAATAATAACAATGAGTAGATTTATACAAAAGGCCGCTCTATTGCAAAAAGCCATAGTAGAGCTATAGTCAATTATACGCTTGATCGAAACAAAACTGTCTTAGGCTTTCTCTGAAATCTTCCATTTCACCCTATTTATCCAATGATGCAAGTTATGATGTGGGGAAAAAGTCAACACGCATTCTAGTGAATTGATCAACTGTGTTGTTATCTATCACTTTTCATGCTACATGTTTAAACCGTTAGGCAATTTAGACCATTTTCTGTATAACCAGTCCAATGAATGTCCGAGATTTTACTCTCAAATCAGCTCGGCTAGGATTCGAACCCACGAGGGTTCAATTCACCTCTGGATCTGTCATTTCAAACTTCATAACGGTACTCCTACGCTATTAATATATTCTGGACCAACCTGGGTGGTATACTGAAAGAGTGGAAGAGCTAGAGAGAGTGTTAGCGATGTAACAATTTAGACTAATATTAAATTAAAATAATTTTCTTTATGAATATATATATATATATATATATATATATATATATATATATATATACAGTATATATATATACATGTATATATATATACATGTATATATATATATGTATATATATATACAGTATATATATATATACATATATATATATACATGTATACATATGCATGTATATATATATATATATATATATATACATACATACAATTAATAAATATGTCGAAATCGCTCCGTGAAACTTCATTTATACTCTTTAGGAAATGGTGATTTTAATAGATATTCTAAATAATTATGCCAATATTTAATTCTGTTTTATTTAGGCCAAATAGTAATTATACAAAATTAAAAATTAAATATGACTTCAACCAAGGTCGGTATCACACAAATTTTGTATTTTGCATTTTCTCTCGCAGTGATGCCCTGTCTCGTATTTTGACGTCCCTGACATCTTCCTTGTATGAGGAAACGGACGTTATACCTTTATTATTATTTGTTATTATTATTAATTCTGACTGTTAGAATTTGAGACGTGCTCAAAATTTAGTGTTTCTGTAACTATTAATGCAAGCGACATTCTGCGTTCTATAATACTATTCATATCAATTAGCCTGTTTACTACTAAAAAGACTGATAAAGCTAATGTTAACGTCAGTCTACTCACTCGAAAGCGATGTCATTGACGGACGATCCCGGGATTTGAACCCCGCACACACTGATGACAATACTACTGCAATATTTGCCCTAATTTATTTAGATTATGTAAATTATGCTTGCGGAAAGATGTTCCGTGGTACTAAAGTTTCTTCTCAATCTCTTTGATTTTCAAATAATGTTGAACAGTACAATACAAATGACTTTACCGGCTCTCTACTAAAAGAGTTCACAGAAAAACTGAAATTAGTCTATTTTACTGGTTTCACAAGAAAGAATATTTTGTTTTATACCTTAACGCCTTAAGAGATTAGTCTCATCTACGATTCATTGAATGAATTTGACAGAAATTAGGTTAACATGACAGTCAGCAGAGAGGACATCTACTCAATGTTCTAGTTTAAATTAATTTAACATTAAAATTCATATTCTCAATTCAGATGTCAGGAAATTCAACCCACTCGTGTAATCATGCAAGATAGTTACAGCTTTATTGTACATAACTAAATAGCATTCGACAACAACAACAACAACAACAACATGACGGTAACAGTATTGCTGTTGCCATGCCAAAGTAAAACACTATGGAACCAAATCAAAACCGATTAACAGAACGTCTGAATGTGGTTGATCAATAAACGGTACGAACCAAAAATCTGGGTAATATTTCCAATGAGGGGTACCAGCGGAATGGAGGTTTACGTGTTGGTCTCAGTTCATGAACATTAGGTGGATAGGAACCATTGAAGAGCAAAAATACAAAAGGTTGATTAATGTCAATTTGATTAACGCAGATTTTATGAGCGAATTTTCGAATTTTCTAACCACTGGACTACAGGACAACATAGATCTGGAGTTTAAAGTTTTTCCTTAGTTTATACTTAAGATTATGCGCACGGGTTGACTCATCAATCCATGCTATAAAGTTGAAGTGGAAGTGGAAAAGCACGTCTGGAGTTTTATCTAGGTTTACCGCATACTGTCTAATCGTGTTTATAAGTTTACAGCCTTGGAAAACCGCATGCGTCCTAGTCTAATGTAACTTCGTCTGTCTACGTTCTCCTGTGAGAATGTTTCGTTGTTTGACTGGCTACGCATGCAAGTATGCATGGATGCATTCGGAAGTTACCGCCTGTGGCATAGGGAATACGTGGATATCTTGAGGCTTCAGTTAACCGGGATAAATACTAATCCCGTATTTATGATACGGGATTAGAAATTTAAAAGATATGCTGTAGGACAAATCAATATAATAGGGAAATTATCTTTATGATGATAACCATCATTTTTACTACCACATGTCTAAATCATTTGCGACTTATTTAAGTATCAATTTATATAGCTATATGCCTACGTGACGTGTGATAGGGAACGCCCCTGATCTCATCCCTGTATGAGGAAAAGGACGTTAAACCTTTATTATTATTATTATTATTATTATATTTTTATTATGATTATAATGATTATGATTATAATAATAATAATAATAATTATTATTATTATTATTATTAACATTATTATTATTATTATTATTATCTGTCCAACGTGCTGTGTTTTGTCGGCGGTTGGTATTAAAAGTACGTATATTACAAATTTTGTATGATGGCAGAATATATAACCTAGTAAACTAAGCTTTCTCTCACTATCACTTTAGGGTTCAGTTATAGATAATCTCCAAGGCTTATAAATAGTATATCCTATTTTTCTCACTCACTTATGATCACACTACCGACGGTTTTACTGTAGTTTAGTTAGTAATGTAATAGAAATTTTGTGTATTTCACACTTAAGTAGACTATAACTGCTAATTATGGTATTACCGAACAGAGCTATGGCTCTTTTATGGTATCCTCTTTCGTATTATTATTTGTTTATCAAACTATATGCACGTTCCTATTGTTTGTATAGTCTGTGCTGTGATTAACAAATAAACGATGCTAACTAATACTGGTTTTTGGCCAAAACTACAGAAGCGTAAAATATAGGTCACGCAGCTTTACTACATCATATAATCTGTAGTCTAACATTTGGTTGATCATTTTGATGACGAAATTATTAATATTAATAAAGAGTTTTTCGTACAGAGCGACTGTGTTGCCCTGTTTCTATGAAATACCTATCGAATTAAGCTGAGTGATACTAGTAATTTGAGAGCCAACAATATGGGCCTATGCATAGGTCTGTTAAATTAACAAATTCTAAAAAAAAGACAAAATCTTCATTAGAACAGCATTCTGATATTGAACTAATACCTCTTAATCCAGAGAACTGATACCTCTCATTCCAGAGAACTGACATAATCTTCAAATTTGATTTACACTGAGCTAAAGTTCCCCTTACACGATAAATCTACAACTTCAACTCAATCAAGGATAATGTTTATAAGAAATTCGACCGCGGATCGATATGTGCGAGGATCAAATTCTGGGCTCGCCTGCCAATGACATCGCTTTCGAGTGAGAAAACTGACGTTAACATTAGCTTTTTAGCTTTATTCCGATACTTTTAAGAATTTAAATTCACAATTATCTAATTCATCACGGAGATTTTAAGGTAAGCCTCGATAATCTTAGCGCAAAGCTGTTTGTAAATTGCCGTTTGGTAGCACTTAGCTTTGGTTCTAACTTCTCAAACATAGCAGTCAGTTGCTAACCACTCGGTTGCAGGTTATGTAATGTTAAACATATGGCGCCAATGTAGGCCTACGTAACCTAATTTATATGACGCTCAATGTATCATATATACAGTGCGCATATAATTATTAGGGCTGCGGAAGTTAACGAATAATGAATTCAATATCTAACTATTAAAGAAACTTTAGCAGTTATTTTTTAACGGTTAATAGAATGTCTTATTTGCCTACCGGAAGCAATTTTCGAACGAGTAAAGTAATTAAAAATAGCCTACAAGTTAGTTTCAATTACTGGACATGTTAAATGCATGTACATGCCGTTTCTGGTCTTGTGTCAGATTACTTGGGATTTTTAATCAGCTGAAAACTCTTTCTGTGTGATTTTCACAAATCATTCGCTTATCACGGAGATTAGTGATAGCATTATATAATTATGAAATTGTAAAACTGATGGAGACATGTAGTGGTATGCTAGATCATTAATGAACGATTCATTTATAGAGAACAAAAAGAATTCTTAGGTTGGAATTGATCAAAAGATTTATAAGCCATGGATTCGTCCTTTAGACAGTTCAAAGAGATAGAGCATGTATGTTAGCGGGCAATTTAAAGTTATAAACTAGCGCATGAATTACTTATACACATACGTAATTAAACTTCTATATTATTGTTGTAGAATATCGATAGTGTTTAAATAAATATTGCTACATTAAAAACTAGATAAAAATTTAATTTGATCAGATCGAACGCATCTGAAACAGTTAATTACAGATAATTGAGTATCGTCCAGCAACAAACGAATAGACGATGGATTACAAGATCATATTCTGCTTCAGCCTCATTGGTAAGTCTGTAGCGTATAAATAATAGGATGTTACCAGTAAAGTTATCATTACTTACCGTGAGGTATGTACTTAGAAGATGTGAATACTTACTACGCTGCAAACATTTACATATGATTACTTCTCAAGTTGCATGTATAAAAAATATGATTATTTAACAAAACCTTTGAGTTTGCAAGTTTAAAGAAAACACAATCATTTCTAGCATTGAAAGTTTATAGAAGATCCAATCGCCATTGGAGACTTGAGCTATCAAGTCCTCATATGTTGATACTACAGGTGTTGAGAAAACAGGTGTTGAGACCACAGGTGTTGAGACCACAGGTGTTGAGATCACAGGTGTTGAGATCATAGGTGTTGAGACCATAGGTCTTGAGACCACAGGTGTTGAGACCATAGGTGTTGAGACCACAGGTGTTGAGATCACAGGTGTTGAGATCACAGATGTTGAGATCACAGGTGTTGAGATCACAGGTGTTGAGGTCACAGGTGTTGAGACCACAGATGTTGCGATTCAAGATGTTGAGGTCAAAGGTGTTGAGGTCACAGGTGTTGAGACCACAGGTGTTGAGGTCACAGGTGTTGAAACCACTTAAATCTCCGTATTCTTTAGATATCGAAATATTAATTTTCTTAATCTTAATTCCTTATCGTCTGAATTGTTTAGTTTAGAATTAGATCACCGATAGCGATCTTTATTGACCGGATGATCTCGGATGCCGGATCAGCCAGTGGCGATTCGACATCGCCACTGGCTCCGGGCGATATCGGTAAGATATTCGACCGCGGATCAGTATATGTGGGGTTCAAATCCTGAGCTCGCCAGTCACTGTCATCGCGTTTGAGTGAGGAAACTGACGTTAATATTAGCTTTATCAGTTTTTCTTTTTACGATGCATTTATTGATTGATCATACCTCTTTAGGCTTATTGGCTGTAGTCGCTGCTGCGCCCTCTGTGGAGTCTGCCTCAGAGGTGAGGAAAGAGAAGTGCAGCACTCCGTACAGTGGATGCAGTGTGGACACTGGAGAATGTGTCTGTGGGGAAACCATAGACTGCAAGAATCCCTATCCGTACAAAGATATCAAACAGTGCAAGAAGGATCTTAAAGGTATCGTTAAAAAATTCAATAAGTTGCTTAATCGAAAAATCTATTTTGTAGAAATGGTAACTGATATGGTCTACCTAGACTTATCTTTTCCCACCATAGATATAACCAATCTACCCTGATCATTTTTGATCATCGGACTTACTTTCGTTTGGGATCTTACTTCTCCTCATCACATTTCTTTTGCAGATTGGTCTGGGTGAATTGATCTGTAGTGATGTGTGCTCTTGGGGACGTCCCTGACAATATCCCTGGATGAGGAAACGAATGTTAAACCTTTATTATAATTATAATTATTATTTCATGTATAATTGTATATCTCGTGCAGAGTATCTACATCGGAGCCTAATTGTAATACTATAGCATTCATGCTGCTTTCAAACCATTAATCACTTAGTTAATGGTACTCTGAAATCTTATCAACGGTTGTGCCAATTAAAAGATATTGCCCACAGCAAAGTTTTCAATTGAAACATGTTTAGAATTTTCTACATCTGTCTACACTGGGTCTCATTGGCTGTCGACATTTGTCTATGTTCTGAATAAATATTTGCCACTTATGCAACATCGGGGTTCAAATCCTGGGCTCTCCCGTGACTGGCAGCGCTTTCGAGTTAGGAAATTGACGTTAACCTTAGCTTTATCGCATTAAGCCTACCACCCATAATTGTAATAATCAAATGCCACTATTATTCAACATAAATCAAACTTAACTTGTAAAATATAGCGTCTGAGGTAGTTTTCAGTTTGTTCTCCACTGTAGTTCATGAATCTGTTATTACGAAGTAACGAAGATTCAACTTAAATGATTGTTGCAATGTAATTTCTCTGAATAGTAAAAAATGCCACTTTTAAATTAGGCTTATTAGTTTAAGAATAATTTTATTCAAATTACATTATTTTTATTACATTATTAGACGCATATTTGCATATACAATAACTTAATTAGTAGTATATTAGTTAGTATATTAGTAGTATATTAGTTAGCTGCAATGCGCAACAATATAATTATTACATGGGCTACTAATTCCTAAGCCCTTATTCTGTTGAAACTGTCATGTGATTTGAACTTGCACGGATTGATTCAAAAACGAGCCACGACATTCTTTCTATTCGCACCACCATGTTTCAATCAATGCAGTCCTGGCTGCACTGTTACAGATTTCGCTTGTTATCTGCATGCCTATCCATTTACGGAGTCGTCGTCTAGTCTTGGTTCCGATAAAACTAAAGCTAAAGCTAAGGTAAGTCAGTTTCCTCATTCGAAAGCGTTGTCAGTAACGGGAAAGCCCAGGATTTGAACCCCGCACATACTGATCCGCGGTCGAGTATCTTACCGACTTCGCCAAAGGCTTCAGCCGGAACTACGTATAGTTGCTTTTCTTCTTGAAAAGTCTCTGGCATCAGTTTCTGCTGAGAAAACTAGCGTTGAATATTCTCTGTACTGTTGCGCAGGTTTACTGGACAAATGCCTGAAGGAGCCGTGTGAGCACGGTCAGTGCGTGCAGGCGAAGAAAGAGGAGACCAGACGGTGGGTCTGTTCCTGTGCTGGGTCAGGATTCTACGGCAAGAAGTGCGACATAAGTATGAGCCAAACAGTTTCCCTTTGTTTTCATTTATCTATAATATAAAATAAATAATTGTCTGTTTGATATATTAAATTGTTAAACATTACAGTGAATTCATTAAGTATGGATGGTTTTACTTGTATTTTTCCTGATATGGATTACGCTATTATATGGATGTGACACACGGACCTTAAGGAAGATATCAGGAAGCTAGAGGCATATTAAATGTGGGGATGGAGAAAAATGGAGAGGATTAGCTGGACTCATAAGGTTACAAATGGGGACGCTCTAGAGAGAGTTGGTACAGATTGACGGTTGATAAGTGTATTAAGTAAAGTTGGTACAGATAGACAGTTGTTAAGTGTATTAAGTAATAGGAAGAAGAGTTGGATAGGACACATCCTAAAGGGGGGGGAGGTCTATGAAAAGAGGTCATAGAAGGCAGAATGGAAGGAAATAGAGTTAGAGATAGACCGAGATTTGGAATGTTAGTTAACGATCCACTAATATGTGGACATGAAGAGAAAGGGGGAAGACAGAGAAGACTGGAGGCGTTATATGCCATGGACCTGCCAGTAGGCAGTACTCTAAGAGAGAGAGGATGTTTTTATATCACAGTTTCAACCAAAATGGAGTTAAATTATGTTCCAAACCTTCGTATGGAACATACAGTTTGCATGATTCTAAAGACAATAAAACGGAAAACGTAAAATTCTAAATTATGATAGCAAGATTCGAACTTGTGATCGTCAATCCACTAGAAGCCTAGTGGGCTACGCCCTCAGTCACCTTGGTCACTAGGGTCTATGAGGAACACGTTGTAATGAAATACGCTGTGAGGGAGCATTCGATATAGTGCTTGGATGAAGAAACGAACATTAAATTTAGCCATCTACTTCATATTGTGTGCTTAGAGCAACTTAGGCTAACACCTATTGATGCTAATTACTTGTGTATTGTAAATACTGGTACTATTGTGTGTTTAGAGTGCCCAATATACGATGCAGACAACGTGGCACAGGATTTTCCATCTGATTGCATCTACTAGATAGAGGTTCAAAACCGGTCAACGTAGGAGAATACTTGAGCAAAAGTTAGCTCAAATCAAAAGAAATTAAATTTAAATCGATTCGGACTTCAAATCGATTTTTAATGTAATGCGAACAAATCTTTGTATCTATCGTGAAAGAAGTTTAGTATAATTTACGTAGGCCTTTCATTAAGAAAGAAGAAATAAAATGTACTTCCTTTATACAAAATTTACTGGTTTACTATAAATATACTAAAATTGTAACAAATTTCAATATAAAACAAAAACTCGTGGTCCCTTAACTCCGCATTTCCTAAGTATCAATAACAGCAATTAGAGTGCTACTGTCGTATATATATATATATATATATATATATATATATATACTGTATATATATATGCATATTTAAATATATTACTGTATATATATATATTTATTGTATATATATAATATATATATGCATATATTATATATATCATATATATAGATACATGTATATATATACTATATATATATATATATATATATATATATATATATATAGTATATATATATATATATGCATATATAGGCCTATTATTGTGCTAAAGTCGTCAATGATAATAAGTTTGTCTCATATCGTCCATTTAATAAAATAGTGAATTACTAAATGTCATTTCAAGTGTTGAATATTTAGTAGAGTAATGTCATGGTACCTACATGACTTCAGGTCGAGAAAGGCTAACAAGTTTAACGTCAGTGTCCAGCTCGAATAGCATGTCAGTGACGAAAAGTGTACTGGATTTGAACTCTGTACCTGGCAAGCCGCTGTCGAAGAACAAGCCACCGGCTCAGCCCATTTACAAAAATGCACTTGATTAATTTGTTGTTGTTGTTTAGTTGGAAGAACTACATCTCCATGAATTCATTTCAATCTATGTTTGCGAATTTAGCTTTATAAAAAGATTTATTATTTTAACAAGGTTACCACCCCAATTCGTAAGAAATTGTACAGGGGACGACATTGAGCGGGTCGATAGCCCCACCTGAACTGCGTGGGTTCAATATCATGAAATTAAAAAGCTTATGTAGTTAACTACAGTTTAGTTTGGCTCTATGCATGTCTTATAGCAAAACCTCTTTGGGAACTATTATTTCAAGTATATGTTAGATCTACCCTGACCATTTTTGATAATCGGAGGGCTTTCGTTTAGGACCTTACTTCTCCTCATCACATTTCTTTTTCAAATTGATTTGGGTGAATTGATCTGTAGTGATGTGTGCTGTGGGGACGTCCCTGACAACATCCTTGGATGAGGAAACGGGCGTTAAACCTTTATTATTATTATTATGTGGTGACTCCTAGTGACTGACTTTATATATATATATATATATTATATATATATATATATATATATATATATATGTATCTATACTGTATATAGGCCTATACATGTATATACATATAAATATATATAGAGAGTATAGATATACAGTATATATAGAGTATATATGTATATATATATATATATATATATATATATATATATATATATATATATATATAGACGTGTATATTGCTCAGAAGCCCAATTAAGGCGAGTTCATATTTAATTTTATTTACATTTCTATAGAAATCAATGTATCGTTTATTTGCTCATCTCGGCACTGATTAATTATACAAGTGACAGAAGCCTTAGATTAAGATTAATTAACAAAACATATAGCTAATAATTATTTTTATAGTGTTTCACATATATATTGAGATTTATTTATTTAATAGAGCTTATATATATTTTCAAAACATTGAATTCAAAAACACATTAATAATAAATCGACGGACAATGTATCACAAATTTGTTTTGAGTCCATTATAAGAGTCAATGACGATGTTTGGGACGGATCCAGCAAGTGCTGCAGCAAAGGTAAGATATACCGAATAAAAATGCATTAAGTGTTTAGAACAGGACAAGAGCTAAGGCATTAATTAATAGACAAATGTTGTTTATGAAATATCTGCCAAATCATATTTATCAAATGACGTAAATTTGATAAGTATGATTTGCATATAGGTTCACATTAGCATTCAAATTCAACGCTCGATGTATTCGTTTTCCATTATTCAAACAGTCTACTGCCCCTGCAGGTGAACTTCTGCTTCGTCAATCATTAACAATAATTGGGATTCTACTGATGCCATCCATCAATGTGTAGCATTTACATGCAATGTAAAAACACAATATAATACAGCAATACTTGTATGACCAAACTGCCTAATAAACAAGACAATCAAGAAGAAAGACAAACAAACGGCCTATCAAACAAGACAAAAAATGTTTAAAGCTTAACTTCAGAACACCAATAATCACTCACAGTGGCGGTTCTGAGGGGTGGCCTGGGGTGGCCACGGCCATCCTAAATGAAGGGCTGGCCACCCAAAAATGGTCAACAAAAGATATTGATTTTTGTTGCTGATTACCATAACATAACAGTGCTGGATCAGGAGCATCAGATGATCATTTAAGACGATGCTTGTCTAAGATGCTTGACGCACTTTAATGAGGACAATCGAACAGGGAATTTAAGCCACTCCGTCAGAACCCGACATCAGTGATATGTATCATGTTACTTACGCGCAGACTCGCACTCTGCCCGAGTCCACACGCTGTTTAAAATAGAACAGCTGGTGAGCTAGAACTTAATGTGGTAGCTACCTTTTTCATGAGCTTCATGAGCTTAGCCGAATATTGCAACGCAACGAAGCTTGAATAAAAAAGAAAGAAAAAAAAGAAAAAAAAGATCGAATAGATCGGACTCTCACACATTTATCAATCTGCTCGATTTACAATTTCTTTGGAACCATAGAATCCGCAGAAGCGCACATGAGACTTTATGATTAGCAAAGATTTCAGCAGTACTCCCTGCAAGTTTTGCTTCGCGGAAGAGGAGCTTTTCTACAAAGAAAGTTCATAAACATAACATAACAACAATTAAAGCGCCAATGACAACATCGAGCATTATTGAGACAAATCCCAGCCGGTGTGCAAAAAGAAGGTCCAAAACGGTGTAAATGACCAAATCCAAGAAATCAGTCCAAAAATAAAGGAAATTTAAGAAAAGGAGGCTTGCGTTCTGGTCGCAACTCATAGTAACTGGACGGAAAAGAGATACGGAGAAGATGGGTTTTCAACTTCCTATGGAACTGCTCATAGGAAAGCGGAGGCCGATGTCACCGATGTGATTCAAACGAAGACTTCCAAAGAGTAGATGAAAAAGAATTCCGGATCTGCGGTGCAGCATAGGAGTAGGCTGATTAAGTCAAGTAAAAGTTTTATTGAGACACCGGCAGAACAACGAATCGGTTGTAGTAGTTTCAGTGCAAACTGTCTAATTGTTTTAGGATGCTGCTTTCATCGAATTACAAAGCTGTTAGATTTTACTAAAGACCCTCGCATCAACTCTCCAACTCTCGCAAAACATCCTAACCTTATATAGTTGAGTGCAAAATCTCCCGGTACGAATCTGAAAGTTGTTTAGACTTTAATTTGTTACACTGTACCTGAATCTATATAATGCATATTAAGGTCATCAACCTTAACTTGAAGTCTACCTTAGGTCAACTTCAAAAGATGTGAAAAGACAATGAACACATTTATTAACAAGTAATTAAGGACGTTCGCTATCTGACTGGGAGTCTTCGTGTCGACAGATTGTTCATTCTACTTCTCATTCAGTTTTGTGTTTCATCTGAATGAAACATGATCGCTAGATTGTTTTATAAAATTTTAGAAATACAGCTAAGGTATCATTTTCTTTATTTCTAGCATTTAGGCATAAAGTGCGCAACGACAATAAATATATAGATGTACTTCATATATTAAGTAGGCTATTTAATTAATGTAGGTTTCGTTCAGTTTATGTTTGTTTTATGTCATGATTTGGGAAAATTGCAAATGTTTCCTTTTAATGCGAATATAAAACGTTTAAGTTTACAAATTTCTACGTTAATTGTTTTAGCTATTAGTTTAGTATCATTTATAAAACATCATAGTTAGATGTGGGCAGGGACTGCATGCACTCAAGATTTTTTATGCTTATTTAGACAGATGTGACGATGATGAAGATGAAATATAATAGAAAAGATTTTTTAATGAGAAATTCCAAAAATAAAAATAATCCCTTATATTTCTTTTAAGATGCTCAGAAAATATACGGTTTCATGACTATAATTTCAAAAAATTCCCCCTTAGGGGAGGGGTTTAATAGCGCTCTCCCGAAAAATGCCTCATATGTGCCCCCCTAAATTTTGCCTTGCCACCCCTCTGGCCACCCCATTATGCATAAGCCAGAACCGCCCCTGATCACTCAATCAATCACCCGTCTTGCTGTATCATCCACAGGTTTCTAATGCTTCTCTTATGCCGCCTCTTTTGTTGCGCCGCTAGCAGAGCCTTAGCTGCAGCTATATTCTCCTCTAATTCAGTCCTCTTCGAAGGTGTCAAATTATTCCCCCCGCATTTATTCTCACTCATTTCTATCTTCACCCCTACCTCACTATCGTCCACCCACCCACTCACACACCCCTCCCCAGCTGCTGCAGCTGCTTCAGCTGCTGTGCGCTGTCGCCGGCAGCAGCGGCAGAACACAGCGCAGGCCACGAGGCCTAAAGCCACGCCCACTGCAGGCCAGAGGACGCTATGGAAGATCTCCCAGCCTGGAAGATGGACGGTTAGGACGGCACCGGATCGGACGTCCCACGGATCGTAGGAGCAGTAGAGATACTTGCCAGGGGTTCCAAACTTTTGCTGGAACTTCATGACTCTTCTTCTGTTGTGTAGATCATCTTCATGGCAGGCGCGAAGTGTACACTGCACACAACGAGAAATAGCTAATAGCATAAAATGAGAAATAGCTAAAAGCATACAACGAGAAATAGCTAATAGCATACAAAGAGAAATAGCTGAGGTTGCTGGCTTAACAATAACATATTTATAGGTCTTCTTCTTCAGTGCACTGCCAAGTGGCAGGTTCAAGGTACATATATAATCATACTCAAAGTCTGTTTTCTCGCTCCATAAGAGCACTCCTTAGATCAACAAGTTAATCCCTTCACAACGTCTATGTCTTATGCATACCTTATTTAGCCTATAGCTTTGGAAAAGTATGGCTTCTGAGGTGGTTTCCCGTTGCCTTCCTGAGTTAGTTGATTGGATTATAGGTAAAGAGTATTTATAATCAATCAATAAAATACATGTACACAAAAACATGAGAGAGTATGAGAATAAGAATGAGTGGTATTGTGTATTTGTAAAGAACTGTGTAAGAGTTTTATTGGAAACTAATGTAGTACCTACTGATTTATTGCATTTTACTAATTAAGACTCAGTTATGCTTGACGTATACGTTTAGTATATGATCTTGCAGATAACTTTCTCGAGTTATGAAAGAAATCTTAATATTAATTAAATGCATCTTTTAAGTTTCGTAGTTTGCTCTGAAATAGATACAGTCGAGTAAACGCAGAGTTAACCGAGCAAATAAACTGCTTCAAGCTATCATGCTTTAATCGTAAAGCCACTACACTAAAGTTCGTAATAAACTAGAGAATCAATTCCACGACATAGAATAGTATAATATCACGATCTTCTGGTGGTGCGCGACTGTTTGCAGTAACTGTTGTGTAATCCGCTTGAAAATTCCGGAAGTTCGTCTTTTCGCTGAGGAATCGGCATAGCCTCTTATAAGACAATTTACTGGGGAGATGCCAAACTGGAAATTTGTAAAGAGGCACTTACTTTCGTAGAAATAGAACTATAAACTCTTAAAGAGTACACTGAAATCTTCCGTCGGAATACAATTTTTTTCTCAAAATTTTCCCCGAGAAATAAAATGACGCCTTTAAGCAACTGCCTCCAGTTTAATGTTAAGAGTGGTTAAGGGGACCGGACGTTAAATCATAAACTTAAGTTTACGGGTATATAATGATTTAATCGTTAAACGAGTTTTAGAAATTTACTTTTTTTCAACATTTAATGTTGTTCTGTAATTATTTAGTCTTTAAACCACCCTACTCAGTCTGCATCACTCTACTTTGGAATACCAATTGAATGTCTCAATAGCGTAAGGGTAACGTCATGAAGCTTCAAATGACAGATCTTGAGGTGAATTGAACTCTCGTGGGTTCGAATCCCATCCGCGCTGATCTGAGAGTAAAATCTCGTACATTCATTGGACTGGTTATACGGAAAATTAAATAAATTGCCTAAAGGTTTAAATATGTGGCATTAAAAGTGATAGATATCAACATAGTTGATCATTTCACTATAATGCGTGTTTTACTTCTTTAAGGGGACAGGACGTTAAATCATAAACTTATGTTTACGAGTATATAATGATCTAATCTTTAAACGTGTTTTAAAGATTTAAATATTTTAAAAACTTATAAATGATGTTATGTAATTACATAATCTTTAAACTCCGCCATTCTGGCTGCACCACTCTACTCTGAAATACCAACCATTTCCTTCTGATCCTCTGAGCTGCCGAGGACTGACGCTTGCTGCAGATCATCCTCAAAGAGGTTCACTACCCAGGTCTGACCGTCTCCGCTGTAATTGAGACTGACGTGGGCGAGGAAGCAAGGGTAGGAGGGGCAATCGAGGCCCTGGGCAGGACAGGGGCACACGAACTGAGTGGTGAAGAAAGAGCTCTCTACCCTGCATCGGGTTATAAAATAGATGAACTATTAAAGTGTATGAAGCATACAGAGAGACTATAAAATAGATGAACTATTAAAGTGTATGAAGCATACAGAGAGACTATAAAATAGATGAACTATTAAAGTGTATGAAGCATACAGAGAGACTATAAAATAGATGAACTATTAAAGTGTATGAAGCATACAGAGAGACTATAAAATAGATGAACTATTAAAGTGTATGAAGCATACAGAGAGACTATAAAATAGATGAACTATTAAAGTGTATGAAGCATACAGAGAGATTATAAAATAGATGAACTATTAAAGTGTATGAAGCATACAGAGAGATTATAAAATAGATGAACTATTAAAGTGTATGAAGCATACAGAGAGATTATAAAATAGATGAACTATTAAAGTGTATGAAGCATACAGAGAGACTATAAAATAGATGAACTATTAAAGTGTATGAAGCATACAGAGAGACTATAAAATAGATGAACTATTAAAGTGTATGAAGCATACAGAGAGACTATAAAATAGATGAACTATTAAAGTGTATGAAGCATACAGAGAGATTATAAAATAGATGAACTATTAAAGTGTATGAAGCATACAGAGAGATTATAAAATAGATGAACTATTAAAGTGTATGAAGCATACAGAGAGATTATAAAATAGATGAACTATTAAAGTGTATGAAGCATACAGAGAGACTATAAAATAGATGAACTATTAAAGTGTATGAAGCATACAGAGAGACTATAAAATAGATGAACTATTAAAGTGTATGAAGCATACAGAGAGACTATAAAATAGGTGAACTAATAAAGTATCTGAAGCAGAGAGACCATTAAAATATATGAACTAAGTGTCTTAAGGATTCAGGGACTTTAAAATAGATGAACTAGGAGTATCGCTGCTAGTAATAACTAGTTAGTTAAAAGCTAGTTGTATGTACTAATAACTAGTAGATGCTAGCTGCTAGCTTGCTTTACTGTGCACTGCTAGCTTTAAAGAATTTAAAATGGAACTCGCAAAAAATAAAATAATACTAATTTCTGATGAAAATTCTCTCGTTTGATACATTCATTGTGTACGATGCACTCTTTACTGTACCACAATGAGACTAGGGAAGATCTTTTTTCTGAAGATCAGCTGAAATCCACGAAAACGGATAAACATAAACTATAGCCTATTGATAGATCCACCTTACGCACTGAGTCACTAAATAAGCCTATACGGTATATTACTAACGACATTAGAAAATTAGATGCTACAGATAGTATAATATATCGTAATGCGTTCAACATATTTAGAAAATATTAAAGTAAAATAGAAGCTAAAATATAAATTTAGAACTATAACATGAAAGCTCAATTTGTTATTGTTTATTCAATACATTTATTAATGTTGTATTTTTACATGCAACGTCAGCGGCGAAATAAATGTCTAAGAATTACACATGCAAAAAATTGAGAAGAATTCGAGATGAAATGAGGCCGTTAAAGAATTGACGTAAAACTTAACATATTTCTGCAGCCAGAGAGAAAGAGAGAGAGAGAGAGAGAAAGAAAGAGTGAGAGAGAGAGAAAAAAGAGAGAGAGAGAGAGAAGACAGATAATACGAGGGGGCGTGATAGAAAGCAATGATCTTCAGTGCACTGCCAAGTGGCAGGTTCAAGGTACATATTCATACTCAAAGTCTGTAAGAGCACTCCTTGGATCAACAAGTTAATCCCTTCACAAAGCATATACCTTATGTAGCCTATATAGCTTGGGAAAAGTATGGATTCTGAGGTGGTTTCCCGTTGCCTTCCTCAGCTAGATGGATTAATTACCATTTAATGCTGGGGGAAAATATTTCATGGTGAGTTGGGTCCCCTATTGCCATCCTAAGTTTCTGCCTTAGTCGCCTCTTACGTACACGCAGCGGATTGTGTGCGGTTACCCTATTCTGCAGTGGTCCAACCACACTCGAGAACAACACGGGTGAATGATATAAAGGTACATTTTGTATAGGTACATGTACAAAATGAGAAAAAGAGACATCTAGTTAGAGGTGTCAAGGCATACAAACCCTGAGGAAAGGCGATAGATAGATGACGCACGTGACTATGAAGACAATGAGAGCTGCGATCAACCAGCAGGAGATGATGGAGCAGATGCAAGCTTTGGACGGGCACTTTGTTGTCATGGCTGATGTATGTGTTAGAATGCTAACATTGTGAGACTAGCAAGCCACTAGCATCCATATATTGGACTTCATGGATAATGTAAAGATTTTGATGTCGCTCCAGGGTTTAGTCTGTAGCATAGAAAAGTATAAACTTTGGAAATAGCGTTAAAGGATAATTTAGCGCCCGTATCCTTATCCGAATAGATAGATATCCGTGCCAGTAATTACTATCAAATGTTGATTTGAAATTTGATATTAATAACTACATGCATATTAGATTACAATGCGCCTGAGACTTCGTAAACGCAAAACTAATTGCTTCCAAGTACGCTAACTCTTGATCAAGTATCACAAGTTACTCAAGCTACTCAAAGAACCTTTATTTCAGCCATATATCTTAGAAACCATGCAGTAACATTGTTTTCTCGAATAATTACTCTACTGTATAATTTATCTCTAAATGCAGACACTGGGCTCTATGCTCGAGAATTATAGGACACTGCCAGCATCTACATAAAAGCATTGATTCCATTTCCTCGGCCGCTCAGCTGTCTAGCAGCTGAGTCAAAGCTGCGCAGCTGCTGCTCTTTCTCTCACGCTACTCGATGATAGAGGAATTTAGCAGCCGTAGAACAAAATGCACCTAATGGTACCGCTGTGCCCGGCATTGCAATAAACATCAATATGTCGCTTTCAACACTTTGCTGCAATCTGCTGTATTCAAGATTCAGACAATTTTGGTTGGTTTTAATTTCTCCAACAATCAATCAATTAGAAGCATGTCATATATCGAGCAAAAGTGAGACTCAGAAGTGACTTTAAAACAGTCAAGAGAAATATATTATTAGCGGACCCAAAGTTATGAAGAAGTATAGAAGGATCTCTTACAAGTTTTATTTGAACATTTTTAATCTCTACTTCAATGTATCCAGACTCTATTGCAGCATATACATTACATACTATGTAGCATATTCTTACTAGAGCACGTAGCCACTTTAAATTCTCCTATTTCCTGACTCCAACACATATACTTCGGTAAATTAAAATTTTATTTGTTATGTTGTTCATTTTCTCCAATATCTCTTACACGCAATTGAAATGATTTGAATGTGCTCATTTTAAGTAGTAGAGAGTAGATGTTGAAGTATGTTTTCTAAGTGGTAAAAATTGGCTGAATAGAGTTTGATAAAATTAGGCTATAGATGAGATTTGTGTATAGATGAGAGTGATAGAGCCTGGTCTACAAATCGAAAGGCCTAAGTTTAATTCAAGATCAGTCAATAATGTGCTAAAACCAGTGGTTTGTTGGCAAGTTGTTCGACAACGGATCACAGGTAGTGATCAAAGTTCGGGCACAGTGTTCAAAGCGAATGCTGTCCCCGTCATAGGCGTAACCGCGACCGAAAATCTGGGGGGAACAATCAGTGGAGTATCCACGGGGGGCCAGTGGTCCGCCCCCCCCCTTAGCCCGGCCAAAAAATTGTAAACTGCATTTTCATTGTTTTTAAGACGATTTCTATGTGTGTAAGGGCAGTGGCAGTGGTTAAGGGGGAGGGGGGTGAGGGCACTTAGTTTCACTGGCTCGAATTTTTTCAAATATGGGCCGCACTACGGACTCATATTTGGTATACCAGGGGCCCTCAATAATGGAAGCTTAAAATTGTTGAATACATTTTGACTATGCTTCAATTAAGAGTAATTAAGGCGGCATTACTACGTTATATGGTTCCAAACACATTTTCTCTGCTGACATTTAGTTTGATAAAATCTTTTCGTCTTATAAATTCTTTTCTTTAAAAGCTGTGCGCAAATTCCTCGAGATTTTCTAACAAAACTCTGCATGATACTACAAAATTTCATTTATAACTTTCAGAATTCAAAATCTAAATTAGTAATGTATTAATTCTTACCAGGCGTGGCTTCTTGGTCTTTAACAGAAATTTATCCATGATGCAATTATGCAGAACTTGGTTTACTGTCTATGAATTTATATTGTAACAAACTCCATAAGCTAAACATTTATGCACATTTTTGCAGAGCATCTACCGATGGTTGATTAGTTGACATCTCAATATACAATATGCAGCAGCAACCTCCAGATAGGCCTATATAGTTTCATCATGCTTAGCTCGGCTAGCTGGCACTCTTCCATGTTTCGTCACCCTCACCTAAAAAAGGT
This sequence comes from Enchytraeus crypticus, assembly GCA_905160935.1. Lineage (NCBI taxonomy): Eukaryota > Metazoa > Annelida > Clitellata > Enchytraeida > Enchytraeidae > Enchytraeus > Enchytraeus crypticus. The sequence continues at coordinate 1,171,194 of CAJHZI010000741.1, read as the reverse complement.
CGCTCAGCCATATAGTTTCCTATATATTACTAAAGTAGATGACAGTATATAGGAGTCTATGGCCAAGGATACACTGCTCAACTACAGATGTCAATAATTAATATCATGTAAGCTATCAGTTTACCACTCGATCTACAGCACGGTACTATAAATGCTAGTAATACTTACACATGCAGTTATTTAGCGACCTTGAAAATAAGAAAAATTTCTTAAATATAGTATATATATCTGAGCCTAAATTCTGGGGGGACATCTGCATGCACGTCCCCTCACTCTAAATTCTGGGGGGACGTGTCCCCCCTGTCCCCCCGGTGGTTACGCCAATGGTCCCCGTAAATGTCATGCTATGTAGCAGGAAGCTGACGTTAAACATAACTTTATCTTGTAATGAATAAAAACTTTTTGTAAGTTTGTTCTTAAATGCGCGCTGCTGCAATGTTAGCTTTAAAAACAGCGAATTTGAATAAACATGACCTGAAATATAAATATTGAAATAGAAACACCACAGAAACACCATCGAGAATATTCTGCAAGTTTGCAATATGAATTAGTTTGTTTCGTCAATAATATCAAGAAAATTATGAGCATTATCAATTTGTTAATATATTTTATTGAATACAATACGCATAGCATGATAACGGCATACTAAAATATCCCCATACATGTGTTACAATTAACATCTGTTTAATAAGGCCTAACGAAACACCATAACTAATATTAGTTTCAAATACAAAAATAAAAGAAGAAAGACATTGGTAGTGAACTAAAACATCTGCAGACAACTTCTTGTTAGCAACAAATAATCTAAATACTAAGACTCTGAATAAATAAGGCATAAAAGCTAGTATTTCCTGCCAAACGTACACATTTTATGTTGTCCATTAGTGAGAATTGAATTTTAAATTAAATTAGTATTTATGATTACCACAAAGTAATCGAACGATAAGTAAGATGTGATTTTCTCGCTATTTTTGTTAGCTCTATAACTCACTAGATTTTGTCCAGTTTTTATCTAGCGTCACATACGTAGCTATTGGTGAGATAGAATGGAAGGCACAACGATTTATTAACAGGTCATTTCATTCTAGAGGACTAACTATAGCTTAATAGTTAATCTTGGTTAATCTTGTATCGTAGCTTGCTGCCGATTGGCGCTATCAATAGCAAAGATATGATTAACCATAGAAAAGATTAATAATAACCTGCCAGGAACATGTAAAGCGGTCTCGAAGACGGGACACTGGTCATGACACCGCCGGTCTTGGCATTATCGGATGTTGTTATTATTATTATTATTGCGATTATCAATGCTAAAAGAAAAATCTGTTTTCAAATATACTCTGTCATTTAATACAGAATGTGAGCTCCTATATACACAATGAGCTCATTGTGTATATTTTACAAATGCATATCTCTAATTACTGTAATAAAGTATACGTAAGATCGAGTTAGAGTAGGTTAGAGCATTTTTCACAAAACTTATAAATATAAAAAATTAGCTTTTAATTGTGTTATTTACGTAAGAACAAATACAGATAAGGCAGCATTCAAGTAGATGTTGTGAAGGAATGACTCTGCAGTAGTATTGCTGTATAGCATCAGAGGCACGAGCTGAAATGAGCAAGAAATGACAAACGGTTCGAGGCAGGAATCATTTCCAAATTCCAGCTATTGCGCATGCGCCATGACCGGTGTTACAGGATCAATGTTGCCAATTTTGCATTAAAATGTTACATATTGCAATTTTTTAACTATCCCTAACCCTAACCCCTACCCTTTATCCTAACCCTAGCTAACCATGTTCTTATGGAACTAATAAAATTTAATAACCTAAACTTTAAAAAATTAATAGTGACTCAAGCCAGAATCGAACCCCGAAACCCATGATCTAAAGCCTAGCTCTATACCCCTAAGCTATCGGGGCTATTATTGAACACGGTTGAATAAACGATGTCAACATATCGTACTAGAAAATCGTAAAACCATATACAAAAATTCTTATTAAAATTCTTGTGTGCATGCGCAATACTTGGAAATCATTCCTTCCATGAACCGCTTGTAGAAATATGCCCTTTTTTAGCAGAATTAATAAAAATATATAAATATCCGCATCACTGTACAATGTATGAAGAATTGTCCAACCGGTGACTGCACGTGTTGTTGAAGTGAAACTGGAATTCATGGGAAGATGATGATGATGATGATGATGAGGATGATGGTGATGATAATGATGAGGATGATGAGGATGATGATGATGATGATGATGATGATGATGATGACGATGACTGTATAATGTATGCGCCTTACGTTATGAATTAAACACCGCACAATGATAGAAACTATTTTATCTCTAAATTTTAACTCTAAACATTGTCAATATACATTTATGTAGCCTCGCCTTAATTGAGCCGTGTCTCAGTAGGCTACACCATCACTATGGGCTAAGCCGGTGGCTTATTGGCATGTAGTTTTACAGCTGATCACTAGGCTCTAGGTTCAAATCCAGTGCTCTCCTCGGACTGACTGACATGCCATCGAGCAGGAAACTGACTTTAAACTTGCCTTTGACTCTTTCATTATGTCGACTATAGCTCCGTATCTAATATCATAAAAGTGTTGGACAGCAATAAAGTTGTCTACATACAGATAGAACAGAGAAAGTAAAGAGTATGCCTATTTAGTACGTGTAATGCTTAGAATTTTCGCAACATTTTGGTAGCTTTTGTTTTTGAATTTCACGAACCATTTATCAATGGCACGAGAGAATTTCTAAGCTGTAAAGTTTCTCTGATACTTGTCTAAGTAAATGTATCACTGAAAACACCTAAAAATATCGCAGAAAACCAGGCACATATTACATGTTCCTCTAAACACCACAAATTGATATAACTGCCGAACAGTTTCAGAATTTCTAAGTTGTGAATAACTTGAAGCAAATATGACAATGGATTACTGAGTGTACAGATTGTCATGTAGCAGCAGCAATGTCAAGAGGATTGCCAGCAGCTATAGGTGGCACAGATATATGACTGGGCCTTGCAGATGCGTTAAGAGTTTTATTGGTTGCAGATTCTGCATTGAAGCACTCAGCAATTTTACTAGTTTCGAGAACATTGGCTGCATTAGTTACATCGAGTGGAGCTGCAACAGTTGATGATATCGAAGCTTTAACATTAGTGCTGGAATAGTCTAAAATCGAGTCCTTATTATTTGAAGAATTTCCAGAAGAATCAGGAGACTTTGGGATTTTTAAGGTTTCATCAATTTCTGGGTCATGATATGATTTCTGAAGGACACCTTTGACAGATGGCGTGGAATGTTTTCTCGAAGTTTTCACCTCTCTTCCACTCTCCGGCAGAGAATCTCCATCACAAACTTCATCTTCAGTATTCCTGCCTCTCCTAGTTGTACTAGAACTATTCTCTGGGCCACCTGAATGCTTCTCAACATCATTGTTTGTACTCATCATATTCCCGGTCTCTGCCTTCATATCGTCTTGCTGGATTAATCGGAGTGTTCTTTTCCTGTTCTCTGACTCTAAATCATTACTATAGCCGCGAGACTCTTGTTGCTGTCCTTGCTTTGAGCTCTTGTCTACCGAAGCGTTGTTTGGAATCAAAGCATCATCCGGGAGCAAAATAGATTTTTTTGCGAGGACGCTTTCTTGGAAAAATATAGAATCTTCTGGAACGTTCTCTGAACTTTCAAATCTTCTGACGGAGCTGGAAAGCATTTCTGCCATGCCCTTCAGGGACTCAGGCCAGTCTGAGATGACGTTAGAGTTCATCCGGAGAGGTTCCAGCTTATGAAAAGTCTTCTCGTGTGGATCAAAGGACTGCTCGGCTAATGAGTTTGTTTTCTGATATTTAGGTTCCTTAGCGGAACGTTTGCAAATTGTTTTGCTTTCGCTCGCATCACGGAGAAACTTTCTCGCAGCATTTGCTTCGATGTGTCTCTTAGTAAATGAATTCTCTGACGGTGCCTCATGAAAATGCTCTTCCATTGTGGCCTTCAGTGTATATGAATCCATGTCCTGAAGGTTGCTGGTATTTGAAATGCATTTTGAATTTCCAGTGTCACGCAATCCGGTAAGCGATTGGACATCGTCAAACTTGTACAACTCCCTATCCGCCGGATTAAGGGAAAACAAACGATTTTTTGGATAAGAATCAATTATTTCAAAAGTCCTACTTTCTGACCTATAGGTAGATAAACTAGCACTCTTACTCTTACGTTGTATTGCTATATCAGTAGCATTCATCAAAGCTACTTTAGAATTTTCATTGTAAGACGGATATCCTGACATTTCGGATATTGCATGCTTTATGATAGGAGAAGACTTAGAAAAGGGCGAGTCTCTTCCATAATCTCTATATTCCACCGCAGATAGGGAACGCATTAACCCGGATTCTCTTTTATCATCTCCTGGAAAAATAGAGAAACTTGAGTTACTTAATTCTCTGGTTCTCTTGATCTCTCCCGTTGCGCTATCAAAAGAGGGTGGTAAAATTCTCCTATCATCACCAAAACTACTGCTGGAGAGTTTTGAAGCCGTTACGGATTCGTTTGTGTCATGTCTCGTTGTATTCACTAAACCAGACATTAAGCTAGCGATTGCTTTATACTCTTCCAAGGCACTGCTTGGACGTGAATCGTTGCAGTTAGATTTGTTATAATGATCTGAGACACCGTCGGGTAAAACTGGATCCGTAGATTGACTCTTAGGGCGCGAAGAGGTTGCTTGAAGGTTGAATTTATTTCTATTCATGTCGCAGTGAAATTCTTCAGTAGATTTCGAGAAGGCTAGCGGAGTTCTGCGGAAATGTCTACTTCTTTTCCAGTCAGATACTGGTGAATGCGAAGATTTCTGCTCTGAGAAATACCTGTGTTCTTGAATAATGTAACCGGAATGTAGATCTTCCTTCGCATCGCTAGCTGCATCAAAACTGGAATAAGATTTCATGTTTAAACCTATCTTGCTATCTCTAACTGAGTCCGAAGGAAGTGGAAATGTTGAATTATATTCTCTCGCACATTGACCAGATGTCGCTTTGGTGTGTGTCGTATCTGCAGCTCTAGTCTTCGAATGTTCTCTCTGTTCATCAGCATATGAATCTACGTCATATCCTACTTCATGTGCATAATTAGAATCCTTGGGAAAAGAAGTTACTAAATCTTGATTTCGTCGATAGTCTACAGGATTACCTGTCAGTGCAGTGAATTCAATCCTATCGTGATTTGGAGAAATATTAGAGGTACGTCTTTTCTTCACTGAATCTTTATCCTCTCGCTCATCTATTACACTCCATTTAGAATAAATGGAGCCTATTTTTTTTTTTTTTTCAGATGCTACGTCGATGGGAAAAGATGATGCATTGTCTACTGTAAAATCACTGGTGGTACGAGTGGAAGATGATTTACTGAATTCAGTCGGCGGCTTTGAAGATGTTTGTTGAACAGTCATTGGCGCAGAGGAAGTTGAAGAAACACCGGAGACTGACCTTGAGGCTGCGTCCACCAATCTCTTCTTGTTCGGCTTCTCTTTGGATTTCGGAAGTGGCCGCTTGATGCCGGCCTCTCCTGTCGCAGAATCAACCGGATCTGTCAATAAAGAAATACCAGTTTATTCCGCATTATACCAGATAAATGTAACATAAAAAACTAAAAAAGCTAATATTAACGTCAGTTTCCTTACTAGAAAGCGATTTCAGTGATGGCCGAGTCCAGGATTTGAACCACGCACAGACTGATCCGCGGTCAAATATCTTACCGACATAGCCACTGCCGACTCCAACGCCGAAACAAGCCGGAATAACAAGCAGCATCTATTTCTTCCAGTTATTTAATGCAAGAAATTATTTACCTAAGTTTACTTTAAAACAAATATTTAATAAAATGCGAAAATAGACGACGTGCTATATGGGCTTTATGCACTTTTTTAGATTATAAACGTTGTTTCAAGTTATGTTCGAAGATAAAACACACTATAATTTTATGAAGTTGGCGTTCTCTTGATAAGCCGAACGTGTTTATCTGATTTTCACGAATTATAAATAACAATTTTAAAATATCATAGATATTTCCAGTTAGGCAAACAGCATAATTTTAGGTCGTGAGTTTTAACACCTTTCACAGAACGCGATCTTTGTAAATCTATGGATCTTTAACTCCTCTAGTGGTTATGTTTTAATATGATCCGTGAAATTAGCAACTTTCGACTCCGTATTAAAAATTATTAATAAGCTAAATGTACTGGTTGAGTTTTTATCGTTTTAAAGGAATACTAAATTATGAAAATAAATAATCGCATCCCAACCCTAGTTAACTTAGATTTAAGGGCAGATAATGATTATGGTGATGTCGATAATGACTATGCTAGAAACTGTAAAACTACTAATTGATAAAAGAGTAGTGAAAACAACTCAAGAAAATACATAAAAATGTTCTGATAATACAAAAAATAATATTTAGAAAAGATCTAATTTTAAAATTCATGAATAATTTTAAAATAATCGATTTCTAGTTTCTAAATGATTACACTCAACACAACATCAGATATTTCCATATACAGTTTTCAATAACTCTAAAAGTCCATGGTACTTAATGCTGAAATTGATGATAGCAAGGTAATTTCATTTTATTGAACAGTTCAGTCTACAACGAGTAGATCTATATCTTGTGTCTGTTATTTTCATTCGTCTTTACTGTTAATTGTTCAGCCTAACACACGAAAAACTGTGGAAATCGCAGTCAGATAAGAAGTCACAGAAAGAAATGAAAAGGATTTTTCTAAGTTCATTGATTCTTCTTCCGTTAGATGAAGATGTGATGATAATGATGAGAATGATGATAATTCTGACAATGTGATGTGATAATGATGTTATAAACTTGATGTGATATTATGATGATGGAATTTCGGCATACCTTTATGTCGCTTGATATGCAGAGAGAGATGGTCAGATCGTGAGAAAGCTCGGCTGCACTTGCTGCAGGTGAAGGGTCGATCTCCAGTGTGCTTGCGCAAGTGCCGGGTCAGCTCATCAGATCTAGCGAATCTCCAGTGACAGCCTTCCCACTGACAGGGGAACGGCTTCTCACCTACGAGCAATCAATCAATCAATCAATCAATCAATTAATCTATCAATAAATCAATCACTCACACATTCACTCACTCACTCAATCAGTCAATCAAAAATTCAATAGCGAACCTCAATTGAAAACCCTCCCACTGGCAGGGGAAAGAATCAATCAATTAAACAATAAATCAAATATATAAATCAGTCGGTCAATCAATCAATGAAACGTTACAATAAATGCCTATACAATAAACGGACACACATTAACTTCTGTGGGTTTCAGTTATAGTCATATTTGTATATTAAAGTGACGCTGAAAACATCGGTGTTGTACTGTGTGGTTAATGTCAGTTTAGTCGTCTGATCATGATACCAGGATGGTTGTAAGAAATATAATTATAAAAGTAAGTAAGCGTTTATATACACATCACAAAGAGATCTATATCAATCAGATGCGAATTTAAACCCGTAAACAATATATATATATTTGACTTTTTCAATTCGCTAGAATGCTATAAACAGTATTAAAACTCATCCCTATTGATTTACATCATCATTTTCATCTTCCCCTGAATCTCATTCCTGCCAGGGCTGGGACACGAATAGACTTTCTCTATCCTTTCTCTATACCACCGGCTGGAGCCAGTGGCGAAGTCGGTAAGATATTCGACGGTGGATCAGTATGTGCGGGGTTCAAATACTGTGCTCACCCGTCACTGACATCGCTTTCGATTAAGGAAACTGACGTTAATACTAGCTTAACTAGCTTAGCTTATCTTAACGTATCCATTTTAGAAAATTTTATGGCAATCTTTGAAGCATAGGAGCTTCACCAAACTAGTGTCCTTTCTTACGTGGGTTTTGTTCTTCGTGCGTTGTCACCTTTTACGACACTTACAGTCAACGGTTGGTGTATTCTTCTGCATTCCCGACACAATACGAATAATCCCTATTAATCAACAACTAACTACAAAATAAATAACTCGTATAACCATGTACCAGTGTGGGTGCGGCTGTGCGCCTTTAGGTGAGAACTCTTAGTGTATAGTTTGTCGCAGCCTGGAAACATACAGGGATGAACACGCCGTCGGCTGTAATGTCTCTTCCAAGTGCCGACCAACGCACCTAGTTGATCGGTGGAATCAAGGACCGTCCCATGGGTAACTCGTCCTAGTTGGGCAGCTGAGCAAGGGTTCATGGGGGCTGGAGGGGAGCAGGCTTGAAGATGACGTCGAGATGAGTGGGATTGATTGGGTTGACCTGAAGGATGTTGCCCTAATCAACAATAATTAACATTTGATATCGTTGATTACATTAAGTGTTTTCTATTTAGTAATTTAATTTTTTTACGTTCAATTATTTGTTTTATTTTGTACTAGTTTTCTTTTCTTTACTATTCCTCTTTTCTCTGCGTATAATATCTTAATAAGACTTCAATAAATGTATACTCTCACGGGTTTGATGGTCTAATTGAAAAATTCTTGCATAATGAACCGTATGCCACAGATTTTAATCTAAAGTGATCGTCTCGGCATTATTCCGTGTGGTACGTAAAAATTTCCTTTCATAAGCTATAAGTTTAGGTTTCAAATATCAATTTTCTTATTTTCTTAAACTATTATTTTGGAAGTAGTACTGCTATTTTTTGTGCATCATTTTAAAAGTTAGAATCGAGGACTATAAAGAGATCTTTATTATTAAATTCATGACTTGAACTCTGAAATCCAAAGCTAAAATTCTGCAACAAAAATTTTGAAACCAAGTCAACTACGACTCAAATTGACCAAGGCAGCCATTCAGTCTAATGCTAATGTAGATTAATTATTATTTAAATCAAACGCTAGAATTTGATATTTTAAATTATTTCCAATATTAAATATATATATATATATATATATATATATATATATATATATATAAGAATATGTATTACATATTGGAAATATATATATATATATATATATATATATATATATATATATATATATATATATATATGTATTACATCATATATATATATATATATATATATATATATACATATACTGTATATATATATATATGATGTAATACATACTCCTACTGTTTGGAACTCTCTACCTCCTAATCTTCGCTCATGTTTTACTACTTCCGCTTTCCGTTGTAGGTTGAAAACACATTTCTTACCACCATAGAGTTTTCATTTTTCCTGACTGTTTTTGATCACTGGAGCGGCACCGTTTAGAATCGTTTTCTTTCTCTTCAGCACATGTTTGTTCAGATCGTTTGGGGTGAATCGATGTGTTGGGGGAAGTCCCTGACAGCATCATTGTATGAGGAAACGGAAGTTAAACATTTATTACTATTATTATTATATCTAAAATTCTAACGTATAATCTGTGAGGATTTAAAAACAATTTCCATTAATTGTTGGTCCCAAAGATTAACAATTTCTCAGAGAACTCTCAGATAATCTTTAAAAACCGTGACCGGCTGATTTCATAGCAAATATTGACTTTACTTAAAACAATGTTTCTTTGCTAAGTTAACATCTTATTCGTCACACATTTTAATGTACATGTATACCTGTTTGTCTAGACAGTTCGTCCGTAGAAGTAGCCACTGCAGACATTCCATTGATACTGGAATCAGCTTCCACATAACCTATCTCCATCTTTACGTCGTTCCGTAAGGTTTCCAGTCCAGATTGACCTAAATTATCTCTACATTCATCTAACCCTGATCCAGTATGTCCAAATTCACGTCGTTGGGTGTGACCTTCGTCCCAGTAAGTCCAGTGTTGAAGAGTTGAAGGATGTCTGTCACTCGTATCAAAGGAGCAGTTGACAGTTCTGGAATAGGGATGACTGCGAACATCATGAAGAGACGGATAGCTATCCAGTGAGGAATGCATGGAGATCTGGTCACGTGACATCGGCAATGATTTGATTGACAGGTCGACAGGCTCGTGTTGAGGAAGCTGCAAACGAAAGCATCAAAACATGTAAATGTTATAATTGTGCATTTCCTTTAAAGCCAATTTAAAGTTCAAACACGCAATTTAAATTATAGATCACCTATGATGAGATATATCAGTTTGATTTATCTAATTAAAATAAAATAAATTTCTTATTCTTATTTCGTTAAATTCTTACTGATTGATTGATTGATTGATTAATTAATTATACTCTCTGAACTGATAATATCATCTGACCTGACTTTACTCTCTGATTAGATTTGTTGGGATTTAACTCGCGGTAATTTAGCGCAATATACTATCAGTCATTTAAACTTTTACAACATTTTCTGACTCTGGTTACTAGAAATGAATCAAGACGAGTAATTCTTTCCAGTATTTAAAGTGAGTCTACGTTCTTTTGTTCATACCAGTTTTGAGCATCGCTTTCAATGGTCATTCTACTTCGTTTTGACCTTCATATTCTCATTAAGCCATGCCCATAGAGATTCGTTGTGTGATCCAAAATTACCAAGCGATATTATACTGTATATATATATATATATATATATATATATATATATATATATATATATATATATATATACAAGCTGACCAAATTTTGTATAAATATTTGTAAAGAAACCGGAGTTATCCAAGTTTTGCAAAAAAGATGATTTTTTCATTTAAACACGCAACGTAAAACGTCAATTAGAATCAATTCCTTTTTGAAAATGTGCTGGCCCTGAAAAGGGCCGTTAGATGATGACGCCTCCCATTATTTTGCTGTAATGTATTACACTAACACTATTCTGCCGAAACTGTTTGAAGACTGCAACAAGTTAAAGCCAAATGATTTCATTTCTCAACAGGACGGCGCGCCGGCTCACACTTCACGTCATATTCCAGTTTGGAGACGTCCAGCCAGAGACTATTCAAGCGTAGCGGTAGACTTTAATAGGGACCATCAAGTAACTTGTTGGTTGTTAGGAAGTTATTGTCTGTTACGTAACTGAACTCTGGTCCACTATTTGACACTTACGCCCTCTTTTGTCAGCCCAGCTTATGTATGTATATCTCCCCTACTGGTCATTTGATAAATTGACTTGAATAGTTCACAGTATCCGACAGGAGTTAAGCCATTTATTGAATTATCACTAGAATTCCATTGTAGCAGCAAAACAACTTAGTTTTTGACATTTTGCATACAATATTATACTCAGAAGGTAATAGATTTGAAATTGTATCAGCACAATGGGAAAATCCAAAGAAACTTCTCCTACAAAGCGTGCACAAATTGCGGTACTGCATGAGCTGAACATGTCTCATAGTGAGATAGCTAGACGTTTACACATAGCCAAGTCGACAGTGACTCGAGATATAGCGAGAATAAATGAACTGAAGGGCTATAAGTCTCGCAGAAGGTCTGGACGTCCGCGCATCACCTCGGCTCGCACTGACAGAAAAGTCCGACGTGTTGCTACAGCGCATCCAACCTGGTCATCAGCGCAAATTGCTTCTCAGACACGATCAGCAGTAAGTGGCAGGACTGTGAGGAGACATCTTCTAACAGAATTCAACCTACCATCGCGACGCCCAGCAAGGAAACCTCGCCTGACCGTCAACAATATCAAGGATCGCCTAAGGTTCTGTAGAATCTACCGTCACTGGACGTATGATAATTGGATAAAAGTTATCTTTTCGGACGAATCAATGTTCTCGCAGTTCAGATCCTACATCAGACACGTGCGGCGTCCAGCAAATCAGCGGTATAACACACGCTATGTGATACCGTCTGTGCGGCAAGCACCAACAATAATGGTCTGGGGGAGCTTCTCTGGAACTGGTAGAGGTGGCTTATGGTTTATACCGAAAAGTACTTCGATCAACGGACAGAAATATCTATCAGTTTTGCAAGATAAACTATTGTTAAACATGGAATTGCTTAGCTGTTCAATATTTCAGCATGATGGAGCTCCCTGCCATCGGTCAGCCATTGTTACCAACTGGCTCACAGAACAAGGTGTGGAGGTCCTTGGACCTTGGCCTGGGTCCAGTCCAGATCTCAATCCTATTGAAAATCTGTGGATTCGCATGAAACAGAAGGTAGCAGCAATGAATCCGTCATCTGAACAAGAACTTATTAAAGCAATTAAGCGAGTGTGGACTAGCGAAATAACACCCGCGTACTGTCGCAATCTTGTGCATTCCATGCCTGATCGGATTAGAGCAGTCATTGCAAACAAGGGAAGGCACACCAGATACTGAGACTAGTGAAAATATGTATGTAGTACATTGACATTTAATAAACATAAACATTAGTTCCTTTTAGCACATCTGGCGCTACAGATTAATGTATGGCAAGTTTAGTGCATTTATCTAATCGGTGCTAAACTTTTGGCCATGATTATATATATATATATATATATATATATATATATATATATATATATATATATATATATATATATATATATATATAGCTGCATATTCCATCTGAGTCCACAAAACTGCTTTGGCTTCGAAAAAAGAGTTTAGAATACAGAAACCTCGATTGTTATAATTGGTTTATTATAATTTGTATTAATATTTTTAGTTCAATGACCCAGAATTTCTGATCACACTCAATAAATCGCCTCATTTTAACAAAACATGTATTGAGAGCAGGTCCAAGTATTGTTCAGAATCGTCATGGGCAACAATTTCACATGAATGGTCTCATGAGCAGAGTAACTAAATGATGACTCATGGTTTCTTTATTTTTCTACAGAAATGCGCTCCTATGCGGTAAGCCTTTATTACATGTCTGCGCCTCTTAACGCCTGTCATCCATCCTTATATCACATCGTATCCACCCATTATATCTAGGCATGCGATATTTTATTATGTAATGAGAGAAAATGGCTTTAAATGAAATGAAAAGGCCGAGGGCTTAAAGTTATCATACATTTAATCGACGTTACTGAGATTATAAAACTAGCGACATTATAAAAGTCGTTTATAACAAAGTTACCACCCGAGGTTTTGATGTTACCACCTGACGTTTCAAGTTTTTAAGTATTAATAAAACAAGGAATATTCTTATCATCAGTGGGTGGAGTGAATCCTATCTCATCAGGAACCCTATCGATAACTTTACGATTATCAGCAGTCATGCGAAACCCATTAAAATTTCTTATACATGAGTTACTAAGGATATTTCTATCAGCAACAACAACAACGACAGAAACAATGCTACAGTCGTCAATGACAATACAGAGCACTAGCGAATCAAATCCAAGTCGAGGAGAAGAAATAAATCGAAATTAATATTAGATGGAAAAGAGACATGAAAAGGTAGTTCGAATCACTAATATCACTAACAGATTGAAGCACCACTAATGCCATCAGACTCGTGAAGCAGAAGTTATCATTGCTAACACGCCCCTACAGCTTGTGTTGTATGCAGGAAAGTACCTATACCTTTCTCGTGAAGCAGAAGTTATCGCGTCTTTGATCTTATTTTTATCTGTAGTATGAAGAAAATCTAAAATCTTCCAAGGACAAGCTACCGCTGATAATTTTATTATTTAGCACGTAAAGCTACGGGTCTTAACTAGTCACATTTAATAACCGTATGATTGAGAAAAGGTTAAACTGCATAAAATCGCGAATACATCGAATGCATATGTCATATTTTCAGAGTCTGCAAGTCTCTCACAAGTTATACTGTTACACCCACCCAGACAACTCAGTACAAATCCAACATAGAGGGAGTTTATATTATAAATAATCAACCAAATAAATGTTGATCATTAAAACGGAAATAACAGATATCTATACCATATAAATGTAATTTAAAGTTGATAGGCGTTAGACATTCACGCTTAATTAGTCATAGGCATAATAAATTATGCAATGTATTTAGCAACACTTCTAATTAATTAAGTCCACTTTAATTAAAGTGGAAGATACATTTTAAAAATAGGATATTGAGCCATCGCTCTATATCCTATTTTTAATAACATAACATTACAGAGTCAGGAAGCAATTATATGCTTGTTTAAGACTCATCAGGCTCTTAACTAAAACCAATTAATATTACTAACACATAGTTCAATATAAAACTGAAAACTACATTATACAAGTACATGTACCAAAAAGAGCCAGTGAAAGAAGATAATATTTATCTTCTACTTTAATTAATGTGGTATGAGATAGAGAGGAGATATAGTCTATTCGCATTCCGACCTTAGCTAAACTGGGATTCAAGGGAAAGCGACGCCTATGATGATGATTTAAATAAGAAGACAAAAGTTATTGGCTTGAACTCAGCATTATGTCTTTACTCAATTAATGCAATTAATGCTTTACTCAATTTTATGCTTTACTCAATTGAAAGAACGGAGAAATGCTGATAGGTTAAATGCTTGACAATATCAATCAGCAAAATTTTTCATGACATTGGAGGGGGTCTTTTTAAAATTAGCATAAAATAACAATGCAACTTACAGAAAAGATCTTACTATACATGTATACTCAGGATTTGATCGATTTATGAACCATTCCATGGCTTACATAAAGGACGATTGTGTAGCACCGTTGTTCAACAGGCTTATATTAAATGCACTCGGGTGGCTTAGGTTTTACCTGCGGCGGCTCGGTATAAAATCTTCTGTTCAGGCCACTGAATGAACGTGTCTCAAACACACGGGCGTTACCGTACTACATATAAAAGTTATAAATCCTATACAACACCCTTTCACAACATGAATGGCAATAATCTTTCTTTCTTTGATAAGTTATTGTTGTATCACATTTTCACATCATGACAGATGGGCTTTCGTAGACAAGCCAGGCCTCTTTCTCCTGTCGTCTAACCTCACAACGGTATTTTTATATCGGCAAATGCCTTGTATTTAATGATTGGAATGTGAATTGAGACAGCTCGATTCTGAACGCCCTTTCTATATGTTCTTCAAACAAGTATTCTCTCAATAACAGTGGAAGGTGTAGCATTATTTCTTGCGCTAGGGATAGGGCCTATCATGAAGGCCTATCACGAGAGACGCGGGATTAAGCAGTATGAAAGCTCTACATCGCTCTTTGCTATCACATCTTCAGCCCAAAAGAGCCAGCAGTTATTTTCATACTAGCCCTGATGCCCTAGTAGTGACGTTCACCTAGCGTCATTTAGCCACATATTAGAAACTTGTTTAAATATATCAATCGACCAATCAATTATAATTTAACGTCCGGTTCCTCTCTGTTGACTCGGTTGACTCTGCACAAAAAGGCGCCAAAACACCATATGACGACGACTGAGTATGCAAAGACCATAAGTGAAAGCGGGATCGAAACAGTGCAAGTCCATGATCCAAGGCAAGCGGCACAAAATGTAGACCTATGGCTCAAAGATATAAGCTTTAGCTTGCCCATGAAAGTACCAATGCAATTAGAAGATCCAAGATCTTGTGGCTGAGAGTTTCATATTGTCTGGACAGAAAACAAAAAGGTGTGTCTGCCCATGGCATATTTAAGGTTTGGTACAGCGAGAAGGATTTTACTAGAGCAGCGAAGACTACGAGAGGATTGATAGATTGATAAGAGTTCAGATAGATAGGATGGTTTACCATCATTTAAAGCTTTGAAAGCCAAGGAAGCTATCTTGAATTTTATACGTTCAGAGACTGGAAGCCAGTGCAGTTTCTTAAGACGAGAAGAGGTGTGAGATTTGAATATTTTTACATTATAGACCATTTTATATAGGACTTGTCTGTTTGTTTACAACGTTTAAAATGTTGACGCTAAATTCAAATACGCTAAGAGTAAGGCGATCATTAATTAATATAACATTTTTTATTCAATCTTATACTTAATCTGATTATATTAATCATACCCTGAATTATTCAATGATTTCTTAAAACTTTAACTTTCAATTATTTATTTTTATTTATTTATTCAAATGATTCAATCATGTCACACATTACAATTCAACTATAAAAAATGTCACACCGTACAGCAATTCATATGAAATGAAAAATGACGCAAAGGTCTAAAGACGTCCCTGACATTTTAGGCAACCGGACCCTGCGAGGAACCGGACGTTAAATTCTTATTGATAGATTGAATGATTAAAGACTCTAATATGTGCCCTAATAAAAGAATAAAAGACGTTATTAATGTTTGCTTCCTGCGTTCTTCAGTGAAGACTAAAAAGAGCGATTTATAGCACAAATATTGCCAGAAGCTTCAAAGAGGCTCAAATATTGAATTTATTAATAAATTCCTGATAATAATATTTACAACTACATTGATAAAATATAAAATAATGGAATTTGAAACGCTTATCATTGCAAAATGTACCATAGAGATTTACTGAAAGCTTTCTCGCCCTACTTTATTGTTAGAACTCACTTAACTATTTTTTAACATTCCGTCGAAAAAACCGTAAAAATGTAGGAGGTTCAACAGGAAAACCAAATCTGTGCGTACCGGTCTGAGATGCGATTCTAACACCTGGTAACAGATTCAGCTATGATATTAGAGATAAATTCTGACTTGCTATCTATAGCTACCAGTGACTCTAAGAAGTAAAGTATTACCTTAGTAATTATGATTAGTAGAATTTAGATAGAATTACCGACAGCTAAAACTTTGTTTAGCGTCTTTTGCTGGTCTCTAAATCAAAACAGTTACGTGACATGCACTGGCTTTGAAAGCTGCATTTACGGATCTGCAGTAATTGTTGGGCATCTTACTGATAAGCTACCGGCGCAGCCTAATAATAGCTGGTTTTGCTAATGTTAACGTCAGTTTCCTCATTCGAAAGCGATGTCAGTGACGGGTGAGCCCAAGATTTGAACCCCGCACATACTGATCCGCGGTCGAATATCATATCGACATCACCATTGGCTCCAGCCAGCGGCGATGCATACGATGCATAATGCATACGATGCATAATGCATACGATGCATAATGCACACGATCCATTGCGAAGAGAATTATTTTACTATAAAACAACTACATACACATTTTCTGTGGATAGCTTTGAGAAAATCTGTCCCTTCGAAAATATTTCACCGCTCCTCTTCTGAAAATCACGATTAGTCCTCTTTTGTAGACCACTATAAAAAATCAATACGCACTTCCTTGGAACTCTTCAAATGACCTCTTACAATCTATGGACCCTTCGAAGAGGTAGTAATAATTAAGGATCAGTGGGGCAGACACTTTGTAAAACACAGTTCAGTTGTACAAGAAATTCGCCATCCATCATTAAATTAATTTAATTATATATTTTAGCTATCAGTTTTTATGGAGCTCCGCGGTATAATAAACGCTGGCGTTACTTCCTAGTGCAAAGCGCAAAACCAAGCTGAGACCTAAGCCCGGCAAAGCCTTGAAAATATTCCTAATCACCCTGTTTACATTAAATTGATTTACTGACTTGCCGCGTTTATGACTGGGGCCTCGCTTCTTAGAAGGTCATTGAGAATTCCACTTTGATTTCAATCAGGCGTTGACCTTGAAATATTTATCTGTCTCTAGTATTCTGCCAAGTGACAGGTCCATGGCACGTTATGATCGCTGTCACGCTCAATAATGAGCAGTCCATCGATTAACAAGTTCATCTCTTCACAAATGGTCACGTTCTATGTAGCCTATAGACTGAGAAATACATTGCTGCTGAGGTGTTTCCTGGTGCCTTCCTCGGTTCTTTCTTTGTCGCCTCTAACGACGCGTGTTAGCGGTAGATCCACTGTTATATTCCCGGACACAACACGCTAACATGTACATTATAAAAAAAAAAAAAAAAAACATTTCAAGTAAATTTTAATTTTATAATCTATTAAAAATAATAGCCACAACATTTTCTAAAACGAATGCAAGAGATTTTGAAATGGTATGGTACTAAGAGTAGTGGTGAAGATCCATTCGTATCCAGACCCTAATTAAACTGGGATTAAAGGGAAGATGATGATGATGAATCAATTAAAAATAATTTCACTTGTTGAAAACGACAACATAAACCATACACTAACATCCAAACGTTGTTCACACTATTGCGAACACTGCATATTCAATAAAGCACTATTTTTTACTAGCATCGCCATCATCAATGATACGCACTCTGCCTATGACTATTTTGTACAAGAGTTAGTTGAATATAAATAGACAGAAACCTCAAACCAATCTCAGTTCATTCTAACTAACAACATGTTAAACACTAATACGAAGACACAATTTCGAAATAGTAATCTAATCGTTTGGGCAAAGCAAGAGACGTAAAACTGAATTTAATTTATGACTATGCGTCTGAAGAACCATAAAATAAATAGTTAATAGTATAGTTAATAAAAATAACAGTTAATGTATATTTAATACTATAGTAAAATAAATAGTTAATAATGAAGCCATCAATACACGAGACGCTTTAAAAAAAGCTCAGATTGTACTCCTTTACATCAGTGGGCCTCATTTAGGACTGCTGGATTTAGTGCACGTCAAAGAATCTTGCAATTTTAATTCAAGCGTGACGCAGAAGCACAAGTTCACAGACAGGTATTGGCATACTGTAAACTCTTACTGCCCACATTACTTTCACTTTAGTATTAAAAGTCAGCTCAACGGCGACACAATTGAAAAAATAGCTACTTTGATAAAAGCAAATTGAAAAACTAAGTCGTTTCATTCAGTTTAAGAATAATTTTTGTGAGGCCCACTGGAAGTGTTAAGTAACCCTGTGGGAAACACTATCAATAATATATGGCACAAAATAACACTGAATAATATCAATCTATATGTGAAACATGGACCTTAAAATTAAAGAAAGATGATATCAAGAAACTGGAAGCGTTGGAAATGAGGATATGGAGAAGAATGAAAAAGATTAGTTGGTGCCAAAAAGTTACAAATGAAGACATTCTGGAGAGAGTTGGTGCAGATATGCAGTTGATATATGCATTAAGAAATAGAAAGAAGAGTTGGATATGACACATTCTAATCGGCATAGTTTACTAACAGAGATAATAGAAGGTACAACGGAAGGAAAGATAGTAGAGGCAGACCGAGATTAGGAAAATTAGATAACTTAAAGATCCACTCCTATGCGGCACGAAGACAAATTCGGAAGACAGAGAAGAGTGGATGAATTAATTATATGCCATGGACGTGCCAATTGGCACTGCACGTATATATATATATATATATATATATATATATATATATATATATATATAGCGATTTAAATCGATGTCGTAATTCTGATAAGACTCCACTAACTTGAAGCGCTTGAGTAAATTAATTATCAATCCCCGAATAAAGGCGTTTGTATTGTCGATAGAAGACCAACAAATATCGTATAAAGCGCCCTTTAGGCATTGAGACTGAGTTACAAACTTACAACACAAAGCTCTTTCTGCAATCAATTCTTGCACGGGTATTCACTTTAGCATGTGCATAGTCTATAGAAGAACTTTCATAATTTATATTGATTTCTCAAATGCCTACAAAAATTCACACTGCGAGGGTCACGAAGATGCCTGCGTTCTTCATGATTGTATCATACCATTTCTTAGTTCGTATGCGAAAACGTCGTCTTAACAAATGTCTAAATCTTCAGCACACGAATGATAAGATCGGAGAAAGATTAAAGTACAATTTAAAGTAAGTCTACTAAGCCAAAGCCACTATGCTCTTCTTATGGTACGGTGGATTAGTATAGTGTCGAATCAGTCAAACATGAAACTAACAGTCTCTAGGTACAACATGTAGGCCGCACACTATGGCATTGATGAATTCTGCAAGCTGACATTGTACTATGTCAGAAGTGTTATTCAAGAAAGATAGGCCTAATTGTACGTACCTTACAAA
Organism: Enchytraeus crypticus; assembly: GCA_905160935.1. NCBI lineage: Eukaryota > Metazoa > Annelida > Clitellata > Enchytraeida > Enchytraeidae > Enchytraeus > Enchytraeus crypticus. Next base: position 1,151,328 of record CAJHZI010000741.1, on the reverse strand, counting down.
TCGCATAAATTAAAGAATTCCCTATTTATCTGCATTCATTCAAAACTGCTTCGATTCCTCCTCTGCTTTCATTGCCTATTTTCCTCTTTAGAAATCTACGAATTTGCAAAATTACCTTCAAAAGTTTAAACTCTCCTTACTCTGTACCATCCTCAGCCGTTAATCTATTCTACTTAAACATATCTGCCATGACTACCTAGCTCTCTAGCTGATAAGCTGATATGCCATCTTGCATAGATGAAAAAAACGTTTTTTACGTCTTTTATATCTGTTAAAAAACGCGTTTTTTAGGTTTTTTATTTTTAATTAAAATAAAAAACTTAAAAAAACGTAAACCGTAAACTTACTTCCCTTTGACGTTGTGTGGGCAATAGCTTGCGCTGGGCCAGGTTACAAACCACCATGAAGAGATCAAATTGGTGGAAAGTTGTTGGACGAAGAAGTATCCAGCCTCTCCTCCATAGTGAACAAGTATAAAGGAGATGCAGCCGTCACAATTAGAACTCTTGTAAGTGATGAGTGGTCTGTATGTGACCTGTAACTGTAACTGTAACAACTGACAGTGTGGCTGTATGTGACCTGAAAGTATTTGTTTATTTTTGTATGGAGTCTATGGACATACTTTAGAACTTAGAACTTTAGATCAAGTCTAGTTGTAATAAAATTGTTTAGTGTATTGGAATGAAGGCATGGTAATATATAAGAAAGCCTACGTGTAAGCTACTAACGTTTTTTAAACGTTTTTTTACGTAATTTTTTTTGTTGAAAAAAACGCACTTTTTAAGGTTTTTATTTTTGGTAAGAACGTTTTTTTCATCTATGCCATCTTGTATGTTTGATGGTGCTGAAACCGTAATAGATCAACAATTTTCGTCATACTGTCATACAGAATGCATAATTTTACGTGTTGTTTCTGAATCATTGGAAAATAGACTAACCACCATATATGTAGTAAAAGGTGACTAAGCAAAAACGGAGAAAGGCAAATGAAATCACTAGAAAAGTTACATTTATCCCAAGCTATAGTCTGTGATGTAGTGTGGAAAAGAAATAATCTTTGTGAAGAGATTAACGTGGCGATCAGTGGAGAGCTCTTTCGGAAGCGCGTAGACAGACTTTGAGCAGAAATATGTACCTTGGATCTGCCATTTATTGGCAAAAACACTAGGTTGAAATTGAATATTCAACATATTATATACATTAATTGTCTTATATAACTGAGGTTTTTGAAAGGTTAATATTTAATCCAAACCGCAGGTTATTTCTTTGAATGATCGCATGTTTTGGTTAAAAATTTCCACATGAAATTTTGTCGAAGTTTGGCCTTGTTAAGCAATTGCGTAGGTTACTTTTATGACTCTACTGCAAAAGACATCGTGCATGTTATTATTTTCGTAGTTTAGCCGACTTGTCTGAAATCACCTGTGCGCGACTGAAAGGAGTGTCTCTCAATCAAGGAAGTGCCACGCAAGCTTCCCAGTAGGAATAACAAGTTACCTACATTTGGTGACACTAAGGATTTGCAGAGCTTATCGGTTTCTGTTGTCAGAATATGTAAATATTTTTTAATTCAGAAAATGTAATCTTTAAAGTTCATTTCATTTTGCTGTTTTTGTCCGTAAATTGCCTTTAATCAGGTGTCCAGCTCAATAGTCGTAAGGTTCTTCGGCTTAAAATCACTTCGTAGATATTTTAATATCTTCGAAGTGTAAAGTAAGCTTGTCAATTTGTAGTAGGCCTACTGCATTTTGCATTTTACGGCTAATTTGGCTAAACAAAGCAGCTGTGTAAATATTACCGACTTCGCCACTGGCTGGAGCCAGTGGCGAAGTCGGTAAGACACTCGACCGCGGATCAGTATGTGCGGGGTTCAAATCCTGGGCAAGCCCTCACTGACTTCGCTTTCGAGTGAGGAAACTTACATTAACCTTAGCTTTACCAGCTATTATTAGGAATGTAACTCAAGTTTAAGAATACTAATAGAGATTGCACAATAAAATTAACATTAAAATGATGATAGTTCTGATGTAAAATTAACAACAACAATAATTTGAGGTAATAACTACTGTTGTCAATGACAACAGAGAGCACTGTTACACCAAATCCAAGCTGGGAACCACAACTCAAAAGGATCCAAAAATCGTGCAAAATCAGGAAACCATAAAATAACAAAGATCTATTTAGATGTATAGATACAGCAGTTATTTCGACACTTTAATATAATTCGCAAATAAATTTTGCACAGTAGGCGTATATTAATACAAATATTATAAAAATACCTTTATTCAAAATCTACTAAAACAACTTACCGCAACTTACTGAAAGCTATCGCTAACTGATTAAAAATTTGGCATCAGTAGAAGCCTAATTACATTTAAATGTCAGTACATGGAATCAATAAATTAATAAGAATTTAACGTCCGGTTCCTCGCCCTAAGGCAGTGATTGGAACAAAAATATAGTGATACTTTAAATTCAACGATTGTTAAGCATAGTGATGAAGAGAGAGAGAGAGAGAGAGAGAGAGAGAGAGTTTATTTTATATCAACAGTACATATTCCATATCACACAGTAGCCTACATATTCCAGTGAATTAAGAATACTATATAGTAGGTTAATTTTCTCTCAAATTACATATTCCTACTGCTGTCAAGCTCCATAGATAACACTTCATAAAGATAAACGACAGATAATGTGAGATAGTAATAATTTAATACATTTATTACACTATTTTATTCTGTATTTTTATGAGCAGCAACTCTCTACAGGCATATTTTTTACATATTTTAAAGGAACAGCAGCGGGGGGGGGGGGGGGTAAAGTTTCTAATTTCTATTCTGAGGCAACAGCTAGTACAATAATGATATCATAACACCAAGACTATCGCAAGGTCTATCTTTAATTTTGAAAACTGGCCAAAACCATCAGACCGCATTTATCGATTCATAAAGTTCGAATATGCATTTCACCAACTTTGTAAATGGTTGTTTGTGTTGTTATACTACGCCGTGCGTATATCAATGTCATTAATTGCAATTTACATTTTAATAATAGAAATTTACTGCCAGTAAATTAAGCGTAATATAGCATAGACTGATTCTCCTCCTTTTCACTCAGTGTTCAAACAAGTGACAGGTATAAAGCTTAATTCCCTTCCTTGTCTACTCTCTCGCTCCATATATCTAAAACTTTAGCAATGCGTTGTCCACATTTTAAAAATAATAGCTTAGAGTTTAAGAGAATGTAGCTTATGAAGTTATGAAAAGATTTTCATAAACCTCCCTCAGTTCATTCCTAGTGGCGTTTTACGACACGTGCAATTTACAGTTGGTCTAATTTCAGTGGCCCTGACAGAAAACTGGAATATGTACCATGTAGGCTGATTTGGTAAAAAAAATGTAATACAATATTCAGCTAGAGAATTGAAGGACCTTCGCTGGTAGCGCTTCTTTTACAGTCAATGCCTTGAAACATGTTAGCCCGTTTCTTAAATGTAGCCAGTAATTTATGAATGCATAAACTTTTTACACAATAGTCTTCTAAGAAGTCTCCGCACGTTGCAGCCATTAATATGCCGTACTCAAAGCATTTCTACAGGGAGCCAACTATTTCATACACAAGGCGATTTCAGGCTTCAAGGTGACGAATGTCGCAACGTACAATATAATGTCCATAGTTTCGAGATCCACGAATAGGCCTACGCATAATCTTTACAAAGGCTAAGCTAAAGTTCACAATTAACCGATAACGGCATTAATACCAGTACCCGAAGACACACGTTTGACCATAATCTTAATTATTAATATAGTGAGCCAGTTCTCTATGTCTGTCTGTCCGAAGTAACGCTGATTGCAACGCTGTCATCTTGCGAGTATATATTTAATCGCAGCGTCATATTTATAATTCATAAATAAAACACCTTTCTCATAATATTATACTGTGTAAGAAATTTTTAGATACTGATTTCTCGAGAAGCGTACTGGTGGAAGGTCCTTCTTAGGTTTGAGGGCTTGGGCTTCTAATTCAGGTTAAGTTAAAAGTGGTAATTTTTTCCTAGATATATGCATTCACACGACTCTATCTAGTGCTGTTATATTTTCGTATTTTCTATTATATTATTATTTCATTAGGTTCAATATTTTTCTAAAATTCCCAGTGAAACACTTGATGTCATTGTGTGAACTGGGATATTAACCATATTTGAAATGTGGACAACAAATGTTGTAATCAAACAAGCTTTGGTGGCACAAAAATAAGGTCTGTAGTAACTCCCATATGAGTCATACTTTTCTGTTCTTATAAAAAAGATAAAACTAAAGTTTACCTTATTGTACGTAGCTAGCTTGCGTTATTCAGTATCGAATTCATTCGGCAAAGGGTTATGAAGCATATAAAAAATGGTTCTATAGCTTAAGCTTTAGTAGAATGGCATATATAATGGTATACATAGAGCAATGCTCTCTCTCTCTCTCTCTCTCTCTCTGACTCTCTGTCTCTCTCTCTCTCTCTCTCTCTCTATCTCTCTCTCTCTCTCTCTCTCTCTCTCTCTCTCTCTCTCTCTCTCTCTCTCTCTCTATATATATATATATATATATATATATATATATATATCTATTCTATCTCTCTCTTTCCTCTCTCTCTCTCTCTCTCTCTCTCTCTCTCTCTCTCACTCTCTCTCTCTCAGAGCGATGGAGAGATATATAGGTAAATACAAACTTACAGAGGAGGGTGATAGAGAGACAGTGGCACAGAGAGAGAGAGAGAGAGAGAGAGAGAACGAAAGAATGAAAGAAAAAAGAAAGAAGAAGGAAAGACAAAAAATAAAAAAATAAAAAAGACAGAAAAATATAGGCTCATGACATGATGACATTTTTTGACTGGTTTTCTAGATTTTTGAATTTGCACCGTTTAGGACCTTCTTTTTGCTAATCGGCTTGGATTTGCTTTAATAATAACAACAACAATAATAATAATAATTTCCCATAATGTCTATAGCAGTGTCACGGACCGGTCTTCGATACCGCTTTACAGCTTCCTGGCAAGTTATTATAAACCCTTTCCATGGTTTATCACATCTTTGCTATCGACAGCTGCTATCAGCAGCAAGCTCGATACGAGATTAACCTTCCATGACCCCATGGGGATATCCATCACATGTTGACTGACCTGAGCTTTGAACATTGGCCACTTATATCCGAGGCGAACAATCTAACCGCTACTGTATATTCCCTCTCCAGTTTAAATAAAATAAAAAAGCAATAGCGCTCGATGTTGTCGTGGACGACAGTTGAACTCTAATTGTTGTAATTATTATTTACTTTTCGGCGAGAAACACTGATGTCACCACTTTTCTACAGAACCAGTTACGTTTTAAGGCTAAAGTTTCGGGACCAATTTATATTCGAACCTATGGCCAGTTGTGTTTGAAATTATTGCCTTATAAGCTCGACAATCTAGCACTGTGACGAACTTTGTCGCCAGACAGACTTGTTTATTCATGGAGGGCCCGTCCCCATTCAGTTTTATATGTATATGCTCCCGCGAAGGTTGTCAAATCATTCCATGTACGACCAATTTCATTTCAATACTAAAAAGTAAGTTAAACAAATGCAATCTCGAAGGGATTTGAATGCTAGCTCATTACCATCGAGCACGAAACAGAAGTTAAACTTGGCTTTAGCTTTTATTTCGCTTAGAGTAGAGAATTGTGAGCTATAAGAACTAACTTGTAATACTGCGGACCTACTCATCTGATATAACCGTCATTAATTAGTTAGAACTAATTTTACGTGGTGTGTGACAAAACATGATCAAGTAAATAGAACAATATAAGATTTTGATGCCCAATTCAACTGTTAATCAATCTTTGAGAAATTTCCTAATCTAAAGATATCATGATCTTATAAATCTTACGAATGGACCTTTGGATAACTATATGTGTTTCATAGAATCGACAGCAGCACTTACTGAGACCGGCGAAAGAAAATCATTTTAGAAGCTCATTTAAAAGCGTTCATACTAACGTGTCCTAAAATAACGTGATGAGAAAATGTTTATGATCTATGAAATGTTCATCTATGTGCGTGATACCTTGAGTTTAGTATGAGGACAGGCAGTGCAATTTGAAGGTATATAAAAGTAAAAGTATATTCGCAATATAGTGAAATGATCAACTATGTTGATATCTATCACTTTTTAATACCACATGTTAAATCCGTTAGGAAATTTAGTTCATTTTTCGTTTAACCAGTCCAAATAGTGTCCGAGATTTTACTCTCAGATCAGAGCAGCTGGGATCCGAACCCACGAGAGTTCAATTCACCTCAAGATCTGTCATTTAAAACTTCATGGCGTCACCATAACGCTATTGAGACATTCAATTTCAAAAGTTGAATGTTACCTACGTCTAGATTGGCTGATGAGTCACAAGAGTAAGGCCTTTTGCACTGTTCCATTCCGAATGATATAAGAGAATTGCCGGAAATAGAATGGCTTCGGTTCTGCTCTTTCATTCCGTCATCTTCTGTCTTTATGTAACTCGATGCCCTAAAACACAGATTAGATCAATCGCTCACTCAAACACTCAATCAGTCACTCAATTAGTCGCTCAATAAGTTACTCAATCAGTCACTCAATTAGTCACTAAATCATCATTCAGTCTCTCAATCAGACACTCAATCATCATTCAGTCTTTAAATCAATCAATCAATCATCATTCAGTCACTCAATCAGTCACACAATCATCATTCAGTCACTCAATCAGTCACTCAGTCATCATTCAGTCTCTCAATCAGTCATTCAATCAGTCACTCAATCAGTCAGGAAGTCACTTAATCAGTCAGTCATTCAGTCAGTCACTCAATCAATCAGTCAATGATTAATTCAATGTCCTCAGTCACTCATCCACTTAGAATTTGAACCCGCACACACTGATCCGCGGTCGGATACCTTATCGACATCGCCACTAACTCCAGACAATATATGAGCGTCTCTCAGATCACTGGACTGGCTCCAGACGGTAACCGCAGATCAATAAGTGCGGGGTTCAACTCTTGGATTCCCCGTTACTCATATCGCTTTCAAGATATGAAACTGACGTTAACGTTGGCTTAAAGTTTTTTTGATCTTTCATATTGTAAACGATTAGGATGGCTTAGAATCGTAATTCGACCGGAACCTGTAGGATACTGTTGTTGGTATGACTCTTACGCTCATCAAAGGCTGACTCGTTTCTGCCCATAATCCTTACTAACATTTAAATTGATATGTTTCACGATTTTAAAAACGAAATATGTCCATTTGGGAGACGCAATGAATGAAAGGAAGCCCATTTTGAAACACTGTCACTGCAGAAGGCAATGGAAAACCTCTCCAGAAGCTCAAAATTAAAGATAAGATTTTAGTACGGCTAACCGCTAGTATTTACCATCTTGTTAATATTTGTTCTACGAAGCACAGATAGTTTTGTGCTGCAGTGCTTCTTTGAATGCATGAAGCAAAAAATATGTTCAACGTAAAAACTAGTCGTAGATGTATATCTATAAATGTATATCTATAAATGCAACAGAAATCTATAGTGTATTCTGGCATGATCGATCACTGATCAAGAAACTGCTTTAAAATGGTATTTTACAGCAAATATTAGGTACAAGAGACACATTTTAATACTGCTAACGGGCACCTAGCTCCGATATGTGATAAACCTTCAGTAAACCCGAGGGAATCCATTTGCCAACTGGCTTTGATCAGTTGACTAATCCACTGACAAAAGCTCCAAATAAATTGATTCGAGATTTACACACGAACCATTGGACCATATTCCATTACATTGTGGAAAAATACCGGAAGTAAATAGATCACTCATCATCAGCCTCCCATGAATCCCAGTGTAACCAGGGTCGGGATAAAAATAGAATGTCTCAAATCCTGTTTGTCCTACACCACACCACCCGCCAATCCTCTATTTGAGACTTTGCCATTCGCTTAAATGTTTGTAGCAATTTCTGGAGCCTAGGCACTCACCAACCGAATGCCCTTTCTGACGTTGGTATGGATCGTTGAGTTTTAGTCGCCCTCTACGACACGTGCAGTCACCGGTTGGTCAGTTCTTCAAACAACCCGGACAAAACACGGAGAAAATAGAAGTAAATATAGAGAGAGATAATAAAAGTTATTACATTACTGATCTCATGGAAAGATCCGTAGGTATAAGATCCGTACTGTGACAGGACTGCGCCTCCTGAGAGCTTGCCGGATCCCCTCTTCCGCGGACTGACTCTTCCGGACTGCGCATCCATCCTTCCGGGTGTCGCTGGTAGTCAGCTAGATAGTCGTTGTTAAAACTGTTGTCTTTACTGACTGACGATCGAGACTGATCATGCCAGCTTTGAATTGGTTTAAAGCCATTATCGCAGATAGGATTGTATTTCTGAAAGGAACTTTCATTATATGATCGGCTGTAATTCTTACACGTATCCACATTCATCCCGTTCATTATCTGTGAAAATGCAAAATGTATATAGCGGAACTAACAGTTTTACAATATCACCATTCATTTTCTAACTCATAAAATGGTTCAGTCAATCGGATAACTTAACTATGATACAATAGAATAATTAATGAATTAGAGTGCTTAGTAATAGTGCCTCAAAGCAAGCGTTGTAGTAGCAAAGTTATCCTTATAAATTGCACATTACTAAACGTAAGCCTAACTTCATTGAAATATATTAGCACTAACATTTAAGCTCTATGTAGTACTGACACTTTTGATACGCGTGCTACGCGTAGCATTATATGCATTGCATTCATATATACATAAGCAAGGCCATATAACAAGTTGCAAGGTCTTGTCTATTATAACAGTATTTAAGTTTTGTAGCAAACTTTAAAGACACAATTTAGTGCTGCAATCATGTATTCTGGGCTGTGATTTTATCATTCGTATTATTTTACAATATACTAATTTTATGAAATAAACCAAGTTTAAGATATGCAATAAAATGCAGAGAGATAGAGAAACCGAGATAGATAAATAGACAGATAGATAGATAGATAGAGAGAGAGAGAGAGAGAGAGAGAGAGAGAGAGAGAGACAGAGAGAAAGAGAGAGAGAGAGAAAGAGATCCTGCTAATTTATTGATGTTGATTAGTTAATTTGCTCAGTAATTACTTATTGTTAAGCATGTATATAATAAGCATGCCATAAAGAAAACGTTTAACCAGAAGAAGCAAATCAAATAGAGAAATTTAACGTCTTTGTTATCACCCTCAGATGAGGACACGAACGCCAAATAGTCTCAGTATTGTATCGTATTGCACCGTATTGTGTTAAGTGTATTGTATTGCATTTTATCGTATCGTATGGTATCATATCATATTGTGTGATATCGTATTGTTTTGCATCGTATTGCAGAAACAAGTCAGATAAAATTATTTTTTCAACAAATGCACATACTACACATTCAAAATATCAACATACACACATTATTCCTAGGTTTCCTAGGGGCCTTTCGGCCATTGAGTAGAACACCTACAGATATACAATACATGTACATTTGCATAGCCAAATTAAACCAAAAAAAGCACATTATGAACTGCAATAATATTCAAAGACAGTTTTTGAAAAGACGTATAATATTTTTGATCCAGATAAACCTACATGAACAATAATTAATATGATTATGACATGATTAATATAATATGACTATGATATGATTAATATAATATGATTATGATATGATTAATATAATATGATTATGATATGATTAATATAATATGACTATGATATGATTAATATAATATGACTATGATATGATTAATATAATATGATTATGATATGATTAATATAATATGATTAGTCAAAGCGGTCCAGTGAGAGGACGTCTTAAGATTGTTCAAAGAGTATCAATTGCCAGCATAATTAGACTCAAGTCTTACTTGAAACGATTAGCTTGATCATCATTCAACCCGAAACGCTTGGATATGGCGATTTAAAGGATATGCTGAAAGTCAAACACTTGATGCAACAGTTTAAAGAAAATTTGCATGCGAATGCGATAAATGAAATGGAAATCTGATATACAGTACGACTTATATACGTCATATTCGTAGTGAATATTCCTACAAATATAGGTTCAAGCTTCCTACTCTCAGACTCCATGCAAGGTACGCATTTATAGATCCTTCAAGACGACTCCAATCTCAAGGGCTATGCTTTACAAACTCTTAATGCTTCCTTTAAAGTTAAGGTTAACATCAGTTTCCTCACTCGAAAGCGATGCAAGTGACGGGCGAGCCCAGGATTTGAACCCGCACATACTGATCCGCGGTTGAGTGTCGTACCGACTAGCTTTAGCTTAACTAACGTCAGAAAGGGCATTCGGTTGGTAAGCGTCTAGGCTTCAGAAATCGCAACAAAATTGCCTAATCCCGACCCTAGTTAAACTGAGATTCAAGGGAAGTGATGATGATGAATGCATCCTTTAGCTTAATGTAGTGCACTTGCATTTTCTGCGGTGAATTATTCACTCCATCCTTGAATACTATGTCTACTCCTTAGTCGCTCTGCATACAGCATTCTATCATCTAACTACATGCGAGATCATTCCAAACACAAAGGCTCTACCAATATCAATTTCCAGTTTCCTTTCATCATCATCGTCATCATCATCGTCATCATCATCATCATCAGTTCCTTGAGTTCTGTACAGAACGTAGGACGGCAACTTTCCTCCATTCGTTTCTACCATCAGCAATCTTCACAGCATCTTTCCATGAAATGTTTAATGTTCGCAAATCCTTATTGATCGTATTTAGCCAAATACTTCTAGGTCTTCCTATTTTCATTTTTCCTTGAGTTGGCTTCCAGTTAACTGCAGTCTTTGCGTATCCTCAGACATTCTCAGTAAATGACCTAAAAACCAGTTTCCTTTAGCTGAAACTATTGTCTACGATTTCAATGCATTCCACAGCTTAGTTACTTTAAAATAGACCACTGAACGCTTGGTCCACTTCGTGTTGGTCGGTTGGCCTAAAAAACAAAAGCGATGAGGAATAGTATTTTCTCTAGAAGGAAAATAGGAATAGTAGTTTTTTAGTAGTTTTTTTCTACGTAGTAGTTTCTCTAGAAGGAAAATAGGAATAGTAGATTTTTAGTAGTGTTTTTCTATGCAGTAGTTTCTCTAGAAGGCAAGTAAAGTATCACTCAAAAAGTTTCAAATTTATACAAAATTGCTTTCGATGCGAAAGAAATTAGTTATACAGCTACGTTGACTCCAGTGTCTGAAGGTAACTTGTAGAACGAGGAGGTACGTCTGAATTTCTTAAAGTATTAACGTTTTCTATTTTGACATTACATTAAATACGTCAAGCTAAGGAATTATGTTAAATGTGTCTGATTCCCGCACGCAAATGCATGTCAAAGACAAATCAAGCACTGGACATAAACCCTCTAAATATCTACTGCTCCGCAGCTTTCCACCTACTGTATAAGCTCAAGATGCTGGTTCAGCCTAATATCGGTACTAACCTAGCAAAAGAACGTTTCTCTTGTTTTGTTTTTCTAGCGAAGCTTGGATTTCGGAAACAGAACTTTCTGGACGAGATAGCTTTTAAACGATATCCGAACGATTGTCCATTTAGTCTATAAGCGAGTTCACAACTCCGCCTCAGACAACAACTATGGTCTAGCTAGTAGCACGCCTGCCTGATCATTAAGAGGCCAGTGGATCCTCTAGATCATTTCTGACAGCACTTTGCGGTAAAAATAGACGACCGATTTAGCTTTATAGTTTTAATAAAACCACAAAGCTACTGATAAATATCTACCGCCCTACCTCCAGGTAGTGTCGCTGAAGGCTAAGCATGCTGAATTAGCATTAGAGTTTTAATTTAAACAAGCTAATAACAAACATTTAAACCAGAAATATCACTCTACCTCCTGGTAGCCTCACAGAAGGCTAACTGCAGTATACGGAATTAGCATATTTGACTTTCTTACACTAATCTCACGTAGGCTTCTCAGCCATGTAGCCCTATACTGGTGCGCCTTTGTAATTCATGTGTGTTTACGGCCAGGGCAGAACATCGTGCAGTAGCAGCGGCTAGATGGTCACTTATGTGGACAGAACTTTTTGCATCATTGCGGGCTCTTGTTTTAAGTTGCTTTTTTATTCTTTAAAGTTTTACTCAATTTTATTAGTTTCTTCAGGAATATGTTTAGCTTTAGGGTAAAGGGTAGGGGTCAGGATTAGGGTTAGTTTTAAAAGTTACATTTATTTGTTTATTGCACGCTTTTCGAAGTACATGTGTGTGATCTTTCATGTTCTTTTGGTTTTCGAACACTTTATCTCTTTGCCCTGTTTCGCTGAACATGATTTCACTTTGTATAGTGTGCCTTTTATTGTGTACTTATTGTTCTTATGCTACCATAATTTTGGTGAAATAAAGATGCATATATTAAAATTACAAATTCCCGCGATAGTGGAAACAAGAGCCCGCGATGATTCAAATAATTCTGTCCAAATAAGTGACCATCTAGCCGCAAGTCAGCGTGCTGAGCAGTACTACGGGTGTGGGGTTATCGAGGGGCGGGCTGCAGTTGTGCGGGCGTGGGGCTACTCGATGCCGCCTAGTAAAACCCGTCACACCTTCACTGCAACCACCCTGCTTGACTGAACGCAATTGTTTGACAGAGTATGAGACGTTAGTGTTTAGCAATGTTTCAGCTTGGCTCGGGTTATAACATTGTGTAATTAAAATATAGCTTGTAGTACAGAACTGCTATTGTCTATGAGCGGATAGTTGTTTTTTATCCAGTTTACTGATCAATCGTAGGCTGAGTGAGGGTGTCTTAAGAGGCAACTAAGCGTTATTAGAGGAAGAAAATGAAAAGATCTTTCGGAACTCAAATAAATTATTCTATTGGCTGCATTCTTCTTCTTCTAGTGCACTCCTTAAAGGTAGGACCATGGCATGTAACTATTCCAACCAATTCTATCCTCAGCCTTCCTTTTCATCTATATATATGAATTTGTTACCAGATCACACAGCATCCAATGTTTCGGTCTTCCTCTAACTCTTTTCCTTTTTTTTGAATGTCTCAATAGCGCAATGGATAACGTCATGAACTTTTAAATGACAGATCCATTGGTGAATTGAACCCTCGCGGGTTCGAAACCCAGCCGCGCTGATCTGAGAGTAAAATCTCGGACATTCACTGGACTGGTTATACGGAAAATGGTCTAAATTGCCTAACGGATTAAACATGTGGTTTTAAAAGTGATAGATATCGACATAGTTGATTATTCACTATAATGCGTGTGTACTTTTTTCCCTTGTATTCTTCCTTCTATTACATCTTTTAATAATAATAATAATAATAATAACAACAACAACAACAACCTCCGACAATTTCTATAGCGGTGTCATGGTCGGTGTCCGGTCTTCGAGCTTTACAGGTTTCTGTCAGGTTATTATTAATCCTTCCATGGTTAATCATAGCTTTGCTGTTGATAGCGCCAATCGGCAGCAAGCTCCGATACAAGATTAACCTTCCACGGGACCAAGAAGATATCCACCATTACTTAACTTGACCTGGGCTTTGAAACCAGGCCACTTTATAAAACCACTGCCCTCTTATAATATGTCCAATCCAGATTTTATTTTTATTTCTTATCCCATTTATTAACTGTCTATACATACCGACTCTTTCAAAAACGTCTTCTGCCATTTATTAAGAATGGATAAAGCCATAGTCTTTGTAGCAGGAACAACCTACTGGTCGACGGAGAGCTCTTTAGCCAGCATGGAGGCAGCTAAGAATGGGAATATGTACCTTGGACTTGCCATTTGGTGAAAATACTGGGGAGTTTCACGGTGAGATTAGAGGTCGAAAGCTCATGGACGACACTTTGTGACAGTAAGAAGTAGTTAAGATATACAGGCTACCTGCTTGATTGTATCAAATAAATAAATCAGATAAATAGAACGTTTATTGTAAGCCCTTCTTCCTGTATGCCATTGAATATAATACATGTATACATTGAACAAACAGCCTGGGGACTAAGAGACACTGAGACTAAATAAGAGAAGCCCAGTTAGCGTTAACAACTTGCATGTTGTACTTGTATACCTATATTATACTACATTATATGATTGTGTTACGTACATATATACATGTATGCATGTATACACACACAAACGTATATATATATATATATATATATATATATATAAGATACATATATTTATATATATATATATATAATATATATAATATAATATATATAATATATTGTCGGAGGTTATATATATATATCATACCATATAGGCCTATATGGTATCGAAAGCAAGATATTGACCTAATCGAATCAGTGCAAAAAAGATTTACCAAACGACTTTTTGGACGAAAAGATCGTCCTTACCCCCATAGATTAAAATTACTTAATGCCGAACCACTTGAACTACGTCGAATTAAATTAGACCTAATATCCTACTATAAAATAATGAACCATTTGATTGATTTACCTATTCAGGATTTTTTTCTTTTAAAAATGCAATCACAAGAAACAATGGCGCCACTCTTCATGCTAAACCCTTTAGATGTAACGCTGAGCGTTACCACTTTAAAAATAGATGTATAAGCATATGGAACCAACTACCGTCTAGCACAGTAAATGCTCCTCTGTAGATTCGTTTAAGAAAAAGCTTAACGAAACTGATCTTAGCAAATTTATGAGAAACTGCTACGCGCTTTGACATTATATTTTAACCTATTATTGTTCTCGTTCAATTTTTAACTAAGTGCGTTATTCTATTGTTTTTATATTACTCTAAATCATCTAAGTAAATCCAAGTGATATTTGATAGTGATATTCAAGGTCCTTTGATTGTATAACTTCACACATAATTCACAGCAATTTTTAAACTTTATTTGTCTCTCAACTGTTTTATGGGACTCAATGGAATAAGCGTAAATTGCTTAATTTACCTGATATATGTTTTTAATGCGTATATAATTTGTTTCCTACGATTTATCCTCTCGGAATATGTAAGTGCTTCACCAAGGCCTTTATTTCCGTTCATACGCTTTTTCTTCTATTGTAGAACATTTGTCATTTTGGTCTTGTGGAATGCGTGTGATAAATGAATAAATAAATGAATAAATCTACTGTATATATATATATATATATATATATATATATATATATGTGTGTGTGTGTGTGTGTGTGTGTGTGTGTGTGTGTGGGTGTAAATATATATATATATATACATGTATATATATTGTATATATATATATATAATATAATATATAATATATATATATAATGAATCCTGCTTACCCATATATATATATATATATATATATATATATATATATAAGGGTAAGCAGGATCTTTTTCTCAGTGAATGACGCCCCTGCCCAGTAAATGTTAGTCGAAGCTGAGGAAGGGATGGCCCACCTCGTCTTAAGCAGAACCCCTCAAGAATAATGGTATATCAAAATGAATGTTATAGATGATTTAAAGATCCACTTGTATGTTGACATGAAGAGGATTATGAAAGATAGAGATGAGTGGAGACGTTATATACCATGGACCTGCCAGCAGGTAGTGCATTAATATATATATATATATAATTTTCGATATATATATATATATATATATATATATATATTTAGCCTATATATATATATATATATATATATATATATATATCGAAAATTCATACCTGTTAGTAAAATGACAATTCATGATGATTTTTATCAGCTTTAACACACACGTTTTAGTAATATGAGAATTTAGCCCATTGTCCAGTACCATTCCTGTAAGCATCGTAATTGCTGCTCTATGGCCGGCTTGTCCGGGGATCGAACTCGCAAGAGTGCAGTTCGCCTCAAAGCCGGTTATATAAAATTATGTTACACGTCGTTTTGCACAATGGGCTGTTAGGAATTTCTAAGCATTGATATAATGACAGTTGTACGGGCTTTTATCTGCATAGGCGGCAACGTTCTGAAAGTCAGTAACTCACGACGCCTGCTTGCGACGTGATGCACCCCTCTATTCGACATTGAGACGACTGAAAGGTTGACAGTATGTTTTCACTCTATAGTTGTATGAAATATCATCATCCATTCTCCTATTATGGAGTCTATAATAGGGCCAGTGTTGAAAAGATAAATCTCGCTTTCTTATACTATATTCGATTTTTTTATATCTAGGTCTGCTCACAACGGAAAATCACTATTGCCTCAGACTATATTCGTAGTTTCTGTCATACTGTCCATTCATTCCTGTAGTTGGCTCATTTTAAAGAGAAATGGCTTAGACTGTAGCAGTATTGGTAGGTTGCCGACTGCGTAGCATATGATCGAGGTTCAAGTCTTGTGCTCGCTCATTACTGGAATTTTCAGAAAATAAAGTAACGTTGGCACTTTCATTAGTTAAATTTTAAATTACCTACTTAATTAATTAGTTAATGAATCTAGGAAGCATTAGGGTCCAGTACTCAAAAGTGAAATCCCAGAGAGCATAATCTTTAACATAGGTTACTACTCATGTTCTAAGGGTTGATGATTTTAAAAAATAAAGTAAATTAAAGAAGAACGGAGGAAAAGAAGGTTAGGGAAAGTCCGAGACTTCGCAAGATGATTTGACACTCGTAGTTGAACATAAACTATGTGGAGGATTTATACGCCATGAACCTGCTTGGCTGCTAATAAGCGGTTACACTAATATACATGTGTATATATATATATATATATATATATATATATATATATATATATATATGATAAATACAATATATATATATATAGTCATATATATATATATATATATATATATATATATATATATTAATTAATCAGTTAATTAATGCAAAAATTACTATACTAATTAACTACGAATCATACGATATTTAAAGTGATAGATAAAGATATAATAGATTGATCACGGACCTTACTGCTTTTAATCTTAGTATATTTAGCATCATTACATGGAATTATATAATTCGACTTCTATTCAGCTTTTCACCTTTTTGCTTCTTTCATTTATTCTCTATCACCATTTTGACTGACTTGGGTCATGCAATTGTGCAATTGGTTTGGATCTAATTTTTGGCAATTGTCTTAGATTTTGTGTAAAGTCTTTACTGGTAATTGTCGTTTTAATTTGATGTTTCCCTTTACAATGTACAAGTGAATGGTCGCAGACTGAATGAATGTGTTTTTGTAATTCCAATGTCGGGTTTTTCTTTACATTCAATGATTTCTACCTAGCCTTGAATGATTTAATAAATGAAATTGTGTGAAGTAAAGACACAATGAAGTTGACTATTTCAGTAGAATGAAATAGGATGGAATTACTATTATATTAATTAATATTTATCCTGTGTTGTGTCCGGGACACTGACGAATAGACTAATCGTAAACTGCCGTGCATTAAGAGACGACTGAGCAAGAACAGATGAAGGCAACTTCAGAAGCCATATTGTCCCCAAGCTATAAGTTACATTAAGGTGTAGATAAGGCGTAGACTTTTGTGAAGAGATTATCTAGTTAATCGATGGAGTGTTCTTCATAGGGCGTGCAAAGCATCATGTAAGAATATGTACCAAGCACCTACCACTTGACAGGACACAAGAGAGAAAGAGAAAGAGAGAAATAATGTTTAATGTCCGGACGTTTAATTCTTATTGATTGATTGATTAAATAGCTCAATTTTAGTGTGTCAAATAGCTCCAAGAAAATACAATGACTTTTCTTGAGGTCATGAGATTTGATTCTTCGTCGATCTGATTAGAGAGTGAATTCTCGGAAATTCAATCAAAGCAAAGTTTAACGTCAGTTTCCTGTTCGATTGCATGGATTTAAACCCTACTCCTTTTAACCCACTGTAGAACAACTTGACTACAAACCAACGGCTTAGCCCTCAAAATTACACGCGAATCAAATGACTATAAACTGCTTAGCCGTTTGAAATTGTAGTAGAAAAATGGTGATAGAAATCATCATGAAAGTCTCAAAAGCGCAGTGATTAGAGATGTCGGGAACGTTCTGAAGGTTTAAGTGAATGATCCTGAGATGAATTGAACTCTCGTGGGTTCGATTCCCGGCCGCGCTGAGCTGAGAGTAATATCTTTATATAGCAGTGTCACTGAAATGTTTTTATCTACTGGGTTGACGGTTTTTGACACAGTGTTATGTAACTCTCGTTTTAGTTTCTTGAAATTTGCTGAAAAGTCTAATAGTGCTATTATTTCTTGCATGTCAAGGTTCTATCTAAGCTGATCATTGCTTATCTCGGACATTCACTGGACTGGTTACACGGAAAAGGAATAAATATTATTGCTTAGCGGTTTAAACATGTGGTATTAAAGTGATAGATATCAACATAGTTTATCATTTCACTATATTGTGCTATTATTAGGGCCAATTAGTATAAATGATTTTTCATTATACTGTGTGCTTCGCGTTTACAAAAGAAAGAAACTCAACAGAAAAAATGTCATTGGCTTTTTTTTAAATTGAAAAAAAGAAACTATGAAGTCAAATAATTCTGCTGTAGCCCATTATGTGTCTAGTTCTTTACGTCATGCCCATTATTATGTAAACATGTCATTCTAAGTATATTTATACTGCTTAACGGCGCAGTTTGGAGCAGTTCATAATATTTACAATATGTATATTATAAACAACAACAGTTAGGGTGCTACTGTGAAAAAATAAACACACATTATAGTGAATAATTAACTATGTTGATATCTATCACTTTTAAAACCACATGTTTAATCCGTTAGGCAATTTAGACCATTTTCCGTATAACCAGTCCAGTGAATGTCCGAGATTTTACTCTCAGATCAGCGCGGCCGGGATTCGAACCCACGAGGATTCAAATCACCTCAGGATTTGTCATTTAAAACTTCATGACGTTACCCCTACGCCCCTACGCTATTTAGTCATTCTTACGCTATTTAGACATTCTTTAGAAATTCATGTCGTCAATGAATTGTACCGAGAGCATTAAGGAATCAAAACTAAGCCGATAAGTAAAAGAGATCCACAATCAATGCAAATCTAATATTTGCTAAGCCAGTCTAAAGATAAATAATTAAGGAAAAACAAATATATCTTGCACTTAAGCAGTTAATTTCAAATGCAAAATGCAATTCTTCATTCAAATTTTTCGTCAATAATATATGCAATAGCATTGAAAAGCTTACAACTTAAAAAGCTGTGTAATTTCTGTCAAATATTTCATAACATTATATACTCGTGTCGTGCATGGGTTATTATAGAATAGACCAATCGTCTGTTACTCCTACTCTAGTAGTCACTTAATTAGAAGTTCTGTAAGGTAATAGAAAGCTACCTTAGAAGCCATTTGTGTGCAAAGTATATGTATTTTACGGGATTGATAAAGGCATAGCCTTCGAGATGATGGTTATTATGGTTTCTAATAATCGTTGCCTTTGATAGTGCAATGTTGGCAGCCGGAGCGGAATTTTGAAAAACCTTTCAACATCCTTGAGATTTTTCATTCAAAGCTGTCAACACTCAGACTTCCAAGGATGTCACCCATCTATATACTAACCTATATATGTATAAATAACTAACTATATATGTAGGTATTTATGTATGTATGTATGTATGTATGTATGTAGTATGTATGTATGTATGTATGTATGTATGTATGTATGTATGTATGTATGTATGTATGTATGTATGTATGAATGTATGTGTGTATGTATGTATGTATGTATGTAGTATGTATGTATGTATGTATGTATGTAGTATGTATGTATGTATGTATACATGTATGTATGTATGTATTTATGTATGTATGTATGTATGTATGTATGTATGTATGTATGTATGTATGTATGTATGTATGTATGTATGTATGTAGTATGTATGTATGCATGTATACATGTATATCCGTTTAGTTTACTGTTGCAAATATCTAATACTAATTCTGAGTTATTGATTTAGATTCAAATATTCTAAGAGAGTCAGATCAATGTCTAATTTGAAGGGCAAGAGGCTGAGGGTACCTACCCAGGGCGGGCGCTCTACCCTCGCCCAGGAGGGATCGCTGGAAACGCCCTTGGGGACCCATTCATCGAGGTCGACTTTTACCAGCAGACGTGACCTCAGTTCTCCCACCATCAAAACCACCCAACCATCGAATGAGAATCTCCTGTCAACTCTCCCGCGTGGAAGGGTTCGTATGTAGTAATACTAACCGTGCCCAACGTAGCTTAACCAACTGCTCTAAATCCCACCCCATATTATATTATATATGTATTTTACGTATATAATGTATATATATATCCATGTATATATATATATATATATATATATATATATATATATATATATATATAGGTATATATATATATATATATATATATATATATATATTAATATAAACGTAAACAGAGGACTCTTCAGAGTTTACGTCCGCTGCCCTAGTGCGCAATGAATTTACTTTAAAAAAGGAATTGTCGTCAAATTAAATACTGTGCTTAGAACGAGTAGTATATTCTTACAAGAAATAATTAAAGATTAAACTAAACTAAAGGTTAATTTATGACTTAAATCAAACATGTATCAGGAGGTCGACCTGGATTCGTAATGATGGCTGCCGGATTATAAGCCAAGCTCGATTCCAGCAGGTGATAAAACCTGTTGAATAATTCAATGATGGTTCAAATATCACCTGAAACAAATTGAGGTTATGTGGATGTTTTTAAAGTTTATTTTACAGATAATTATGAAGTATGCTATACTTTATTAGAGCCTTTCTCGACGTATTGCAGTCATCGGACGAGGGAATGCCTGTGGTCTTTGGTAAGGGTGGCAGATGGTCTCCAACAACTAACGCAAAACGCATGCGACGCCGAAGTCGAATGATTCCTGGATCAACATCAACCGTCAGCCGAGAACCGTCTGAAGTTTCCGAACCCTCGGCCTTCACTTCTTCTGCTGGCGATAGCTCTGTGGATGACGACTGGGCGTCGTCCAATAGGAGTAGGCTGGAGAGATACAAGGCTGGTAAAGGAGTGGACGTGGAGAGTATGATGCTGATGATTGATCACAAGGCCTATAAGATCATTCACTTTATCGCTGTGGTCATTGATTGCCTCATCAGAATCCTCATGCACGTTGATCTGATCAGAGCTAGAGCAGGTACTAGGTGCCTCATTGATTGATTGATTAATTGTTTGATTCAATTGATTGATGGATTTATTTATTGACTGACTGGGTGTGACTGAAGCTAGATATCTCCAATCTAGAGGATATACCAGGTTTGGTAAACGCTTAATCTTATTGATTAGATCAATGCCTATGTAGTTAATTAAGGGTACAAATATCTAATGATATCAACGTCTATGAGGTCAACGTCGCTCGGCATAGTTACTTGAATACACACTGAGCATAGGAATCTGTACCTAGGACTTGCCACTCGACAGAACAAATGAGAGAAAGTTCTCAATTACGGTTATACATGTACATACTTTTATTTCATCACTACATGGTAGATTCAATAATTTTAATTAATTTTTAATTTTCATTATGTCAATGGCATGCTGAGGTCCTTTCTCATTGTTTCTTTCGAGAAATCTAAAAGAATATTGAAGTTCATAGCACACTTTAGTTTGTATTTGGCTATACACGTATGATGTAAGCACAAATGTACATGTATGTTAAGCTGCAGATGCTTGATGGTCTAAAGGCTTGTCAAATAAATCACAGACCACTCTAACAGTAATTCGCTAATGCTTTCAATAATAATATTGCGTGGCTATTTATCACCTCTTTGATTATATGCAGTGTTTATAGTTCGATTATTATGCGTTAATGTTGTAATGTAAAAAGAATTAAAGAAAAATATATTACGCAGGATTTCACTTAGAGATTGTCCTGGCCATCGTTATGTCCATATTCACAGTGGAAATGCTTGGCAAGATCGCCGGTTATCGTCTTCAGTACTTCAAGAGTGTCTGGAATATTCTCGGTCTGTAGACAGAGCACTTCACTAATGAATGAACGAATGAATGAATGAATGAATGAATTAATTAATTAATTAATTAATTATTTAATTAATCTGAGCAAAATATGTGCATGTTTGCACTAGTGATCACTCTTTTATATTGATCATGTGTTTGTGTCCCAGTCGCTGAACAATAAACTAAACGTAAACTGAAGGTATCGTTAAAAGCGACTCAACAAGAACTGAGGAAGCAAAAGGACATCACCTCAGAATCCATATATTCGTAAGCTATGGGCTTCGGACCGTATAGTTAGGATAGGGCATAACCTTTGCGAAAGAATTAACTTGTTGATCGATGATGCTCTTTCGAGGGAGTGAAAACAGATTGTGAGTAGAAATGTGCCTCTTGAAATCTCTCAATTGATATAAAGCCAGAGAGAGAGAGAGAGAAAGAGAGAGAGAGAGAGAGAGAGAGAGATAGAGAGAGGGAAAGTGATAATGATGTTATACGATGATGATAACGCAGATGATGATGATAATGATGCGCGAGAGAAAGAGAGAGAGAGAGAGAGAGAGAGAGACATAATAGTGTTATACGATTACGATAACGCATATGATGATGATAATGATGCGCGAGAGAAAGAGAGAGAGAGAGAAAGGGAGAGAGAGAGAGAGAGAGAGAGAGATAATGGTGCTACACGATTATGATAATGCTGATGATGTTGATGCGCGAGATAAAAGAGAAATAGATAATGGTGTTATACGATGATGATAAAGATGACAATGATGATGATGATGATGATGTAGACATGCTCGCTGTGCTGGTGGGACTAGGACGAGAAGTGGCTCTGCTGTGCGGTGTGGAGGACTTCAGTATCGGTCTCGTCGACGTGATACGAATGATACGTCTCATGAGATACCTGACAACCCTGCACTCTATAACTAACAGATCAATCAGGTTGTTGTTGTCTCATGAGATACCTGACAGCACTGCACTCTATATAACAGATCTATCAGGTTGTTTTTGTCACATGAGATACCTGACAACCCTCCACTCTATAACTAACAGATAAATGTTCAATGTTGATCAGTGTCAGGGAATTATGCCCTGATATTTTGTATAGTAAGATTACTTATATTATTTATATATATGGAAAGTTGTCTAATGTTATTTTGATTGATTTTAGTATTTTTTATTATTAGGGAGTTTAGAAGTTAGTTAAGCTTATGACGTCACGAGAGTGGACGGAGCTAGAGAATTTTCGTTTAGAGAAGAGGAAGGTGAAGGTCACGAGAGGAAGTGGTAGATGAGATTCCACGTGTTAGTTTGGATAGAGGATTAGAAGGATCGAAAGAATTAGACTGTTATAGAACAGTGTTGGATAATCCTTAGGTGATATCCAAGAGTTGATCAATAGTTGATCAAAGGAAAGAGTTCCAGAAGTACGATTAAAGTAAACTAACGCAGTTATTGAGGAATAATCAGTTAGCATTTCCATAGTGGAATTTAGGTTTTTACGCGTTAATCAGATAGAGCTAGGTATTGTATTTTCGTTGATCTTATATCATGTAAAGTCGTTTTAGTGTTACGAGTTAAACGTGTATGTGAATATTTCGGATTCATCATAAGGACTGTCGATTTAAACTTAGGCCTACTTGACTTTTTGTTGATGTTATCCATTTGGATATTTCTTTATTTTCTTGATCTGTATTAAATTCGCGTTTTAGTGTACATTAAAATAATTAAATATTAAATACTGTAGTCTGTCAGTTAATCCGTAGAAGGTCGGGGTCTTTAGATTAGTGTAGTTTAATTACGAGGTCAGATGCAAAATCCATTGAAGTAGGACATTAAAGGATTTAGCGTCTGTTTCGGGTGAGGTTAGCCTTGTTGAGGTAGAACACCACCTGACAATCAGTGTGTTATATCCTTCACTAGAATAATTTATCCGAAACAATTAGTGCATATTTACGCCGCTTTGTGCCCATATAAACCGACAATCAATCGTTCTAGATGTGTACAAATGTTTCTAATGATTGACATGTTGGTTGTTTTAATTGTTTTGTTGTAATCCGGTCAGCCGACTGACCTATAAAAGGATAGACATAAATGTTATTATTAAGTAGACGATTGAATGATTATTAATCTTGTTATTGATTTCTTTGATTGGTAAATTACTTATAGGCTATTGTCGATGATGGTAACTTTGCTCAAAACCCTGAAGAGTTCAATGAAGACGCTAATGATCATCGCTGGTCTCATGTTCTACTTCATCTGTATTCCTTTCACGAACTCGTGGAATGATTTTATGTTTAAATTATGCTTAAGTCTGTTTGCATGTGCTGTGTGCGAACTTGCGCACGTTTTCTATGTTATTCTATTCTTATTTACGTCAACATTTATTTGTTCTAGTGTCACCGTATGCATTCTCTATCTGTTTGTTCTTTGGCAAAGATAAATATTACTGCGAAAATGTGATATTCAAAATGTGCTGTGTTTCGCATATTCATATCTGCATTCTGTTTTACACGAGTGCTAACGCATGACGTGGCTTAGTTTTTGACGTAGCATAATTGATGATACTTCTAGGAATATATAGATTATATATGTAGGCTTAGATCCTCTCTCTTTCTCTCTCTTTCTTTCTCTCTCTCGCTCTCTGTACTGCTTATTGGCAGGTTCATAGCACAACTCCTCACCTTTTCTACCTATGTTTTCTCTTCAGACATACAAAATGTATCAAATAAATACAATAAATAAATCTATAGACATACAAAAGTTATCAAATCAGCATCTCAGGTTTCGGTCTTCCACTAACCTTATTCTATTCTTATTCCCCTCCATTCTGCCTTCAATTACATCTTTCAGTAAACCATCCTCTGTCAATACATAACATATCTATTCATCAGATAAGAATTCAGAACCAAGAGAACCGGAGGCAAGTCTAGCGTTGTGAAACTTTATCTTATTGAGATGTGTCGTACATCTCTCTATAGCATTTAAAGTTTTAGCTGTGTGTCGTACAACTCTCTATAGCATGTAAAGCTTTAACTGTGTGTCGTACAACTCTCTATAGCACTTAAACCTTTAACTGTGTGTCGTACAACTCTATAGCATTTAAAGTTTTAACTGTGTATCGTACATCTCTTTATAGCATTTAAAGTTTTAACAGTGTATCCTACATCTCTCTACAGCATCTAAAGTTTTAACAGTGTATCCTACATCTCTCTACAGCATCTAAAGCTTTAACGGTGTATCGTACATCTGTCTACAGCATTTAAAGCTTTAACTGTGTATCGTACATCTCTCTACAGCATTATAAAGCTTTAACAGTGCATCCTACATCTTGCTACAGCATTATAAAGCTTTAACTGTGTATCCTATATCTCTCTACAGCATTATAAAGCTTTAACTGTGTATCCTATATCTCTCTACAGCATTATAAAGCTTTAACTGTGTATCCTACATATCTCTGCAGCATTTAAAGTTTTAACTGTGTGTCGTACAACACTCTATAGCATTTAAAGTTTTAACTGTGTATCGTACAACTCTCTATAGCATTTAAAGCTTTAACTGTGTGTCGTACATCTCTCTATAGCATTTAAAGCTTTAACTGTGTGTCGTACAACTCTATAGCATAAAAGTTTTAACTGTGTGTCGTACATCTCTCTATAGCATTTAAAGTTTTAACTGTATATCGTACAACTCTATAGCATTACAGTTTTAACTGTGTATCGTATATCTCTCTATAGCATTATAAAGCTTTACCCGTGTATGGTAATAGTCTTATCGTATCAAGCTTTAACGTTAAGCTGCGTGCAGTCGTGTTCGCGGTGATAGGGGATGGCTTGTACGGAGAGGTGGACACTAAGTTCAGCAGACTGGACAAGACCTTGTGGACTCTCTTCGAAACTCTCACTCTCGACGACTGGTCACTGCTGGCGAAGCGCATCAGCAAAAAAGGTTGAGCACTTGTACTCAACTAGTGTTGTTTACTAATTTACTACTGGAATGAAAGGTTGGGTACTTAGTTTACTATTGGAATGAAAGGTTGACTACTTGATTTACTAGTGGAATAAAAAGGTTAAGAACTTAGTTTACTAGAGTAATGAAAGGTTGAATACTTGATTTACTAGTGGAATAAAGGTTGAAAACAGTGTACTAGTGGAATAAAGGGTTGAGTACTTGGTTTACTAGTGGAATAGAAGGTTGAGTAGTTGATTTACTAGTGGAATGAAAGATTGATTACAAAGGATGCTATTGGAATGGAAAGTTTAGTACTTGGATAACTAGTGGAATGAAAGGTTGAGTACTTGGTTTACTAGTGGAATGAAAGGTTATCAAAGTGTAAAAAATAATACTACAACGAAGTTATTGTCTAAATATGCTTTGCAATCTAAAAATAAATTTAATGGATTGCCAACTCTTATTGTAATATAAACTAAATTGTGTTTAAATATAAAACACGCTCTTAATGACATATTGTAAATAGCGAGAATCGCTCAAATTAATCAACTATAGACCTAGAGCCTAAATTGTGTAGATATACGGTCTAAAATTTTGGAATCTTATTACGGAAATTTGAAATAGTAGCCTACTCAATTCGAATAGTGCATAAAGTTTATTTTAATATCTAGTCAATCTTTATGAAACACTTATCCTTCATTGAATAAAAACAGTTTTTGGAAGATTTCCTTGGACCTTGGCTGAAGTATTTTGTTTGTTATATACGAATCTCTTTGTATTCTCCTTAATGTTAAATCCATCAGCTGATCACGATTTTTAATTTAGATATTTGACTGTTTGCTTACTTATCTCTGTGTGTATGTGTGCAGGTTCCTGACATTACGTATCTGTGCTTGTATCTTTGCAGGTCTCTGTAAATACTGCATATATCTGTGTATTGTTCTATTGTTAGGTCACAGTCACTACTACGTCTATGTGTTCGCGTTTATTTTCATCGAGGTCTTTATCTACGCTGGGTGAGTTGACTGGTTTATCATTTTCCAAAAACAACAACAACAACAAAAGAATTAGAGTGTTACTGTCGTCCATGACAAAATTGAGCACTATGGTACCAAATCCAATCCGATGAGCAGAGTGTGGAGTCCAAAATGGTGCAAGCCAAAAACCGGGAGGTCAGTCCGAGGAAGGGTACTAGTGGAATGGAGGTTTACGTGTTGGTCTCAGTTCCTGTGCAATGGTTGAATAGGAGAGGTCAAAGAGAATTTATATCGTATTTATTTCATCGTATTTATTCCAAGCTTAGCTACTCGATGCTTATCATGTTCTTCGTTTTTTTTCGTATGATTACACACAAGACAACGCCATGTGTTTTCAGTGTCTTCTTTCTCCGTT
This sequence comes from Enchytraeus crypticus, assembly GCA_905160935.1. Lineage (NCBI taxonomy): Eukaryota > Metazoa > Annelida > Clitellata > Enchytraeida > Enchytraeidae > Enchytraeus > Enchytraeus crypticus. The sequence continues at coordinate 1,123,971 of CAJHZI010000741.1, read as the reverse complement.
GCTGTTTTTGTTGTTTTTGTAATTTCGACCTTTCTTTCCATGGTAATTAGTAATCTCTGCTATTGATAGCGCACTGATGGAATCTAGCACGGATTTAAGAATAACTTTCAATCATCATCTATTTTTTGATTCAGAGCTGTTAACGCTCGGTCGTCCAAGATGGTCACCCATCCTTTATCTAACCAAATCTGGCGTAGCCTAGCCTAACTTTGGTTATTGACGCGCAGCTTAGCCAACATAGCTAAATCCCGCCCGAATTCGCTTTCCTACAATCAGTATTGAAATTCTCCAAAAGTGAGGTGGATAGGAGAATCAAAACGTATTGTGTTTGTGGGGTGCCAATTAAAGCGATTAAGGTGCTTGAACCGACATGGTAGGGGATCAGGATGGTTTAGTTTTAATAGTTGAAATTGATAGTTGAATTTTGTATATATCACTTATGCTAAAATGGTAGCGCTAATTACAATTATGGGCTGTCAGACTCGATGAATACTTAGTGACATGATGAAAGTGCAGATAACAGCTTTTAAAACAGATGCTGAAAGCTTCCACTAGCAATCTGCGTCACCTGTCTTTTCCTGCTCCATACCCTTCCTGTTAGCACCATTGTTAGCGAAAATTCTAAGTTAAATAAGCTAGTCGAGTCATACATAAAGAGAGTTGTGCTCAAAAGTTGGCGGAATCGTTTTTCCAGCGTCCATTAAAATACATTTAAATCAAAATTGTCACATTAATAATAATAATAATAATAAAGGCTTAACGTCCGTTTCCTCGTCAGGAGATGATATCAGGGAAGCCCCACAGCACACATCACTATAGATCAATTCACCTAGACCAATCTGCAAATGTTCTGAAGAGTAATAAGAAATAAGAAATATGCTGAGGAGATATAAGGTCCTAAACGAAAGCCAGTCCGGTGATCAAAAATGGTAAGGGTAGATTGATTATGTCTACGATGGGAAAAGGCAAGTCTTAAGCTTGCTAGAGAAAGTTGAAAGAGAAAAACAAGAGTAATTAATCTTTCAAGAAAGTCTCCTGTTTCCGTCTACTATTGTCATTTGCAATATTGACTGTTATTTTTTGTTATTGTTATTAATTATTTGGGCGTGCAGCCTGTTCGTAGCCGTACTGGTTGATAACTTTCAACTGTCTATTACGCGAGAGAGGGCTGCCGTGCAAAAGCACAACAAAAAGGTTCCCCTTTGATTCTGACTCAAAATCTACAGGCTCATGTTTAATTAAATTGAAGATCTGGATTTATAAATTTAGACTATAAAATTAAAGATTAATAATTGATTAATAATCGTACTGGATGGCATCATTGCATAGGTTTGAAATCATATTTGAGGTTATTAACCTAAGGCAGTATCCTATTTCAAAGCACACTAAAATCACAAACTAGTCTAAACAATTGAACAGTAGCACAGAATTCACTTAAGTTCGCTATATGGCATCACATCACTGTATCTCCTTCCCTAGATGTATTCTCTTCTCCTACCTTCTCTCGCTAAAGTACAGCACTGTTATAGATCTCACTTTCCCTTCGGTCTATGCACGAAGTGGTGATTTCTGCTAGTGTATAGGCCTACCTGACTGCAGTTGTACATGTACGTTCCTCTTGAAGGATCCCTGACTTGCACAATGCATTACATGCACTGCATTGCGTTGCATTAAATTGCATATCATTGCATTGCATTGCATTGAATTGCATTGCATTGCATTGCATTGCATATGCGTTAATCTCCCGAACACTGTCAGATATATTTTTGTTTAAGTTTCTCTGTTTCGAAATGAAGTTTAACAACTTTAGTTCGGCTGGTAGTATAGGTAATGATTGCTTTCTATTATCCTTTTTCGCTCTTATTTAAGTTCAGCGTTGAATAAGGTCAGTGTAAGTCGTAACGAATTATGTCACTGCAATTTTTATCATGCTTATCAATAACTAATCAATAATTATCAATGGCTTATCAATAATTATCAATAGATTTCAATGTTCATCAATGGCTTGCTTTATGATTCTGTCTTCTCGAAATAGTAGAGTAAGTAATGTCATTTAAAGACCAACATTGGTATAATAACTTTAAAAAAGTAAACAATTAATGGTGCTATATAATATCTATTTGTTTATTCGATTTCCTATTGGTTGCTTTCCTAGGCCTACATTTCTTTTATTCCACTTAGGATATGGTCAAGTTCAGAAATGACGAGGACGACGACTTTGAAGAGGAAGTGGCAGAGGAAGAGAGTCTGGTGGAGTCGAGAGAGGCCACTAGTGAGTAATCAATCAGTCAATCAATCAATCAATTAATCAATCAGTAAATCAATCAATCAAACAATTAGTTTATCATCAATCCACTAATACAACGCAGAATCAAGCAATCAACCCATAAATTTTCGCTGTTTATTTCAGTGCGTTTATTTTTGAAACGATAATGAAGATTACAGAAAATAAAGTACTATAAAATCGCGAGCGTATATAAGTGAGTAGGAAATAAATAAATCAATAAATCAGTAAATAAATCAATAAATCAGTAAACCAATCAATAAAGCAGTAACTCAATTAGACATCAGTAAATCAATCAATAAATCAAAAAGTTAATCGATAAATCAGTAAATCAATTAATAAATCAGACATTCCGTGGATGTTACTGATGCAGACTGAATTTTACTGCTTCTTCGTTATATCTTTCTTTCGCTCGTTTGTATTCTTTTATATTCACAATGTTTCATAGTGATTCACAATGATTCACAATGATTCACAATGTTTCACAATGATTCATAATGATTCACAATAATTTACAATGATCCATTGCTATGCGCAGTGAAGCATAAGCAGCTTACTCGTATTCATGTATTCACAATGATTGAAAATGATTCACAATGATTCATATTGATTCATAATGATTCACAATGATTCACAATGATTCATTGCTATGCGCAGTGAAGCATGAGCAACAAGGTTTTACGACAGACGATGAATTTGACGAAGAGGAAGAGGCAGAGAAACAAAATCTAATTAAAAGAATTGACGATTACTACACTTCCTATGACGATGAGTGAGTCATATGAAATTTCACCTTCGAATTTCTTTCATTTGGCTGTAGCAGCATCATATATGGTATCAATCAATCAATCATTAATAAAAATCAACAACAGTGGCAGGCTCAGAGACCCAATCAATACGCGTCTCCTCAACAGAGGTATTAATCGATCAATTTAGCAATCAATGATTAATATACATCAATCAATCAATCAATCATTTTAGTACCGCCACTGTTGTAAAAAGTTTACCTGCCGAATATTTGATTAATTAATATTTAATTCAACTTTTAATTCAGTATTAAATGTTGTGGTCATTTGTTAGATTCGGTTGTCGTCACGCGTCACTTGCATTTTCCATTACTTACCATTTCTGGTCGCCCCTTTCATTTTTTGTGACTTACATGATATCTTGTACGATTGCTTGATAGCTTGAACTGCGATATGAATTAGTTATTTCTTTACGACCCAAGAAAAAACTGAGAAAGGCTACCAGAAATCATCTCAGAAGTTTTACATTTTCCCAATCTCTAGGCTCTGGATAAACAGGATTGTTTTCTCAGGGAATAACGCCCCTGTCCAGTAAATGTTAGTCGAAGTTGAGGAAGACACAGGAGCCCACCACATCATAAGCAGGATCCCCCATGAATAATGGTAAATGAAAAGGAATGTTATGTATGATTTAAAGATCCACTCGTATGTAGATGTGAAGAGGAAAACGGAACTTATAGAATAGTGGAGGCGTTTTGTACCACGGACCTGCCAGTAGGCAGTGCACTGAGAGAGAGAGAGAGAGAGATAGGCTACATAAGGATATGGCCTAGCCCTTGTTAATTGGTTAATTTCTTGATAAATAGTATGCTCTTTATTGACCCTGAAAGTAGACTCCGAATGTGGTGAATATGTACCTTGGACATGTTCCTTGAAAGAACACTAGAAAAAGAGAGAGATTTAAGATTTATCTCCTGACTGACTGATTGTTTTGCTTGATTAATTGACTGAAAATTAGATTACTAATTGATCGATTGCTGACAGTTTGACGCATTGATAATTTCTTTGACCGATTGATTTATTGATTGATGCAGAGAGCTGAAGTTAATGGAACGTTACTACCTATTGCTTGCAGCCCTTGACAATCAACTGTTCAAGCTGAGCTGTCACATGCGCCACATTGAGCTCATGGTAGAGATAGCCAACATTGGAGATGACGTCATCTAGTTCAGTTGACGTCATAAATCTTAGGTGACGTCATCTAGTTAAGGTGACGTCATATATCCTAGATGACGTCATCTAGTTAAGTTGACGTCATATATCCTAGATGACGTCCTCTAGTACAGTTGGCGTCATATATACTAGATGACGTCATCTATTCTAAACAGTTCTTGATAATTTAAAAAGAGCTTAAGTCAGCCACATTCTAACATGGGATTATCAGTTTTTGCAGAAATAGACATTATTTAAGTATTCATGAGCTTCAGTGGATATAAAAGTTAAGTTTACGTGAGGTAAAATTTCGTATTTTATATTAGCATATTTAGGTAAAATACTACTGTAATTACTAATGTATGAAAATTGTACTATTATTATTACTGTAAGATACTCGACCGCGGTAGCAGTCTTTTTTTCAGCAGTCTTTTAGTAGAGGCTACTTTAACCTCAATTTCCTATTCTCGAAAGCTTGTCAAATGTTTCTAATTGCTCAGAAGTGCGGTGATATAATATACATGAGTTGTGCATGTCTTATGTAAATGTATTAATGTAAATATTCTATCTTATATATTTCATGCAGAATGTCATTTACAATCATTGTTACAAAGAGGTTCTATTCTAAAACAATTCCGCAGATATTGTCTGGTGCCCTGAGGCTGATTAGTTGATATCTCAAGTCAACGCACTGAAGATTTGAATCTACTAAATCTTGAAAGTATCTACTGTTGTGTTAATGAATTACTCATTAATGAACGTGATTGATAGGTATAAGTAGGTATTTGCTACTTTTAGCATTTTTGGGTTTTTATGTTTCATTTTATGATGAAATAAATGTTTTATGCAATTCCAATCGGCTGTGCATTGGAATTTATAGAGAGAGAAGTATATTTTATTACTAATTACTACACAATCTAAATCATGAGGGATTGAATGATGATATGATGGGGGACAGAGAGGAATGGAGGTCTATTCGTAACCCGCTCCTAGTTAAACAGTATTCAAGTGAAGATGATGACAGCGATGACTACACAAACTAATAACATTCATAATTAGCAATACAAGCATTTAGGTATAGTTTATTTTTATGTATATTGTAGTTTAATTATAAGCCACACCAACTCAGCCTTAGTATTCTATAAGTGAATTTCACACATTCATAGTCTAAGTTATTGTCGTATAGTATAGCTATAGACATAATTTGAATCTAACTTTATACGATATCATATACATATGAAGAATTGCCACTATTTCAAGGGTGATATGGCCACATCCCACGGATAGAAAATTATTATACTTAGCATTTTTGATTAAATTCGTAATCTGCTGCAGCTGTCACCCAATAGGCGCAAATACCTATTATGTCAGCTACACAAAAGTTGAGGTGGTCCTGAGTAGATGGCTCAAATCCTAATTATGGCTATCTGAATACAGCTCGACTCAGGATAGAACTCGTACCTACTGAATAAAAGTCGAACTTGCTAGCCACTACTACGACACGCTTTCATTTAAATACTTTTCCCACTGCGAAGTTAGTTTTTTAGTGAAACATGCAGATAGTGTAAGCAAAGAAGTATAAAGCATTTAAAAATAACTTTTGATAGCATGATTATATCAAATTTGCGCATTTGATTAATCGAATAGCTTTCATCATTTTTCAAAGAGCTTTGCATTGTTTTAAAATTAGAACTACTCATTTCATAATTGGAACTACGGTCAGGATGACTGCGGATTGGTTGAAATGTACAGGCCTGAAGAATACAGAACAGGTGAAACGTTCCATAATGACAGACAGACAAGTTTATTAGAGATTTTTTTTGGATCATTGAATTAAAAACTTGTCGGTACCTAGAACTGTAATAAACTGAGCAGCGAAAAGGCTTAATCTCCATACATTCTGACTATAAGTAACTTCCCACGCGATCAACTGGGAAAATTCTTCTTTGAGGTTTCTGGGAACGCTTGCGCAGAAGATAACTACCAACCCTGTCCACTCTTCTCTTCTCCATTAGTGGCTCGTCTGGACTCGAGCTCTCGTCCTCGCCGAGCAGCCGCAACGGCAATTCTTGTGGGATGGAGTCTTCGGAGGACTGGTCCAGGTTGGAACGCTTCAGCAGCCAGCTGCCCACCCGGTCGATGGCTCGAGGCCCTCTAGCGGGCTGAGCTGGATTCGCACAGCTCACCTCATCGCATCTGAATTACAACCATTGTATAGTTACGATAAATCGAAGTTATAATAATAATAATAATAATAATAATAATAATAATAAAGGTTTAAGGTCCGTTTCCTCATCCAAGGATGATGTCAGGGACGTCCTCTTTGGTCAGTAAGGCTGTGAATGTCAAGAGATTGTGGAAAACCGTTAATGATCTTTTACATAGATCTAATTCTGCTTCTTTTCCTTCTACTCCTGTTGAGTCACTTCCTGAACAATTTTCCAATTACTTTACAGATAAAATAAGCTACATTAGAGAATCTATCACTTCACCTCAAAACTCTACTCCTCATACTCCAGCAGAGAATCATTCCAAGGATGAACTTTCTAATTTCACTCCAGTTACAACTGAAGAGATTACTAAATTAGTTTTAGACTCTCCAGCCAAACATTGTGACTTGGACCCTATCCTAACCTCTCTTTTAAAGAAGTGTATTCACATACTTGCTCCTGTATTAACATTGATTATTAATCTCTCTCTCTTTCTCTCTCTCTACTGGCATATTTCCATGCGCTTTTAAGCTTGCAATTATTACCCCATTGCTTAAAAAGCCCACACAGGATAAGGAATCATTGTCGAATTACAGGCCTATATCTAATCTGTCATACATATCTAAACTCACTGAACGAATTGTCCTTCAGAGGCTTTCTACTCATCTCGCTTACAATGATCTATTTAATAAGCATCAAGCTGCTTATACTAATCATCGTTCAACTGAAACGGTGCTTCTATCTGTGTGCAATTCTATTGTTAATGCCATGTGCACAACGCTTAACTGGATTATGTATGCTTAATCTTTCGGCAGCTTTTGATACCATTGATCACAATATTCTTCTGGAACGTCTTTCTTCCTGGTTTGGTATTCGTGGAATTGTTCTTGATTGGTTTTCCTCCTATCTGACGGATCGTTCTTTTAGTGTGAAAGTGATGGAGTTCATCTCTTCACCTTATCACTTAAAGTACGGTGTGCCTTAAGGCTCCGTTCTTGGTCCTATCCTCTTTAACCTCTATACAACACCCTTAAGCTCTCTAATCTCTTCTCATTCTCTTGATCATGAACTATATGCTGATGACACTCAAATGTACACTTGTTTCACCCCTAACTCCTATTCTGATGCTGAAACCCTCCTGCAACAAAGTTTTCAGTCTATATCCTCTTGGATGTCTGCTAATTTCTTGGCACTTAATCCATCTAAGACTGAATTCTTGTTGGTTGGGACACCTCAACAGCTTCTGAAGCTGAATGGGAAACTCTTTCGTTATCTTCGGGTATTAAAATATCACCTGTTTCTTCTGTGAGAAATCTCGGTGTTATCCTTGATAAACACCTGAACCTTCCACGAACACATAACTAAAACTTCACAAGCGTGTTTCTTCCATATCCGTGATCTTCGTCGAATACGTCCATATTTGTCACGTGAGACAGCTTCTATAATTGGTGCTGCTCTTGTGCAATAAAAGTTGGACTACTGCAATTCCCTGTTTTAAATCTCCCTGGCTGTGAGATTGATCGGTTGCAGTTTGTTCAGAATTCTCTTGCGCGAGAAATTTCTTGTAGTTCCAAGTACTCACAAGTTACGCCTATTTAAAAGTCTTTACACTGGCTAAAGATTAAAGAGCGTATCATTTACAAAACAGCTTCGTTAACCAATAAGTCCATCATCATCCCTGGACAAACTTGTATGTCTCACTTGATTAAAGTGATGCAGCCTGCTGTTACTCGGTCTTCTAAGTTAATTACTCTCGTGAGACCTAGCTTACCTTCACGCTCTAAGTTATCTAATCGTTCTTTCCAGCATGCTGCACCGCAGATCTGAAATTCTCTTCCATCCAAACTTCGGTAAGCTTCATTTGAATCACATCGGCCTTTCCTATGAGCTGTCCCATAGGCAGTTGAAGACCTATCGTTTCTATCTCTCTTTTCCATCCAGTGTCCATGAGCAGCGACCTGCGCCTAAACCACCTTTTTTTTACTCCCTTTACTTTTTACTAAATTTCCGGATTTTTGAATTTGCACCGTTGTTGGACCTTCTTTTTGCTCGCCGGCTTGATTTTTGTCTCAACAGTGCTCGATGTTGTCATTGATGACTGTAGCACTCTAATTGTTGTTGCTGTTGTTGTCCTCACAGCACACATCACTACAGATCACTACATATCCAGACCAATCTGCAAAAGAAATGTTCTGAGGAGAAATAAGGTCCTAAACGAAAGCCAGTCCGGTTATCGCAGACTGCTCAGTGAAATTTAGTTGTGAGTCTGATTTATTCAAATGTGTAAAAGATTTTATACTTAGTATACGATTTTACATTAAAAGCTTAAAAAAGCAAAGGTTAACGTCAGTTTCTTCACTCGAAGGTGATGTCAGTGACGGGCGAGCCAGGATTTGAACCCCTCACATACTGATCCGCGGTCGAGTAGCTAACCGACATCGCCACTGGCTCTAGCCAGTACCGACGTCGCTTGATTAGTAGCTGTATTCGATCTAATCTCTCTATATATATTTGAAGTAGCTTGATTACAAGATACTTCAGTGTTTGTGGAGAGAGCAATGAAGGCCTGCAGGTATATTATTATTATTATTATTTTTTACCCTGGTGTAATGAACCTGGGGTTTGATAAAAACGATTCAAGTAATACGTGCTGAATCGCCGCCCGGCAACTCGAGGTCATCAATCGGCTTAAAAGAATTGTTGAATTAGACTGAATTAAATCTTTGCAAAGTCATGGAAAGCCTTTGCCAAAGAAATGATGCTATTATTATTATTATTATTACTACTATTATTATTATAAGTAGTAGTAGTAATATTTTCGTACTGGTAGTGTTCAATGATTTTGCTTAACAGTCGCACGTTCAAAAAGAACAGGTTGATAGCATAACAAGGTCTGCCTGTGTAATATGTTACGCTTTATATCATGTCCAATATTACAAAACCTTATTTTGAAATTTGTATTCGAAAGTTTTCTACCATTATTGCTTGATTTATTCGCATTAGTAACTGCTTCGCGGCGCCCGATTTCAACTAAAGTAAGACTCGATCGATAAATAACTATAAGCTACAAAGCTTTGTCCCACAAAGAACATTATCAGAGGCGGTCGGATAGCAAACGATGATCTTGAGTTTATGAAACGATGGTTTAGTTTAGCATGCTATTGATATCAAATCAACCATGTAACTGAAAATAATTCAGCGAGTTGGCGTTAAACACCATTAAGTGGGCCCTACCTGGAGGATATCTGAGTTGCCGTGATATTTTCAGTATAGCAAGGTCGGGTAGGCATTTGAGTCTGAGCAGTTAGTGTAGGATTCCAAATCAGTGTCCCATCCGTCTCTAATATGCCTTCCAGAAACGAAATAGACGTTAAACTAGGTTTAACTTTTAGTATTTCTTATAGACGATATAGTAAAATAATTGTTAGGAATCTTCATTCTCTAAACAATTGGAACAATTGTAACATGACATATGTCAAAAATGATTTGAATATTGCAGAAGAGTTGAATTTTAGGTAGTAATGTTTGGATGAAAGAGAGAACGTACCCTTGGAGGCAAAGCAACACAAGAGAGATCATCACTGCAGTGCAACACTTTAGAATCATAGTTGCTTCTTCTTCTAAACTGACGTACGTATTCAGTGAATTAGGCTTTCCTGAATGAAAATAAGTAAAACAAATGCAGCTATATTACTATAACATACCATAACAACTATGAGAGTACTAATGTCTCTATGACAACATCGTGACAACCGCTTGGGATAGCGTATTTGTTGCAAGAATGCTTCGTATGCAGGAGACCGGCGATTTTAATCTCATCATCATCATCAACAACAACAATTAAAGTGCTACTGTCATCAATGACAACTTTAATTAATTTAGAAGACCGAGTAACTCATCCAGACATCCACGGACATTGTATATTGGTAGAAAAGGTTATACAAACCTGCATAGCTTATTAATCATGATTAGTAAAATAAATGTAATGTTGAGTTCTTTTCCCTAATCATTTTTTATTTGTTATATTAGAATTAACACTTTAAGTTACTCCAGAAATTAATTTTGGTATGAAATATGAAGTTGAGTAAATTTAAAGTTAAAAATTCATAAACAATAAAAATCACTAAAACTGCGTAATTGAAATTGATCGTTAGCTAATTTGTACTAAGTAGTAAAAAATTACAGTGCAAACGTATGAAAAGTACAGAGTAGTACAAACTTACAGTGCAAACATGCGGAGACAAAATATCTGGAGAATATTAATATATCAGCGACTGTGAAACTGAAAAATATCTAGATATATATACTCTTATTTCACCATAGTCATGGCAAAGATATAAAATAATTTAGCATTATTTTATATCAAAGATATAAAATAATGCTAAATTTAATCAACTAGCTCTTAATGACCGGCCCCAGGTCTTCGAATCAACACATAGTGTCAAATGTTCTTCATCATTTATTTATTTCAAAATGAACTCAAGAAAAAAGTGTAATAATCATTCTTGTAGAGTAGAGCATGAAATAGTAGGACGCAATCTTTAAAAACTTTTAAAACTTTTCTGCAATTGTCAAATGGATGCCATAGTTGTTGAAATCATTACAATCTGTCCCTTCATTAACTGGCTTAAATCGCTACTTTTAAATTCTTCAGACATATTAACTAAATACATACATTAACAGTATTTTATATACCCGTGCGTCAGATAAATTATTTAAGAACGCTCTCATAGCACCCATAACAAGAATACTGCCGACAACATCGCATTAACTAAATATTTGAAACAGTTTTTTTAAATACAATATACAGTAGTGGATTTGTTTATAGTTGTTCCTTTCCCATGTTATGTCCGGAACATCAAAGAATAGACCAACCGCTAAATGCACGTGTCGTAAGAGGCTACTAAGCAAGAACTGAGGAAGGCAACTGTAAACCACCTCTGAAGCCATACTTTTCCCAGGCTGTATGATACATATGGTATATATAAGGCATAGCCTTTAATGAAGTGATTAACTTGTTGATCTATTGAATTCTCGCGATGGCACGTGAAAGCAGACTCTGAGTGCGTACCTTGGACCTGCCATTTGACAGACCGCTAAAGAGAGGAGAGAGGTCTTTAAGATCTAAATGATTGATTTTAACAATTATTATATAATAGATTCAATTCAATCATTTGTAAAACGTTGGGATAATGAGATTGCCGTTGCCATCAGTCTCTGTCTAAAAATAAAGCAAAAGCCAACAAAGGCAATGCAGTAGTAAATAGTAGATCACATATCAACTTCTGTCAACAAATAGAGATATTATCTTATATCTGATAGTTATTTCAATAATGTAACGATAACGCATATGCCTGATGCAGCATGTACATGTATAATGAATATACATTATATATATATATATATATATATATATATATGCATAGTCTACATGTATACATTATTATATAAACATATATATACATATAGCCTATCTATATATTATATATACATAGATAACATATTTATATATATATATATACATAAAATACATTATACACGTGTATATATATATACTGCATACAGTGTATATGCGCATATACTGTATATCTATTTATATATTTATACAAGTATGTATATAGCTATTTACAATAGATCTATTTATGGCTTTAAGGTCGTTCAAAGCATATCATGCTAAATGCTATGCTAACTTCGATTTCATCTCTTTACTGTACAGATCATTAACAGGCTGGACCAGGCTCTGAACCCTTATCCGCATAAATAGACACGCAAAATGAAGCCTAACCTATGTGGCAACCGGCTCAGTCAGCTCTAGAAGTTATTCTCAAGAGTCGACAATCAGTTTTATTTCCGGTCTTTCCCTGCTGTAAGGTATTGCGTTAGGTTCGAAGAAATTTAACACCTTAAGCAGTTTATGAAAAATTAATTTGTTATCTGCAGCAGATGTCGTCGTAATTTTACAGTCTTGGACGGTAGAGCACAATTACCTGAATGATAATTACTTGTCAAAATTTACTGTCAGGAAGTGTGTCATTAAAATGATTATATTTGAGTCGGTTCACGTGAAGTTTCGAATTTCAATGAGATTGAAAGGTAAGAACTTTATTAAAAAAGATGAGAGCAATCTGAGGACAGTTCATATTATTCAATTTACTGACTCACCTTCGAAATTTTAACAGCCGCTGTAACCTTGAAAGAATTTGCAGGAAATGTGCAAATCGATTGCGTTCTATGTAGGAGAATTCTAGATGAATTTTCGTTTTTGTAAAAATTATAAGCCAAGTTATAACACAAGTAAAAAATATAATAGATAAAAATAATAAAATACAAAAAATATATAACACAAGTTATGGGCCCCGGTAGCATCATCTCAGAAACAAATGCAGCTATTGTGCAGCTTACGATACATAGTTTACTACACACAGAAGGAAAGTAAGTTTATTAAACATTAATAGTTTATGTATAGTCACGGTGCACTACATTCATTAGAAAAATGTTACTGCAACGTATTAAATCCTTTCCAAAATTAATGCACATAGGACTAATTTAGTAATGATTAATTATAACAGTAGTAAGAATAAGAGTAACAACAGCTGTTAACTATCTGAACATATTGAAGAGCTGATTTTAAAAGTAAAAGCTGGTAAATCTAAGGTCAACGTCAGTTTCCTCAATCGAAAACGGTGTCAGTGACGGGCGAGCCGAAGATTTGTACCCAGCACATACTGATTCGCACTATTTTATCTAAGTTGCACTAATTATAATATATATATATATATATATATATGTATTTATTTATATATTTTTATTTATTTATTATATGTTTATATATAGGCCTATATATATATATATATATATATATATATATATATATATAATTATATATATATATAATTATATATATATATATATATATATATATATGTATACATATAAACTTATTTTATCTTATACACTTATGCAACTTCTACAGCAGACATATTACGAATCAATGCAAAGTCAGCAGCAGCCGCATTAAGAATTAATGGAACTGCTACATAACAGCAAAGTTTACTAGCGGAGTTTCTCAAAACTGTCACCTACAATGAGTCAATGGTGTGACCGTGTCACAACCTTTGTCACACCACGTCTGCGCAAGCAAAGCACAGCTGCTCGCCGTATAATGCTGATCAACTGAACGACTCTTCCGAATACGTGCGGTCTTCGAAGGATGTTTTTTTCAATTTCACCTGATCCAGTGTCAGAAATTCACATTGTTGAAATACTAAACTATAGTATTTGATAACTATTCGTTTCTTTTTCGTTTCTTTAATTCACTATCACTAGACTCTGAAATTGAGCATATTGCCACAGTTTTAGACTGATTCGTTTTCAATGGGTCAGCTTGGATTTGGTTTAATAGTAATAATAGTAATAATAATATTATTAATAATAATAGTAATAACCTCTGACAATTTGTATAGCAGTGTCATGGCCGGTGTCCGGTCTTCGAGACCGCTTTACAGGTTCCTGGAAGGTTATTATTAATCCTTTCCATGGTTAATCATATCGTTGCTATTGATAGCGCCTATCGGCAGCAAGCTTCGATACATGATTAACCTTCCATGGGTCCAAGGAGATATCCATCAATAATTAACTGTGATTATTTGATTATGATTGACTATAATTGACGTTGCTGTCTGGGCTTTGAATAGTGCTCGATGTTGTCGCTGACGGGAGTAGCAATCTAATTGTTGCTGTTGTTGTTCTTGCTGCACATAGCATATTCTGGCTTTTAGCTTTGAAAATATGGCTTCAAAAATTGTTTTACCTTTCTTAACTATGAGGAAGGCAATGGGAAATCATCTCAGAAGCCATACTTTTCCCAAGCTATAGGTCTAAACCTATAGCTATGGGGTTAAGGTATGGATAAGTCATAGACTTTGTGAAGGGATTAACTTGTTGAGCTAAGGAGTGCTCTTTTGGAGCGAGAAAACAGACTTTGAGTGTGAATATGTACCTAGAACCTGCCACTTGGCAGTGCACTGAATAAGAAGTTATAAAACTAATCGAGTTCTTACGTGGCCTGCATACATTCAAATGACTATGTTTAGGAGATGCAGAATTATACTGCGAAGTAGACAGATTCTGGGTCAGAAAATAATTACTTTTAAATGAAATTTACGCCACCAATTTCCTTTCTTACACTACCAAGAAACCTTTGATGCTAAGCATGAATGGCGTGGTAATTGAAATGTTCAATTGTTTTAAATTGTTTAATTGCTTCTTTCGGATGATAATTTAACTTTTAGAAGATAGCCGTTGTCTTCTAATTATGGCTAGAGTTAGAGGAAGTTTTAAGGAGTAATTTGAAAACTTTTTTATACGAAGGCATATCATGTAAAGTTGATGATGCATCAACTTTGTGAAAGAATCAACTTGATGCTCGTTGGTCGTTCTTTGATGGACATACAATATTATAAGAAAAATATGTTCCTTGAACCAGATTTTGCAGAATTATTGATTAAAGGAGAGATATTGCTCTCTCGTCAACGTATTCGGTCGCAGATGTTTGCTGAGGTTAATGCAAACACTTGTTTAATTAATAAGATTTTTGGAGCAGTCGAAGTCAATGAGCTGATAGTGGTATCGTTTGATATATATATATATATATATATATATATATATATATATATATATATATATATATATATAGTACTGTACTGTTAATATATATATATATATATATATATATATATATATATTAACAGTACAATATATAATAGCCCTGTATGTATGTATATTAACCTTACTAGCTTGTGTATATATCTAGACATATATAATTATATATGTATCTATAGAGTCTATATAAAGTACACTTTAAAAAACATGATTTTCTATTTTTTTAATTTCTTAACGCTGTAATTTTGCCGATAGCAAACAGTTTAATTTACAAATTTGGCTTTTGACTATGAATGGAGAGAGAGCTTTCGGAAAGCCATTGCCAAAGGCAGGCAAAATTTATTTTTATAAATTACTAAAGTTCACTAATTAAAATCAACAATGCAACAAACCTACACTGAGATCAAACCAGTCCAAGTGCACTTACTTCACTTAATCTTATATTCAAAATGTTTTGAACGAAATTTTCGCGAATCTCTAACAATTTTATTAGTATAAAACTCTGGTAACCACAATCATTACCTGAAAGATGCCCCAATTCGACGAATAACACATAAATTACTTTATGTTTCATCCCACTAATGCTGTGGGAGCATTATACACATGTCATAGCATGCATAAGCTTCACGTTCGGCGGGCCTTAATGGCGATATTAATGGCCTTCTAATAAGATTTAATGTTCCTTTAGAGCGAAGCAAAATGAACAACTACACTAAAGGAATATGCATGTGCACATACATATTATATACTGCACTCTTCAATTCGTATTTTTGAATATTATCTAAAAGTTAAACGGTCAGAACCTTGCCTTCTGGATGAAATTCTTTGTTGAAATCTCAGATAAATATAATACCGTTACATTAAAGTTCCAATATTAGGTTGGTAGATTGGCTGAGTGGGGATTGGCTGATTCGAAAAAGTTATCTTCGATTTTCTAATAGTAAGCCAAAATTAAGTTTGAAAAAATTAGAGAATGAGTACAGAATTTCTTTTTATAGCAAAAGAACTGTTGGATGAAGAGATATAGAGAGCTACAGAAAGATACACCAGTAGATTTACTTATTACTATATGGGTTGACTTTTATTAAATGATTGATTAATTGATTGAGTGTTTAATTGATTGATTGATTGATTAATGGCTTGCTTACTTGCTTGTTTGATTTATTTATTTATTTATTTATTTATTGATAGATTGAGAGAGCGAGCTAGCTAGCGAGTCAGCCAGCCAACCAGCCAACCAGCCAACCAGCCAACCAGCCAACCAGTCAGTCAGTCAGTTATCCAGTCAGTCAGTCAGTCAGTCAGCCAGCCAGCCAGCCAGCCAGTCAGTCAGTCAGTCAGTCAATCAGTCAGTTAGTCAGCCAGTCAGTCAGTCAGCCAGTCAGTCAGCCAGTCAGTCAGTCAGTCGGCAAGCCAGCCAGTCAGTCAGTCAGTCGGCAAGCCCAGTCAGTCAGTCAGTCGGCAAGCCAGCCAGTCAGCCTGTCAGCCAGTCAGTCAGTCAGTTAGCCAGTCAGTCAGTCAGCCAGCCAGCCAGTCAGTCAGTCAGTCAGTCAGTCAGTTAGTCAGCCAGTCAGTCAGTCAGTCGGCAAGCCAGCCAGTCAGTCAGTCAGCCAGTCAACCAGCCAGTCAGCCTGTCAGCCAGTCAACCAGCCAGTCAGCCTGTCAGCCAGTCAGTCAGTTATCCAGTCAGTCAGTCAGCCAGCCAGTCAGTCAGTCAGTCAGTCAGTTAGTCAGCCAGTCAGTCAGTCAGTCAGCCAGTCAGTCAGTCGGCAAGCCAGCTAGTCAACCAGCCAGTCAGTCAGTCATTCAGTCAGTCAGTAAGTCAGCCAGCCAGGCAGTCAGTCAGTCATTCAGTCAGTCAATCAGTCAGTCAGCAAGTCAGACAGTCAGAGAGTCAGACAGTCAGCCTGTCAGCCAGTCAGTCAGTCAGTAAGTTGATGGAGTTTTGCGGCCGCCAGAGCCGAAGATCGTTCTCTGCTCAGAACTACATAACTCAATATACCTCTATTCAAACAAATGTATCAGTGGGTTGCGTAAGTTTCGCTTATTGATTACGTCCGGAGTCTTAAACGATGTCAACTTTTCTACTAAACTAAATGGCTCTAACACTACAATAAACTAAAAAATAAATAATAAAAATAAAATTGAAATTGACTAAATGACGCAAAGAGCGTGTGTGAGAGAGAGAGAGACAAAGAAAGAAATAGAAAGAGATAAAGAGGGATACAGTGAGAGAAAGATAGAGATTGCGAAAGAGAGAGAGTGAGAGAGAAAGAGAAAGAGAGAGAGTGAGAGAAATTGGAACTGAGAGTGAGAGGGATATAGAAAAAGTGAAAGAGTGAAAGAAAGGTCACATGCTTGTGCATGGAAAGACATGTACAATCACTGCATGACTGCATGTACATGTGTCACTCACTGCACGACTGCATGACTGCATGTACATGTGTCAGTCACTGCATGACTGCATTTACACGCACAATCACTGCATGACTGCATGTAAATACAGTCATGCAGTGACTGATACATGCATATGTACAGTCACTGCATGACTGCATGACTGTATGTACATGTGTCAGTATCAGTCACTGTATGACTGCATGTACATGTACATGTATCAGTATGACTTCATGACGTATGACAATGTTAATGTCCGGATATACTGTACGTTTAATCCAAGCAGCTCACATTTTCAACAAGTGTTTTTCCTCAGTCACGTAGGCCTATCACATACCTGAAAGCAACAGCATCATCGCCATGGATCCGCGCCTCCGCTTCCGCTTAAATCAGTAAATTTAGTGTTAGATAATTTTGATATATACATGTTGCCTGAAACTAGCCTCAAGCCTGAACGACCGCAGACGAGCACAGCGGAAATATTCAATTTCCCAATTCATGTTGACAGGTCTTTAAACTAGAAAGGAAATAGATTCGTATCACGAGTAGAGTCCGGGAACTAGTGTCGCAGAGCACTGGAAGACACTTTGATATTAAATTAAGAATTTATTATTTTCTGAAATAATAGACGAAATTCTTTCAGATGGCTAGAAGGCTAAGCAAAACTCTGTAGTTCATCATCATTATCTCCCCTTAAACCCTAGTTGAACTAGGGTCGGGATACAAAGAGACCTTCATTTTTCCATTTGTTTAAGTTTCTGTAGCAACTTCTGAAGCCTAGGCGCTCACCAACCGAATGCCTTTTCTGACGTTGGTTTATATCTTGTTTTTATGTCACGTTCTACGACAAAAGATTGGTCTATTCTTTTCCAGCAACACCGACACAACACGGTTCAATGATCATTAATTAACGCAATATAATTTTTATTTTAAGTTGTTTTTATTTTTTATGAAAGTTAAATAAGTTATTCGCCTGACCTTGTAGAAAATTATCTAATTGATTGACTATGATTAAAATGATTAAATTACTTTTTTAAAACGATCAGAATGCGTTATTGTGAAGTTTCACAACTTTACCTGACGATCACCACTATGACTATCTTAGGCATTAAATCTTTAATGACGCAATTCTTTAAAAAGATTTAAATCACCTTTTTTAGAAGTTTAGTTAAATAAAGTCCGGCAGAGGATTTGAAGACATTTCTTAATTTTCTTAATAAGATAAAAAAAATCTTAAAATATTTGATGAACTATCTTAGAGATCAAGACTTTCATCCTTTAAAATACGGTCGCTAACAAGGCTGCGAATTAATCTTCGACTTTTTGATTTATTTTAGACTTCTTTAAATTTTGAACATTTTAGAATTTTCTAAATTTGATTGAATTTTGTTTGAATTGTTTTATGAAATTTTTTGAATTTTCGACTTCTTCGAAGTTTCGACATTATTGCGATTTTGTAAGAGTTCAATAACATCGAGCAACAAATAAGCTAAATCTGTAATTCCAACATTTCTACACATTATATTATGCAGAATCAGCACAAAATTTACCGAATTGGTAACATACTTGACTGATAAGTATGACTGATGCTGCCACTATATATTGACGACAAAGACATTGCCTTATGGTGAGAACCCGAACGTTAAATTTTTTGATTGATTGATTGGTATTCGAATCTCAGCTAGACAGTCTCTGTTAAAATTCCATGTGATCAGATAGCAGAAGTTAAACTTATCTTTGATTTGTTAATCACCGCTAATAATATGCGAATAATAAATATTAATAAAGTGATTATTTATTTATTTGCGCATTGAACTGAAGCCTAAATTACTCTCGGTTAAAAGCATGCACGTGTACTGGATAAACATGGATATATCATCGCATTAAATGGCGGAACTTAACCCACTATTACATTCTCCTATGTAGAAAGGCCGACAGAATTGAAATTATGATTAATGGATCCAATTATTCTGTGCGTTGCTCAATCCTTAATGTCGATTTTATATAAAAAAATCTCTCTCCTTGCATGAGAGAGTCGATACATCGAGAACAATCGTTTGACTTTCGTCATCTCATGGACTTCACTTTAGAAACTCATGTCTTTTCACTCTTGAGGTTTTCACCTGAAGGTCATTCCCCTATCGATGACAACTTCTAAAGAACAGCTTCATGGAGACACAAATTATTTAAACAGATAAAGAGATGGACTGAGCCGGTGGCTTCTTGGCAAGTTATTTGTCATCGTATTAGTAGATGCTTGCTTCAAATTCAGTTCTCTTCCTACCACTGAAAGGCTATCGAGCAGGAAACTGAAGTTAAACATGACTTTAATCATAACACTTTGAAGTGATCTAAAATTTCAGTGTAAAGTCAGCTCCATTAGTTGTTCTATTTTTCAGTGCCATTTACGAAACTTGTGAAAGATCTATTCACAATATCTGAAATCGTACATTCATGTCGTTTTCTTTGGTCACCGATTGACTGAAAGGCGGCTCTGTTATACTGTACTTTGAATATTTCTATCCTTGATTGACTTTATTGTGAATAGCAAAATGAGTCACAAAAATACAGCGATCATCATGACTAGTATTCAGTCGTGCAAATTATCAACCCATGCACTAAAATTCTGCATGTAAATGTGCTGTTACAATTCAAACTACGTTTTATCATCGGCTCTTTAAGAGTAATGAGAAAGAGAACTATCAATAACAACAACTAAAGAGTGAAAGGGGGAACGAATAAGAAAAATGAGAGATATATGAGAAAGTTTGGTAATGATTTCAACTGTTGTTTTTGTCAACTGCTTATGTGACGTTTAGAAATTGGATTAAAACAACATGGCTTCAAAAGTAATTCAATAGCTTTTCATTTTGAAACTAAAACAGCATGACCGCTAACTTACAACAAGTATGAAAATATGTGGCAATCTTTACACAGTACATTGAAGAGATTATAAAAAGGATAAAGGCTGAAAGACTAAGTCTAATTGATATTAAAAGATTACCCTCCTATAATAGCTCCATGAAAAGCCTTGAAAAAGGGTGTTTAGTTTAAGTGAGATCGTTGCTTGTTATGACACAAAATTGAGACGACTTAACTTTTTACATGACTA
The DNA here is from genome assembly GCA_905160935.1 of Enchytraeus crypticus. Classification (NCBI taxonomy): domain Eukaryota; kingdom Metazoa; phylum Annelida; class Clitellata; order Enchytraeida; family Enchytraeidae; genus Enchytraeus; species Enchytraeus crypticus. The sequence goes on along the minus strand of CAJHZI010000741.1, from coordinate 1,103,352 downwards.
AACAAAGTCGATGAGATTAACTCTTTCTATCTACCATCATATCATTTCCATTTTTTCTCGGTTGGCTTTAAGACTAAGAAATTAAGAGATGTAGAAAACATGTTGCTTTAGAAGCACGAAAATGTGTGAAATAGCAAAAAAATAATTTTACCAGCACTACACAATTACGATCAAGCAAATATCTGCAGCATTATGAACATCTAAGAACGTTTTAAATTATTATGCACACAAAACATCGCTCAAACCAACCTGTAGTGGACTTACATTTATTTTTAGTCGGCCTCTCTCAATATATTATGTGAATGTCCAATGGAGTAGTGATTAGCGGCGTCAGGTAACGCCGTAAACTTTAAATAACCGATCCTGAGGTGACTCGAACTCTCTTGTCTTCGATTCTCGATGATCTGAGAGTAAAATCTCGGAAGTTTACAGGACTGGTATTACAGAATATGGAATAAATTGCCAAACGGTTTTAACATGTGTTATTAAAAGTGATAGATATCAACATACATGTAGTTAATTATTTCACTATAATCGGTGCAATTTACTTATTACTACCCACATGTATCTAGTTAAATTAATTAGTAAGTTTAACCTGCGAAGTTAAGTTTGACAAGTGCACTTTCTCTATTCAAAACACAATTCCGCTACAGTTTCGAACTCAAGGCCTCTTGCTATGAAACAGGAGTTCTACTATCTCGGCTACCAGCATGGCACATCAACAATTATAAGTTATATTATTTATTTAAATGATTTAATATATAGATCTTTATTTCATCACTAAGGTAGCAAGACAAAAAACAAACTACAATACAATCGTAAGAAAACACAAAAATTTCACTAAAAAATTGACGCAAAGATATACTCCACCAAATATAAACTAAAGTAAAAAATTATTATTAACTAAAAATTGGATGATTTCAAACGAACGTTCAAAGTAGTTTCGCAATTTTGACTACCAGTCACCTATTTCAACCTGTAAGCTCTCTGGCAAGATACAGTTATCACAATTCCTGACGCAGCATTTATTGACATATGACAAAAACTCTGCTTTGATACAATTAACGTAGTATACCCTTTTAATTAAGTAGTTCAATATAAAAGCAGTAATTCGCTCAAAGAAAGACGAGAGAGGATATTAGCGTAAATGCTATTTACTTAAAGGATTGATAAGTAAACCATTTACATGTCCACTCTATGTCCAACATAGGAAAATATTGTAATTTACAATAACGAAACTAGCCGGCCGATTTCTGAAAAAATCACATAAACGGAAAATAACATGTTTTACGTGAACTTCTTCTAGGACTTCTCTAAAATTTCAAACTCATTTGCGAATCTTTGAAATAACATTAAAATGAGGGACAAGGTCAGCCGATGATTAAAGCTAAATATAATGGAGCGTATTCATTGCATCAAGAGCTTTAATTTATACAAACCAAAAAAGGTTTGTCATAGTACAACAGTAAGTTCGCAGTAGTAATTTATCTAATATTTAATCATTACTTCATTATTACTTAATTATTATTTAATAATTATTTAATTATTGCTTTATTTAGTTGATATTAGCAGTCATTTTCAATTATTAAGACAACAAATTAGCAAACCAAATTTAAAAAATTTTCTAAGAACACGAAAAAGGCATGAAAAATAGAGCCATGTAGAGTTCACACATAACACAGACAATTTAGAGCACGCAGCATGTAAAAACACTACAAGTAATTAAATGTTAGCTATGGTAGACTTAGGTAACATGTCGTTTGTCATAGGCCTATGGCTCTGTTTAGTTAATATTAGCAGTCATTTTCAATTATTAAAAAACAAATACCAGAAGCTTTACACGGTTACAGCTAAAGATACTCATCAATTTGGTAAGAAAAATTAATTATGCCATCTTTATCTGATGCGTTAAGCAAAAAACAATATGAACTAAAATCAATGATGATTAGGTCTACTGTCTAGATTATCCAAGCTATTTTGTATAAACATCATTAGCTAATTGATTAATTCATTAATTTACCAATTAATTGAAATTCTCTATCGAATAAATATTTATAATAATGATAATGAGAAAGGTTTAACGTCCGTTTCCTCACACAAGAATGATGTCATGGACGTCCGCCCATCACATGTCACTACAAATAGATTCACCCCAAACGATCTGAAAAAACATGTGCTGAAGAAAAAAAAAGATCCTAAACGGTGCAGGTCCAGTGATCAAAAAACAGTCAGGCAAGATGAATAAAGTCTATGGTGAGAAGAGAGGTGTTTTCAACCTACAACGGAAAGTGGACCTACAACAGAAAGTGGAAACTACAGTTGTACATGTACGTTCCTCTTGCAGGATCCCTGACTTGTACTTTCACGATGCATAACATGTAATACATTTCATTGTATTTTTGCATTTAATTGCATTGCATTGCATTTCATTGCAATGCATGTGCGTTAATCTTATAACACTGTCAGATATAATTTGGTATTGATATTTCACCTTATCCCAGATTTTCACCTGGGATACGGTGAAAATCTGGTCACATAATTTTTATTGTAGCCTCTTCATTGGAATTGAATTGTTGAAAGTTTAAATAAGCTGCAACTTGCTAATAGCAGTAATAATGCTAATAATCAATATGTATTAGATAAAATTATCCTATCTGTTAGTCTTGCCTTTGCATTCTTTCGGCTTCTTCTTTATTTTCTATATAAAGTGTACCGTAGTTTAGCATCATCTGCGAATAATTATCTTAAGTCGGATAAATGAAATTTAGAGAAATAACAGTAGAATTGTCATTAGGTAGAATAGTTTGAAATTCAATTTATTCTAAAAGGAAAAGAAATGTATAGAAGTGTATCTGTGAGATACGAGAAACCAAAATAGTATTTAGTAATATAGCAGTTCTGATACTTTTACTGTTTAACACCCGTGGAATAATATATATATATATATATATATATATATATATATATATATATATATATATATATATATATATATATATATGCAGTAAGTATACTTTTATATATAATTATATACATGTATATACAGACTGGGGCAAAAAATAATAATCCCCTAGCGAAATCTCAATAACTTCAAGAAAACTCAAAATATCGTTACTAAATTTTCGGATCTTCTAGGGGAGGAATTTCTACGTATAACCTGCAAATTTGGTGAAAATATTTTGAGCAGTTACGAAATTACAGCATTTCTACGAGAAAAGTGTGCAAAAATCAATTTCAACAAGGCTTTTCAAAATGTGAGTCGTTCATTTTTAAGCAAATAACGACACCAAAAGGGACGTTTACTTAAGTGGTGGGGTATAAGCCTACACTACCTTGATAGCTGCTCCAATAAAAATTGCTTAAAAGTCGTTCTTCTGTTAAAATTATTACTAAATTTGGAAGATAAGAAAATTTCCGGTATTTTTGTTTAAATAAGCCTTGCTAAAATTGATTTTAACACTTTTTCCGGAGAAAGGCTCTATTTCTGTTACTTCTGAATATATTTTCACCAAATTAGTAGGATATATGCAGAACTTACTCCTTCAGAAGCTCCAAAAATTTTGTTAAATTATTTTGAGCTTCGTCTAAGTTATTAAGACTTTTGTTCAAATAAGCCTTGTTAAAATTGATTTTTGCACTTTTTTCGAAGTAACGCTGTAATTTTTTTACTGCTCCATAGATTTTCACCAAACTTGAAATTTATACGTAGAAATTCCTCCCCTAGAAGCTCTGAAAATTTAGTAAAGATATTTTGATTTTTCTTGAAGTTATTGAGATTTCGCTAGGAGATTATTATTTTTTGCCCCAATCTGTATATATATATACCGTGAGAAGTCTTACAGTGTCCACACATGATCAGTTGTGCCATCAAACTCATCTGTTCAGATATCTGTTCAGATATCTGAACAGATAAATTTGATCGTGTGTGGGCAAAAATTGATGGGAAAACTGACAGGTGTCAGTTTTCAAAACTGATGGGAAGACCATCAAACACATCTGAACAGATATCTGTTCAGATAAATTTGATCGTGTGTGGCCGTGTCAGATTTTAGATCTGAAGACTTGTCCCGCCCACAAAGACATTTGGTGCACTAGTCGACCTAAACTTATTTTAATTTGAGCATTCTAAATAGAAATTAATTCTTTTAATTGAGTAATTACAATAAGGTATTATAAATCACAAAGATGCTTTTGACATACAGAGATAAGCGTTACCGAATTAAATATCATTATTAAATTTCAATATTGATTTTAATATAAATTGAATGACTAGTGGTGCAGTGATAAAGAGCTCGACTCTAGAACGAGAACGAGGTCGCGAGTTCGGGACTGCGTTGCGACGTGAAAAATAAAAACATAGTCTTGCAAACGCTATATACGCCAAATCGATATATATATAATATATACGCGACCTTAATGTTCCATTTCCTATCTAGACCCTTTCGTTTCGACCCCGAGTAGGGATATTCGGAATGCTAAACGGCTTTTTTAACTTCAATATTAAACACCTGCGCTAAACAAATTAAAATTTTATAAACAAAGAATAATAATTTTTATAGTCAATATCTATTGTATTTCTCAACAATAAAAATGCCATGCGCAATTTACACAGTGTTTCACAATCTCCCGCGATGAACAGGCCGTTTGGCGGGGTTTAGTGCACTTGATTTAGTTGCGCATCAATTATCGAAGTTAAGCCACACCGACCTCAGTTACTTTGTGAGTGACCACCTTGGAAGACCGAGTTTTGACAGCTTAGGAAGGAAAAAATTCCAGGGTGATGGAAGGTTATTCTTAAATCCGCACCGGCTGCAATTGATGCGCCATCAAAAGGAAACGATTACTAATAACCATGTAGAAGAAGGAGGAAATGGGCATTAAACAAGCATCTGTGCTTCCTGACTCAGTGTGCCGTTATTTTATGTTATGTTTTATATAGGCCTACATGTAAGAGACTTTGCCTATACGAGGATGCAGAAATATAAACTAAATAGTGACGATGAAGCAGAATACTTAATGATGCAGAATACTTAACATGTGGGTGTATAGACTATAACTAGTTTTATATTATACTGTTGTATTGATAGTGAAGTATTGGGTGGATATGGCGCAACGGATAGAGTGTTCGCCTCGCATGCAATTGGCCTGGATTCAAACGCACAATCCACTGAGAAACACAGACTGAATGTGATCTACATGTATGGTGAACGTAAATAAAACTAATGATAGTAGTTGAACTTGTGCATACAAAATAGGCAGGGGTATAATTTAAATCGAGATTACAAAATTAAAAATGAACCTATTAAATCATTAAATGATACTTCCATCATTTGGACAGCCACCATCAATCAGAGAATGGGTAGCTCTCAAATTAGTAGTTTAAATATGCCAAAAATATGGCGTAACGTAATTTAAATGATTGTAGTAATAACAACGCCAGTCACACGCGCTGCAGTCTGGAAATGATTGACAGCTAATTAGCATAACTGATCAGATATCTGAACAGTTAAATTTGACCGTGTGTGGACGCTCATCAGTTTTATCTGCAAATAAATTTGACCGTGCGTGACCAAAATATCAGTTCAGATCTCAGATCTGAACAGATAAATTTGACCGTGTGTGGACGAATCATATTTATCTGAACAGATATCTGATCAGATATCTGTTCAGATATCTGTCAGTTAAATTTGACCGTGTGTGGGCTCCGTCAAATTTATTTGAACAGATATCTGTTCAGATAAATTTGATCGTGTGTGGCCACTTTTAAGTACTTTTAAATTTGGCCCTGTGTAGTGTCCGGATTGCTCGAAGTATAGACCAACCGTATACTGCACGTGTGGTAAAAGGCGACGCAAAAATAAGATCCAAACCAACGTCAGAAAGGGCATTCAGTTGGTGAGCGCTTAGGCTCCATAAATTGCTATAAAAATTTAAACGAATGGAATGGTATGGGCATATTGTGATTGGTGTGAGACAGAGAGGATTGAAGAAGGTTCATTTGTATCCCGACCCTGGTTAAACTTTAATTCTAGGGAAGATGATGATGATGATGATGATGATGATGATGATGATGATGATGATGATGATGATGATGATAATCATGATAATCATGATAGGCTCAATATGGAATCTATTGTTCACAACCTATTCCGCATTCAAAAATTCTTCAGGACCTTTGATTTACATTTCAAAGTATTACCTGATCGTGATAAATCTTGGTATGGGCCACGCTATTTTATGGATGGGCATGAAAACATGGGCCTTTTAAGGAAGAAAGGTATCACGCGGTACTGCATACGGGTCTACGCGGTTCTACCGCGGTATACTGGCACTATAAAGGTTATGCTGACCACTAACTCTATTCATGTAAATTATCAGTCGATTCGTTTTCAAATCAACCTAAAAATCAACACAGGTCTCAAACAGAGGTCCACATTAAAGCAAACTACAGCTCTTAATTATCTTTCCGATGACTTCCTAGCAATTTTACATTAAATCACTCGGTACCAAGAAGCGAACTGCAATTGTGGATTGCAAAGAAAAGAAATTTTTAAAGCGAGTCAGACAAGAAGTTGATAAAGATGTGAAGATGGCGTGCAGTGTGACAATGAAAGCTGCTGACTCGTAAATAACACCATTGCCTGATGAGCCATCGGTTTATCGTGTTGTGTGCGAAATGCCCAGTAGCCTATTCAAGTAAAGTCTAGAATTTAATATTTGTGATATTAATGCAGATTTAATGTTCGGTCCTTCAGTCTAAAGATGACATTTTGTGTTAACCACGCATTATATATGTAGATAACATCATGATCATATCTGTCACCATGAATATAACGAGCATAAAGTTTTAACCCTTGACTGTTGAGTGTCAACCTGTTTAAATTTTAAAACGTTGACTCTCAATAAAGGATTTACCAGTTTTGTGCATGTGCGATAATTACACTCCGAGCGAGAGAGAGAGAGAGAGAGAGAGAGAGAGAGATAGAGAGAGAGAGAGATAGAAAGAGAGAGAGAGAGAACTATGTTTTTTTGAATACACCCAAACTATACAGTGACATAAACAATCAAGGCCGTCAAAAAGATCAGTAGTAACCTATATAGTGGACCACCCCTCAGTCATACAAATTGAAAAATAACTAGGCAAACGGAATGAACACGCAATACAAATAAAAGAAATAAAAGTTGATAAAGTTTGAAATAATAGCAGCAGGAATTTAAAAAGAGAATATTGCTTCTGCTAATCCATCAGAGCTTCAGATTACTCTCCGAATAGTTTGACAATGAATTGATCGCATGACTTCAGCGCAGTCAATTAAATCTTCAAGGCTTTTCTTGGGCCCTACACACTCGGCTATTTAGACGCCTTAAATATATTTCAAAATTGAAGACAATGTTATAATCTGAGATACATATCAAACAGAAAATTCATCTAACATTATCCATTAGTGATAGCGCTACGCTATCAATAAGCAGCTTCTATGCTATTATCTATAATCTTATCCTTCTGACTTATATAAATTATAATATTGTATTATGCTTACTTCAAGCTAAATACAATGAAATTAAATAGAATTTTAAAAATTATCGTTTGTCATTTAACTCAGAAGTGCTGCCTAGGCCACGGATTTTCAGAATTTACGAATTTCAATCAATAAATACTTAGGAAAATATCTGCTAAATGACCCCAGAGGACTATCGGGACTTTTTATGGAAGCTTTAAAGCTAAAAGCAATTCTTAAAGTCAGTTTCTACACTCGAAAGCGATGTCAGTGACTGGAGATAATTATTTGAATTTGTGAAATGTATGATTAAATAAATGATATTTAACTATAATTATGATTAATTATGCCACTTGGCTAGAGACACATAAAGAATCTGTTACTTTAATCGAAAGTTCTTTTCGTAAAAAAGCCGGGAAGCAAATTGGATTTTCTACACAAGCAGTGACCTGTTTTTCTTAAGCAGTAAGAATAGATTATCACCGCGCTGTTCTATGGAGATCTTCCCATTACAAAGCCTCAGTAAATGATCACGTCGCTGCTTAAGATCCATTTCGTCAATTAATGTCGAGATTAGAAAGCCTCACGAAAGACTCCCCACTGACGTGGCAACATGGTGTCGTGAGATGAGCTTCATTTCGATAGCAGTTCGAGAAAATTTATAACCATTTCTAAACAATGACCGATTTCAAAGAAACTAAAATAAGAAATTGAACTCGCTTGAACCGCTTCTATCAAAGCATAGGCTTATAGTTGAGTTGATACAACACAGGTCTGAAAAGATCGAGATCGTGAGATCGAGAGGTCGATACCATGTCTGATCATCTATGATTATTCATTTGTGGTATGAAACAGGCGTCAAACTTTATTGGAAACGAAGCTTGCAATTAGCAAGACTTTAGTAGGGTCTAAGTCAACCCCACTGGAAAATATTTGTAATGTCTATGGAAGTCAGGAACCTGGATCATGGGGCCATGAATCCTGCATGAGGCTCTGACGAATTTGATACGCCGAGTTCAGAAAGATGACGCTGGTTGTATACTCTATATCGTTTCAATCACTTAATAAAATAGAATCACAATAATATAAATAATAGAATATAATTATAATAATAGATATACAGTTAGAAAGGGCGAACAAAATAGCTAATACATAATTATAATAATAGATGTTCAGTTAGAAAGAGCGAACAAAATAGCTAATATATAATTCTAGATGTTTAGTTCGAGCGAAATTTCGGTTCATAGGTTATCTTATTTTGTATTGTAACTTGTTCTATCATTCAAACCATTTAAGCATGGATGAGTGTCCAGGAAGACAGTCATAAAGTATATTTATTATGTCAATAATATTATAATTACGTGGAACCAACAGTTTCACATATACAGAGGAGAGTACTGATAGTATCAATAGTTGGGCACATTTGCATTATTGCTAATCACATTTGTAAAAACTAAACACACATTGTAGTGAATGCTCGTCGATGATGATGTCTGTATCTTTTAATACCCCAATCGATAAGACAATCGACCGCGGATCAGTAGGTGCGGGGTTCAGATCCTGGGCTCGCCCGTCGCTGACATCGCTTTCGAGTGAGGAAACAGACGTTAACCTTAGCTTTACGAGCTTGTTTAATGAACCCATAGAAAGTTTCATTATCATTTTACCAGTCCTAGGATTGTAAGATATTCTACTCTCTGCTAAGATCAGCCTAGAATCGGAGTAAAATTCACCTCGGAGTAGATTTAAATATTATTCCAATACACGCCGCGCGCGCGCTCTCTCTCTCTCTCTCTCTCTCTCCTCTCTCTCTCTCACTGAGATATAGGGACGGTAAAATGCTACAGCTACACACAAATTACAGCTAAAGACAACTCTGGCTGTAGACAAGAATAACTTCGATTGGTTAATTACAGTGCCAGGGTGCTAATCTATCAAAATGAGAAATCAACGGAGTGTCACCCCCTTTATGTACATTATTCCAAGCCTAGAGATCGAATTTATTTCATTGTGTTATGCATTGCATACATAATAATATTAAATATAGAGGCTATATATATATATATATATATATATATAGATTATATATAAGATATATATCTATATATATATATTATGTATATATATATATAAGATATATATATAGGTATATATATACATGTAGATATGATATATATATATATATATATATATATATATATATACAGAGTATCCGTTTTTAAGTTTCTTTTGGTACTTTTGTCAAAAACTATTCCTTCTCAATCCTAGAATATTAGTAATCATTGACTTTGCAACAGCATATTGCAAGCAGCGTCGATTTCTGAATAATCCTATCTGGAGTTTTCTTCATTCCTGATTGAGATTTGAAAGCGCGCCATATTATGCTCCGAATTTTAATAATTTTAAAAAAGGAAGGTTTCAAGCTCAAACTGAAAAATTTGATGCTAATCAAGAACCATTTTCAGTTTGTTTAAAAACTTACCTATATCAGTGTTCAAATAATTTTACTAAATAGTGGCTAAGCTTTAAGCTGTAAAAATAGTCGATATTTATGGGCCACCGTGTTTATTTATCCATACACTTGAAAATCGTTTTGGACGCAGAAAATGCGAGTCTAATTTCTGACGATATAAAACCGGACGTCAGTCACATTTACTGAGGAAATAGATCGAAGAGATTAGAGGATTACTAAAGATTAAAGATTTTACAGAATCTGTTTCTATCGTGGAATCACAAATGATTGACAATAGCAAAACGTAATCTATGACTGAACAAATAAACGAAATCCATTTCTTTGTCTAATTTCCTTTAACTCTCCTGGTAGCATGCCTGTCTCTCTACCAATCCTAGCTGTCAATTTGCCTGTCTCTAAACCTCTCTAGCACTACATGTATTTCTCTTCCATAAAATATGAAATTAGAAAACAACCAATTATAAAGTACTAAAACTTGAATTTAGAAAAATTGTTTCTTCAATTTCTCTTAAATCCAGATTGCGGATGATTCAGTCCTATAAATTGCTTGAATTGCCTGTTGAAAATCATTTTACAAGAAAGTAATACAATGGTAGGCCTTAATGAAAGAATTACTAAATGTTCAATATTAAGGAGCCATATTAAGGCTAGACAAATTCTAGACCTCTTAAAAAAGTAAACCAATTTGAGACTTCACATTTCTAAGAGTGTGTTGGATTTACAAATTTATCCATGATAATTGGCTAAGAGCACCTCATAACAGATACTGTACAAAATAGAACAATTTTTAAGAGAAATTGAGTGATTGATTGCTGTAAAGTACTCCTAGTACCACCAAATATATATATATATATATATATATATATATATATATATATATATATATATATATATATATATATATACATACATACATATATATATACATGTATATATATATAATAGATAAATAATAATAACTAGTTAGTATTCCGTACTATCAAGTATGCTTCTTTTCATGCTGATCTGCCCAAAGACTGCCTTCATGAGACTAAACGTTATATTGATAATATTGTACAATTGGCTTGAACATGATTTGAACACCTAAATCTGATATTTGTGACCCGAGGGTGTAAATTTATATATCACATCAAAACATTAACAGATCATTCGAGCTTCGTGTTGGCTGACCTATCGACAGTGTTATCGTTAGCATTAGACTGACTGACAGACAGAACTGGCTTATTATACTAGCATGTCGAAGCTTGACACCGATGTTACAAACTGATGTCAGCTACCCTCAAACGTATCATTAGTGGTTTGTTCAGTTCTATTGTATATGTGCGTTGAGTTGACACAAGAGTCACATATAGAATCATACTGCCATTTATAACTACGTCGTTGATTTGTTTCCCGTATGAAAATGAAATGACTAATTAGAGTTTACTTAAACATACCAATAACAAAATTCCCGGATGACCAAATTATCGATGCATCGGATAATATCACCGTCCTTATTACAATCTTTCCAAAACCTTTTAGTTAAGAAACCTAGTTAAAATTATTATTAAGGATTTAGCAGTAATTTTATAAACATGTTTACAGCAAGTCAACTTTGGCTCATAATAGGTAACTTTATTGCTTGCATTGTTTTCCACTTTAATTACGCGCTTAAAGATCAAAGTGTTTCAATGAAACCTTTCTCGGATTAATCATATACATGTATTTACTGTTTGTAGCGCCAAATGGCTGCAAGCTCTGATGCATGCATGATTAACCTTCCTAGGACACTAGAGTTGTTAGCTGATCTGGGACTTGAACCCAAGCCACTTGCTTTCGAGGTGAAGAACCGTTGCTCCTATCCCTCCCCTAATTTGACTACTTTATTACTTATTTTATTGTTATGTTTTTGATTTACAGGCCTATCTGTAGATTGGATCTCATGAAATAACAGTTGTAGATTGATTTGATTTTATCTGTCAAAGTATAGCTCGATTGACTCTTCTAAGGGCGACTTCCATTGATAATTCTTGAATACAATGCCATTGATATTATACAATGCTTGTGTAGATTTAATACATTGGAAACTTTTATAAAAGTTGCATTGCAATGTGTTAATAAAGAATGTTGGTTGTTATAGTATTTTCAAGGAAGCCCTCCCTTAAGTGTGGTGAAAACAAGCTCCTGATGAGAAACAATTCGTTAATTAACAAGCTTCCGATCTCGATGCCAAAGGTAATTGATGAAATAGTTTGATTTAGTATATAATCCAGTTCATTTGCGTGCTATATAACTGAAAACAGCAATGCGGGAGTTCCATCAGTATATAAGCACAGCAAAGCCATAACAAACAACATAAGTAATTAAATAGTTTACCATTTCATCGTTAATTGATAGGTATGTTGGCTACGCAGCAATACAATTCAAAACAAATGTAATGATGGCTTATGTAAATTTCTAGTGGCTTGTCAAGGTCCCAACTCTGAGGGCACATTTAAAAATTAAGTGGCCTATTATATTTTAAATATCCTCTGATTAATGTTATTTTAATGTCTAGGTGTGTCTTACAATAGGTTAACTTATATTATATTGTATTTTTCAAGGACTCGTGAACCATATTTGCTCTCTAAATGAAAATTTAATGAACTAAAACTGTGAATATTCGAGTTACGTATGAGTATATGAACAAATTTTTGCTTTACCCTAACATTCCTAATCTTAGATACTGATTTTTCTAATTCCTTATACCCGCTATCTTACTAACGAACGACGATATATTTTCGTTTACATTAACTGTTTCAGTAGTAAAATTAACTGTAACATTAGTAAAACTGACTGCAACATTACTATGGTTAACTAATTGCTATTAGTAAAATTGCCTATAGCAATAGTAAAATTAATTGTAATTTTAGTAAACTTAACTGTGGTATTGATAAAATTAAATGTAACTTTAATAAAATTAACAATATCATGAGCAAAATTAACTGTAACATTCGTATAATTAACTGTACCATTAGCATAATTAATCGCAGCATTGGTAAAAAAGATAATACGTTGTACTACTCAAATTTACTGACTTTTAGGATTAATATTTACATGTAGAAGTCTCTAAACGATAAATTACAAGAACCGAATTAACCACTCATATTTTTAACTAAATGGAGTCCAAAGTTAACACATGTTTTGATGCATTACATTTATTTTAGCGACAAGAGCCCTGGTTCTTTTTCAAATATTGGTTATATAATTATATTTCCGGATACAATGGCTAGTGTAAGAAATGTAATATAAACACTGTAAGATATTACACTGATCTAATTACCGGAGACCCATCTGATAACTAGCTGATGGGATGATTGGTATCTGATAATTTACATGATAAGTTACATAATAATTTACATGATAGTTTACATGGTAATTTATATGATAATTTACATGATAATTAAGCGCAATCTTGTACATGATAGCTTGCGCTAAATCAGAATCACAACTTCCTGACAGAATTACTTGTGTTGATGAAAATACCAGTTTGGTTATCTTTTGAAAGTAACGATGCAATTACGAATGACCCTAATCCTGAAGAATACACAACATAATAATAATAAAAACGCAACATTATAGTAAAATGATCAACTACGTTTATATCTATCACTTTTAATACCACATGTTAAATCCGTTAGGCAATTTAGTCCATTTTCCGTGCAACCAGTTCAGTGAATGTCCGAGATTTTACTCTCAGATCAGCGCGTCTGGGATTTGAACCCACGAGGATTCAATTCACCTCGGAGTCTGTCATTTAAAACTTCCTGACGTTATCTACACCTCTAACCATTGCGCTATTGAGACATTCTAACAACAGGCATTATAACAAGAGACACGCAAGCTTACCTGTTTGAGGTAATTGTGACCGGCTCCAATGGTGATGAATATTTATTTATATAGTTGTTCTTTAAATATTTAGATAAAATTGAAGTCCATAACTTGAAAGGTAAAACAGCAAATCGTAATCTGGAATAATTAATTAAAGTACTGTGCTATAATATTATGTTTTGTGAAACTATTATTATATGCTTTACTAACTGGCGTATATATATAAACTAGCTCATCTATTAACTAGTTCGTCTATTAACAAGCTTATATATCTTAAGGTATTTGCAGCCACAGGATGGTATAAAGTGATGTCTCTACACTGAAAGGTTTCTCTCTACGTGGATATGAAAATTAACAAGCCTACAAACCATTTCAATATCGAACTTTTAGAACCGATATATAACGGCGTTGAGGTGGCTTCCATTTGTCTTCCTCGGTGTCAATGTTAGTCAAATTTGTGAAAAGCAACGAACTTTTAGCTAGAATACCCAAAAATCTTCAAGGATATTAAGCATAAGATGCCACAGCAATTTCATATATAAAAGGAAATGAGCAAATACGATACATACTAAAATTTTCCAGTAAAAAATATGATAGTGGAATAAGAAAAAAACTAACTTTCTTAAAAACTGACTACAGTAGAAATAAGTATAATAGAAAGAAGAAAAATTAACTTTCTTACAACCTGAATAAGACTTTATTCTTCTATCACGTGACTCACAACAACTGTCAGTCCAACGTAATGATCCCTAGTTATAAAGAACTTCTCTAACGGTTCTATAAGATTTTGTTTCGTTTTGCTCTCAGTATCAAACTCTTTTCTTTTCTCTCGCATTAAAGTTATCTCTCTCATAGACACAGTCTGTAACACACACACACACACATACATACATACATACACACATACATACATACACACATACATACACACACAGTCCCACACACATATACGCACACACACAAATGGATACGCGCAAGCACTCTCTCTCTTTCTCTCTCTCTTCTCTCCCTCTCTCTCTCTCACTATTTTTCTCTTTCGTTCTTTCTCTCTCTCTCTCTCTCTTTCTCTCTCTCTCTCTCAGAGAGTCTGCATCTCAATGTCTATACTGATATTATCTCTATGTAATTCCCTTTCCTCTATCTGCATGTACTCTTTGACACTCACTCTCTGCGTCTCTTCACTCTCTCTCTCTGTCTCTCTCTCTCTCTCTCTCTCTCTCTCTCTCTCTCAGTATGTCTCTCACACACTTTAATTTTCTCGTGATCTATCTTACAAAGCCTCTCCTCTTTCTCTCTCTCTCTCTCTCTCTCTCTCTCTCTCTCTCTCTCTCTCTGTGCGTGTGTCTCTCACATCCTTTAATTTTCTCGTGATTTATTCTTACAAAGACTCTCTTTCTCTCTTTCTCTCTCTCTCTCTCTTTCTCTCTCTCTCGTTCTATGTGACCTCGTAGGCGTAGACTATCTAGTCGTACTATTGGAGAGGAGACAAAGTAGGCCTACTTCTTAAAAATAAGAAAAATGGTTATCACAGAAATAACAACAAAACAGCGAATAGATGAATAAGAATTCACCAATATCTTAAATCAGACATTCATCTAGTTTTCGTTTGTCCCCAATTGGTAAAAAAGCTAGTAAAGCTAATGTAAATGTCAGTTTCCTCACTTGAAAATGATGTCAGTGACTAACGAGCCCAGGATTCGAACCCCTCAAATACTGACGCGGTCAAATATCTTGCCGACATTGCCACTGGCTCCAGACACTGGCTCCAGCCACTGACTCCAGCCACTGGCCCCAGCCACTGGCTAAATTCAATTAACGTCTGTTTTTGATGGCGAAAGAGATACTTTCAGTGGCCAATGGTTTGCGGTACTTCGTGGTGTAGTAGAATTGTTTGTAAATCAGACTTGAGCCGAATTTGAATAGCTATTATTCATCGTATTGTCTCACAAAGCTTTGATCCTCTGCGGTAGTCACGCATGTATTACTTGGTTGTTTATTTTGTTACGAATGTGGTTGTTTACTTTGCACGTAAAGAAAGATTGTGTTTCATTCTGCGAGAGACAAACAAATAAACAGTTTGAATGTTAAATGAAACTTTGTAGAATTTTAAGAACCAGTTTCTTGTCTAATTCAAATCATGACAAAATTACTTCCGCCTCTGAATTATTAGCTTTCTACTGCGACGTGTTCATTGTGCCATAAATTTTCTTCATTTGAAGCAATTTCAGTCACTGGTAAATTTGACACATGTACTCTGCATGTTGTTGCAGTGTATCGACCACCATATTCCTCCACCTATGCCAAACCTTTCTCTCTCTTTATATCGGAGTTTTCTGCCCTACTGTCCTTCCTTACTACTTCTAAATCAGACTTTGTGATCACAGGTGACCTCAATACTCATCTTGATAATCCTCTTTATCCCTTAACTCAGCAGTTTAATACTTTGCTGTCCTCTTGTAATGCTGTTCAACATGTGAATGTTGCTACTCATATTGACCATCATACACTTGATGTTGTTATTACACCAAGCCTCTCTTCTATAGATCCTTTGAGTGTTAATATTTTATCTCACTCGCCGTCTGACCATTTTCCTGTTGTATTCACTTATAATCATGTTAAGCCAGATACTATTAAAAATTCACCTACTGTTTCATTTAGGTGTTTAAATAACGTTGATCTTGATCTCTTTTGTTCTGATCTTGAAAATTCGACTTTGATCAAGTCTCCTGCTAATGATCTTGATGAATTAGTAAAACAGTACAACACTACTCTTTCATCTCTACTTGATAAGCATGCACCTCTAACTACCAAGAAGCTTAAGAAATCTAACCCTTGGTATACTTCTGTCTGAGAAAGCTAAAGGCTGCACGCTGTAGAGCTGAAAGAAAGTGGCGTCATACCCATTCAGATTTTTGGAAAACTGTTTCTAATTTGCAACACAAGATTTATCGTACTGCTATTGCTAATGCTAAGAAAGAGTACTACTCCTCTTTGGTCAGTAAGGCTGTGAATGTCAAGAGATTATGGAAAACTGTTAATGATCTTTTACATAGATCTATTTCTCCTTCTCTTCCTTCTACTCCTGTTGAGTCACTTCCTGAACAATTTGCCAGTTACTTTAGTGATAAGATAAGCCATCTAAGAGCATCTATCTCTCCAGCTCCTAACTCTACTCCTCATACTCCAATAGAGACTCATTCCAAGGATGATCTTTCTAATTTCACTCCAGTTACAATTGAAGAGATTACTAAATTAGTTTTAGACTCTCCAGCCAAACATTGTGACTTGGACCCTATCCCAACCTCTATTTTAAAGAAGTGTATTCACATACTTGCTCCTGTATTAACATTGATTCTTAATCTCTCTCTCTCTCTCTCTACTGGCAGTTATTACTCCATTGCTTAAAAAGCCCACACAGGATAAGGAATCATTGTCGAATTACAGGCCTATATCTAATCTGTCATACATATCTAAACTCACTGAAAGAATTGTTCTTCAGAGGCTTTCCACTCCTCTCTCTTACAACAATCTATTTAATAAGCATCAAGCTGCTTATACTAAGCATCGTTCAACTGAAACGGTGCTTCTATCTGTGTGCAATGCTATTGTTAATGCCATGTGCACACAACGCTTAACTGGATTATGTATGCTTGATCTTTCGGCAGCTTTTGATACCATTGATCACAATATTCTTCTGGAACGTCTTTCTTCTTGGTTCGGTATTCGTGGAATTGTTCTTGATTGGTTTTCTCCCTATCTATCGGATCGTTCTTTTAGTGTGAAAGTGATGGAGTTCATCTCTTCGCCTTCTCACTTAAAGTACGGTGTGCCTCAAGGCACCGTTCTTGGTCCTATCCTCTTCAACCTATATACAACACCCTTAAGCTCACTGATCTCTTCTCATTCTATGGATCATGAACTATATGCTGATGACACTCAACTGTACGCTTGTTTCACCCCTAACTCCTACTCTGATGCTGAAACCCTCCTACAACAAAGTTTTCAGTCTATATCCTCTTAGATGTCTGCTAATTTTTTGGCACTTAATCCATCTAAGACTGAATTCTTGTTGGTTGGGACACCTCAACAACTTCTGAAGCTGAATGGGAAAACTCTTTCGTTATCTTCGGATATTACAATAACACCTGTTTCTTCTGAGAGAAATCTCGGTGTTATCCTTGATAAACACCTAACCTTCCACGAACACATAACTAAAACTTCACAAGCATGTTTCTTTCATATCCGAGATCTTCGTCGAATACGTTCGTATTTTTCAAGTGAGACAGCTGCTACAATTGGTGCTGCCATTGTGCAATCGATATTGGACTACTGCAATTCCCTGTTTTTAAATCTCCCTGGCTGTGAGATTGATCGATTGCAGTTTGTTCAGAATTGCGCGAGCAATTTTTTGTAGTTCCAAGTACTCACATGTTACGTTCATTTTAAAGTCTTTGCACTGGCTAAAGATTAAAGAGCGAATCATTTATAAAACTGCTTCGTTAACCTATAAGTCCATCACCTTCCTTGGACAAACTTACATGTCTCACTTGATTAAAGTGATGCAGCCTGCTGTTACTCGGTCTTCTAAATTAATTACTCTTATGAGACCTAGCTTACCTTCCCGCTCTAAGCTATCTAATCGTTCTTTCCAGCATGCTGCACCGTAGGTCTGAAATTCTCTTCCATCCAGTCTTCGGAAATCTTCATTTGAAGCACATCGGCCTTTACTTTCCTATGATCAGTTCCACAAGCAGTTGAATACCTATCTTTTCCATCTCTCTTTTCCATCCAGTGTCCATGAGCAGCGACCTGCGCCTAAACCTCCTTTTCTTTAATTCCCTTTTCTTTGGACTGATTACCTATATTTTGGAATTTGCACCGCTTTGGACCTTTCTTTTGCTCGCTGGCTTGATTTTGACTCAATAGTGCTCGTGTTCACACACATGTATTTGAATATAAGGGCTTTACGACACAGGGTTAATACAACAGATCAGCAGATACAACAGATAATTCTTCAACAAATGGTCATCATGGCATATACATGTAGAATGTGCAATAAGTAATCATCGTAACAGTAGTTTATCCATTATTATTATTATCGTTCATGCATATTCTAATAGGCCCAACGCTAATCAAGACCGCATATTTAACGTAATGAAGGCCGTATATTTAGTGCTAAACGGTTAGCCAAAATTGTTTTCCATTTTCATATTAAAGACATCGCTTCTTGGAGGAAATATCTGGATATGAAGGAAAGATTTATATCAAATCTTTTGTAGTTGAATTCTAATTAAAGTTTGCTAATTAATTAGACTCTAGACTTCGTAAATATCACTTAGCTGATTAGTTTTAAGCAGGGTCGAGGAAACTCAACATAGATTTTATTGAATATAGAAATTAAATTCTAATTATCACTCTATGAATGACTCACCGAAGGACTCGATGAGACTCAATGAAAAACTTACAATAAACAATACGATTTTTGTGGAGATTTTAAGCTGAAGATGATTTCAAGCTGGACCAACAATAACAATAATAATAATAACAACAATTAGAGTGAACAGTCATAAATGACATCATCGAGCTCTATTGAGACAAAATCTAACAGGCGAGCGAAAAGGAGGCCCAAAAACGATGTTAATTCCAAAATCCAGAAAATCAGTCCAAAGTAAAAGGAATTAAAGAAAAGGAGGTTTAGATGCTGTTCGCAACTCATGGACACTGGATGGAAAAGATAGATGAAAAAGATAGGTCTTCAACTACCTATGGAACTGCTCATATGAAAGCAAAGGCCGATGTGATTCAAATGAAGATTTCCGGAGATTGGATGGAAGAGAATTCTAGATCTGCGGTGCAGCATACTGGAAAGCACGATTAGATAGCGTAGAGAGTGAAGGTAAGACTACATCTTTTATTAAATTTCTTCAGTAGAATTTAAGATAGTTATTAAATTGTTGTTTTTTTACCCGTGATGTGCCTTACTGCTATTGAATAGACCAACCGTATACTGCACGTGCCGCAAAAGTTGACAAAGCACTCTAGACCAACGGCAGAAAGGGCAGTAAGCGCCATGGCTTCAAAAATTGCTATAATTTTTTAAAAATATCGACCAAGTTAAACTGGTATTTAAAGAAAGTCGATGATGATGATGATGATGATATTGATGATGGTGTTGATGATGTTGATGATGATGATGATGATGATACTGATGATGATGATGATGATGATGATGATGATGATGATACTGATGATGATGATGATGATGATGATGAATACAGATGATGATGATGATTAAATTGTTACTTACGGTTCTTTTTGTAATAGTGCTATATAGTTTTCAATCAATTAATTTTATTAAGTATCCTGAAAATGGAACTCCTAAACAAAACGTGGCTTTCCATCAGGTCGTACATTTTTCAAAAGAATTAACCAGTAATGGAATGTCAAACTATCATAATTTAATTAACTGTCAGTACTTAATTTTCTCTCAGTAGTTAATTAATTAAGTTAAATTAACTTCCATTAATTTTCTCTCAATCTTTTACCAGTGTCAGGATTTGCGAAAACTCACCCCCGTTATTCCCGCAGATACTTTAATGGTGGTTCTTTATGTACATCACAGTACAAGTATATATAGCTATCAGATTCATATTTATCTACTGCACTTTTCCAGGAACATGGAACAGCTTTCTCAGCAAATAATTTCATCCGGCATCTAATCAATTACTTGACGCAACATCCCACTGGAGCTCCTTTTTACCAGGTCGCTCTACTCCTTGTGAGTGCAATAAGAGATTTCTGCTTGAGCGATATTTAAGATATAGTGAAAATAGCCGAGTACTATCAAAGTTTTTAACGATTATTTTGGCGTATAGTTTTTTATGGAATATTTGTCATTGGATATTGATTATAATTTGATTTTGTGTACTGCCCTTAGTAGAATTCTTGTTATTAGTCATTTTTCAGCAGACACTACGGGGAACAGTAAAGCTCCATTTGAAGTCTGTTTCGTAGCTCAAGCTACTATGGGATACGCCTCGGCTGAGTTTCGAACCCATAGACAGACATTCTTTAGCCTGTGATCAATATATCTAACCCCCTCCCCCCTCTCTCTCTCTCTCTCTCTTTCTCTCTCCTTTCTCCTTTCTCTCTCTCTCTCTCTCTCTCTCTCTCTTCTCTTTTATCTCCATATCTCTCTCCTTTCGTTCTTTCTCTCTCTCTCTCCCTCTCTCTCTCTCTCTCTCACTCTCTCTCTCTCTTTAGTGTTCTGCCTTACAGAAAATTCAAGGTAGAGTCTACATATTGCACTCACAAAAGTTTTCATCATCCAGAAAGAGCGCTCCAAAAAACCGCTATGGTATAATATTAATTTATCTGGCAAAAAAATGTTTTTATCAGTCTGCAATTTCGAATTGTTATCAATTTTTTGAATAGATTCATCGTGTCGATATGCTTTACTAAAACTAAATTTATATCGTTTACTGAAATCTTCAGATGTATATGCATCAATAGTGCGTCATTTTAAGTTTCCTTAAAAGTAAACTGGGCGAGCAAATCTTCATCCTAGTGTTAATATTTTTGGAGTTCTCGGAAGATATCGTTTGAATAATTTAAATGTAAGTGGCGCCCCGTGGTGATAAAGTTGCGTGGCAGCGGTTCATTCAACGTATTGCGATCCCACTCATCTTCTTTGTGGGTTGTAAGAAAACAAACAAAACAATCGCCGAGGCTCTACGACGACATCAATCAGGCGACCAAACAATCTATTAATCATCGTTCAATCAATCAAAGACCTAATTCCTTAGCTAAATTGATAACTATTTTAAAATTCTGTTAACAACTAGTATGTATATTTTTCAATCAATTCATAAATTCATTAATTAACCAAATAGAAGGCAATCAATAAGGCATATTCAATTAATGTAAATAAGGCATATATTAAAGAGAGTGAGTGTGTGTGAGAGAGAGAGAGAGAGAGAACTATGTTTATTTCACTACACTCAAAATATACCGTGATATACACACACAAGGCCGTCAAAGAGGTCACAAGTAACCTATCTGGTTGACCACCTCTCAGTCATACAAATTGAAATTAATTAGGCAACGGAATATTCTAAGCTTCCGCTATCCTGAGTTGTATCATATGTGAGAATATTAGTAAATCTTTATACATAAAACTTTGAAATACTAATTCAAAGCCCCTTTCAAATACAACTATAGCATATTTTATAGCTCAGAATAATGTTCTATGAGACTCTTATCTTCACATGAGATGGATTGAGACTACCGGCTGAAGTGAGGACTGGAGAGATATTGCTATTGACGCGGCAGTTAGCAGGTGAAGCAGATTGTAACACATACAGAGGTTCCGGTGAAAGACGAACAGCCTCTTTAATGTCTTCTTTGTTTTAACACGCCCGAACGTGTAAATTATGGATATTTGACAAAAACTAAATGATAAATATTTAAAGAGTAGCAAAACAAACGATAAATAAAATTATGCCACCGTAAGCAAAATCAACTTTTGACTTGAACGAAAATGTGTAATTGTTCGGTAGATTGCATTCGACGCTGATAATTTCGATTTTTCTTTATGTGCTCGATGTAATTATTTCTGGGTTTAGGAATCTTACAATACTAAGGCAAATGATAAAATGATGATTAATAAATGCGCATAACTTGTTAGTGGAGAGGCATGTACTGTTTCATAAAAATGTTACAGTAAGCCTCAATAGCTCAATGTGTATGGCGTCATGCAGATAGCGTCACGAAATTGGATAAGCTCAATATTGACGTGAATTGAACTCCGATGAGATCTATTATAGGCTTATCAGAGAGTAAAGTCTCTGGTTAGAGACTTTAACAATTACAAAATTAACTATACAGTTAACAATTCACAAAATTTCCTAAAGGATTAGACATATAACAATAAAGTGATAGTTATCGTAGATATGATATTTAAGTGATAAATATCACGGATGATTAATTAAAAGAAGAGTGGAGGCGTTATATACCAAGGACCTGCCAGTAGGCAGGTCGTTGGTATAGTGGCCAAGGACCTGCCAGTAGGCAGGTCCTTGGCCACTATGAGAGACAGAGAGAGAGAGAGAGAGAGAGAGAGAGAAAACGTAGGCTAATCAATTCCACAGTGACGATAACTATCCCGGTAACTCAACTGCACAAAAACTCAGTATAATCAGTTACACAAGGGTTTTACAAAGAAACCTGATAAGCATAAAATTGTACCAGAACACGGTTAAAGCAAAGATTATAAAACGTAGAATTATCAGTTGAACAAAGGCGATAAAACGCAATTAGATCGGACAGTGTCGGGTAATAGAGCGGTTGGTATACAGTCACTTGATGCCATGTTAAGAGCCATTCCGTGTCAAACCAAATCGGTTAATTGCAATCGAGATTTGATGTACAACCTTATTGCTGTTCTATAGTTCAGTGATTCCAAACCGTTTTTACAATGCGGAGCGCTATTTCTTACCGATATATACAGAATACTCTTTTTTCTTATAAGATTAGTGCGAAGTATTAAAAACTTGTGCATGATAATTAGCGAAATACAGTAAATACAGTGGCTTAAAGTCTTTAGACTCTAGGGGCTAGCTCTAATTAGGCAAGTATTCAACAACTAAATAATGCTAGTTAACACTCTATTGCTGCGTGATAAGGCCGCGGTATCTCAACGTTATTCCTGAAAAAACTTCTCCAAAAGTTTTTAAACTGACGGTCAAGACTCAATACCGCGAGTTTTTCTCGATAGCTCAATAGATAACGTCTATGTACGTTTCATGATTGCTGTGTATGCATATATATATATATATATATATATATATAATATATATATATATATATATATATATATATATATATATATAATATATATATATATATATATATATACATATATATACATATTATTATTAACAACGAAAACTTATATAGCAGTGTCATGGCCGAACTCGGTCTTCGAGACTACTTTACAGGAAGAGTTCAATTGTAATCATGAGTTGAATAACAATTACATTTAAATTAATATCTAAACTAGTAAAAATTTATACATATGAGCGGAACTTTACGCTATCCACCAACACTCATTCCAGACTCCACAATACGATATGAAGTCTGAAATATAATATAATATATAAAAATATACAAAATAGACGAAATATAAATATATATATATATATATACATATATACATACATATATATATATATATATATATATATATATATATATATATATATATATATGTATAAAGCTGGTAAAGCTAAGGTTAACGTCAGTTTCCTTACTCGAAAGCAATGTCAGTGACGGGTGAGCCCAGGATTTGAACCCGTACATACTGATCCGCGGTCGAGTATCTTACTGACTTCGCCAATGGCTCCAGCCATATTATATATATAAGTCTATATATATATATATATATATATATATATATATATATATATATATATATGTATATTTATATATATTATATATATATTTTATACTGTATATATACATGCATACATGTATATATGTATCCAGTGTTGTGTCCGGATAGGGGAATAATAGACCAATCGTAAACTGCATGCGTCGTAAGAGGCGAATGAGGCAGAACTGAGGAAGACAACGAGAAACCACTTCAGAAGTCATATTATTTCCAAGCTATAGGTTGCATTAAGGTGTGGATAAGGTAAAGCCATTAAAAGGAGATTAATTCTCTGATCGATGGAGTGTTATTTATTTACACGTACTGTATATATATATATATATATATATATATATATATATATATATATATATATATATATACAGGGTGAGTAAAAAAATTTTTGATGGGGTGGCCAATTTTCGTCCATTTTAGTCTATAGATTGGCCAGTTATACAAGTTTCAGCAGAGCAACCCCTCATTTTTTACATAAAAATGGCGTTTGTTACAACGGTAAGGGCAAATTGCACTTCATTGACGAGAAGGTAAAGGTGAACGCTCAGTGTTACGCAATACTTTGCGTCCCAAGCTGTTTGATGATTTCGAAGCTCTTCTACCAAATGGTTTCATCTTTCAGCAGGATGATGCTCCGGCTCATGCATCTCGTCGCAGGAATGGATCAGCGAGAGAACCCCGGATTTCATTAAGAAGAATGAATGGCCTCCAAACTCTCCCAAGTTTGTGTGCCGAGGTTTCCCGAGTTTTCTAAGTCCTCTGGATTACTATGTCTGGGGAACCATGTTGCACCTCTATCATAAACACCAGCCGAAGTCTAAAAGCAAGACAGAACTGCGGGAAGTCCTACAATCACATTGGGAGAGTCTGCCCCAAGCTGGAATCAACAAGGCTATCCTAGCTTTCCGAAAGTGACTGCAGTCCTGCGTAGCAGCTGGAGTAAGCATATTGAATAGTCAGTAATGCTGCAGATACAACTGGTTCTTTCTGAACCACCACAACGGCCCTTTAAGGGCCAAAAAATTAAATTAAATATAATTTTTATTTACAGTGCATTCCACCAACCCCCCCCTTATTCAAAATAAGGGGGGGGGGTTGCTCTGCTGAAACTTTCATAACTGGCCAATCAATGTATTAAAATGGATGAAAAATGGCCACCTTATCAAAAGTAGTCCTTTAGTAATTGGTAAAAGGTTGATTTGAAAATATTAACAATAGCCTGAGATATTCAAACTTTTTGCAGGTGTTATCACTTTTTTACTCACCCTATATATATATATATATATATATATATATATATATATATATATATATATATATATATATATACATGTATATATGTATAAGGATAGCGAAAACCTTGGTTTAGACCATGATATTGTATGGAAATGAAACATGGACCTTAAGGATGGAAGATATTAGGAAACTAGAGGCCTTGGAAATGTGGATTTGGAGAAGAAAGGAGATGATTAGCTGGGCTCAAAAGGTTATAAATGAGGAAGCTCTGGAGAGAGTTGGTACAGATAGACAGTAGATAAATATATTAAGATTTATTAATATTAATTTATTTTACGCGAAGGGGCGGATTAACGAACTAAGGAGTGTGATTCATAGCATTTGGGTTAACAGCGAGTTAATAAAACGAAGTTAAGCAAAGTCGGGCGACGTTGGAACTTGGATGGGTGATCACCTTGGAAGACCGAGTATTGACAGATTGATTGAAAAAATATCCAGGGTGTTGGAAAGTTATTCTCAAATCCGCGCCGGCTGCAATCGACGCGTTATCAAAAGGCAACAATTATGATCGAATAACCTTGGAGAAGAAATGGAAAAATCGAAAACAAGCATTTGCGTGTTCTGACCCGGTGTATTGCTTAAAACATTACAAAGTTATCAATTAATTTCACGTCAGTAGCAAGTACAGAGTTCTACTAAAGTGAATATGATACAATTACACCACTTAAATTAATAACTTAAATGACATTGGCTCTAGGTAGAAGAAGTATTTCAAGGTGCTCATCAGTCAAACTGCCTCTCTTTGATGAAGCGTTGCGCACATTGCATCCTGACGAGTGCTGGTGTAGGCAGGAATATTACATGCATGATGCCATCGTTGATCATTAGTATAGGCGTATCTTGGATGCTTTCTGTCTTTCCTTCAAATCAATGGATTTCCCAGCATAGCGTTCTACGCAGTTTTCCTTTCAGCCAGTGTACATGAGGATGCCATTTGATATTTGAATTTTAAAAGTAAAACTGGTAAACCTAATGTGAACGTCAGTTTTTTCACTCGAAAGCGATGTCATAGACGGGCGAGCCCAGGATTAGAACCTCGCACAAACTGATCCGCGGTTGAATATCTTACCGACAGCGCCACTAGCTCCAGCCAGTGGCGACGACCTAGTCAATAATATAATAAATTAATCGAACTGACAGATGATTGAAGATACAGAAAGCTAAAAAACACAGAGATTATAGACAATTTTAATCCATTTTGAATTTTTCAGATTTAGTTCATTGAATGTTCAGACGTTATTCTCTGATCAGCTGATCAGCCCTGGATACACGGAAACTCAAATACTTTACATCAGATGGGATATTTCATGACGTTATCGGACTCGCTACAGAGTCAACAGTTTTGCCAGGTAACAAGCAGGTCGTAAAGAAACTGGCTGATTAGCGATAAGAGATGCGAGAGCATCGACAAATGCGAGTTATAGTAGTATAAGTTGCGACAATTGGAAATATAAGTTGTGACAAATAGAAATGTATGTTGTGACATAGAGAAATGTAAGTTTTTGCCAAATAGAAATGTAAGTTCTGACAAATACAAATAAAAATTGCGACAAATAGAACTATAAGTTGTGACAAATAGAAAAGTAAACAAGTTTAACACGTCGTAAATTAATAAAACAATCACTTTTAATTGTACAAATAAATGGAAAAGAAAACATACAATAACAACTGAACAACACAATTGTTGACTAAGTTATCTCAATGGAGAGACTAACTAACCAGGTAATCAATATGTACATGTAGTATTAAAAAATGCAAAAAACAACTACTATTCGCTGATCATACGATAATTCATTAATTGTTCGTACAGTTTTTCGACAGCCTGGCAAAAGGAGCCTTCGAATTTGTTAGTGTAAGAGCAAAAGCAAAACTTTAACTGGCGTGAAGCACACCTATTGCACCAATACGATAAAGGTCTCACAAATTCTAAGTCATAACTGACTGAATATTTATACTTTTACCTATAAGTATAAATAAATTATTTTATTTTATTCTAACATATTCAGAAAATGCATAGGCCTAATAAAATAGTTTGACAAATTATGCAAATTGGATTTTAAATCTCAATGTTAGAGATAAACACAATATTGGAAGATTTAGGTATGAGTCAAGAATAAATTCACCATCACATCTTGCAGGCTCTCGAAAGGAGGTGAAGTATGCAGAAACCTCTCTCTCTCTCTCTCTGTCTCTCTCTCTTTTGTCTCTCTCTCTCTCTCTCTCTCAGCGTACATATAAAGTCCACGGCATATAACATCTCCAAATCACACCTATTGTTGCAATGAGACCGAGTACAGTACAAATTAAGAACATACAGTATAATAATGCTGTAAATGAATACCAAAAGAACATAAGCGAATACAGTACAACAGCTTGTTTTTCAAAATTTCAGCAAATGATAACAATATACATATAAGTAAAAAGCTAAAAAACTAATGTTAACGTCAATTTCCTCACTCGAAAGCGATGTAGTGACGGGCGAGCCCAGGATTTGAACACTGCACATAGTGATCCGCGGTCGAATATCTTACCGTCATAGCACTGGCTCCAGCAAGTGGCGATAGCTTATCAAGCCTACTTTGTTAGGATCTTACACAAATACCACCCAGATTGAATCCAAAGAATTTTATTACAGTATAATTTATTTCTCAAATATTAGACCTGATATCATTCGCTGATAAAGATACAATAGATATAATTAAATCATCATTAAAGTCATGTGCGCCAAGCAGTAAAGAATACCGTTAAAACTACAAAGCGAAATATGTAAAGCAATATAACATCCGAAACTAACATATTCAGTGAACAACATTAACTGTAAAATCTTAATTATAAACTTTGTGTAGGCCTAAGCAGGCGCATTGCCCTGCAATTCTCAATCGAGTAGCTAAAGAAAGAGAATAGATCACTTGAGAACAGTACATATTTCATAAGGACTGACTAATTAAGATGCTGAAGCGTGCAATGAAAAAGAGCTTCTGAAGTTCTAATTCTAGAAGACATTCTCTCGTCGAAGCAAACGATATTGGGACGCTAGAGTGAAAAACATGGCTTCCAAATTCATCTCCAACTAAACAAAGTTTACTTTCTGAGCTTCATCTTATGCAAACGATTCGTCACCAGAGACCAAAATGTAACATAAGCAATGGCCCTAATAGACAAACACAATCAATATATAAATACACAGAACTTCGCTGCAAACCTTTGAAGCAGTAATTTTATATTGGAATGATCATTTACATGTACAACAAATTATAAATCAAATAGATGTAGAGGTATAGGACGGCTAACCTATAACTTACTGACTGTGCTGGGATAAAATTAATTACGTTAGGAAAAAGAGAAAAACAGAGAACGAAAAACAGTTGTAGTAAAACATCGACAAACCAATGATAACAAATTGTTGCCTCATAGACACAATTTTCAATTCCTTCTTCAAAGTAGCACCTAATGGCAGGTCCAAATACAATTTATAATTAAATTTAACTTCTGCCTAGAAAGCTATCCCCATATTAAAATGAATATGGAATAAATAGAACCCCATATAAAATCGTCTAACACCAGTTGGCTTGTACTTCCTTTAACCCTTTTCCATTGCATTATATCTATCTTCAATTGCCTCTTATAGTAACTCTGATGACATATGCTATCCAGCTCTTGTTACAACTTCTCGTCACACAGCAGCTGCACACACCCCTAGCAGTTAACTCCATCATGAGGCAGCGGAGATCTAATCCAAGGCCAAAGCCACGCCACGTACCATCTTCTACCCATTATCTCTCTAACATTGCCCACCAATCCCCGATCATAAGCCGGCTTCGCACCAACTTTTCTTTCAAACTTTGTTTGACCTTTCAATAGCTGAACAACTTGAATCTGCAACAGCCAAGCAAACATAACGAGGCAGACCAGAGCAACGAATGTCAATGCGCAGACTAGAAACTGGTGCAGTGAGAGCCAACCGAAGATAGCGCAGACATGCGGTGCAACCAGGCACACCGGCGTGGCCCACCCGAGATATCCGATCATACTGACGGTGTAGCTGTAGTGGTAGATATTGGCGTACAGAGCGGCTACAAACATGTGTAGGATCATGGAGATATAGTAGCGCTGATTGGCGTGACCAACACACGTTCCTGCAAACCAGCAGTGATGATCACGTCGCAGCACGCAGACGTCGCAGACAGGACAGTGGTGGGTGCGAGGTGGCTGATGAAGCTGACAGCGGTGGCAGAATGGCAAACCTGAAAAATATTTTAGAAAATGTAATAGCAAGACTAAGATCAAACAATATTTTGAGCATGTTGTGTTCAATGACTATGATTGACAATGGAAAAATATTTCGGATACCATTTTTTTCTCACCCAAAACATTTAGGATTTTTAATGCTTATCATAGGATTTAATTAATTAATTAAACTAATTAAATTGTTGGACTCTGGAGTTCTCTTACTTAGTAAGAAATGCATGCTGAGAGTAGGAGTATGTATATGAATCAGATATTTGGACCAGCAAATATTACTAAGAAATGTATTAAGATAAGCATACAAGCTGACACCAGTACATGCAAACACTAAGTGTAATAGAACTTTACAAACTTTAATTTTAGAACTTTAATTTGCTAAGCCACACAGATAAAGAGAGGGTAAGCCTAGGTAAGGATCACACTATTATATGGATAAGCACACTATTATATGGATAAGGCAGGAAGATATAAGGAAACTAGAAGCATTAGAAATGCATATTGGAGATATGATATGGAGAAGACTGGAAAAGGTTAGCTGGACCCAAAAAGTTATAAATGAAGCAGTTCTGGACAGAGTTGGTACAGATAAATTGATAAATGCATTAAGAAATAGGCAGAAGAGTTGAACAGGAATATATTCTCAGTGCAGATAGCTTGCTAAAGAAAGGTAAAAGAGAGGAAAGAGAAGTCATACAAGATAGAATGGGAGGAAAGAGAAGCAAAGGCAAATCGCTATTAGGAATGTTAGCTGATTTAAAGTCCCACTCAAATGAGAACATGAAGAGGAAAACAGAAGACAGTGAAGTGTAGCGACGTTATATGCCATGGACCTGCCAGTAGGCAGTCCTGGCAGTGCACTAAGAGAGAAAGAGAAAAGAAACAGCTCATGTTCAACCAAAGAAGCACTAAAGATCAAGTTAATTTTTCATGCACTGAAATTTACAACTTAGCAATATTACAAATTTTTCAATTCTAGTAAATCTTGACCCAAGATACAAAATAATAAAATGCTGTAAAATAAGATTACTACATAAATTATTACTATGATACATATATAAATCACCTCAATTGCAAACAAAATGTAAAAGTTAATTGCAAAAATATGAAATGAGCTAATGCTAAAGCTAAAGCCAAGTTTAACGACAGTATCCTGTTCGATAGTGATGTCAGTGAAAGGGGAGCACTTCATTTGAACAACAAATGAGCAGTGAAAAACAAAAATGGTTAATGGTCAACATTAAAATTCATAATTCATTTAAAAGATTGACATTTCCTAAATTAAAGTTAGCATTCTAAAACAATATCATGTTATAGTACCATGAAAGGAAATAGAGGCAGAGGCAGGTGGAGATTAGGTATGATAGATGATGTAAAGACCCACTCATATGTGTATATGAAGAGGAGAGCGGAAAATAGAGAAGAGGGGAGGCGTTATATACCATGGACATGCCAGTAGGCAGTGCACTAAGAGAGTACCATGTATAGCAAGTATAAATCCTATATATGATAAATATAAGATAAATAGAAGTTTTCCTCGTGTTGTATCCTGGTTCCCTCGTGTTGTGTCCGGGTTCCCCATGTTGTGTCTGGGTCGTTTAAAGAATTTGACCAACCGGTGACTGTACGTGTCGTAGAAGGCGACTAAAGCACTAAGATCCATACCAATGTCTGAAAGGGCATTTGGTTGGTGAGCGCCTAGGCTCCAGTAATTGCCACAAAACTTAAGCGAATGGATAAACTTCAAAAGTCTTAGGACTGAAGAAAGTCTATTTGTATCCCGACCCTGGTTGAACTGGGATTTAAGGGAAGATGATGATGATGATGATACGATAAATAGAAGAAATATAGACTAGAATTGTTGAAGACAGAACTCACCTAGAGACGGCTGAAATACTTGATTTGACGACTGAGAATAGAAAGATGAACTAACTCCATCCATTGTTGTAATATCACATACAACCTAAATGATTCAATCAATTAGATAAATCAATATGTCGCTCAGCTTATTACAGAATAACTCAACAGGTAATCATTAATAAGTTGCTTAACAAATAAATTAATAATTAAATCACCAAATTAAAAAATCAAGAAAATAACATATTAATAATACTACATGATCAAGCAAAATAACCAATATATTAAACACATCAAAGTCAACATGCAACCATTCACTCAGTCTTATATCATTCTTAATAGTTAATTTAAAGAAATACAGAAAATAAAGAAAAAATAAAGCTCAATCATTGAGTAGATTAGTCATAACCAGCCACTGTATGTATAATAATCGCTTGAATAATAGAATACTATAACCCATCGATGAATTCATTTTTAAAGGCTAATAATAATCAATAAATCAATAGTCTCTGAAGCATCACAACCTGGGCAAGAAGATGTGCCTCAGCGAGAGAGAGAGAGAGAGAGAGAGAGAGAGAGAGAGAGAGAGAGAGAGAGAGAGAGAGAGACAGATAGAGACAGACAGAGACAGAGAATCACTGAGTGCAAAGTTGATTTGTTAAAGTCACGAGACAGAGATAAACATAGATCATCAATCAGTCACGGCAGTAACACATTATGTTATCTAAAAGCCCGTAATGCTAAAGTTAACTTCAGTTTCCTCGAGACGAACGAGCTCAGGATTTGAACCCCACATATACTGATCCTCAGTTGAATATCTTACCGACATCGCCACTGGT
The DNA here is from genome assembly GCA_905160935.1 of Enchytraeus crypticus. Lineage (NCBI taxonomy): Eukaryota > Metazoa > Annelida > Clitellata > Enchytraeida > Enchytraeidae > Enchytraeus > Enchytraeus crypticus. The sequence continues at coordinate 1,070,853 of CAJHZI010000741.1, read as the reverse complement.
TCCAGCTAATTACGACATCCATAACCAGATCGTTAACAAGAGGCAGATTGAAATATATATACATATATATATAATTTCATCTGTCTTAACAATTAACACATGAATTATTTTTAATTATTCATCCTGGCTTCAATTACCTTAGTTTTAAGCATCTTGTAAAGATTGGCAAATGACCCAAAGTAAAGAAGCAAGCAGACTACGTGATGAAGCACAGCCATTGGTCGCATGCCCCAACTTATTTCATCCAACGTCTGTCTCTCTGCTATCTCCGCTTCATAATACGGCAGTACATGAAATAACTCGTACCATACCGCAAGATGGCCTCCAAATAAGAGAACTAGAAAAGCGGCCCGGTCGTTAGATGACTTAGCAAAATGACGATTACCGAGATTGTTACGCAAAAACTTGAACATTGTAGTAGGTGTACTTTGAAGCAGATTTATAATTAAGCAGCAACGCTACCATCAGACACATACAACTCATATACTCGCAATCTGTTCATTAATAATCCACCTTCTGGGTATTCTGATTAGTCAGAGACAATCTGTTTATTATTGATATTTAGTAAACTTTTATAATAACCTATTCATTTATTTCTTGCTGCATTTACCAGTTATTCTAATATTGCTGTGCATTGTATATTACTAGAAGATATTATTATTGACATTTACTAAAACTTTATAATAATATATTCTTTTATTTCAGTTCAATAAGAAAACTGCAGAAAATGACAATAGGGAAATAATAAGTCAAATTAGAAATACAGCATAGAAAACATCATACTACAATATCTGCAAATTGACGGAAGAATAAATTGATTTACACACAAAAGCGTTCAGGATGACTTATATTACCATATAAAAATTAATTATTCCAATTATTTAGTAGTAAATTATACAATATAGTGTAGTAATGTGAAATGTATAGCAATATTAGATTAACAGATAAATGCAACAAGAAACACAGAGAAGTGCACGTTACCTATGATAGATTAAGTTCTAAGAGGCTGACTAATAACAGGTTAAGTATAACAAAAGATAGATACAACTACATGACGAAGCAATACGCCATATAAAGCAAAGTAAACATGCATTATAGTGAATAATCAACTACGTTGATATCTATCACTTTTAAAACCACATGTTTAATCCGTTAGGCGATTTAGACCATTTTCCGTATAACCAGTGCAGTGAATGTCCGAGATTTTACTCTCAAATCAGCGCGGCCGGGATTCGAACCCACGAGGATTCAAATCACCTCAGGCCATGGACCTACCACTAGTCAGTACACATAATATATAGAAATGGAAATAGATATCTAACACTTCTGTTTAATAATTTATATTAAATACTATTTATAAGTAATTAAAGTTCCAAATGAATTTATACTACTACTACTACTGAGACTACGCTACATCCTATTTGGACCCTGCAGTAGGTTTCAAGGTTAATTGACTCCACCTTGCTCTATCCTCAGCCAGATCACAGATGCTCTCATCTAATATGTTCAAATTCTGATTTACATCTTTGAGATCTTTATTTACTAATTTGATCCATGTTTGTTTATTTTATCATCCTCTTTGTTTTGTCTGAGATTTTTTATTCTCATTTAAAGCAAGTATTACAGGTGCATTGTTCGGTAACCTAAGTAAGTGACCTATCCATTTTAGTCTTCGTGTTTTAATTGCAAGACTCCTTTTTTCATTTGTTGTGATGTATAAGTTATCGTTGCTTATAATGTGAGGGCAATATATTATAAGTATTTTTCTTAATAGACTTCTATGAAATATGTAAATTTTGTGTTCCTGTTTTAAGTTAATGTCCATAGCTCACTATTATATAAGTAAACTGGCGTAATATAAGCATTGAATATATTTATTCTTGTTTTCATTGTTATTTTGCTATTTGTTAGTTTCATCTTGTATTTATTAAAAATAGCCATACACAATTGCTTTCTATGGATCATGTCTCTTTCAGTATCCAAGTAAGAACCTAAATATTTGCATTTCTTCCATTCCTGATCATTTTTGTTTCCAATGGTATATTTTTCTGTTTTATCTGTGTTTAGTTTTAAATCTCTCTTATTCAGTTTATCATTGACTTCCTTTTGAATTTTGTCTGTTATATTAAAAATGAATTTATACCGGTTGTATTTACAAACAATGCATGTAACCTTATAGACCGACAGCGTTCTAAGTTTGTTGAGTCTATTTATGCTTAATTAATTTCCCATACCTAAAGTGAATTTATTCGAAAAAATACATAATCTTCATGAACAGTTAATTATTACACTTGACATCGGAAAAGACGTTCTAACTGCTCGATTTAATAGTTTTCAAGGATTAAATTACATTTTTCGGAAGGAGTGTAGTCACATTATAATTGAATAAAAACTTAGCTGTTTTAGATACTTTTAAATTACATATTGTATATATTTTACATATTTTAATTGTACATATTTTATATTGTACATATTTTAAATTACATATTGTATACTTTTAAATAGTATTTCATATTAACAAATCTAACAAACATGGATCAAAATAAACAAACATGGACGTAGCGCAGTCTCAGTAGTAGTATATCATATTAAGTAATAACAGTCGTAAAGTAATGATTGATTAGTTTGCGTTGGTATTAAACTCTACGGGCAAATTATATGTCAGTTGTTTTACTTAGAACATAGTATAATAATGAAATAAAAACATATAGAATAAAATAAAAACATGGGACTGGTAACATGGATCTTTGACTAAACTGTTTAATGGTTAAACATGTGGTATTAAAAGTAATAGATATATAGGCATTTTGTTATATTATCCATTTTACCTGTCCTGTGAATGCCCTTGGAGATTTAATTATCTGACTAGCTCTACTGGTAGTTAATCCCTGGACCTCAGGCATTTAAAATATCATGACTGTAATTAATAATTTCTTGTATTGAATGCTTTTGAGATGATAGAACTTAATAAGCTTATTTCATTTATTATTTGGTTGATAGAAAATGTATTAAGTATCAGGAAATGATACAGATGATGATGATGATGATGGTTGACAGAAATTATCAATTCTAAATATTATTAATAAATTATTATAATTAATTAATTTGCGTCATTGTGGCATGCAATATAAAATCGTTAATGTTTTATTTTTTCATTTTTGGTAGGCCTACTTGTTTCCACTTCTGGACATTTACTTTACTTGGTGTCTTGCTAATGGGCATTGTCCTTGATCGTTGGCGCTTGGTGAATTACACTTTGTATATATTAATTTGAACCTGAACTAATTTCTGCTTTTACCTGTGTAAAATTCAAAGACAGTAGTGAGATATTTATGGACAAAATATATGCATTACGCCAAAATGAAATTAATAAAACAATGATATTTGTAGAACTTTTTGTAAAGATCTAAAGAGCTGTATATTGGTTAGCAACTCAATAAAGCTTTATATACTAATGTCTATCGTTGCAAAAATGATACAAATTTCACTATTTTATACATTTCATTATGGCAAAATGCATATATATTTTTTTGTTATAATTTGTGAGATTTTGACATTAGGCCTACCTTCATAAGTAGTAGCAATGCCCTTGACATAACAGCACTGTGTGAATTTATTCCGTAAACACTACTAGATTAACATTCATCATCTTCCCTTTAATCCAAGTCTTACTCGATCTGAATATGAATAGATTTTCTTTTCCATTCGTTTAAAAAAATTGTGTAGCCTGGAGCCTGTGCTCACACCAACTGAATGCCCTTTTTGAAGTTAGTTGACTGCTAGATTAACATTTTAAAATACAATTAAAAATTTCTATTCATAATTTAAACAAATATTTAATTGAGTTTAGATTGAAGGTGGCATTTAATCCTAGCAGTTATGCTATGTTACACCGTTTTATATGTTAAGAATATTAATTCTTAATATACTTTTATGTTTTAGCTGGTCTGTGAATGTGGCTTCTGATAAATTTCAGAATGTAAATACTTACGAAAAACTCGAATACTGAGAATGTTTAGAAATATATTCCTTGAGAAGTTTTTTCAACTTTATATTCAGACATATTATGTGTAATAAAGACTTTGCCCTGTTGATGATAACTTTTGGTTTCATTCTTTACTCAGTATGGAGTGCTGTACATAACAAATTTTATGAATGTGTACTTAAGAGTGTTTTAAAATGTCTTTATGTTGTTACTTTTTACTTGACAATTGAATCTATTCTTATCTATTAAATCTATTTTTCAGATTTTTTCATTTTGACAAATGGAACGATTTAGATTGAGTGATAATAGAGAGGCAGTTATAGCCTTTTATGAAAATGTTACAAATGCTGCTCAACTGCGACAACTAGCCATCAGTGGAGTGTTTCCTGCCGCTCTAATCAAGGCTTCACTTGTATGTGCCCATTATGACGACTACAATATATAAATGTGATATTATATAAGATATGTTTCTCAGTGTAGTAGGTATTATGATAAGTGATAGTAGTTCATTAATTATAAGGTTAATAGTAATTCAGAAATTAATGGGTTGATGGAAATTATTAAATATTACTACTAAATTATTAAATATTACTACTAAATTATTAAATATTACTACTAAATTATTAAATATTACTACTAAATTATTAAATATTACTACTAAATTATTAAATATTACTACTAAATTATTAAATATTACTACTAAATTATTAAATATTACTACTAAATTATTAAATATTACTACTAAATTATTAAATATTACTAAATTTTCAGACTTTTGTTGTCTTTTTAACTGAATACTACAGTCGTTTGATGTCTTTAAACATAACTACTATAAGTCTATAACTATAGTCATTTAATAGTAACAGTAATAAGAATAATAATGATAATAACTGAGAATTATATATTAATGTTGTTGTTAAATATTGTCTTTATCAAAGACCTGTTTGGTGTCCATTTTCAAATTGAAAGATTACGTTGAAATCTTACAACTGATACTTAAGAGATAATAGTAAATATTATTAATAAATTATATAAATTATAATTGTAATTAGCTTTTATAATAATTCAGCTACATGCTGTTGTTGTTGTCAGATTGCTAATAAGCTTCAGTTGCTGGTGGCTGCTAACAAGGCTGTGCGCCAGGAGAGACAGGGAAAGATGATTACAAAGAACCTCAGCTCTGAAGTACTCTGCTGTCTCTCTCCTGACCGCAGTGTATGTATCTCTATATGTTGCTTCGGGATTTAGTAAATGTTTGCTGTGTATCTTTTAGTGAATATTTGCTGAATATCTTTTAGTGAATGTTTACTGTATATCTTTTAGTGAATTTTTACTGTATATCTTTTATTTTTATGGTTTACTTATCTTTACCTATCTAGTGAATGTTTACTGTATCTTTTAGTCAATTTTTTTTGTATAGTTTTTAGACATACGACTGCAAACTGCCGAATGGTTTAGACATGTGATATTTAAAGTGACTTATATCATCATGTAAAATCATTCACCTTAATTTGTGTATAGTCTTCTAATTGTAGGTCAATAATTAGCTAACAAATAAAAACAAGGCCAAATTTTTCATCATCCTGTCGAATTATTAGATCTATATTTGACCACTTTGTGTTGATAAATTTGTCAGTTTGGTTATTACAGTTCCCCATTGGAATCTGAATGGACGTGAATTGGCATTCTACATCAACCTGTATAAAGCAATCACTGGTGTCATGTCATAAATAAAGTTTTAATATTTTAAAGTTGCTGCATAGTTTTAGTTTTTTTAACTTCCTGTTGTGTCTTGAATATTTGAGGAGGAGTGCTGTATCAATAAATTATGACTAAGTAACTAATGACCTATAAAGAACAATAGGAATCCTTCTGAAGCAATCATTTTTCATGTCAGATGATTTGTATGGCTAGAGCTAGTGGCGATATCTGTAAGATATTTGACCACAAATCAGTATGTATGGGGTTCAACTCACCCCGTCACTGACATCACTTTCGATTGAGGAAACTGACGTTAACATAAGCTTTTTTATTTCTTTATGATGAGGCTATTTTATTGCTCTATCAGACTATTCTTTACCGTAATAAGATCGATACTTTTCACTTCTGCAATGTTTCTTAGTTGCCTCTTATATATAGGTTTATTTTTACTTAAAGTTTTTTGGTTTTGATACCTCATCAATGGATTCATTTAGGAGCAAATTCTTTGTGCAATGTAACGTGTATTTGTTTGCAGATAATCGAAGCATTTCGTACATTTGGTGTCAGCGACAGTGACAGCAAACTGATCATATTACAGGTCGTCGATACAACAAACAGCGAGAACAACAGTGTCGACACTGAGAGGGTTTTTGATAAAATACAAGGAGACTTGGCAGCACTGTCCCAGCTTAGCCTTAATGATACAGAGCAGAAAACTTTTCGCAAGGTATGTGTAGCATTTGACTCCATTCTAGAAAAGTGTTGAAACGCACTGGCTAACAATTTATGTACATTTATCACAAATCCGACTAGCTTAGATCATGTTACAATAGAGATAGCGATTTCATGCGCAAGCTTTATTTTGTATCAGTTTTGTTGTGTAAGCTTTCTTGTGTGTAAGTTTCATAGGCAATCCTTATTGCACAGTGTTAATGCAGATCTCTTTTCACTGCATGTGAACCATATTCATAAACAATAACACACTATTTGCTTAATTAAAACATAATTTGCTTATATTTAACATAAACTAATGATATTTATTTACTACTCAAAATAATGATATACATGTATATTTAGCACGCGCATTACGACCTTCTGTACAAGATATGGATAGTTTTGTACACACGTTATGATCTGTTGTGTGACCTATGGATAGTTTTGTACACACGTTATGATCTGTTGTGTGACCTATGGATAGTTTTGTACACGCATCATGATCTGTTGTATGACCTATGGATAGTTTTGTACACACATCATGATCTGTTGTATGACATATGGATAGTTTTGTATACAATTGATCAGAGAGTAAAATATTGAACATTCAAAGGACTGGTATCGTGGATATTCGACTAAACTGGCTAATGGGATTAAATATGTGATACTGAATTTGATAGCAATCATCACAGGTAATCATTTCACTATAATGCGTGTTTAACTTTTCATAGCATAATTAATGTGTTATTGTGTAGTTCAGGTCATATGTGAAATTCAGAAATATGTGGAGAGTTATATCCCATGGACCTGCAAATAGTCAGTGCACTAAGAGAGAGAAAGAGCATAATTAATGTGTTTATGTGTACTTCAGGTCTATAGGATATCAGAGGATGAGCTCGGCCTAGCTGCTACAGTACACGAAGCCCTGGGGTACGCGGCCGTTAATAGGATAGCGGGTAAAGACGTGCTGAAAACTACCGACTGTCTGTCTTCTAATGCTAAGTCATAAGTTGTAAACCCGTGTGAGTGAAGTGACTGCAAAAAGAGATTTCTACAAGAGAGGAGTTTGTTGATAGTGAAGACAAGTTGTAAACTGTATCGCAACAAATCTATAGAATCTCTTTGGGACATTTACTGCTGGCGGTAACATCTTGTGCCGTTTCCCGGGAAATTCTGTCCAAGACTAACTGAGAATCGTTCCGATGACCTCCTTATTGGACTACGGTTTTATGAACTTGGCCATGTAACTGACACTTGCCTGATATAAAAGACGCCACTTTTTGGAGTTTTAAGAGAACACTCTCTAAGTGAACCCTTGTATTTATACAAGAGACATTAACACAGCTCCAGGTCTATTATATGATGATATGAAGTCTCTGTATTGTAGAGTAGACATCAACATAGTTTCAGTTCTATTATATGATTATATGACGTCTCTAAACTAAGTGAACCCTTGTATTGTAGATTAAACATCAACATAGCTCCAGTTCTATTACATAATTATATGACTTCTCTAAGGGACGTTAACATTAACATAGCTCCAGTTCTATTACATAATTATTTATGACGGTATTGATAATTATTATAGATTATAATGCTAGTCTTTTTCACTTAAATGAATGCTAAAACTTTAGTTAAATAAAGATTGTTGCACGGAGAGAAGAGAGGACTCATATTTATAATAACGACAAGTTAATTAAAAACTGTATTGCCTATAATAAAAGTTTTCGTTGATCATATCTATCAAATGCATATTGAGCATATTAAGATATTGTGACATCCACCAGAGCCTGATTTATCTCAACATCTGTTAGCTCTCGCTCATTAGTTTTATCCACAGAGTTAACATCACCTAGTGACGATCTCATCTCAGCACATTTACAATCGCCACATGCTGCTGCTACCCTAGAATTGCAGCTACCCAAACCACTGCTGGCTAAAACCTCATTGAACTCCGTGATGGTCTCTGATTGGTTAGAGCAATATGACGAATCACAGTGCGGGGACTGTTTATCTGTGTCGGGATTGGTAGCTCGAGTGTGGTGTGATTGAGCACCGCCACACGAGGCCTCAGAGAGTTTCTGCAGAGATGGGTTAAATGTCCTCACAACAGCGTCCTCTGTCGGAGTGCCAGCTCTACTTGCTCTCTAGAGAAACAATAGGGAAATAGTTAAAAAAGAGTTAGAATAAATATTTGTTGTGCAACTATCTCTCTCTTAGTGCACTGTCTACTAGCAGGTCCATGTTGCTGCTCGACTTGCTCTCTAGAAAAACAATACGAAAATAGTTGAACAACGTTAGAACAAATATTTGCTATGCAACTCTCTCTCTCTCTCTCTCTCTTAGTGCACTGCCTACTAGCAGGTCCATGTTGCTGCTCGACTTGCTCTCTAGAAAAACAATACGAAAATAGTTAAACAACGTTAGAATAAATAGTTACTATACAACTCTCTCTCCCTCTCTTAGTGCACTGCCTACTTACTAGCAGGTCCATGGTATATAACGCCTCCACTCATCTCTATCTTCCGTTTTCCGCTTCATGTCCACATACGAGTGGATCTTTAAATCATCTATAACATTCTTGGGGATTCTACTTATAACGAAGTTGGCCCTATGCCTTCTTCAGCTTCGACTAAATTTACTGAGCAGGGATTTAATTCCCTGCGAAAACAATCCTGTTTATCCAATATAGTATACAACTATACATATAATAATATTCGCCTTCATGAATAGGAAATAATACAAATTATAGTAGTCATTTACAGACATTATTTTCAAAAACAAACAGTTTAACGTTAATACATAAGAGAATATTATCGGCGATGGGTTTGGCACCTACTATTTGTTAGCATTTAACCATAACTCGTCTCGCTCATGTAATCCCTTCACAAAAAATTATGCATTATATCTATCTATTTTGTCTATCTTCAAGTAGCCTTATAGCTAGGGAATAATTTGAAGACTGAGGTGATTTCCCGTTTTCTTCCTCAGTTCTTGCTCAGCCGCCTTTTTACAACATGAGCAGTTTACGGGTTATTTTTCTTTAATGGTCCGAACACAACATGTTTACTTTAACATATACTGTTATATAGTGTAGTAAAATTGTTTATATTTTGCTGTTTGCAATGTAGGCCTAAGACAAAATTAGCAACTTCCATGTCTACTGAGACTAAGCAATAAATATTTGGTTTAAATTACGCTTTAAACAGAAATAATTAACGACATACCCTTCTAATCTTGTCGGTTTTACCAATGCCAAGCCTGAAATATAAAATGCATGTATTATCAAAATACTATATTTAATATTATAACATATTTTATATTTACATATTTTATATTATAGCCCAACATATTTTAACGTCCATTTCCTGCTCGCTAGCATGTCAGTGAGGAGGAGAGCATTGTATTTGAACCCTACAACTACTGATCCGCTGGCAAACAACTTGTCAACAACCCACCAGCTCAGACCAATACATATTTAGTAGCTATGTAATTAATTATGACTTGGTCAAAGACTGTTGTTTACAGTGGATTTTTCTATATTTTCATTTTCATTCTTAAAATTTTATTATTTTTTAATTATCTATACAATTATGCAACTCAACCGAACTGTGCAAGATCATTCAATAAACAGCAACTTCTTCTTCAGTGCACTGCCAAGTGGTAGGTTCAAGGTACATATTCATACTCAAAGTATGTTTTCTCGCTCAATAAGAGCACTCCTTAGATCAACAAGTTAATCCCTTCACAACGTCTATGCTTTATCCATGTAGCCTATAGCTTGAGAAAAGTATGGCTTCTGAGGTGGTTTCCCGTTGCCTTCCTCTGTTAGGTGGATTAATTACCATTTAAACAGCAACTAAACTATAGAAATTTCTTACTCTCATTCACTAAATTTTAAAATACTCAGACTTATATATTTACCGTATTTGCAGAGTTTGCATGTGGCAGAAATGAGAATGTTGCGTCTAATGTGTGGAAGAACTAGGAAGGACATAATGGAAAAAGAAAATATGTGAGGATGAATTTGAATGTTGAGGGGATCGGGGATAGGTTGGCTCAGTCGAGATTGAGATGGTATGGGTATATTGTGAGAAAGGCAGATGAGGATGTAGTAAAGAGAGTTTGGAGGGAACAACTGGATGTTAAGCTTGAGAGAGGTAGACCACTATTGACTTGGGATGTGGTAATGAAGAAGGACATGAAAAATAGGGGATTGACTGATGATATGGTGTGGGACAGGAAGGACTGGAGAAAGTCTATTCATATCCCGACCCTGGTTGAACTGGGATTTAAGGGAAGATGATGATGATGATGATATATTTACCGTATTAAAATAATATTGTAATTTAATACATAATGACACTTAGCCAGTAGTTTTACTATTGGATACGCTTAGTTAATTGAAGACTACTGACTTGGGCAGACCACTGTTGAGCCCCTCAAGCAGCAAACAGGCTTTGCAGAGTTTCTGACTCGACACGTAGCCACATCTACTGCAGCTGCCTATACAACAGTATATATAATTATATATAAAATTCTACTGTTATATTATATTAATATTTATTGATTTCTACTCAATAGTGCTCGATGTTGTCATTGATAACTGTAGCACTCTAATTACTGTTATAATTATAATAATTATTATTATTATAGAGTAATAATATAGTAAACCAGCTTTGCGCAGCTTCTCAATTGAAAAATAGACCTACTAGTATTATAATTATCTAAACAAAAACTTGTTACTAAAAGAGTAAATTTATTGAATAATTATGCTTTGAATTATTATATAATATTTGTATTTGACCTGTAATATTAATATTTATTTATTAAAAATAAAATGAGTAGTTTATAGCAAATTTAAAGCAACTACAAATTATTGCAATATTGGTTTTACAGATACACGTATCTGCGTACCTGCTTTCAAGAACAGTCATATAAGACACAACCAATACACCTAAAAGCAGATTGTGGGTAACAAAGTGTTGCCAGTGTCTCTCTGCATCTCTCTCTCTATAATGTAATGCCTAGTGACAGGTCCAAGGCACATATTCTCACTCAGAGTCGCTTTCACGCTTCACATACAGCACTCCATAGATCCACAATTTAATCCCTTCACGAAAGGCTATTCCTTATTCTTATTTTTTAGCTTACAGCTTGGGAAAAATAAGGCTCCTGAAGTGGTTTCCCATTACCTTCCTCAGTTTTTACTTTGTCACTTCTAACGACACATGCAGCTACTAGTTGGTCTATTCCTCAGTGTCCCGGTCACAACACGGAGTGTAGTAGCAGTATGTAATATTATAAGACTAAGAACATAGATGTCCACGGCTGATCATACAGATCAACAATTTAGTTGCATTAATTTTGTAAGCATCTTTCAAGTAGTTTGGTTGATTAGTAACATTTTTCTTTGCCTGAAGGAGCTGCCAGTGATTACGTACGTTTAAGAACAGGGCTGATCATATTATAGTAATCTGAGGATGAAATCGGGAGTAATGATGAAATCAGAAATGATGGAATAATTTATACTAAATTCTGATAGAGGCATATAAACCAAATAACCTTGTATCGGCATCTTAACATCCTTTTTAATTGCTAAACTCTCTCCAGAATGAATTATATCTGAAAAAATACAACATTTCCACAATCGTATTGGTAAAAGAATACAGCCTAGTAGCATTTATATGCATTGTACATAGTACAATACTCTAGAGCGTGATACAAAATACATATGTACATAATAAACGCTATTTACAATATAATATGGAAAATTTGCTAATTCTCTCTACATATTATTACGTATTTGAATGTCTCCAATTATATTCATTATCGGTTCTTACATATAAATAAATCTATACAGCAACGTGAAACCATCTGCTATGATTGAAGATGCCGATCTCAATATTGAGTTTGATGTTAATAGACTATTCTCACTCGTCATCAAAATCATCATCTTCCCTTGAATCCCAGTTTAACTAGGGCCGGGATTTGAACAGACCTCCAATCCTCTCTGTTCCACAGCATAGCATCAGTCAATCCCGTATTTTTCCATGAGATAGATTTTCAATAGAATATTTTCACTATTAACTAATATATCTACATTCGGATAATTACCTAATTATCTAATTCGAGAGCTTAATAATTAGATGTTTGGGATCTGAATTTCTGAAATGTTCACACATTGCAGACACTTTCTAAATGAACAAACAACTTCCTAAATAACATATAAACAACACTTTCTAAAAAACATGTGAACGATATCATGTAAATTATTTATTTTTGCCATACCGATGATAGCAGTTGCTCTTATTTTCTCAGCGTCTTTAATGAAAGCTCTCGCATGACCTCTACACAAAATAGAATAAAAATTATAATCAATTACGAGATTATCTAGGATACCAATTAAACCCAAATATATGTATATAAAATTATCGTATTTACTGCTTGCAAACATTTATAACGTAACCTGCCCGCTCGTTTTTATTACACGGTCATATACTTGCATAACAAAAATGTAACTTAAGTCTAAATTTAAACTATGCATCATTTAGAAGTGATGACAATATTATTAATAACTATAGTATCTTATTCTAATAATTGCTGCAAATTATTATCTTCCTATATAGCTATAATTTATATAATCAGTTAATAAGAAAAAAGACATACATCTTTCTTTTTTTTTTAAATCATTTCGTTTTGAAAAAACATTGGTGTGCATTCATTGTGTTTTTAACAGCATGAATACATCACCACCAATAAAACAACAAAATAATTAGTGCAGTCATACATGACAACATCTAGCACTGTGAAATCAATGTAGAATATAAAAAGATCTAAATCGGTGCAAAAATTAAATCTCCGGCAAACCAGTTCGAAGATATAGAACTGTAGAAAGGGATGTTTATCTCAATAAATGTCTGGTGATGGGTGACAAGTACCATACGATATCAACCAGTGATAAGGAAAATTACAATAAAAATATCCATATTAATATTGCAAATTAAATTATTTCAAAAGTAATATAATATGCATCCATGTTACCTATAAGCATTTGGAGAGTAGATACATTCAGTGGAAAAATAATCAAGACGCTTGAAATACGCATACCTACAACACAACAATTCAATTAACCCATTAGTTCCTAATTAGTGTTTAGTATTTAGAATTTTAGTTTCAATTAACCAATAAAATGGAATAAATAAGAGAAATGAATTTTTTTGTGTTAAATGCATTAACTAACAGTTATAGCTCATAAGAATGTCAGACAGATGAACTGGCTTATTATATTAAATAAACTATGTTGTACTTTAAAATATGATTATAGTTGAGAAGCTTTTATTTAAATTATGGTGTTTCAACAAGTAGCAAGTATATATAGACAAGTTAAGACAGTGTTTTTATATCTCCTGCATATAGACGTAATTTTAAAAGATAAGTATGGACCTAGCACTAATAGCTTGCTTTGTTTAACGTCAAGGAGAGAAAAAGCTGGTAAAGCTAAGGTTACCGTCAGTTTCCTCACTCGAAAGCAATGTTAGCGACGGGTGAGCCCAGGATTTGAACCTCTCACATATTGATGCGCAGTCGAGTAGCTTACCAACGTCGCCACTGGCTCCAGTAGTGGCGACGAAAAAAGAAGCTTAACGCTTTTCTTCTAAAAGCACCAATTATATATTTCCTAATAGTAGCAAGCTTTTTTAAAATCTTACATTTTTGACTGTGATGATTTGGAATAGTGTTCCATTAGAAATTCGTAATATTAAATCTTTAAACTTATTAAATAAGAGATACAAAAGCTATCTACTTAATATTTTGTAATGATAAATATATTATATTGTTGACATGTATCATGCTATTACTGTCTCTACTTAGGATGCTTGCTTCAATTTATTTTAGTGTGTGGTTCATTATTGTCAATTGTTGTATGACCATTTCTCCAACTTGCATGATGGTTAGTTGCTACTGATTTTTCGCTACTATGTTTAGCTAATTTTCAATTGTACATGTATGTTTGACCATTCTTGCGTGATTGCTGGCTGTCAACTAGATAGGGTATATATACTATCTTTGATGACCTTGCACTTATATGTATACTTGTAGGTGTACTACAATAAACATAGTTCTCTCTTCTTCAACACAAAAAACATTCACTAGAGACATAAAATGCCGAAAAACATTTGATTTATATTATAATTTTACCATAACTGCACAGGAAATTTGTTTAAAGTTATTAGGAACTGAGATATATTTACATAACAATCTCCTTCTCATAGGTGTACTTGAATGGCTTACACCGTGGCAGAGTTCCTTCGTTTCCCTGTAATCAAATCGTCAATCAATGAATGCAGTATTTCATTATTCAGGTTGTTAGTTCTATTATACTTGTTCATTGCCATAAACGATTAACATTTTCAGTGTAACACAAACAGACACGAGTAAATAAAGTCCATTCTTCATCTAAGATTTGTATTCAATAGTCTTATAGATAGAATTCCACTAATTATAATTGAAGTCAAATATTGAAAGTTGTATGTACTGATAACAACCATTCAAACAATTCACTAAGTAAATTACATAAATCACTGATGGATATCCTACGAGGAAGATCAAGGCAGAGTTTTTAGAGCAGAGTTGAATGGTTGCTAACCGAGGGAGAGTCTCAAAAACAAATCTTAGTGTTTTGTCCCAATATAGCATATCGCCAAGTCACTTGCCGAGCGTGTGAGTATGAAAGGTGCGAAAGAAATGATTTATATCAACTAATATACAAGTATTCTGCGACGAACGCACCAAACCTCTTACAATTATTCTCAGGAAGAAATATGGAAAGGATTACAATTTATAATGAACTATGCACTAACAAAATGAAATGTAATACTGTGCATTCAGGCTATGACGCTAGAGCTGCTGGTAAGTCCATGTCCTCTAGACCAACAGAAATGTCAACGGACTAGAGTTTGAAAATCTTGCTATCCTAACGTAAATCATTGAGCAAAGGAGAGAAAGATAAGAAACGACGTTTATAGTAAATTGTAATTATTAGAACTAATTGCAGTGGAAGAATATGTAAGAAGTGGAAGCAGTGAAACTACACTTACATCAATTTCACAGTCTCATGAATAAATCTAGTTTAGCCTAAAATTCAATTCAACTAAAGCCATCTCAGAAATTAGGTTCACAAGGGCTTAGTTTGTGCCTGGAAGCAGCTACTAATTCATTGTATATTTCATTGTATATATTGATTGTATATTGATTGTATATAACAAAAGAATCATATATCGATCTGCCAGCATATTCTACAAGATATTAAATTAATAATTTACTTACGTATTCAATCGTGAATTAAATAGAACACTACAAGTAATAGTGTAATAGTACGCTATACGTAAACAGAGAGACTTACTGTGGAAATTGCAGTACACCTCTGTAGCCGAGCTATGTCCCCTCGCAAGACTGTAACAATCAATCAATAGATCGATTAAACGATCAAAAAAATATACAATCAATATATATAATGAAATATACAATCAATTAGTAGCTGCTCCCAGGCACAAACTAAGCCCTTATGAACCTAACACGTCTATTAATCCCCTACTAACAAGACCATATTAGCCATTATTTAGAACTAAGGCACTAAGTTTAACACCTGTGAGTTTATGATCTAAGGCACTAAGACCCCGTTTATCAAGCATCCTGGAATTTCTAAGAAGTGAGAGTGCCATAGCAAGGATATTTATACAATTTATTGCACTGATTGTTTGAAATATTAAAGTATATTGCACAGGAGTCTTTGACAACAAATAAGGTATTAGAGTGGAGTTATGATATATTTTGACGAGGACATTGCATGAGCGCATTCTAAACTATTGGTCAATTTACTTTTTGAGTTCACAACTTCACACTGTACTATATTATATGAGGCTAATACATAACGCTCTCATCTGTTAAGAAGCTAAAGAAGTACATGTAGGTCATTCAAAAAAAGTAAACATGCATTATAGTGAAATGATCAACTAAGTTGATATCTATCTAATACCACATGATTAAACTGTTAGGTAATTTAGACCATATTCCGAATACCTAGTCCAGTGAATGTCTGAGATTTCACTCTCAGATCAGCGCGGCTGAGTTAACAAGTAGTAACTATATAAATAGCAAGTATAATAACTATCATTTCACTTTCAAGTATTTTGGGGATTGCAAGGAAAGATTATAGAATTTAGTTATAAAACCTCCACAAACACAAATAAATTAACAAGTCAAAACTTACTGTTCATAATCACTGTTTCAGCAATATCATCAGCATTGTGCCCAGTGATGACCTTATTGCACCCAAGCAGCATGGCACCTCTGTCCAGTGCCTGACGCCTGAATACACCACAAAATGTGCCTGCAGGCACAAAGCACACAATTGCAATAAATAATACCGTAAACCTAGAGATAGACAACATAGAGCATCACAATTTCAATATACACTATATATTAATATACAACAGCAGGAATTATATTAATATTTTTAAAAAAAATTTACTATTGGATTATAAGTGAGGATAGTTTACTAAAAGGAGTCATAGCAGATAGAATGGAAGGAAGGCGAAGCAGAGGCAGACCAAGATAAGCAATGTTATATGATTTAAAGATCCACTCATATGTAGACACGAAGGGGAAATATAAGAGAGAGAAGAGTGAAGGCGTTGTATGCCATGGACCTGCTAGTATGCAGTGCAGTAAGTGATCGGATTATAAATCAAATACTAAATTGCTAATTTCTACTAATTTAAAATATTAGAATGAAGTCATACAGTTATTTTTCCGTCCTATTTCCTTCACAATGGAATCCATAGTCCAGCCATACAAATCCTGTCAGTAAATCGAAAAAAAGTTAATCAATTAATCAATCAGTCAATCAACCGACGATATGTCAATTTGACCAAAGATTAGTGATCAGATCGTTAAGAAGCTTAACATCAATGCAAGTCAACAGATTCCTGACCTCATATTAATATAAAATGAGAAAGTAAACTATGAATCAAGTACCACAGAGATCATACCTAATCAACAACAGGAAAACTTTGGTATAAGTCCATGCAGATTTACTAGCACCATGCTTGAAGCATTATATGTATAGGCATACAATTAATCATGAATAGACAATCAAAATATTTCAATCTAAGAAATTAATAAAATAGCAATTTAAAAATAATAATAATAATTCTGTCATATCTAAATTAAAATCACAATATCTCAATTATAAGCATTTAACTGATCATCGTGAAGAGTTGGCTCAATGTTTAAATCAATTAAACATAACCTCAGTCTGCCATTCAGGTAAAATTAATTCATAAGCATCCCCATGTTGTGCTCGGATGTGGTGGGACCACTGCAGAATAGGGCAACCGCAAACAAACTGCCGCGTGTACGTAAGAGGCGACTAAAGGCAGGAGCTGAGGATGGCAAGAGGGGAGCACCTCACCATGAAATATTTTCCTCCAGGATTAAATGTTAATTAATCCACCATCCACCTAACTGAGGAAGGCAACGGGACACCACCTCAGAAGCCATAATTATCCCAAACTATAGGCTACATAAGGTACGGATGAGGCATAGACTTTTTGAAGGAATTAACTTGTTGATCTAAGGAGTGCTCTTATGGAGCGAGAAAACAGACTTGAGTATGAATATGTACCGTGAACCTGCCACTTGGCAGTACACTGAAGAAGAAGAAGAAGCATTAATGACTGGATGAATACCAATATTAGGTGCACCAGTTAATTATAACTCAACATCTAATAACTAATTTGTGTCTTTAGGTATGATGGCAATGAAATGAACTTCGTTAAAATTCTTAATCAACTGCTCTACTAAATTTCTTTTTAGAGCAGGAGCATAGAACAAGTATACCTACCCTAATTAAAAATACTGTTTGTTTAACTTAAGAATTTTCGAATTGACTTTGACGCACTGAAGAACATTTGTAACATGAGAGATAGAATTTAAATTGTTTTAAGAATTGAATAACCGACCTCATAGGAGATGATCTTCAGCGGCAATCCATACTGCTGCTTATTTCTCTTGACTGTCTGCTCAAACAAAGCAATTATGGTTCAATATAATATAATAATTAAAATTATTCAGTATAGTATATATGAGACAACACTAAGGCTATAATAGTCTCTAGGTTAAAAGTCCAAGTTTAACGTCAGTTTCCAACTCAAACATTAAATCTATCATGGGCAGACGCTCCTTCATGCTTTCTGCTCCGACAATATGGAACTCTCTGCCACAAGACCTTCAATCTTGTAATTCTATTGGTACTTTCCTTGGCGAGCTAAAAGCCCATCTCGTTCCGCCATAGGTCTAAATTTTGACACACTTGCCTTGGATTAGCACTGCTTTTATCTCGTTTTCTCCTGTGGTCTCTGTGTACTCAGTCGCCATCATGTGGTGCTTTGTTGCCTGGTTTGTAGAGTCTGCAAGAGACGTCCCAGACACTGCCCTATGGCGAGGAACCAGAAGTAAAATTCTTATTGATTGATTGATTTCTGAAATAGTTTAATCTTAAACAGTCTCTCTGTTCTAGATCAGTCTGCTTTAGTTATGTTTGTTTTTGTCCTACCTGTTCTTATGCAGCTTAATCTTGTTCTGCTAATCCATGTGCAGCTTAAACTTGCTCTTCTTGTTTTTGTACTGCTACCTTTTCTGCCAGTTCTTGTTCAGCTGAAACTTGTTCTGCTTGTTTTCCTCTACATGACCTGTCCGCTACATTTGATACAATTGATCACAGCTACTACAGAACAGGGCACAGCCGACTACATGCATTTGACACAGCAGATCAGTAGATGAAGAATACTATGATCTCCCTGTCAGTGACAAGCTATCGTACAGGAAACTGACGTTAAACTTGGTTTTAGCTTTCTGCTTTAACAATTAATTAGAATATTCATAAGCTATTTTCAGGCAATCTAGGTCTACCATCAACAGCAAAAACACAATCAAACCTCAAGTGAATCATCCCTATAGCCAGTAATTCCTTCATCAATCGACAACAGCTCAAGGTCAAGGCCATATCCATGACGATCGTTCAATAACTTCATCACATATGCTAGAACTGTTGAATCTACAAAGTTTATACAACGAGCATGGACACGGCAATTCAAAATAACAGCTGAAATCAGTAGAAAAGCTAATATTACTATGACTGCATGGATTCAGGATAGTGATTCTTTCATTTATTTCTTTGGAGTCTTCATGAGTATGGCGCTAATGACGACCCTTTAGCACTGATAGACTGATCTTAACATTATACTACAATTAATTTAGTAAAGCATTTACAATTAATTTTAAATTCTTTGAATTTTAATTTTTAATAAAAAAACATCTTGCGATAATTCACTAGTCTATCCCTGCACAATCAATTCAGCACCCAGCAAAAGTGCTGCAATCAGACATCAATCAAATGAAAATTCAATTACAAACTGATTTATAACATTTCCAAGCATAAATAGCCTTAAAATCTTATCTTTAAAATGTTACTTATCTTTATCCTTAAAATCATTTTATAATATTTTGTCTATTACTTGAAACAATAAGTTAAGGTACTCTAATTCTCTATACAGTACCACAGTCAAAAGTTTTGACCTGGGTAAAGAAAATATCAGGCAAACAGGTTCAATCCTAAACTTTGCAGATTTGATTTCAAAGTGACTGTCTTGCTTTCCCTCTAAATCAGGCACAGCCACGGAATTTAATTACCTTTAGGCTTTAAAACTAGATTTATTCAAACAGTTCCTATCTAGCCTTAATCAGTCACCTAACACCTTTTAGATTAGACCAGCGCTGAAGATTGGTAGTATTTATTATTTCAAATCTCTCGAGCTAAGAATATATGCAATTATATTTCATATAATTGTCCCAGTGCAATAAAGCAACGATACTCAACACCAATTGAGATACCAGGAAGATACACATACATGTATGCGCTTGTAAAGTTCTAACCTTTAGAGATAAAAAGGAAATTAACATTGATCAGCTTTTTTAAAGTTCTAACCTTTACCGCCAGAAGCACCAATAGCAACATGATCTCCAGGACTGAAGAGTTTGGCATCAACTATTGTGTGATGAATTTCCTCCTCGAATGCATAGAAGAAGCATTCTCTACACATAGCATCTCCCTAAGAAAAGACATAAAGAGTAATCCATTTGCGAGAAGAGGGAATCAACTGGTTCTCATAATTGGGCAAAAAGCAAGAATTTAAATGCAATTTGACCTCTTATCTATAATTTCAGACGTATCATAATACACTTGGTCTTAGCTTGAATGATTTGTAAAACCTAAAAATCTCTTTTTAAAGTCCTAGTAATAAGAATTACTGAAATTTATTTAATTTATCTTTAATTTATCAAAAGATTTAAAGCAACTCAAGGAAGTTTTATTAACAGATAAATAGCTGCAAAACATTTTAATGAAAACTTTTAAGACTTGTGTTCAAAAGGTAAGTCTAAACCATTATCCATCTCAACAATTAGCATTTATTGTTAATAGCGTAACATTGTCTCCAATTTTTGTAAGATTGTCTCTAGATATACTAAAGAGGCCAGATAGAGATGCTAAAAATTAAGGATATAACAAGATTATAAAGTACAACTAAAACCATCATTAAAAGAACATCAATGCAATAGAAGTTGCAAAATACTTCACTACATGTGCAAAGAACTTTGAAAGAAGGGCCTTAAAATAGATAGGGGGCTCCAATTCTTTTCTCTTAAAATCTGGATAAATTAACTGCAGTTTAACTAATTACTTAGGAAACAATATACATCTAAAAGTCTCTGGAAGTTTTTTTCAAGTATAAATGTATATATATATATATATATATATATATATATATATATATATATATATATATATATATATATATATATATATATATATATATAGACTTACAGCTTAGACTATGCACTGGAGCCTTAATATCCGTTATATAGCTTACCAGTTTGATATGTGTCTAGTGGTAATCCAATCGCAAATAATTATGTTTGATTGAGAATTGTAGCTAAGGCAACTATATATAAGCATAATTTTTTGTAAGCTGGTACCTAGGCCTAGACTGACCTTAATGCATATTTATCCTTACTCATCAGTTTTGCTTTGACTGCATAATGCTCGATGTTGTCATCATGGATCACAGTAGTCTCTAAATTGTGTTGAGCAGACGTGCTGACAGCAGTTGAGTTCAATATTAGTAGGCCTAAATTGTGTTATTTAACCTGGCTTTGGTTAAAGTACAAACACTTTAGTATAATTTAATCTTATATATATATATATATATATATATATATATATATAATTATATATATAATGATGATACATTTATTAAATATGTATTTGGATATCGTCTTTATTTTATATTTAGTATAAATTTAAAACATTACATTATCAAAAGATATTGAAAATAATACCGTCTTTGGCCTCTTCAGAACAGCATTTTTCGAACATCCAGCACATTTTGCAGGCATATTTAAATTACAAATTGTTCTTAGAAAGATTTTTAGTTAAATTTTGTAGAACGTTATATACAATTATTATACTAACATTTATAATAACAGCTATAATTATAACTATAGTAATAATATCACAGTATCATACACGCTTCTCGATGAATTATTTACAAAATTTGTTTATCAACAAATGGAGAACCAACAATATGAGCAACAACAATTATAACAGTACTGGTTCAGAACTCAGAGTGCATCAAAGAGAGAATGCACTTATATTCCTGTTTTAAAACCCATTTGTGCTAACATACAGATTCTGGTAGGTATATATCATTCCTTTTCATAGTTAGTTAGATATTTGGTAGTAAAAGAACCAACTGGCAGTAAAAGTTGACATATTAGCAACCTTCCGTTTACATAATATACTATAACTTTGGCTATAAGGGGATAACCATCATATGCTGCATGGCTGACTTGTCTGACTTATACTTGTATTTTGTGACTGAATCCAGGCCACTCGCATCCCAGGCGAAAACTCTGAACATTACGTCTTATCACCGTCCTAAAATAATACCATAAAGCAGGAATGGGATCAAGACAGTTTCCGCAAGACCAAGACAGGTTTTGCAAGACCAACACATTGACCATCAAGACAAAGACAGTGACCTGCAAAACCAAGACCCATTAAGACAGTGAAATAGTGTCACGAGTCAGTCTATAGCCAAGACATGTGTAGTCTCTTGTTTGATATAAATAATAGTATATACAGTCGTTATTATTCAATTATTTAGTAGAATTGATAACCTACATGACGCATCTATTTGTGTCATTGACATGCTGTCGAGCAACTGGGACTGGCGTTAAACTTGTCCTTAACTTTATTACTTGATCTCCGTTTGTAATTTCAGGAACGCGAATGCATTTAGGCGATAGATCTACATTGCAAACGCCTCGATTCAATTTGAAGGCTTTAAGAAATGCATGACTGCATTTACATGTAGTTATATAATTTACATGCTGCAGTGGCGTAGCCAGCATATAATCTTGGGAGAGGCACATTTTAGGAAATTTTGAGCACGGTCAACTATTTCTCTAGTAAGCAATCATATAATATCGATATAGGCCTATAGATTAACAATAGGTATAATAACCACGCCTACTGCTTATTTTAGGGTCACTATACATGTATACATGTATATCATATGGCTTAATCCCGATCAACTACCCTGTTTATTAGCAATTTTACATTCGCTGAATACGCTAAAAAAACTGTAAACTAAGAACTTACCTAAATCAATAGTTCACAGTTCTATAACTCTTAGCAATGTAACCGAATCACCAGAAGAGCATTAGCCTACAGAGTCAAGTTTGCCCGACGAGCACCATTTGCAGCAAAGAAATCAATCACATCACTAATTGATGGCGCTCTGTCAAGATATGCTTGCAGCAATATCAAAGCCTCCAACCTTTCCTCTCCCATATTACGCACTTTATGTGGAACAATATGACGTATATCCAATCACAACGCGTAAGGCTTTGATGGCATTAAACTTCCTGCACAATATATTTCAATATTATTTCACGCTATAGTGCTGGACCATGGTTATACGCACGATAATAAACCTCTAATCTCTCACTATTAAGTAACTATTAATTAATTTTAATCAGGGGCGGCGGCACGGTTTTGAAAGTGGGGGAACCGTGCCGCCGCCTTGATTAAAATTAATTAATAGTTACATAATAGTGAGAGATTATAGGTTTATTATCGTGCGTCTAACTATGGTCTAGCACTATAGCGTGAAATAATATTGAAATATCTTGTGTGTGTGTGTGTGTGTGTGTGTGTGTGTGTGTGTGTGTGTGTGTGTGTGTATATATATATATATATATATATATATCATATATATATATATATATATATATATATATATATATGTATGTTTATATATATATACTGTATATATATATATATATATATATATATATATATACATATATATATTCCTGGTATATATATATATATATATATATATATATATATATATATATATATTCCTGGTATATATATACATGTATATATATATAATTATAAATATATATCCTATCTTAGTGCGCTGCCATGGTATATAACTATATATATAATATATAATATGGTATTTAGTGGCAGGTCCATGGTATATAACTTCCTCATCATACTTCTGTCCTCCACCTCTTCCTCCATATCAACATACGAATTATAGTTATCAAATCATCCATCATCCCAAGTCTCGGTCTTCTTCTCAGTGTCGCTCATATACGACTAAAATGATGGGGATGCGAAAATTTGTTTGAGCTGTTTGAACATCTAGGTTTTTCAGACCCACTTGTTCCACTGATGGAGGGGTATTGAAAATCAGTAATCCATCTCGGATAGATATAGTCCCTACAATACAAGAAATATATTTGTTCCGCTATGGGTCTTTATCCTCGCAATGAAAAACTTTAGTTAAAACTTATTAATCCAAGCTAATATATGCTAGTAAAGTGAGCACGCTTACTTTCAGACAAATTGGGCCTAACCTTTTTCCTACTGAATAATGATTTTACTAACTAATGACTTAGCCTATATGTTCAATAATAAGGTATAAACTTACATAATCTTACGCTTACATTATACATCAATTGTTATTCTGATTGTTTGAATTAGGCCCTACTTAAGCGCATTAATTATAGACCAAACGATTTAAGCGTTACTAGCTAAACAACCTATAGTATGCTAATGTTATTCTAATAAAAGATAGTTCATATTTTTACCGACATAACACTGTAACTGAAAAAATCAGACTGAATGCAGATTTACGCGGCAATGCATACAACTACATATAGCCTACATCCCTGGCCTCTTTGTCTTGTGCCTCGCTACAGTCCGTTGAACAGAGGCTGAATCCAGACTAATTACACGACATTAAGATAAGGGATTCAACTGAATGACAGGATTGACGGTTAGGGCAGGGTCTATCTGATGTCAGATTGAATTGACATCTGATTTGAATTAAATACTCTTGGACATTTGTATTTACACAGTATTATTTTTTCTTAAATCTGTCAGCATGAAATAGTGTTAGCATGTTTCCTTATCAGGACACAATCTGCTGTCTCTGAGAAAGTGAAGCTGTGTCTTAGATCTTCGAACCCACAGGTTTGCTTCCGTATTTCTTCTTTGCTGTTATTATAAACAAATATATAATCTCATTAGATATTTTTGCTCGCTGACGCTCATTTCTCTTTAGAACAATGTATAACAGTCACACAGTCATTTTGTGTAGCTGTTAGTGGCAGAGAAGGGAGCAGCATTGGGAAGGGAGGGGGCGGGGGCGTGTCTCGTGGGAGGATGTGTGCAGTAGGTGTGACTGTGACTATCTTGAGATCATCATTAAATTTGTATTAACAATTCGATGGCCTTCATTTTTAACAACCATCGACAGCTTTTACCTCCTGAATTCCCAATAGCTACTAGAAGCGGGACAGATTGTCTTTTCATTATCATATGATCTTCACGCACACCACTCGATGATTTTGTAATATTTAAACCATCCGAGCTCAAGAAAAAATCATATATGAATTATGAATAAATAAACATAAATATGCTCAAATAAATGAACGAACACGAATTAGCACACATAGCACTAAGCTCAAACTTTGAGCAATTTGCGCACTTAAATTTTGGGCTTGATAAAATTTTTACATGAAATCTTGGGGGGACACAAGCCCCCCCCCCTGCCCCCCTCGCTACGCCACTGACATGCTATACATGTACAACGTCACACTCTTGGCATTGGCCTACGTCAACAAGCAAACTTTTAACATAACATTACAGAGTCAGGAAGCAATTATATGCTTGTTTAAGATATTACAGTTATTATACTGAGTTATTTATATCACATTTTTAAATAGAATGCTAGGCTAACATTATTAGAGAAAAATTTACATGATTCTAAGCTATTCATATATATGTACATGATCTATTCAATTTACAAATACAGCCATCAGTAATGTTTAAAGAAATTCAAGCTAAATTCTAAAGTACTAAGCAAGCATAACAACAGAACATAACATCAAACAACTAAATAGTCTAAAATATTCAGCGACTTAAGAAATCAATAGCTACATGTATTAAGTCGCATTATTAGTAGCCCATAGGTCAACGGCGAAAACACTTGTTGCATGTTTCGAATGGAATGTGAGGCTAACTCAGTTATAAAAATGTGTATATATCACGCTGTAAACATATGTATTATGTAATGAGACCAGGAATACCTAAAAAAAATACAAGTGCTGACTGCGATACGAGTATGCCTACAAAAGTAATGAGTCCTAAAACGTAATGAGAGAAATTTTAGAAAGAGTATATGTTACTATCTTGGTCTTTCAAGACCAAGACAGTTTTTGCAATATCAAGACCAAGACAGTGACCAGCAAGACCAAGACCAAGGCAGTATTATGCTGTATCGAGACCGTCTTGACGCAAGACACGTTTTTGTCTCGTCCAACCACTGCTATAAAGCCTTACAATGTTGCAATGGGTTTCGCTTGCCACATGGAGAAGTGGTGCTCCTGCCGAGCATGAAAATGGCATTTTGTGTCTCTCTATCCGAGTCTATCGACTATTAAATTCAGTTAAATTCGTGGCCACTATTAACAACATGTGTCAGCGCCGTAGAGTAGGCCTACATAACATTTTTAAGAATTTAATTTTGCACAAATTTTGCTCATTTCGTGCTATATGCAATACGTCCTATTTTATTGCAAGTAATATGGCATATTTTATTGCATGAATGTGGCATATTTTACTACGTGTAATATGTAGTGTCTTCATACATTTCTGGATTTCGATTTGAGCACAAAAGTTGGAGTGTGATCTATATATATATATATATATATATATATATATATATATATATATATATTAGTGCACTGCCTATTGGCAGGTCCTTGGTATATAACACCTCCACTCATCTCCATCTTCCGTTTTTTTCTTCATGTCCACATAGGCCTACGAGTGGATCTTTAAATCACCTATATATTTCTTTTGATATACAATTATTCTTGGGGATACTGCTTCTGACGATGTGGGCCTCCAATGCCTTCCTCAGCTTCGACTAAAATTTAAGGGGCAGGGGCGTCATTTCC
Organism: Enchytraeus crypticus; assembly: GCA_905160935.1. Lineage (NCBI taxonomy): Eukaryota > Metazoa > Annelida > Clitellata > Enchytraeida > Enchytraeidae > Enchytraeus > Enchytraeus crypticus. Next base: position 1,043,786 of record CAJHZI010000741.1, on the reverse strand, counting down.
TGAGAAAACGCGTATATCAGCCTATACATTTCGCCGCGGAACAAATTAAGAAGTAAAACAACAATAATGATATATATATATATATATATATATATATATATATATATATATATATATATATATATATATATATATACTTACATTACGCGGAAGCTTCTTGTGTTGATTTTCTCAGTATATCATCAAAATACTAAACATTAAGCCACAATAGTAAAAGTCTATAAAAATCGCTAGGCAATCTTAAATAAGTATAAAAATGTTATGTTTGTCATTCAATTAAAATATGAATTAATCAAGTGTATAAAATATTTCACACAAGTTTCATCACAGTACATTAGGTTTGCTGGAAAAGCCTTAAACTCGTTACTTAGAAACGTTGCAGACATTATCATCAAGACAAGACAAAATGCGTCAAGAATTAAGAACACAGATAACACACGTACTTTGTTATACAGTTGCATAATATCTGAATGAACCTAACTATTGTAAGAGTTCAAGGATAGTTCAATGACCTCTTTCACATAATTATACAGTGACAACTAGCAACGGTTATATAGAAACGGTTACAAAGGCATAGAAGAGAAATCGTTGACTAACGTAGCAAGAATTAAACATTTCTAGTATGAAACTTAATAAGAAAAACGAAAGGTTGCTGTTAAACATGTTCCATCAGATAAAACAGGTAAACATTTACAGCAATAGATTACACATAATATATCTTATTTTTCTTCTATTACACAGATTTATTTTTAATTTTTCTATACATAATGCATAATTAATATTTTCCACATTTTACATAATTTCCTAGGCATTTTACAGTATATTTTATTATTTTCGATCAAAGATGTCGTCGTAGACACAGTAGCATTTTATTTAGCCAATTGTGGTTTACTCTTACACGAGCTCGTCAAACTAGGAAGACCGCGAATTCACTGTTAAAAGATATGAGGGAGATTTTTAAACAATTTAAGCAAGTTTGAACCTGTATAAAATGCCCTATATGAAAGACAAAATTCATCATATTTTAAAAGCAGTAACATTCTTATAAAAGAAACTGAGAGAATATGAACCAATGATACAAATCACAAAAATATACTCGTAACTAAATGCACCACCTAACCAAATAGCATATTAAAAGTGTGGAAAGCTTAGGTGAAAATTAATTTACGGACATTATATTAAACTTAAAACAAGTCCGGTTCAACTAATTCATTTCAGAATAACTCCAATCTGCTAGAAAGTATTCACAGAGATATTTTGCTTTACAAATAATTATCGATTCACAAAATATTCATTCTCTTCACACTCAGCGAAACGTTACGATCAAATCAAACAACGAGTCAATCTAAGAATAAATGAGCATTACAGCCAACAGCTAAAATCTATCAATTAGCATTACAGCCAACAGCTAAAATCTATCAATTAGCATTACAGCCAACAGCTACAATCTATCAATTAGCATTACAGCCAACAGATAAAATCAATCAATTAGTATTACAGCCAACAGCTACAATTAATCAATTAGCATTACAGCCAACAGCTACAATCAATCAATTAGTATTACAGCCAACAGCTACAATTAATCAATTAGCATTACAGCCAATAGCTACAATTAATCAATTAGTATTACAGCCAACAGCTACAATTAATCGATTAGCATTACAGCCAACAGCTACTATCAATCAATTTCGAATTTACATTCAGATGGCAATTACTTATAACTACAAATACAGCAGTTATGCACCACAGGTATTAAAATATCAGCCTCGATAAAAACGACATAAAATTGTAAAACCTTCAATCAACAAACGCTAAAATTGTCCAATCTGTCTCTTCCAGATTTTTTCCGCTAAAATCCTTACAATTTTTCTATGTCATGCATCTCATGATAATATAAAAGTCAACTACCAGCGCTTTATCTCAGTTTCAAATCAACATTAAAAAGTTGTCGAGTTGCCACTTTCAGAGTCTTTGTCATCGACGTTGTTGGACGGAGTGGCAACGCCAGCAGCCTCGTCCAGGACACTATCGAGCCTCCTGACGGATTTATCTTTCAAGGTCTCGTCCTCTGCAGTCAATCGCTGCCCACCCGTCAATCGCTGCCCACCCGTCAGACCAGGCAGCAGCTCCACCTGATAGAGAAGCTTCTTACTCTTAGTCCAACTGTACGTGTTGTCGAATGTGACCGTGTCTGCAGTAGAGTAAAATTAACACAGATTAGGTATTACGTGTTTTCAAATGTGACCGTGTCTGCAGTAGAGTAAAAATATCACAGATTTGTACATATTAAATAATTTAAATAAATATTATGTATTAAATAATTTAGCGATACGTTTTATGAAAGATACAGGCTAGTTTTAGGTAATGCAGAGTTAATAAGTTCTTCACTAGCTGGAGCGAGTGGCGATGTCAGTAAAATATTAGACCGCGGACCAGTATCTGCGGGTTCACATCCTGGGATCCACCGTCACTGACATCGCTTTCGAGTGAGGAAACTGACGTTAACATTAGCTTAGCTTTTTATCTTAGAGATGCTAGAAAGCCAGTTTGAAGATTAAGTCGGCTATGATTGGACGAGGTGATACAGTTTCCTCAACACGTTTTATTCATTTCCTATATCACTGGCATGCATATAGATTTCAGATTGAATTTTCTTTAGATGATTTCTAAGGAACCGCAATAGACAATATCAGTTACTACCTCAGGTAATTAAATGGAAAACTGTTAAATGCATAGAAATTTAGATATAATTCGATTGACGAAATATTAGCACATCATGTTATGAGAACATTTTATTCGAGTGTTTGTTTATGACACATTCGAGGTTTGTGAAGATGAGTACAGTCTATGTTACACAGCAAGGCTTTGGAGATAACGCAGAGAAAACCTGTTAATTCTAATTCAATCAATCAATCAATAAATAAGAATTTATCTTCCGGTCCCTCGCCATAGGGCAATGTCAGGGACGTCTCAAATTTAATTCTGTAATTCATGTCGACCCTGTTCAATATGTTTAAGTTAATCAGGGGCGTCTTCTCCCCTTTGGTTTATGATGCAAAACACAACTTAGTTGGGTACAGTAAGATTGTACAGTACTCCCCTAAATTTACTTTCCAGGTACCACTGGAGAATTTCTTGACGCAAACTGCGTCAACTATTGATAACTGATTATGGCGAAGATGCCCTTGTGTTTAAGAGGAAACCACACAGACCACCTTATAATAAAACCATTCAATACGCACTCAATTAAAATACAACGCTGATACACGTAGAGACCCTAGTATATATATATATATATATATATATATATATATATATATATATATATATATATATATATATATATATATATATATACGCATCACACGTATCATACGATACTGTAGAAGTATATTAGAGACGTAACTGGATTTGAGCTTAGCTTTAGCCCTTATAATAAAATAGCACTTCTACTAACAGACGCCAGGAGTGGGGCACGTCGCGCTACCGTCCTGAACAACCATGTAGCAATTGTGCTTGGCGTAAGGCACCAGAGTCTGACCCTTCTTTGACCCCTCGACGGCCGGGTCAAAGGTCACTGTAAAGCCTATGTCATAGTTCTCGGTCAGAAACTGCCAACTGAAGAAATATAACAAAAACTTCACTTATTGCATAGGATAATATCATTTTTCACCATATAACAATGAAAATATATTAAGAAATAGGAAGAATAGTTGGATAGGACACATTTTAAGCGGGAAGGTCTATTAAGAGAGGTCATAGAAGGTAGAAAGGAAGGAAAAAGAGGCAGAGGCAGGCCGAGATTAGGTATGTTAGATGATTTAAAGACCCACTCATATGTGAAAATGAAGAGGAAGGCGGAACACAGAGAAGAGTGGAGGCGTTATATACCATGGACCTGCCAGTAGGCAGTGCACTAAGAGAGAGAACAATGAAAAAGTTGCTTGATCACAAAAATCGGAAAGCCAGAAACAGTAACGCTTCAATTTTCAAGATCCAAATCGTCGGAATAACAGAGCAAAAGAAAACAGTTACATGTATCATTATTTGCTGCCTCCCTGATTTTACTTTAAACTCTGCCTTATAAGTTAACAAGGCCTTTTTGACAGTGTTTCCTGTAGAATTAAAAGACCTTTAATGTATCCGATATCTCTATTATAATACATCTAACAATCATCAAAATCTCCAACTCAGGCTAAACAGATGGAATTTATGACGCTAAATCAGCTTCTAAATTAGTATGCTTTAGTGGGTCAAAAAGTGCTCATAAAATCCAAAAGTAGCATGCCTCTCGATAAATCTCGATAAATCCGATTTAATATTAGCATCTAAAGATGCAACATAAAAGAGCAATTAAATGAATAAATATTTACCAATAATAAATATTTACATATAATAAACACAAATAATAAATAATTGCTCAAACTGACAAACATTTACCAAAGCCTTTAAAACAGCTATCAATTAAATTTTATTTAAGCATTAATTCAAAACCACGTCATATCTTTTATAATGTTCTAGGCTGAGATGGTAGACCAATCTTGATCAGTTTGAATTCTTACTTCAGGTCAGCAGGTTCAGCGTGCTAGTAATTCTTCCATTACTATTATGTATTTCAAATATAAACAGGTATAAACAGTTAAACAGGTGTTTAGTTTTACCTCAGTACAGATCCGACTTGTTTGACGTTGAAGGTGAGACTGAGAGAGTCACGTGCTGCTATGCTAGCCTGACTGAATGTCCCTCTGTCGACGTCCTCGTGAATATAATACTTAGGATCAACGTCACCTCCTATAGAAAACTACAAACACATTTCATATAGAAAAATTAATTATAAATATTAATAATAAATTAATATGTATAATTAATAATAATAAAATAATAAGTAATAATAATTTATTATTATTTATAATTAATATTTATTATTATTATTAATTAGATTTTTTATTAATTATTTTTCTTTTATTTGTCAATTAACAAATTCTTCAATAAAACATTTATACAAAATTTTCTCAAACGAATGGAAAAGGGAAGATTCGTATCTCGAACCTAGCTAAATTGGGACCCAAGGGAAGATGATCTGAATCAATTATTCAATCAATTAACAAGCTTCTGCATCTTCGTAAATATGCGTATGTAACACTCAGGCATCATCTCTTGTAGAAAACTACACACATTATATCTATAAATTATTTATTTAATTAACAAATCAACTTTCTCCTACCACTATATTCAAGAGTAGAGTGCAAGATTTAGTTTTCAGACAATTTCACTTAGAGGAATTAATTAGACAAGTTGTCAAAGTGCAGAAAAAGCCAATTTAGTAGTCATCAAGCATAACTATCCCAAATACTGCAAATACAGGTACAAATAGGTATCTACGTGTAAATAGTAGTATATATATAAATTGGCAGATCAATTAAAAGTGGTAAAGCAGTCTCGAAGACCGAACAACGGCTATGACAACGCTATGGAAACTGTCGGAGGTTATTATTATTATTATTATTATTATTATTATTATTATTATTATTAATTAACAAGTAACGAAAGCGAAAAGATATAACAATTACAAAAGAGGTGCAGTAGTCGTTTTCATCCACAGGATCGACTCTGTTTCCTCCCCAGTGGACAGGCAGTTGATCAGAGTCTATGTATTTGAGCAGAGTCTGCTTCCAGTTTCCACCCAGCACAAAAATCTTCTGCCGCGTCTCCTCGCTGAAGAATCTCTTCATCAGGTTGAAAGCAATGGGAAAGAGAGGAATGGCTGCATAACAACAAATCGAGGAAAGAGAGGAATGGCTGCATAACAACAAAACGAGGAAAAAGAGGAATGGCTGCATAACAACAAAACGAGGAAAGAGAGGAATGGCTGCACAACAACAAAAGGAGGAAAGAGAGGAATGGCTGCATAACAACAAAAGGAGGAAGGAGAGGAATGGCTGCATAACAACACGACGAGGAAAGAGAGGAGAGGCTGCATAATAACAAAAAGAGGAAAGATAGGAATGGCTGCATAACAACAGAACGAGGAAAGAGAGGAATGGCTGAATAACAACAGAACGAGGAAAGAGAGGAATGGCTGCATAACAACACAACGAGGAAAGAGAGGAATGGCTGCATAACAACACAACGAGGAAAGATAGGAATGGCTGAATAACAACAAAACGATAACTTATAAAATAATAATAATAACACACATTATAGTGAAACGATCAACTAAGTTGACGTCTATCACTTTAATGTCACATGTTAAATCCGTTACGCAATTTTGTCCATTTTCCGTGTAGCCAGTCCAGTGAATGCCCGAGAGTTTACTCTCTGATCAGCGCGGCCGGGAATCGAACGCACGAGAGTTAAATTCACCTTAGGGTCTGTCATTTAAACTTCATGACGTTATCTACACCTCTAACCATTGCGCTATGGAGACATTCAACTTAGTGCCACTGTGAAGCCACAGAGATAATGGACTAGTCTGTTAAATATCCGGATTACGTAATTTAAATGTTAGATGTACGTCATGCCTCTATTTATGGAAGACTTCCTGCGCCAGTCCGCACTAGCTCTCAGTACTATTCTTCCAAGTATTTGAAACTTTTAATAGAATCAAATTTAATGTGGACAAATTAAATTGCGAAGCAGATATACGTAACAAAGCAACGCAGTCGCAGAACAAAAACAAAATGACTGCATGAATATCTAACATCAGATTGATACGAATATCTAACGTCAGATTCAGGGTAAGATGCCTCACAGTGCATTTGCTTTATTTATAAACAGATCATATCTTATATGACCATATCATGAAGAATAATAAAAATAATGAAGTTGTCTTCATCTTTCTACAATACAACTAACTTAGCATACCATGTTGTTTCCGGGTTGCTGCAAAATAGACCAATCGTGGACTGCACGAGTCGTTAAAGGCGACAAGGCACTAAGATCCAAACTAATGTCAGAAAGGGCATTCGGATGGTGAACCCCTAGGCTCCAGAAAATGTTACAAAATTTTCTACAACAAATGGAAAAGTTTAATATTCCGACTCTAGATAAACTAGGATTCGAAGGAAGCTGATTATGACGATGACTAACTTAAGCAAATTATAGCGTTAAGCTTGCAGAGTATAATTAACTTACATTATATTATATAATATACACTATAAGCTTACCATTTGTATTTCTATTTTTCTACATAAATTATCAAAAATTAATTCCGTTTAATAATTAAATTAATACACGCTTAAAATACCTACAGTTAACAACATATGCTGTTTTAAGTGTTTCAGGATAATGAGCTTCAAAAATCTTCATTACGTCTTCATAATAATCCAGCCCTACAACAATCAAACATCAACATATAATTCTTGCAGATAGTGTAATGAGTAGATCAAACATTGAAGGTTAAAGATTAAACAGTCACTAAAATAAACAAATCATCCATGACAATCTCTAGCATTTTCAATACTACATATTAAAAGGAAGTGTACCTAGTCGATAATCCAATTGTCAATTCAGGATATGACTAAAATTTTAATCCTAGATCAAATAGCCCGGGAATAGATCCTATAAGATAGGACATAGCTCACTGATTGATCAAATAGCCCGGGAATAGATCCTATAAGATAGGACATAGCTCACTGATTGATCAAATAGCCCGGGAATAGATTCTATAAGATAGGACATAGCTCACTGATTGATCAAATAGCCCGGGAATAGATCCTATAAGATAGGACATAGCTCACTGATTGATCAAATAGCCCGGGAATAGATCCTATAAGATAGGACATAGCTCACTGATTGATCAAATAGCCCGGGAATAGATCCTGTGTGATAGGACATAGCTCACTGATTGATCAACTAGCCCGGGAATAGACCCTATATGATAGGACATAGATCACTGACTGATCAACTAGAAAGGAAATAGATCCTGTAGGACATAATACACAGATCGATTTACCTCACCATAGCTTATTTGATTCTCACTGAATAAATTGCTGCCCTTCGCACAACTACTTACAATCAGTTATAATTTAAAAACTGTTCCATTTCATTGCAACTTGTCAAGAGAAAAAAGTTGATTTTAAACTTGACTATAAACATATTAAGAGACACAAAGTAAGTGGGTTAAATTCTAGAAAACCGATTCGACGTCTGTACTAAACAATTAAATCTGTTTTAATGAAATTGTGTGAAGATCTTTGAATGAGTTCGAACCAAAAATACGAGATTTATAGACACTCCAATGCGCTTTTTCAAAACAAATCTTATTTTCAAATTGAAAGATTGTAGTTACTAATATAAGGAGAAAATTAAGTACAATTTATTCAACTAACCGGGTTTCCACAAATGTTTCATGCCCAACCCTTCCACATCCACGATGATCACAATCCCGTCAATGTGCTTATTCAGCTGAAATATAATCATCGCTATATTACTGTATTACACTCGTAGTATGTAGAACTGTAATCATCGCTATATCACTGTATTACACTCATAGTATGTATAACTGTAATCATCGCTATAGAACATCGTCTTTGTCGTAGTATGTAAAAGTGTCTTAAAGGGCTGAACCGGTGGTATATCGGTTACTTGTCCGCCTATGGATCAGACATATGGCTCAAAGTTCAAACTCGCCACTGCTACTCTCAGTAGGCAACAAACTAGGTTAAACTAGGCATTAGCCATTTTAGGTTTAAAATGTTAATACGATATTATACTAAATTTCCAAAATTGACAACATAAAAAATGCTTCATTCTCTGATTTGAACCGAAATAACATAACTCACATATCACATTTCAAAATAATTAATTAAGTTACACGATTATATTTACATGCAAATGATATTACATGAGGTTATATGAAGATTTTTTTATTAGATACCTTATCCCTCTGCTCTCGGATTTGTTTCTGAATAAGCTCACAATGATAAATCTTGTACTTTAGCAAATCACTCTTCTTAGCTGACAGCATTAAGCCTAATCAATCAAACAAGCACTCAATTAATCCAGCAATATAGTAGTCAATCAATCAATCAATCAATCTAGCCGATCAATAAGTGAGCCAATATAGTAATAGATCTTCGACCACAACTGATCAATAAAACGATTAGGACTATATACGAGTCTAAAATATATACAAATCAGAGTAAATTTTCATCTGATTTATAAAGAGGACATATGGTTGACTATAATAATATGCTGATCTTATCAGAGATTATCAGAGATCTATACTGACGCTTATCACACATAAATTAGTATCTTTGTAAATAGTAACCACTGAAGTGACCTAACGGTGCTGTTCATCAAAACAATTTTAGATTTGACAATTCGCAAATCCTCCATATTCAACACATGAAATTATTTTTTCATTTAATTAACTTAGAGAATAAAAGAGTTATAAACTTGACTTACTATCACTATATACATAGGCCTATGCTTAACATACGGCCAATACTAAGCATAATCTCAATTGTAAACACATTCTGCAAAACTCTAATTAGCTTATTTAAATAATGGTAGACAAAACTTTAATATTCTCACGACAACGGCATTAAATGTTTAGTAAAGTCTTAACCATTGTACGGGATCAACCCGAGGGTCAACGTATTGTCTCGTACAGCGCCTGAAAGAAGATTTTTAAGTAGACATATGTAGCTAGGACCTGCCATATTTTGGCTAGAGCCAGTGGCGACGTCGGTAAGATTCTCGACCGCGGATCAGTATGTGCGGGGTTCAAATCCTGGGCTCGCTCGTCACTGACATCGCTTTCGAGTGAGGAAACTGACATTAACCTTGGCGTTACCAGCTTTTACTTTACCATTTAGCAGAAAACCGACAAGTAAATGAGAGAAACCTTTCATATCGGCCCTGCCATTGGGCTCTATCCAGACAGGTCTACCAAGCTTGTCATAGCCTCCACTCCACCCTCCTGGAAAATATTTCTTGATTACCTCCGGAGCCTCCCAATTAAGGATATCATCCGCACCCACCTGCTTGCGCCACGCCATGTGCTGTGCAAAACACGACTACAGTCTACAGCAATCCGAGACAACATCGAGTACTATGAAACCAACACGGATTCACATAAATATCTCAGCACGAAGACAATATAGATAGCAAGGAACTTAAAAATCGCAAATCTAATATCATATCTGAGATATTGATAGTGATAGAGTGTTTTTGGATGAGTCATAATTTATTTATCTCTCGGCATACAGTTTTATTTTACAGTTTATATATTGCTATATTTTTTCCCAAGCTATAGGCTACATAAGGTATGGATAAGGCATAGACTTTGTGAAGGGACTAACTTGTTAATCTAAGGAGTGCTCTTATGGAGCGAGAAAACTGACTTTGAGTATGAATATGTACCTTGAACCTGCCACTTGGCAGTGCACTGAAGAGAGAGAGATATTGCTATATAGTAATTAGATAAACAAACAAGCAATATAAAAGTGGCTACCATAATAGAGCCTAAGTTCTGAGCGGCAAAACGATTAATAAAAACTATTAAAAGTCTGCTCGAGAATGTATTGCAAACAAAACCTATTACACTACTAAGTACTGTTGAGTAGGATTGCTTCAGAGTGATAGAGATACACAAATAGTGGTAGGGACTACTGTATTATTTTGTAAGTTATGATCTCATTGATTTCATATCAGAAATATTTAAATTGCAATCTTTCGACAACTTACATTTCTCAGCATTTCTTCAGCTTTATCAACATCATAGTTCCTCGCTGAAATCAGACATCATAAAAATTGTATAAGTAATCATAAATCATCAATATAATTGGGTCTAATCATAAATCAGTATAAAAGGAGTAATACAGAATATGAAGAGCAGCAACGCTAGCAGTAATAAAGTAATGCAAATGTTCAGGATATTAATGCTAATAACAATAACAACAATTAGAGTGCTGTAGTCATCAATGACACCATCGAGCACTATCGAGACAAAATCAAGTCAGCGAGCAAAAAGAAGGTCCAAAAACGGTGCAAATTCCAAAATCTAGAAGTCAGTCCAATGTAATTAATAATTGCAAGCAGAATAGGTATTATATCGTATTTGCGACCCTGCCACGAAAGATAGAAAGAGAGAGAGAGAGAGAGAGAGAGAGAGAGAGAGAGAGAGAGATAGAGATAGTGAGAGAGAGAGATAGAGATAGAAAGAAAGAGAGAGAGAGAGAAGAGAGAGAGTATGTAGGAGTTATATTTTAGAAACATTTTATATTTGAAGCGAAAATTTATATATATATAGAAATATTAAAATATCAGAAATAACGTGCATTACACTCAAAGAATTCTGATTATTTATGTTATTAAAAGCAATCAATGCGAGATATACCTCAACTAAAAGAATAATTTATATACTAACGAATAGATATTACCAATAAATGTAGAATAACAAATAAATACCTTTTAGCCATCGGGCCAGATACATGTCATCATGGATAGGAAGCAATATGTCCGTCACACGCTTCCTTAACTAAAATATTAAATAATTATCATTGTAGCAGTATTTTTAAGGTATTTCTATCATAAAAATTCAACATTGTATAAATTACTCCGGGACAGTTATTATTTTAACACACCTTCATTGAAAACTGCACATCATTGAAAGTGGACTCCATACTTTCGTCGGAGTGGATTTCCATTGGTTTCCACATTAAAAACAAAACAAAAAACAAAGCAAATCCTCTCTAACACCCTACATATGGGATAAATTATAACTACAGAACAGCGATTTGTCACGTTAAGAATTACAGCCCAGAGCTTATCGCACATTCACGTCAAGAACAACCATCCAGAATTAGTAGGATATTTAAAATATTATTCCAAATTTATTTAGCTTATGCCACCAGATGTTAGGGACAGGAGGTCGTGTTAGGTAATGGCTATTCTGTCAGCAGTGGGAGGGGTTAATGATCTATTAACTGAGCATGATGTGGTAAATGAGTTCATGACAGCAGTGAGAGGGGTTAATGAGCTGATGACTGAGCATGATGAGGTAAATGAGTTAGTAGTCCCTTTGCTCTCACTGGTCGAAGAGTCAATGGTATTATCTCAGAAATAAAAGACTAATTCCGGTGCTCTTACACGTGTCGTAAGAGGCCACAAAGCAAACACTGAGGAAGGCAACCAGAAACTATCCCAGAAGCCATATTTTCACAAGCAATAGGCTACACAAGGTATGGATATGGCATAGCCATTTGTGAAATCATTAACTCGTTAATCTATAAAATGTTCCTTATTGAGCAGACTCTGAGTATGAATATGTACTTTGGTACAATCACTTGGAAGGACAATAGAGAAAGAGAGAGAGAGAGAGAGAGAGAGAGAGAGAGTGGGAAAGAAGTCAAAGGAAAGAGGCGAGTTTAAGATAGCTATTTTGAAAGTCAGTATATAAATAAGGCACTAAGCGAATAATATTTTCAATTACATTAATAATAATAATAAATAATAAAAGGTTTAACGTCCCTTTCCTCATACAAGGATGATATCAGGGACGTAAGCATTCTATTTTCTGGCTGAACCTGTAGAATATCATTGTTAAGATGACCTACTGCGGATAAGTAGGTGCAGGTTTCAGATTCAATCATATCCTTATCTTCTCATTCTTTTGAATCCTAGTATAACAAGGGTCACGATTTTTAACGTTTCTATTCGTTTAAAACAATTTTGTAGAAATTTCTTAAGCCTACGCGCTTACCAACCGAAAGCCCTTTCTGACGCTGGGCTGAATCTTAGTGCTTTGTCGCCTTTTACGACACGTGCAGTCCACGGTTGGTCTATTCTTCAGCAACCCCGGACACAACACGGGTAGGTTTCAAAATCAAGGCTTGCCATTAATTACATCAAATCAAGCAATTAAAATTTGGATCTAGAAATTCAAGCACTGAAGATATACAACAAGTTAGAAACAGATCTAATTACTCACAAGTTCATTTATTAATTCATATACATGTATTTCTTACCTCATCAATAGCAGCCGCTCTTTCTCTTTCCTTATTGACTGGCATTATATTTATGCGACTAATAGTACTTAATCAATACTTACTAATCAAACGTCTCCTCTGTAAATAGCATTACAATGATCATTTCACATGTTGCACGCACCGAAGCAATAAGGTCAGCTAAACTCTGCCATGTCTACCTAAATTTTTAGTTTAAATGTCTAGCATATATCATAAATGATGTCAATTAACATAAACAAACTTGTTTAAAAATAGTAGATTATTCAGCTAATTCAAGATAGATTTAAATAATTCTTTGTACATACATATATTTTCAGTTGTAGGTTCTTAAATACTTGTTAGTTGATGACTAAACCGAGCATAACTTTTATTATTTACATGTACATGTATATCTGAGAGTGGTAGCATGATTACGAGAGTGATAGCATGATAATTATGAAAGTGGTAGCATTATTAAGAAAGTGGTGGCATGGCATGATAAAGAGAGTGGTAGCATGATTATGAGAGTGATAGCATGATTATGAGAGCGGTAGCATGATTACGAGAGTGGTAGCATGATTGTGAGAGTGGTAGCACGATTGTGAGAGTGGTAGCACGAATATGAGAGTGGTAGCATGATTGTGAGAGTGGTAGCATGATTGTGAGAGTGGTAGCATGATTGTGAGAGTGGTAGCACGATTGTGAGAGTGGTAGCACGAATATGAGAGTGGTAGCATGATTGTGAGAGTGGTAGCATGATTGTGAGAGTGGTAGCATGATTGTGAGAGTGGTAGCACGATTGTGAGAGTGGTAGCACGAATATGAGAGTGGTAGCATGATTGTGAGAGTGGTAGCATGAATATGAGAGTGGTAGCAGTGGTAGCATGAGAGTGGTAGCATGAATATGAGAGTGGTAGCATGAATATGAGAGTGGTAGCATGACTAATAAGAGAGTAGTAGCATGATTTTGAGCATGAAAAATTATTTATATTTCTCCCTATATTCTATCAAATTATTTATATTTCTCCCTATATTCTATCAAATTATTTATATTTCTCCCTATATTCTATCAAATTATTTATATTTCTCCCTATATTCTATCAAATTATTTATATTTCTCCCTATATTCTATCAAATTATTTATATTTCTCCCTATATTCTATCAAATTATTTATATTTCTCCCTATATTCTATCAAATTATTTATATTTCTCTCTATATTTATGTGAAACTGCTTAACTGAATATAAAGAGCACAATAAAGGGTCCAATACTAGTATAAGCATTAATTTAACTACACCCGCAACTGCATCAAAACAAACTAATACATAACGATGACTAATATTCAACACATGAAGTTTTATTATATGTAGGCTACAAGGTCTTAGACTAGACTCCTAGTCCTACAACGGTGGACCTACGTGCCTCGCGCCTACACTGGCAGTTCATTTTAAAAGCTTGCTACATATGTAGGACTACCCGTGCAAGGCTAAGCTGCTATATAGGTCTACATATATATATGTATATATATATATATATATATATATATATATATATATATATATATATATATATATATATATATATATAGGCTATAGATTTAGAGCGATATGTAGGACAAAATTCTCAATACACGTGCACCTAAGATTGCACATCTATTGACGTTTATAGCCAATCCAAAACTGAGTTTTCAATCAATACACTAACAATTCCCGGTGTGGTGTCCGGCACAGTAAACTTCACGAGTCGTATGAGACGACTAAGAAAGAATTGAAGAAGGTAACGGGAAACCATTTCAGAAGCCATCAGGGGCGGATCCAGAAATTTTTTAAGGGGGGACCCGAAATTTTTTTGAGAATGTACACATTTTTTGCTTACTCCCCGCCTTCTTCGGGACATGTGACGCAATCAGAAAAACGCTGTGGGGGGGGGGGAGGGTTGTTTGGTCAAAATGTTTTCACTACTGAGCTCGTCTAGTAGAGTGAGTGTATCTTACCCCGCCCACCACACCCCAGGCATACCCGTAACAAAGTAGAGGAAACCTAAAATGCCTAAAATCCTACATTTGTTTTGGAAAAAAAGTAGGTTGATTTTTTCACCTCTAAAGAAACTCAGGGGATCTGGACGAATTGCAAAAGTGACCTAATTTTGGCGATAGGAGGGGGGCTTAAACCCCCTCCCAACCAAGGCTGTTTGCACTACTGCTCCGGGACAGAGTTTACATATTTCACTAGCACCCTTTTTTCCTATTATACAGTAGTTAAAGCGAAAATTGAGAGCTAGTGAAACGGTCAACATTTTTTCGGGCCCCCTTATATTTACAGGGCTCCTAGTATACAAAATATGGGCCCCTAGTCCCATATTTCATCACTGATCAAGTTGAACTGAATTCCCTCTCGTACCCACCCCCACCCTAACCACTACCCTTACAAATATACTGACACATAGAAATTGCCATAGAAACAATGAAAATATAGTTTAACATTTTTTATCATCGTGCATAAGGGGGGGCGGCCTGGGCCCCCTGGGCCCACCCCCTGGATCCGCTACTGGAAGTCATATTGTTACCAAGGTATAGGCTACACTAAGACGATCTAAGGAATAGTCTTTTAGAAGCGATTAACTCCTTATTGGATGGAGTGCTCTTACTACAGCGTGCAACAACATGTGAATAGGAATATGTACAAATATTTGACCTGTCACTTAGCAAAACATAACAGAGAGAGAGAGAGAGAGAGAGAGAGAGAGAGAGAGAGAGAGAGCTAGAGAGAGAGAGCTAGAGAGAGAGACAGAAATGATTACAGCAGATTGGTTAAAATTCAAATTAGGCCTACTTAAAATTTCTAAATAAAAATGCAAATGCTGTAGAATTCTTAGAAACAAGAATTATTTCAGCTGTAGAATGGAACTAAAGAAAAACTTTACAGATAGCCTATATAAAAGGCAAAGGTGTACAGTATTTAAAAATATTCAATGGCATAAATTCAAAACCTGAGGCCTAACATTTAAATATGATCAGATTGAACGAAGTTAAAATCCCACTTAAAATTTGAACACCCTGACAAATAACAAAATGGCACCGTCTTTGAAAATGAACAAATATTTCTACGACAGGCCTCCATTAATACAACTTACAACTTCCCTAAAGAATTAGGCTTAGGATAGTGATCAAATAAAAAAAAATTCCTACATTTTAAATCAAAATCTAGGTTTGAAAACCGTAGTAAGAGGCAGAGTTCACTACAAGAACTCCGAAATCAACAAACTATTCTTGTCTTATTATCATTATATTTAAGCTTATATTATAACACTGCTCATTACTCTGCCCTCTACCCATTAGATGATTTCTTCAGCCAGTTAATGTGTACTTTGGCCTGTACTAATTACATTCAAGCCTATACCAATAGAGCATTGAAGATCCTTATATAAATCATGCATTTAAAGACCAAATCCAGGGAGTGCTGTGGAACACCCCTGACTTCATCCTTGGATATTTCAGTATATTTGCTTGATAAGAGTTTTGTAATCAAAAGATAATGTAAACAACAATTCTGCAAATTCACGTATAAACATTAGATAAGGCCAGCCAGTATAGGCCCTGACAGCAGAGTGGTATCTTTCTCTGATATGCTATACCGCTAATCTCATAGCTGCAAGTTCAAATATGCTCACCTCAATTATTAAACTATTTGTCCTATTTGATTTATTTAACATTTGAATCTGCAAGCTATCAAACACAGCTGATGTATCGATCATATTACATACTATAATATATATATATATATATATATATATATATATATATATATATATATATATATATATATATATATATACGCTAGTGTTGCTAGAATAAGCTACAGTAAACCTTAGTGATAATTGACTACTTTATTGTTTAAGAAAAAGTCTTGTGTTCAAACTGAGCCCGATAACTGCAGTATAAGGCACTAATAATCCTGTTTGTGAAATGCATAGATGGGCTAATCTCAAAATTAGCTAATCTCAAAATTACATAAGCATATTACAGATTTTACATTCTTAATTCTTAATCCGCCAAATATCTATTTAATTGCATAATTTAGAAATTACAAAAAATTATCAAATTAATAAACTTGTGCTTGAGGTGTGACGGTTTCAAAAACTAAATGTTAGTAAAAAATGAAAATGTTGATCACTGATGACCAAACTATAAAAGAATTAAAATTAAAGGATTCTTGGATCAGGATACTTATATTAATGAATGGCTAAGTGAACCCTGGACCTTAATGGATGTGAAACATGAACCTTAAGGAAGATAATATTAAGAAACTGGAGGCATTGGAAATGTGGATTTGGAGAAGAATGGAGAGGATTAGCTGGACTCAAAAGGTAACAAATGAGGAGGTTCTGGAGAGAGTTGGTACAGATAGACAGCTGATAAATGTAATAAGAAATAGGAAGAAGAGTTGGATAGGACACATCCGAAGGGGGAAGGTCTATTAATAGAGGTCACAGAAGGTAGAATGGAAGGGAAAAGAGGCAGAGGCAGGCCGAGATTAGGTATGTTAGATGATTTAAAGACCCACTCATATGTGGAAATTAAAACGAAAGCGGCAGACAGCTCTAGAAGAATGGAGACGTTATATAGCATGGACCTGCCAGTAGGCAGTGCACTAAAAGAGAGAGAGAAGTGAACCCTTAGGAGATAGCTACATGAGTAGCAAGCTTTACGTTACCATACAGGCATTAAAGTATGATTACACTTTGTATCATATTTGCTAAAACTATTTAATTCCTAATATATCACATTAAGTATGGTATCTTAGGAAGATCTATTTCACCAATAAATAAAAACAAGTCATGTCATTTGATCAACCAAGGGCTGGTTCCAGGCAGAGGTTTCTCTATAATATTTCTCTAAAAGACTCTATTCTTTGCCATTTCCTTGATTTTTTCCTCCCTTCTGTTGTCCCAAAGAAGCTAATTCCAGCAGCCCTCAGGTCTTCTTTATGCAATCAATTCATCTCCTTTTACGTCTTCCCATAGTTCTTACGTCATTAGCTCTGTATTTAAATATCTTTCGGGGATTTTTGTTTCTGTCAATCCACAGCACAAGTCAAGCCTACTTTATTCTGCTTTATATATATCTTCACAAATTCAAAACAATCTGACAACTGCAGATGGATAACACACAAACATATGAAATGGAACATGCGAACATAATTACAATACATATGTGGAACTAACAGCACAGTAGTACAAATAATGATGTTTAAACAAAATTAGCTATAGTTTGGTAAAGTTACTTATCACTTTTCATCATCG
This sequence comes from Enchytraeus crypticus, assembly GCA_905160935.1. Lineage (NCBI taxonomy): Eukaryota > Metazoa > Annelida > Clitellata > Enchytraeida > Enchytraeidae > Enchytraeus > Enchytraeus crypticus. The sequence goes on along the minus strand of CAJHZI010000741.1, from coordinate 1,025,531 downwards.
TCACTATTCTTGATGATTTCACTGATTGTTTGTTGTTTAATCCTTCTCCTAATCCTAATGTTCTCATTTCTTACATGCTCTTCGGAACTGATTCTTAGCATTTTCTTTAGCCATTTCTTTTTGGTATCATTCAATTTCTTTTCCATTGCCTTTGTTAATCACTTGGATGCTCTAATACCTGCTATTTATTTGTCAAACATTTAGTGTAATTTATTTTATTGTCCGTAGCTTAATCGATACGTATATTTATGTATGATTTCCGTGATGTGTCAGATTTCTGATAATAACTATATGAAGAGCTAAGGGAATGGATTAAGTATGCTTTCACACATATAAATGAATGAACATATCAACAGTATAAATATATATATATATATATATATATATATATATATATATATATACATATATATATATATATACATATATATATATATCATATATACATATACATATTTATACATATATATATAATATATATATATACAAATTATATACTAATATATATGATAATATATATAAGATACATATTATCTATATATATATATATTATACCTAACTTGATCAATGGGTGCTCCTATGGAGCCTGCCAGCGGAATGTGCAGAAATATATATATATATATATATATATATATATATATATATATAAACCTTGGACCTGTCACTAAGCAGGACTAGACAGGGAGGGTGAAAGAGAGCAAGAGAAGAGCGATCTTAATGGATTATTATTAATAATTTAATTTAAATGTCATTAAATTACTAATTTAACCCATTATTTTCATTTAAACTAATTTGATTATATTAACTGCAAATATTCCCTGTGTTGTGTCCGGGTTGTTTGAAGAATTGACTGGTAACTGCACGTGTCGTAGAAGGCGACTAAAACACTAAGATCCATACCAGCATCAGAAGGGCATTCGGTTGGTGATCGCCTAGGCTCCAGAAATTGCTACAAAAAATGTAAGGAGCAAAGGGCAGGAGCAGAGGAGGGGAAAGAGGCCCACATCACCATAAAATGTTTATTAAGACACAATCCTACCTGAGAAAGGGCATTCGGTTGGTAAGAGTCTAGGCTCCAGAGATTGCTTCAAAACTTTAAAATGAATGGAAAAGAGTAATAATACAAGAGAATGGAGTTGGAAAAGGAATAGAATAGAATTAGTAACTACTATAATTCTAATTGCTTTAATTCTACTAGTAACTTGTTACTAGTAGAATTAAAGCTGGGTGGGCACAGTGGAGGGCAGCTAGTGATTTGCAGTGTGATAGGACAATACCACTAAGACCGAAAGGTTAATTCTATAGTTCGGTAATTAGGCCAGTAATAATTAATGATCGATGCAGAGTGCTGGGCACAAAAAGGTAACAGAAGCAGAGATTGCAGACATGTAAGAATGAATTTGAGTGTTGAAGAGATCAGGGATAGGTAGGCTCAGTCTAGATTGAGATGGTATGGTCATATAGTGAGAAAGACAGAGGAAGGTGTAGTGAAGAGAGTTTGAAGGGATCATCATCATCATCATCAAATAGGCAATACATTAGCAATATCAAATATTTTAGAAGAGTAAGCTTATTACTGTTTCAATCATGTAACGTAACATTGTTTAAAGAATAATTATAATATTATATGCTAGGTGGAGTGAATTGTTTAATTTAAATTTTTGTTAAATTATTTAAACTATTGCTTACAATTAAATTAAAATTAGATCTACTGATTACATGCTATGTTTACCTGTACAGGTTGCTAAATTGTTGTTTACATTGTCATTTAAATTAAGAACCAAGGCCATTATGTAGAGCGAGTAACAGGTATTTTGCTTTTTATGGCCAGCTATAATGTATATATAGAAAAGAATATTGCAAAACTATACACATATTTATAAAAAATATGAGATAAAGTAACTCTATCTTTATGCTACAAAAGAATTTTGCAAGTTTACAGCTAATTAAGTCACTAAATATTTTTAAAGCTTTTAAATTATGATTACAAATTAAAGTTAAGATTCAAGCAGCTAAGTTAAATAACAGCAAAACACAATTATAGTGTTAGGCTACTGTTATCTAGGACAAGAATAAACGTGAGAACCAAAATCCGGGAAAAATAACAAAATTCAAACCAACGATGGGCACTAACAATTTATGTATGATTAATACTACATTTTTATCATTAAAATAGTTAATAGAATTCAAAATTTTGCTATAGATTGGTGTTACAAGCCTTCAAGTGTTCCTAAACCAGTATAATAAAGTTAAGTTAAATTAAGTTAAAGGAAATATAGACACTATACTTTTGAAAGAAGTGCGTAGAACTCTTTAATCTTGATCTTGTTCTTTAATTTCATCAGATTTGTAAACAATCGGAAATCATAATATCGTATGGAAATATCATATTGGCAAATAAGAAGAGCTGATTGAGGCAAATAAACATGCAAGAATCGTTAATTCGGATGTTTTCCGTATGGAAGTTTTAATTAAATATATGGTGAGCTCTAATAATAGTGAGTGAGCAGTACAGAGAACGCAGTCTCCACTTCGTCTAACTATGATCATAGATGCATCATACTACTATACTCATGACGTCCATCATAAAAGTTACAGGACCTCTGCAATACTAAAATTTGTTACATATAATTAAACGAATATATACAGTATGTATATTCTTGCTGCTATGCTGCTTTTCCAGTTTTTCAACGAATTTAAGCGCTTCACAAAAGGGTATGCCTTTGCCACATCATAATGTAGCCTATAACTTGGGATAATAATAATATGACTTCTGAGATTGTTTCCCATCGCCTTCCTCAGTTTTCGCTCAGTCACCTGTTATTGCACATGCAGTTTATGTTTGATCTATTGGTCAGTATTCCAGGCACAACATGCAATATATATATATATATATATATATATATATATATATATATATATATATATATAAAATATCATTATTATATTATATGCAATATATATATATATATATATATATATATATATATATATATATATATATATATTATATATATATATATAATGTTTTTGTTTCAAACAATAAATTATCATATACATCATTTACCAGAATTGGACTAACAGTATTGCTGTTGAACATAACACAGATCAACCGTTATCAACATGAATAGAGAAGGTATGCATAATGCTATAATTGTTTTCTATCATCTCTGCCTTATGTTTTCCTGTATCTGTATAATGTACAATTTTAGTTATGAAATCAAGAAAATTTGATTATAATTGCAACTACCAAGTACTGAATCGTATGTAATGTACAATAATAGTGATATATGATATATAATAAATGTATCATAAATCTTATTAATTCATAAATCTTATTTTTATCTTATAATAATATATTTATATATTATATATGTATATTATATTATATATATATATATATATATATATATATATATATATTATATCTACATACTATGCTATTATTTCTAATGTATTCTATAGATATATGTGTATATATATAGATAGAGACACTGGTATAGATATATTGCACGCTGTGTGTAGAGATACTGGCTTACTACACCACAACCCACAGGAATGATCAGAGTGTGTCTGAAGCCATTGTAGCCATCAAGACGCTGATAGAATGTCTGCGACACAGTAAAGGTCAGCTCTGTTTGCTTTTCTTGAAGATGTAATTGATCATTATCTACCGGCTCTCAAAGACCAATCTGTCTTTGTGTGAAAATTGATTGAATCCACAGAATCGGGTGCATCACTTTGAGACTGGCTAGGAAGGTTTGGCTTTCTCAGATTAATTTTGGTTATGAGGGAATTGCCACTGAAACATTTCACCAAGAAAATAACTGGTGTTTTATTCTTTGGTCTCTTAAATTATGTTGGCTTTAATGGGTTCTATATTACATCGATAATAGGGATAAGGCATGGACTTTGTGAAGGGATTAACTTGTTGATCTAAGGAGTGCTCATACAGAGCTAGAAAGCAGACTTTGAGTATGAGTATGTACCTTGAACCTTCCATTTGGTAGTGCACTGAATAGAGAGAGATAAATATTACTTTATGTTTTTATCATTTTCTCGTTTATCATTGATTGAAGTGATTACCTAATACTTTCTTTGATCATTTCCTTATTTATCATTGATTGGCTAATAATTTCTTTGATCATAACGTGTAATAATATTTTAGCTGAGACGATTTTGGGGTTGAGGGCGGAGGTGAATAATGCGATTAAATGGCTGCTGGAGACAGACCACGAGGGTTTGATAACGTCAATACGCACAGGCTGCGATCTCTTCATCAGATTCATTACGCTCTGCAACCTCGATGATCTCGTGAGTACTAGTCTATCAAATCTGTTGATGATCTGGTAAGTACTTGTCTATCAAATCAGATGTTGATGATCTGGTAAGTACTTGTCTCTCAAATCAGATGTTGTTGATCTGCTAAGTACTTGTCTATCAAATCAGATGTTAATGATCTGGTAAGTACTTGTCTCTCAAATCAGATGTTGAAGATCTGCTAAGTATTTGTCTCTCAAATCAGATGTTGTTGATCTGGTAAGTACTTGTCTATCAAATCAGATGTTGATCTAGTACTGGTCTATCAAGTACTGGTCTATCAAGTACTGGTCTATCAAGTACTGGTCTATCAAGTACTGGTCTATCACATACTGGTCTATCAAGTACTGGTCTATCAAGTACTGGTCTATCAAGTACTGGTCTATCAAGTACTGGTCTATCAAGTACTTGTTTATCAAGTACTGGTCTATCAAATCAGATGTTATGTTAGATGTGCTCTTGAGAATTGTATTTTATATATTATTTATTTTGAACTATGCTGCTGCTCAATTGCAGATTAGTTAACACTTATTGATTTTGGCGAGTACGATATGTTCATTAAGTTTAACTTTATTATATTTTGTCTCTACCGCTTTGTGTTGATAGTTCAATATTTTGATATGTAATATTTAACTACGATTAAGTTTATATGCATTTAGGAGGCTTCTATTCTAAAATACAAGATATTATGATTTAGGGTTTTCACTTATTTTATTCAATAGGTTTTAATTATATTTTTATTCATTGACAGCCTGAACTAAAAACAATATGTGTGCTAGGTAAATGCTCTCTGGACGACTGGGCTGCTCTGTTGAAATGTATCTATTCATAACTTGTAGTACTTAACTGTTGTATGATTGTTGTTGTTGTTGTTGTTGTTAGCCCCTGCCACAGTACAATACTTGTAGTAACCAAATGTTGTATGGTTGTTGTTGTTAGCTCCTGCAACAGTCCAATATTTGTAGTAACCAAATGTTGTATGGTTGTTGTTGTTAGCTCCTGCAACAGTCCAATATTTGTAGTAACCAAATGTTGTATTGTTGTTGTTGTTAGCCCCTGCCACAGTCCAATACTTGTAGTATTCAAATGTTGTATTGTTGTTGTTGTTAGCCTGTGCAGCAGTCGAATACTTGTAGTAACCAAATGTTATATGGTTGTTGTTGTTGTGTTGGTCCGCCACTCATGCAGGAGTGGAGTCTATTGAAGGAGAGGCTGATAAGGAGAGGAGAGCTCTTCGTACAGAAAGCCAGCATGTCTCGTGGAAAAATAGTAAAAGTCGGACACCCTTTCGTTCAAAATGGAACGGTGAGACTCTGATTCTTATATTTGAAATTGTATGCTTTCTAATTTAATCAATCAATCAGTCTATAGGTTGTAAGTATAATCTTAAAGCTCTATTGATCTATAAGGTTTATTCACTAAAAATTAGTATGTCACTTTTGTTGACAAGGCAAGTATGCAATCAAAACTGTTGTAATTAGTGTTTAATTAAATTAGCTTCGTGTTCTGGGTGATAATGCAGAACTTTTCACTCCAGAAATCCCCTAGCTTTAATGAATGTTTCTGTCTAGTGTTCTGCAAATTGGCAAGTCCGAGGTACGTTTTCATACTCAGTCTACTCTCACGCTTCATATAAAGCACTCCATAGATCAAAAGAAAATCCCTTCCATTGTTTAAACTAAACCATACATTTAATATTTGACAATGATTTTGTTGTATTGTTCAGACAATTCTAACGCATTCAAAGTCGAGAGTAGTGCTACATTTATTGAAGGAAGCCCAAGCTCAACAGAAACGCTTCACTGTCTACGTGACCGAATCTAGACCAGATAACTCGGGGTAAATCAATCAATCAGCTATCAGTCGAACAGTTCATTAATAAATCAAGACCATATAACTCAGGGTAAATCAATCAATCAGCTATCAGTCGAACAGTTCATTAATAAATCAAGACCATATAACTCAGGGTAAATCAATCCATCAGCTATCAGTCGAACAGTTCATTAATAAATCAAGACCATATAACTCAGGGTAAATCAATCAATCAGCTATCAGTCGAACAGTTCATTAATAAATCAAGACCATATAACTCAGGGTAAATCAATCAATCAGCTAACAGTTGAACAGTTCATTAATAAATCAAGACCATATAACTCAGGGTAAATCAATCAATCAGCTATCAGTCGAACAGTTCATTAATAATTCAAGACCATATAACTCAGGGTAATCAATCACAGCTACAGTTGAAGTTCATTAATAATCAAGGGTAAAATCAATCAATTCAGCTATAACTCAGTAAATCGTCGAACAGTTTTTAATAATCAAGACCCTAAAACAATCAATCAGCTCTCAGTCGAGACCATATAACTCTGGTAATACAATCATCAGCTATCGTTCGAACAGTTTTTATTAATTAAGACCATCTACTCAGGGTAATCACCATCATCCTATCATTCGACCAGTTTATTAATTATTAGACATAAGACTCGGGTAATCAATCATCACTATCCCTCGAACAGTTTTTAGTAATTAATTAGACCTTAACTCAGGGTAAATCAATCAATCAGCTATCAGTCGAACAGTTCATTAATAAATCAAGACCATATAACTCAGGGTAAATCAATCAATCAGCTATCAGTTGAACAGTTCATTAATAAATCAAGACCATATAACTCAGGGTAAATCAATCAATCAGCTATCAGTCGAACAGATCATTAATAAATCAAGACCATATAACTCAGGGTAAATCAATCAATCAGCTATCAGTTGAACAGTTCATTAATAAATCAAGACCATATAACTCAGGGTAAATCAATCAATCGGCTATCAGTTGAACAGTTCATTAATAAATCAAGACCATATAACTCAGGGTAAATCAATCAATCAGCTATCAGTCGAACAGATCATTAATAAATCAAGACCATATAACTCAGGGTAAATCAATCAATCAGCTATCAGTTGAACAGTTCATTAATAAATCAAGACCATATAACTCAGGGTAAATCAATCAATCAGCTATCAGTCGAACAGTTCATTAATAAATCAAGACCATATAACTCAGGGTAAATCAATCAATCAGCTATCAGTCGAACAGTTCATTAATAAATCAAGACCATATAACTCAGGGTAAATCAATCAATCAGCTATCAGTCGAACAGTTCATTATAATCAAGACCATATAACTCAGGGTAAATCAATCAATCAGCTATCAGTCGAACAGTTTATTAATAAATCAAGACCATATAACTCAGGGTAAATCAATCAATCAGCTATCAGTCGAACAGTTCATTAATAAATCAAGACCATATAACTCAGGGTAAATCAATCAATCAGCTATCAGTCGAACAGTTCATTAATAAATCAAGACCATATAACTCAGGGTAAATCAATCAATCAGCTATCAGTTGAACAGTTCATTAATAAATCAAGACCATATAACTCAGGGTAAATCAATCAATCAGCTATCAGTTGAACAGTTCATTAATAAATCAAGACCATATAACTCAGGGTAAATCAATCAATCAGCTATCAGTCGAACAGTTCATTAATAAATCAAGACCATATAACTCAGGGTAAATCAATCAATCAGCTATCAGTCGAACAGTTCATTAATAAATCAAGACCATATAACTCAGGGTAAATCAATCAATCAGCTATCAGTTGAACAGTTCATTAATAAATCAAGACCATATAACTCAGGGTAAATCAATCAATCAGCTATCAGTTGAACAGACCATATCAGGGTAAATCAATAAATCAAGACATTATAACTCAGGGTAAATCAAGACCATATAACTCAGGGTAAATCAATCAATCGGCTATCAGTTGAACAGTTCATTAATAAATCAAGACCATATAACTCAGGGTAAATCAATCAATCAGCTATCAGTCGAACAGTTTATTAATTAATTAAGACCATATAACTCAGGGTAAATCAATCAATCAGCTATCAGTCGAACAGTTTATTAATTAATTAAGACCATATAACTCAGGGTAAATCAATCAATCAGCTATCAGTCGAACAGTCTATTTATTAATTAAGACCATATAACTCAGGGTAAATCAATCAATCAGCTATCAGTCGAACAGTTTATTAATTAATTAAGACCATATAACTCAGGGTAAATCAATCAATCAGCTATCAGTCGAACAGTTTATTAATTAATTAAGACCATATAACTCAGGGTAAATCAATCAATCAGCTATCAGTCGAACAGTTTATTAATTAATTAAGACCAGGGTAGATCAGCGAACAGTTTATTAATTAATTAAGACCATAGAACTCAGGGTAAATCAATCAATCAGCTATCAGTCGAACAGTTTATTAATTAATTAAGACCATATAACTCAGGGTAAATCAATCAATCAGCTATCAGTCGAACAGTTTATTAATTAATTAAGACCATATAACTCGTCAGTAGAAAAGAATAGCTCAAGCAAAGAGTTTAGCTATAGATCAAGACCAGATAACCTGCGTAAATCAAGTTAACAATGTGTTAATATGTACTTAAGTACATCACAGTAAGTCAATAATAATTTTTCAGTACAGCAGTGAATCTGTTCTGCAAGTGGAGCTACCTAAACAAAGAATTAACTAATCTATTATTAGATTCAGAAATTGTTGTTGTTGCTTATATGAGTCATAACATAACATAACAATTAGAGTGCTATGGTCATCAATGACAACATCGAGCACTATTGAGACAAAATCAAGCCGGCGAGCATAAAGAATGTTCAAAAATGGTGCAAATTCCAAAATCCAGATAATCAGTCCAAAGTAAGGGGAATTACTATTAATTATTATTATTAATTATTATTCATAGCTGGCAAGAAGTATTTTAATTTTAAATAAAATTAAAATAGCATTTGTGAGTTGGTCAAAATTTGTGAATTGTTCTGGCTGTATCTGTAAGGCCTATGATGGGTTAGTCCTTCATTTCTAGGCCTGCAATGCTAGGCCTGTAGTGGCCTGTGGTGAGCTAGACTACTTTTCTTTTGTCAAACATTCTCAGATATGCATATGTATGTTTGGCTATGAAGTATTGTTTTGGTGATCTAGTATAACTCAACACTGGAATTCTGAAAAATTTTGGCTATGATATTAGTTGTGCATTGCTCAAATCCAGAGCTATCTTCGTTTCTGAGATGCTATCGAGCAAGAAACTGACGATAAACTTGGCTCTGGCTTTATGGTAATGGAGTTTCCGATGATTTAAGCAGAATAAGAATTAATGCAACTTTCGTATGGTTGCCCACATGACAACCGCATGTACTGCAGAGTTTCATTTCTGTTTTTGTTATTTCTTCATTCCTGTCCATGGTTATTAGTAGCCGTTGTCTTTTGATGGCCCTTCAGTTGCAGCCAGTGCAGATTTAAGAATAACCTTCCCACACCCTAGGTTTATTTTTCATTCAAAGCTGTTAATACTCAGTCTGCCAAGGTTGTCACCCAATTATCTACTAACCGAACCTGATTTAGCTAAACTTCGTTCAATTGACGTGCAGCTAAACCGAGTATCATTATTTGTTTGTTATGTGCAGGTGTGAGATGGTGAAAGATTTGAAAGCTGCTGGCATACCTGCCATACTTATTCTAGATTCTTCTGTTGGGTAAGCTTAGGTTTAGGTCTAAAAGTGATATAGATAGTTTAACATGTTTAGTGAAGAAATTGGAAACATTGAACATGACGTTGGTCAGCTTGCTCTGTTGTCGACGTTCATTTGTCTTATGTTGCAGATATTATGTGATATTGCTTAGTGTTACGTGATGTGGATATTATGTGGCAGCTTAGATATTACGTGGTAGATTAGATGTTACGTGTTATTTCGGTATGATTAACAAAAATTTTCTGAAGCTGTTCTCTTAGATGACTCGGCACACTCGAGCTACTGAGATGTTAGCTGCAAAGCATGCTATAGTTTATCACCGAGCTGTAAAAATATTTTATAACCCATTACCTAAAAATCATTTTGTGAACTGACAATCATAAAAACTCTGGATTTTTTGTCAGTTTCCTCTGTAGCATTGTGCTCTGCACTCAGTTTTCTTATTTACATTTTGTAGTGATCAAGCTCAATACAGATACAAAATGGAAATATTCTGCCATCTCCATGCACAATTTTAGCTCCTCAAATTTTCTCATGTTTATATTCCCAGAGTTGAAATCTAAACACTAGTAGTTCTAAAAATCATTTAAATATTTGTGTTGGATTCACCAGTTATATAAATGTGACAGTGCAAGACAAGTGGCACGATTCTTTGGGTTTTTCTACAAAGAAAACGAACTTTTCTTGTACTCATATTCTATCTACTGTAATGACGTCCCAGATATCATCCTTGGATGAGGAAACGGACGTTAAACATTTATTATTATTATTATTATTATTAGTATTACTAACTGAAGCTTTTCTGAAGCAGTTTGTTTGCTTATCATATGTTAAACAGATAGTTATTTAATTGCTATCAATCCCATTTAAATGGAGCTTTCCAAATAAGTAGACTTGTAAAAATGGTTTAGAATAGATGTTAAATTCAGGCGTCTAGTACAATTATTTAGATCAGATAGTATGTTCATCATAAATTTCTTAAACCGTAGCAATAATTAATTGAAATTTTAGATCTTGTGAAATCCTACTAATCCTAATGGTCGGTTTGATATGCTTAAAAATTTACTCTTCACTGCTTTTACTAAAAACATTTATTTTATTCAATTGAGATTACGAATGGTTTGATTGATTGCGATTAAAGACGAATTAATGTTTTTGTATTTCACAACTAAACGTGTTCTCTTACATGTTGTTTATTATAACAATTGATCTGAGAGTAAAATCTTGGACATTCACAGGACTGGTTATACGGCAAATGGACTAAATTGCCTAACGGATTTAACATGTGGTATTAAAAGTGATAGATATCAACGTAATTGATCATTTCACTATAGTGCTTGCTTAATGAATGCTTACTGGCTGGAGCCAGTGGCGAAGTCGGTAAGATACTCGACCGCGGATCAGTTGATACGGGTTCAAATGCTGGGCTCGCCCGTCACTGACATCGCTTTCGAGTGAGGAAACTGACGTTAACCTTAGCTTTATCAGCTTTTACTTGTTGCAGGTATGTAATGGAGAAGGTTAATATGGTTCTAGTGGGTGCTGAGGGTGTGATGTTGTTGTTTTTCTCTTGTTGTTGTTGTAGGTATATCTTGTTGTTGTTCTCATGTTGTTGCTGGTATATAATGGAGAAGGTTGATATGGTTCTAGTTGGTGCTGAGGGTGTGATGTTGTTGTTGTTCTCATGTCGTTGTTGTAGGTATATCATGTTGTTGTTGTTCTCATGTTGTTGCAGATATATAATGGAGAAGGTTGATATGGTTCTAGTTGGTGCCGAGGGTGTGATGGCAAGCGGCGGGATCATTAATAAGGTTTACTGTTGAGTCATTGCTCCCGTGTTGTGTCCGCCGACTGTCCGGGTTGTTTGAAGAGTTGACCAACCGGTGACTGCACATGTCGTAGAATGGGACTAAAGCACTAAGATCCATACTAACGTCAGGAAGGGCATTCAGTTGGTGAGCACCTAGGCTCCAGAAATTTCCACAAAATTTTCTAAAACGAATGGAAGAGATTTTGATGGTATGGGACTAAGAGGAGGGAAGAAGGTCCATTCGTATCCCGACCCAGTTAAACTGGGATTAAAGGGAATTTGATGATGGTGGTGACTGTTGAATCATTCCAATAAATATTCGTGATAGAAAAAGCCTTAAATGCTTTTGTTTATACTAAGAGCTTTAACTTGTTAGTTTTTCCCTCCTTTGTTCCAGTTGGAGTTCTTATAAATAGGTCAGTTCAGTTCAAGTCAAATAAAAATGATCTCTTTCAATTTTTCCTGCTTCTTATTCTTCATCTTTTCTACAGTTAGTGAAAAAAGAAGCTGTACTAAATGCATGTTTATAGAACTCTTTATGTTTTAATAACATATGTATATTACTATATTACATAGTTGTCATTACAAATGGGGTATTAGTAGGCCTTTGTAAATAGGATGAATAATTCTCTCCAGTTAAAATTACACCATCAGTTAATTAGTAAAAATATGATTTTTAACTTGGAAAATAGCCTCTATTGAATTTTTTGTGTAGAGTAAATTTATTTTGTTCTTTGATTTATTGATTGATGTATTTATTGATTTATTGATTTATTCATTAATTCTTCAGTTCTCTACTGATGGGTTGTTACATTCATTTAATGTCCTGTCATGTGATCATCCTGGGGCTGGTTCCTGCCAAAGATTTCTCTTTGATGTTCCTCCACAAAACTCTATTCTTTGACATTTCCTAGATGTTCATTCTTTTTCTTCCTTCTGTTCTTCCATAAATACTAACTCAAGCAGCCTTCAAGTCTTCTTCGAGGCAGTCCTTCCATCTTCTTTTAGGTCTTCTCGCTGTTCTCTTACCGTCTGCTTCATAGTTAAATGTCTTCCGAGGGTTTCTACTATCTTCTATGCGCATAACATGTCCAGCCCGTTCATTTAATACATTTGATGAATTCCGTTGCTTTGTTGCGCTGACAGATAGGAACATATACAATGGCAGTCTGTGCAAAGGAGCTGCACAAGCCGGTCTATGTGGTAGCCGAGAGCTTCAAGTTTGCCAAGAACTATCCGCTCAATCAAAAAGATGTTCCTAACGAATTTAAGGTACGAGTTTGTCCTTAATGTTCTATTTCGATAACATTGACGGCAACTTTGCTAGCTACTTATAAATACGTCGAATAACAATTACGTGCTGCTGCGATTTTTTCAAAATTGAGCATACGCATTGATGAGAATTATAAATTTTAAAATTCAAGGAGTTGTGCGTAGAATGATCTCTATGCTAGAATGTCTTAATAGCGTAGGGGTAACGTCTTGAAATATTAAATGACAGATCCTGAGGTGAATTGAACTCTCGTGGGTTCGAATCCCGGCCGCGCTGATCTGAGAGTAAAATCTCGGACATTCACTGGACTGGTTACACGGAAAATGGAATAAATTGCCTAACGGTTTAAACATGTGGTATTAAAAAGTGATAGATATCAACATAGTTGATCATTTCACTATAATGCGTGTTTTAATGCTGTATGCAAATCTATTGAACGAATTTTGAGTGCAAGCTTAAATACCTCTGAATGAAATGAAGACCACAGCAGTACTGAGCTTTTATGTGTACCGCAAAGGATTTGAGCATACTGTAGTACGAGAATGAGAGAAAACAAACTGCTTGTTAATATTATTAATATAATTGATAAATGACATAATATTTGTTATGGCTCCTGTTTCTCTGGCCTGTTTGCTCTTTGCCTGTTTGCTCTATGTCTAGCCACACAATACCATACACAATACAATACCGATTACAATACAATATAATATAACAATTTAATGGTTGGTTGAAATAATACTGATATTGTTGTTTTAATATTTTGAGTTTTTTGATGTATTGATACAAATCGACTTAGGCATATTAAAGTACTTTTTGGGAGAAAGTAAGAGATCTATTGATTTAGTTAATTAACTTTTGTTAATTTAGTCAATTAAGTGACATTGTGAGGCTCCTGACATCAGTTCCTCAGCTCTTATTAAATCTATTTTGTTGTTATGGTTGTTGTTAGTACGCAGCCTCTAAGCTGAGCCACAGTGATCTGAGGGAGGAACATCCAATGGTGGACTACACGCCACCCTCCTATATCACTCTACTCCTGACTGATCTCGGTATACTCACGCCATCTGCTGTCTGCGATCAGCTCATTCAACTGATTACATAGGACAATGCTTCACATTGCGTGCTTCACATTGCATGCGTCATATTGCATGCTTCACATTGCATGCTTCACATTGCATGCCTCACATTGCATGCTTCACATTGCATGCTTCACATTGAGTATAGGTGTCTTCACGTTCATTAACTTCAATTAATGTCAAGTCGCTTGGCTTGCCACAGATGGCTTACTCCACATCGCTTAGCGCCACCATCACCATGTTATAGTGCTGTTAATGATTTGTTGATTGATTATATTAAATAATTTAATCAATTTTTCATTGAGTAATTGATTGATGGATTGGTTTATTGACAGGTCAATAGTTTAATAGATTGATTTGTAGATTAATTTAATTATATAAAAGAGTATCTCTTTTGCTCGTTTAATATATTACACTATTACGCCGTCCTCTTAGGCCTATATAATTATCATTAACTGGCATATGGGTGGTTTTCCGTTACTATATGTTGATACACAATTCATTAGCACATCTAACTGTGCAGTTTATGAACATCTCAGTGAGATTCCTCTTATTCTGGTTTGATTGTTTAGAGTATCAGAGCAAATATTCATACTAGCCTTCGTAAAATCATGAAGTGTCTAGTTTTGTTTAAAATTTAAAACTACTTTTTACAAGCTAACGTCATTTCTTTCATTGCAGTAGAGTTTATGGGAGAAAAATGGTGAAGTCTGCCGTTTAAAAGGAATAATTAATAAATGTTCTCCATTGAGATTTAATCCATGGAATAACGTCTTTATTAATGCGGCCATTAATGTAGAAGTTTGTAAGAAGTATATATTTTTACTGTTAGTTTTGTTAAGGTTTCTTTGGTAGGGTCTGGTCCGTGTTGAAAAATCATAAATAATTAATTGGTAACCCTTAAGTGGTTGTTTTAAATTTCCTGAAGTTAAGTGCTGAGTGTGTTAATTGTGATCATTATTAAATTGGGTTACAGCCGCAATAGATTGTACTCTTTCTTTAATTTTATTTAAAAAATTTTATTATGTTAATGATTTAGTAATTTAATTAACGTTTTGTTAAGTTTTGTTCTCCAACGAATAAGAATTATCGCCTCATTAGGTTTAGGTTTTTAAGTTTTGAAGCCTAGGAAGGATATGGGAAGTTACTCAAAAAGCAATATATTTTAAAAGCTAAGTTTAACGTCTGTTTCCGTATCGCATGGGATATTGTCTATTGTCAGTGACTGTCCGGGTGGAATTTGAACTGATGGCTGCCTGCTTCTCAGTATAGACCGGTCGAACTCAGCCATTCAACCGGTAGTCCCCATCCCTATGTTGATGTCTAGTTTTCATCATCATCAGTTCTGAACAGAACATAGGGCAGCAACTTTCCTCCACTCGTTTCTATCAGCAGCCATCCTCACAACTTCTTCCCATGGGAAGTTCAATGTTTTCAAATCTTTTGATCGTGTTGAACCAAGTACTCCTAGGCC
Source organism: Enchytraeus crypticus (assembly GCA_905160935.1). NCBI lineage: Eukaryota > Metazoa > Annelida > Clitellata > Enchytraeida > Enchytraeidae > Enchytraeus > Enchytraeus crypticus. The sequence continues at coordinate 1,009,971 of CAJHZI010000741.1, read as the reverse complement.
TTGCTCGTTTCCTTTTCCTTGGTTTGGCTTCCAATTAATGGCAGTCTCTGCATATCTATCCAGATGCATTCTTTATAAGTGATCCAAGAACCGCAATCTTTCTGAAACTGTCTCATCTAATTTTCTGAGTCCAAACCTTTCAAGTACTGTTTCATTTTTGATGTGGTCTCAATGATGAATATTAAATATTCTTCTAAGATTTCTTTGTTAAAAATATTTTAGTTTGTGCTTTATTTTTTATATTTTCCCAGGTTTCACGCATATATCAAGACAGGCTGCACTATATATATATATATATACATGTATATATATATATAATATATATATATATATTATATATATATATATATATTATAGATATATAATATATATTATTATATATATATGCCTTTAGTAATACAAACATCAACTAAAGATATATATATATATATATATATATATATATATATATATATATATATATATATTCCTGTCATAAGCTATGCCTTTAGTAATACAAAACATCAACTAAAGATATATATATATATATATATATATATATATATATATATATATATATATCTTTAGTTGATGTTTTGTATTACTAAAGGCATAGCTTATGACAGGAAAATTTAGATGTTCGATGTGGAGGGTCGGTTGGTATTTTGCTCGTATATGAAATTTATATAGATCTAAATATATATTTGATAAATATTCTATAGATAGCTCACTCTCTCGTTTTCTTCCAAGTGGTAGGCTCTAGGTACATATTTATACTCAGAGTCTGCTTTCGTTGAAAGCTAATTATTGACTAAACACATAGAGGTCAAAAAGCCAAAAAGCCATGAAACTACAAATCCTAAATAATTGAATAGCGAATTTAAGACGTTCGATTTAGACGTCTTCAAACAAATAATTCAAACTAATCTAAAAAAGAAACAATCACAGCAAGAAGTTTAAATAACTCTGTTGAAATTACACAAGATAGTTCATGTAATGTAATACAAATGTTTGAACAATTCTAATTAGCATTCGTACGCATGTAATCAGCGGTGTCTTTTCAAAATTTACTAATATAACATAGATAATTTTTAACGCAGCAGGGGTTCATATTTATAACTAGAACAGAAGAAAATTACATCTTCTAAACCGGTTTGATTACATAATTAATATTGCAAAACCATAGAATCTCATAGTTTATTTATAAATTCAGCAATGAATTAAGGGATTTTATGCCATCTGTAATGTTGTTCCAAATTTTTGGGCCACTGACTGCTATACATCTTTCACGTAAAACTGTGCGGTAGCATGGAGTCACAAAATCATATGATCTATTAAATAATTTACTTCATATGTTTAATGCTTTAACCTTCTAAGTACGGTGGGGTCTCTAGCGACCCCACGCAGGTGTTCGATTATATATTTTTTGCTTTATTTTTCCACTGACTTCCATGAGCTGCCCGACCATGATTATTTTAGTTATGAGTTCCTGTTTCTATATTAGGCAGTTTATATTATTTGTGTAAATATTTACGGAGATAGGTGGAGTTGAAAAGAACCATCATTACTTACGGTGGGGTCTCTAGTGACCCCAGCATTGTTTTTGCAGTTATTATGACGCTTTGCAGTTAGTTGTGCCGTTATTAGGCTAATAAATTGAAAAAGACCACAACTGATAGGCACTTCCGGTAGATTTGTTAACATTTATTTGTTTAAATTCACATTTAAAAATGTCTACACCCAGGAGGGACAAGGTTTCGTACAATGCATCAGAAGCGCTGAAAGATATATTCCAGTCAGAGTGTGATGAATCAGAAGATGACGATGTACTTGATGATGATGTATTAGATGATGATGACTATGTCATAGACAACGACATCAGCGATGAGTCTGACGCTGTGAGCGTGAGTGACAATGAGGTTGGTGACCATAATGAAGAAAAGGAACCGACAAACCCCACAGTTTGGAAGCGAAAACAACTGCTACACAAACTGGTGATTCACACGCCGTGTCTTGTAACTCTGGAGCACAAACTGACGATTCGAATTTTATATCTAAGGATAAAACAAAGTGGTCAGCATTTCCACCAGTAAATAATCCTCGAGGTCGTCAGGCTGCGCATAACAGTTTACGTGAAAATGCCGGCCCAACTCTTGAAGTTAGCGAGCGTGCAGTGACCTGTCAGGGAGCATTCGACTGCTCCATTGTAACTGATATGATTGACGTTATTGTGAAATGTTCTAACGATGAAGGTGTACGCGTATTTAATGATCAGTGGACAGAGATAACAGCAGATGAGATGCAAACCTATATCGGACTGTTGCTTCTGGTGGGCGTATATCGTGGCCATCTAGAACCAGTCATTCACTTGTGGAGTCGTAAGCAAATTTATTTGCTTACGACTCCACAAGCCATTATTTGCTGCCGAAATGGCGAGAGATTGGTTTCAAAATATTACACGTGTTATGCGCTGTGATTAAAAAACCACACGTCTAGAACGTCGACAGAGGGACAAGATTTCCCCCGTCAGAGACATCCATGATAAGTTTGCCGCAATATGTAGATCATCATATAAACCTGGAAGTCAGCTTTGCGTTGATAAGCAGTTGGTGAATTACCGTGGTCGGCGTCCATTCAAAGTCTATATTCCCAGTAAGCCAGGGAAATATGGCATGAAGGTATGGATTTGTGACATCGACACATCGTATGGATTTGGATTTGCTGAGACGCAGAAGAATGTAGTACTTTTGTCGACTCAGCATCATAATGCTGAGATTCATGCCGACCGAAAGGACAAGAAACCGGGGATAATCCTTCACTACAATAGAACCAAGGGTGCGGTGGATAAACTGGATAAGCTCGTAAGAACTTACTCTTGTCAGCTCAAGTCACGACGCTGGCCTATGGTTTTTCCAGAACCTCTTAGACATCGCTGCCTATAATGCTACCATAGTTTTCTTTGCAGTGAATCCAGATATTGATCATGGAAAACCCATCGCAGACGTCTATTTCTTGAAAAGTTGGCTGTGGATATGCTTACACTGGCAATCGAAAAACGTCAGACGATATCACCTCAACTTAACCAGGTTCCTAATCCACCTTCTCTCCAAGGTCCTGCCACTGAAGGAGGAGCTCGTAAGCTTGCCCGCTGCAGTTCGTATCATCTATCCACTGACAAAAAGACCACAGAAAGATGTAGCTCCTGTGACAAACCCATTTGCAAAGAACATTTTCGAATAATGTGCAATACTGATTGTCACCATTAATATGAAAGTAACGATGACTGTATAGTAGCTAGAGCTATGTAACACAAAACTGTCGATTTTATATTTAAATTGTTAAGATTAATTTCAGTTCTGAAATTATTTAAATGTAATGTTAAGATTTCTTTAATTCTGTAAGACGTATGAAATGTACAGATCATTGCGAGATTATAGCGTCATTCAACACGTGCTACGATACACTTTCATAGAATATTAAGATATAATTTAATTTTCTATGCTAGCAGCTAAGAGAATATATATAATTTGAGTAGGCCTATGGAATCAAAACTTTTAAAGAATTGTTTAATTTTTTAATATTAAACTAATTTGATTGCTTTATAGTAGTATGTATGTATGGGGTCGGTAGTGACCCAGCCGTCTTTAGTGTAAGTTTTTTTCCCGTACTTAGAAGGTTAATTTATCGCTTGTGATAAGCATGTATAAGTGTCTGGTTTAAGCTAAATTGTTAAAGAAGAATATGAAGCTCTACCTTGGTATTATTGCCAGTTCATATGTAAATATTGGTTTAGAAAAATAAATAAAACAATGTTAAAATAATAATAATATCATCATTAATTGAATGCTGAATATTTGCATTTTATATCTACCGAATGCGGCAGTTGAATAACTAATCCGTTATATATATATATATATATATATATATATATACACTACTCATAGAAGTTATACTCTCTTATTAGCTTTACATTTTTTCAGAAGCGAATCCCGGACATGTAGGCCTCTTGTAACAGTGCAGTACTGGGTCATAATAACAACAATTAATAACAGCAATTAGAGTGCTACTGTCATCAATGACAACATCGAGCACTATTGAGACAAAATCAAGCCGGCGAGCAAAAAAGAAGGTCCAAAAACAGAGCAAATTCCAAAATCCAGAAATTCAGTCCAAAGTCGGGAAAAAAGCATTAGATGCTTGTTTAAGACCCACTAGATACAAAAAATGTATATAATGATCATTAACTTAACTAGCATCAATACTTAGTTCAAAATTATCCTATATCAAATTAAATTCTTTAAATCTTATATCGGTATTAATTTATTATCTTAAAATAATGCTTCCAATCTGAACCATTCCTACAATTTACAAAAAACTGCTATAGTCATTCAACATTTTACAATGTTGTTTGCATTACTAGAAGTATTACCAAAATTATTAGAAAGTTTTGCAATTACTGTATTGCACATACTTGTACGAAATGAGTATCAATAGTACAAAGTGTTTAGTATTAAGTAATCAATTTGTAATTGTATCAAGTGTGCAGTAATACTAGAATAAGTGTACTTAATACTAGAATGACTAGAGTCATTCTAGTATTAAGTTAAGTCACAATTGCTCTACTCATTGGTTTCATTCATCCTGGCTTGCTCCGAGTGTGCAGAAGGACTAATTTAGACATTTGAACATCCTGATACCAGACTTGCTGCAGCCAGTTGTGTCCTGGTTGTAACTCATACAGAACTGACTTTATCTCGTATGACCTTCAGCATTAGTCCTTTGATAGGATTTACGTCTATACCGTTCAATCCAGGCCCCGGCTGCACCTCAAGTTATGTCTCGTCTAGATAGTCTTGAACCTTGCAAGATCTATGACGCAGAGCTCTGTTGTGCATCAGTGTTGCATTCCCTCTGATAAAACATTGCACTTTGAGAGAAAATCTTTTTCTAGGCCAGTAATGTTCCTCATGTCATTACCTGTGTGCAGCCGACCAGTACCAACAATTAATATAAAATCACTTAGACTTTGTGTCCAATTCGTATGGCGTCTCTTCCTTACTTCAGAATTCTTCATCAAACTCTGACCAGGTGAATTATTTAATACATAGTTCTCGAGGAATTTTCAACAAATAATTTAAAAATATTCTGGTCAATGACGTGTTAAAATTGTTGAGAGTAGTTTAGTTCATTTTCTATCATATGCAGATAGTACTGAGTGGGTGGGCTAACAGTCTACTCCAGACCATGATCTGGGTGCCTCATTGTTAGACGTTTACTGTCCGGTGGAAGATGCTCTCTTTCTTCTCACATACTAGGCTCTGTACTGTAGTTTATTGCCTACTTATTGTTTCTATTCAAAGCATATCTAAGTAGAAATTTATTTTGTGTTATTTTTAGGATTATGAAACTTTGTTAAAATTACATTCTATATGTATGAATTAAATTCTATAAGGTGATTATATAGACACAGGATGGAACTGAGCATTTCTGAATGTTAATATTGAAAACAGAATAGCTTGATGTAGTTGTCACCTTGTTTCTATGGTGACGAATTCTGGTCTGTTTACTATGCGGATCTTGCCAGGGCAATCATGAAGCTAAGATGGCGATGGTTGCTATGCGCAACTATCTGCATGGCAACAGTTATTAGCACAATATTTATATATGGACCAAATCAAGATTCAGGTTAGTAATAGTGTAATCATTGACACTGACCTCTATTAATTACTTATGGTTATTTGTTAAATTTGCTTTTATCTATTAAAAAGCCAAAAGCTAAGTTTAACATCAATTTTCTGCAAGAAAGTCATGTCATTGACGAGGAGAATGCTGGATTTGAGCCCTGCACCTACTGTTCCACTGTCGAACAACTTGCTTTAAAAGCCTGTAATAGCTGTAAAATTTTACAGCTATTACTTTAATAATTTATCTTTATTAGCATATAGACTTGGTTCCCATGTGCAGTATTACATTAATATGTAAATTCTACCACTTGTTCTTATGAAGAATTTATGTAGGTCTGGCTGGTAAATGAATAAGAATATATGGGTTCAAAACTGTATATGACTTATCTGTCTGGTACAGATACTTTGTTCTGGGGTAGCTTTATGCGAGTATGAGTTTAGAACTGATTTTTTCATTATATTAGCAGACACTTAGCTACAGATAAGTATGTGCGGGGTTCAAATCCTGGGCTCGCCTGTCACTGACATCGCTTTCGAGTGAGGAGACTGACGTTAACCTTAGCTTTACCAGCTTTTACCAGACTTACTTGAGCATTGTTACAATAAAAAATTTACCTCCATGTATAAAATATTTGTTGACAGTAATTCTTCATACTTTTGATGCAGAGTCTAATGACAGCGAGCGTGGTTTTCAAGGAATCCTACCGAGTCAATTAGAAGTTGTGAATGGTGACAGTGAGCTGAGGGGCGGGGTCAAGGGAGTAGGAGGAGTCAGAGCAGATGATGGGCGGGCTGAACTTCTTCATCGGTTAAAGGAACTTGAAGAGCAGAATAATCTACTGCTACAGAGAATTAGGTTAGTGCACTCTTCATGGAAGTACTTTTTGCACATCGTAATGCCATTTTTGCAGCAATCGAACAATTATTGGATGGTGGCCAAAACCATATCAAAGCCATATCTGTTTTTTATAGGTTTTTTCTGAGTTTTCAGATTATTGCGAGATGATAGCGTCATTCAACACGTGCTACGATACACTTTCATAGAATATTAAGATATAATTTAATTTTCTATGCTAGCAGCTAAGAGAATATATATAAATTAAGTATGGAATCAAAACTTTTTAAGAATTTTTTAATTTTTTAATATTAAATTAATTTGATTGCTTTATAGTAGTACTTTCATGCATTTTTATTAGATATATGCTAATGTAGTTTACAATGTAGGCCTAATGTTTTGCTGCTGTGTAGGATATTATCAGAAAATGGTAAGAGTGTTTCTGAGGATGGTAACAATGGAGAGAAGAGAGCTGAAACTGGTTTCAGTGTCTCGGAACAAGAATGCATTAAGGAACCTGATCTGCCAAAGTGTGAGGTCTGTAGAATGGGCATGCATGTAAAAGAAGTAAACACGCATTATAGTGCAATGATCAACCATGTTGATATCTATCACTTTTTAATACCGCATGTTTAAACCATTAGACAATTTAGACCATTTTTCTTATAGCCAGTTTAGTGAATGTCTGAGATTGTACTCTCAGATCAGCGTGGCTGGGATTCGAATCCACGATGGTTCAATTCAGCTTAGGATCTGTCATTTAAAACATCATGACGTTACCCCTACGCTATTAAGACATTCTTGTATGCATGCTTGTAAGCTTGTAATGTTCTTCTACGTTAAATTTCTTGGTTATGAGTGAAGTTCTTTATAAATATGAGATTGATTTTGTGTTTTAACCAGATATTAGTGTCTCTTTGACTTTTCTAACATCTCCTAACTATATTGACGATGTTAGCTTACTGTCAAACTTATTACGATGCACTAATTTATGTACAAGAAAGTATTTTGTAGTCACAATAGTTATACTGATGAATGATTCTGCAGTTTTGCGAAACACAATAATTATTGTTTAAGAGTGAGTGTTTTATGATAAAATATAATACCAGCGTAATGTTCAATTGTCGCAGCTACTTTCATATTTTTAGGTCTAGTAGTGCTGCATTATATATCTTAATTGACATGCATACTTTTTATAGTCACAAATTTGATAAGAGTCTCTCTCTTTCGTTTTCTGCCAATTGGCAGGTCCAAGATACTTACAGAGACTGCTTTCAAGCTCAGTAAATGCACTCCCTTGACCAAGAAAATTAACCAACTGCCAAGGTTAAGCCTTAACCAAATCTTAACATAGCATTAACCTTAGGAAATATGTTTTGAGGATGGCTTTCTATTGCCTTTCTCAGGTTCTTGTTTGGTCGCCGTTTGCAACTCATGTTGTTCACAGATTTTTTTGATCTACTCTATAGTAGTAGTATGAATTAACTGACAAGAATGAATTTAGGTTAAGGGCTAATCATTTCCTGTGCATATACCTCTTAGTTGATGTTTCTGTTGACTCCCAGGTGATAACCTCTTCAGTTGATGTTGTTGCTGTTGACTCTCAGGTGAAAACATAATTAGTTGATGTTGTTGTTGTTGACACATAGGTGATAACCTCTTCAGTTGTTGTTGTTGTTGTCACCTAGGTGATACACATATCTATGGTGTGCACGAGGTACAACTCAACAAGAGAGGTGATAACACTGATGAAGAGCATTCTGTTCTATCGTAGAAATCGTCTTCATCTTCATTTTATCTCCGACGCCATCGCCAGAGCCATCCTGGAGACTGTGTTCTCCACGTGGATGATTCCGGAAGGTTTGCTTTGCTGAATAGAAATCAACCACTACTGTGACACATTGCGTAGAATTAGGATTTGTAATAAACATTGCGTGTAGTAAATAATTTAAAATAATTGTGCCATGGACCTGTTGATAGGCAATGCACTAAGAGCGAGATAGAGATAATAAATAATGATATATACAAAATAGATAAATAGATTGATATATGGATAAGAATAATAATAATAATTAGCAATAAGTATATTTTTTAAGTGTTGCTCTATGCTAAATGCCATAATAGAGCTAAATGGACAGTGAAGGTCAAGTAGTTTGGTGGTATAGTGCCACAATCGGTGTAGCGACTAGAACTCTGCAAGCCTGGAGTATGAGCAATCAATTGGTGTAAAACACTGAAATCTTCACCATGTGGGTACAAGCCTCTTCACTGTCTTATCTGCATCAGTCGCCTCTTACGAATGTGCTTAATTATCGGTAGGTTCAATTTTCAATTTTCCTGAACCTACTCAGGATAGTTATAAAGGTAGATAGAAATAGATAAAAATGCTCGTTATAATTATTGATTTACTAATACAATTAGGAATTTTGTAGAGTTGTATAGCTAATTATAGGATTTTCTTAAAGTAATTGTTGAATGCTCAGTGTTACTTTATTTCAACTCCCTGATAAAGTAACAATGGTAGCATCTTTGATCTCTTGCTTTGCATCATTTATTTAACATCTGACAACAACAACGCAATTAGAGTGCCATTATCATCCATGACAAAATATGGGTCAGGTTTCGTGTCACTACTAAGCTGTAAGTACTACAGCTAACCACTCAAGCTTTCTTCTTATGAAATGCTTCTGATAAAGGATCGGTTTATCATTGCCAACTTATTCTCTTAACATTTTTCTGAGTATTTACTTCTTTCTTATAGTTTAATCTCTGATATTGCTTTGTGGCTGAGTATTTTTTGGTTGTCTCTAATTTTAATACAAGAAATATTATTAATGGCTCATATATGTGGCTGTCCACTATGGCTGAAATTCTTATGTGAAATTATTTAACGTCATGTTTTACCTAGGTAGTACTTTGATGGGTGTCCAGTTTGAAAGACCTTATTCACGGCTTTGAATGAATAAAGCCTCGAGTTGTTGGAAGGTTATTCTTGAATCCATGCTGGCTACAATTGATGCACCATCGAAAAGGCAAAGGCAAAGATTACTAATAACCGTGGAATGTTAGGAGGAAATATAGACAACTAAAAAAACTAAAACTACGTTAGAAAACTATTTAATGCCTACGGTACGACATGTGTGACCATACGAGCCAAAAAATCTTGCGTCATTCACCAATGTTCCTTTCCCTTCCATCAACAATCTACTCTAGTTCTGATAATTAATTTTTTTGTGTTTAGTTTCAGTGACATTTTACGATGCCGACTCACTAAAGGTAAGTGCTAAGTCTGCCAAGAATCATTCTGGCAATTTTTAACTGTCTATGCAATCCATGTATATAGAACATATATCCATGTATATACATAAATGCAGATAGAAAGATTTAGAAACAAGTTTTAAAATAAGCAAACAATGTACATTATTAATCAAATTAATAAATAATATCAATTAATCAAACTTATTTTGTGTATTGAATAAAAAATACAAGTTCCATTGTACTTTATATAAAGCACTTAAATACCTGGCAGATTCAAGAGGAACCTAATGACCATCTGGCATAACGCCATAGTTTATGCTAATGTAGTTATGAGTTTACAATGAATATACTCTACGAATGTAATGTATGACTTGACTCAGTATCTTGAATCTTGTTACGTGTATAAGTAATAGTCTTTGTGACTAGGCGGAGGTATCATGCTTGTTACGTGTGTAAATAATAGTCATATGACTATGATGTGTGACTAGGCAGAGGTATCGTGGATTCCTAACAAGCATTATAGCGGTGTGTACGGGCTGATGAAGCTACTGCTGCCAAGCACTCTGTCCAATCAACTCAGCAAGGTTTGATTGCCTTTCACATCTCTCAAAGTTATAGATTCTGTCGAATCGTCTTCTCATTTTGCCGTTGATCGATCAGTATTCCAACAAGTATGGACAAATTACCCACAAATTTATCAACCTTTAAATCTAATCTTTCTATTAATCCTCCTAGCATTTATTAGCCATCATTCAACTAGCCTGGTCTAGTCATTTGGTATATTTGATGATTTGGTTAATTTTATAATCTTTTCAAATAAATTTTCCTATTGTTTTCCTTTTCTACTATGATGCAATCTTTGCTGTCTTTCCTTTGCACCCTTTGTGTTCACTTCTGACTCATATTATCATAGCAATGTATAGTTTTATATTGTATTTTATTATCATAGCAATGTATAGTTTTATATTGTATTTTATTTAGCTCTATTTTGTTGTACTATATTACATTTCACATGTTGTTTACTGTAGGTCATAGTGCTGGACACAGACACGGTGTTTGCAACTGATATCGGGGAATTATGGAAACTGTTTAGAAAATTTTCTGCACAGCAGGTTGAATGAAATAAAAAATTCAATACTTTAAATGTTTGGATCTTGGACTTGCTCTGTTTTGATCTCGTTTTCTCTTGTGGTCTCTGTGTACTCAGTCGTCATCGTGTGGTGCTTTGGCGCCTATTTGTGTAGAGTCTGCAAGAGACGTCGCTGACATTGCCTTATGGCGAGGAACCGGACGTTAAATTCTTATTGATTGTTTGATTCTTTGTTTAACTCTTCATTGTCAGAGCCTCATTGAAATATCGTGATTGCCAAGGATCGCCCTGTAGAAAATGTGTTCGAGAATATCATCCTGTATTGCATTAATCATTTTCTTTTTTAATTATAGATTAATTTAATTCAGGCGTAACCGCCCATACTCAAACCTCAACAGTATAGCAGAAAGAGTAATTGAAATATAATATAAAATATATCTATACTGCACAAGACAACATTTAACTAAGAGATCTCTGTGGGTGACCTGGATCATATTATGTCTCGCTACACCTAGTGCTTTAATGAAAGACGTGAGCGTCAATTTTCTACACGAAATTATATCTGTGACCTGGAGAGCACTGGCTTTGAACCTTGCACTTACTGATCCACAGTCGGGCAACTTACCGAACTGCTACAGGCTCAGCCAATGTAACATTTTTTAAATGTATCAAAGTTTATGGGATGTGAATGAACTTATGATGACTTTCGTGTTGAATTTGTTAAATAGCTAGTTTTACCAATTCATTGACAAATTTTTAAAATAAATTTAGAAGTTCAAATGCAAGCTGAAATTTTGTTTTTACTGAAATTGGATAATGGTTTACTGACAAATTAATTAGGTCTCGTAATTTTATAATTAAGTAATTTATTAGACTATTAATTATTTGAAGACTAATTTAAAAATATATTTTTGTGCTTTATAAATTTAGTCAGTAGCTTTTGCATCTTTATTTTGAATTGATTAACTGTTGCATTGGTTATGTTAATTTGCAGGCATTTGGTTTGGTAGAGAATCAGAGTGACTGGTATCTGGGCAAACTCTGGCCTAACCACAGACCTTGGCCGGCTCTAGTACGTCACATCTTTCTGCAGCTAAATAGAAATTTATACTGCATAATTCCTATTGTAAATTATACATTTAAATTTACACTTTCTAGTATGCCTAACAGTTCTTTTCTCTAGAAACTAAAGTGCAAGTCCCTCTGACTAAAGAGATATTTATAGTTTATTTCTCTCCGTGTACTCCATGTGTTGAAATCTATTTCTGTTTAGTTTCAGGCTCCTGAAACTAAACTAATAATAAAGTAATGTGATACTTACAAATAATTTTTTTTATTATTTAACTCGTCAAATTTAAGATTCCCTAGTTATTAATGTCGTGTAATATACATGTACAGTAATTGATATGTAATAAAGAAATATTTATATAATTTTTTAAATATTGAATAATTAAATAATATATATAATATAATAATAAATGAATAGTATAATATATTAAATAATTTATTAAAATATGAGTGGTGCTCACTTCAGGAAAATGTATTTGACATTTGTAAAAGAAAAGTAATTTATGTTTTTTATAATTTTTTAAAATTTATTACTGAAAAGCTACCATAAAAAACAGTGATTGGTTGTAGTTGAAATTGATAAGAATTTTCACTTATAACGTGGTGTCTATGTGAACTCAAATTGAAGACATTGACTGTGAATAGACATAGTTATAGTTATAGTTTGTACTTGAAAATTTATTATTTTATTTATGCAAAGCTCTAATTAGAGTGTGACCACTAAGGACTCATTATTATTATTATTATTGTTATTATTATTATTATTATTATTATTTTTAACAACGAAAACTTATATAGCAGTGTCGTGGCGTGAACTCAGTCTTCGAGACTACTTTACAGAAAGAGTTCAATAGTAATAATAAGCAAAATAACAATTACATTTAAATTAATATCTAAACTAGGAAAAAATGCCTACATATGAGTGGAACTATTATGTTTAACATTATGTTAACATTATGTTTAACAAATGACATTAGGGTCGTGGGTTCAACACTGGAGTGATTTTGCTCAACCTGGAGAGATTGAGGTCCATGGACTGGATGCGGACCTGGAGAACTGTAGCGGAGAAAGAACTCGAGTCCATGATGGCCACTGCATTAGCAGATCAGGTATAATAGATTTTTATTCTGTCACAGTTTCCTCTTTGATGCCATCCGTAGGGGGCGAAACTAACTTCAAGTCTTTATTATTGTTATTTTTCTTGTATCTCTGTCATCTATATAATGCAACTACAGCATCAATTTTTTCTAATTTTTGCACTAGGTATCTGGCACTTGTATTCGTGTCTGATTTGAAGCACATAAAGTTTTATACAAGTACTTTATAGAAAGAAGCCCGAATGTTAGTTTATTAGCGATCTTAGAAGTTGAACACTTCTGCATAAGTGTTTAATATTTTCCACTATTTAACTTAACAGATATATATTAATATGATAGCGGAACATTTGTATTTTAATATTCAACATTTTGGTTCTGTGGCTTCACTTGATTTATTGACTACTAAAGTTTTGTGTCTCTCATCAGCACATTCCACTAAATATCCTATCGATGTTTGAGATGTAATCAATTGAGTTAACTTCTGCTACTTCTGCTTTGTCATAACTACTGAGCTAAAATATAAATAGTTATTTTTTAGCGTATGCGCACTGGTTCTATTAGTGATATTGAATGGAGTGTGGCCGGAATTATTTTTTTAAGGAATTCAGCCGACTGGTAGGCTCTACTCTGCCAAAATATTCATTTTTGTGAAGTGAAATACTTCGTCTGAGCACGTCCTGAGTTATGTATGTTGAACCTCTGCTCTGTGGACCTAGGGAATTCTGCATTTAAGGCTGTCGACACTCGGTCTGCCTTCCATCCTTGTATTAACCGGGCTTGACAAATCTTAACTTCGTTTATTGACGCACCCTTAACCGACTGCGCTAAATCCCGCTACAAAAATATAACGAAAACAGTGATTAATTGTTGTCTTATGTTGGTAGGACATAATAAATGCAGTGATTAAGCTGCGCCCAGACCTGGTTCTCACTCTGCCATGTCAGTGGAACGTTCAGCTGAGTGATAATACAAGAAGTGAGCAGTGTTACACTGAAGTCTCCAGCATCAAGGTTATATCTTGATCACCTAATTATCTCTTTTATGTTCTACTCCATTGAGATCAGTTTTGCTTCCACTTTTCTTGTAGATTTCTATACATTAAGTTTTTCCAAATAAAGTGTTAATTTTAGATATTTTTGTAAATGTGTATGTCAGCCATAATATTTATATTTCCATAACAATAAGATGTTATGCATGATAGATGCAACCTTGATTTTACATTGGTTAAATTTTTATGTAATTTTATTAAGTAGAGTTTAAGTAACTTTTTGCATATTTTTTATAGCACCAGTAAAGTCTCTCTCTCTTAGTGCACTGCCTACTGGCTGGTCCATGGTATATAACTCCTCCACTCTTCTCTGTCTTCCGCTTTCCACTTCATGTCCACATATGAGTGGGTCCTTAAATCATCTAACATACACAATCTTGGCCTGCCTCTGCCTCTTTTTCCTTCCATTCTACCTTTTATGACCTCTTTTATAGACTTTCCCCCTTAGAATGTGTCGTATCCAAATCTTCTTCTTATTTCTTAATATATTTATCAAATGTCTATCTGTGCCAACTCTCTCCAGAACTTCCTCATTTATAACCTTTTGAGTCCAGCAAATTCTTTCCGTTCTTCTCCATATCCACATTTTCAATGCCTCTAGTTTCCTGATATCTTCCTTCCTGATAAAGTCTAAAAAAATAAATGTATCTAGCGCTCTGATCAGTGCAGCAGGATTTATTTATTTTAAATGTAAGTAATGTTAATATTTAATGTAAATAATGTTAATTTAAAATGCTAATAATGTTAATGTTCAATGTAAATAATGTTAATTTTAAATTTAAATAATGTTACATATTTCTCCTATTTTTCCATCAATCAGGTGATACACTGGAACTCACCCAAGAAGCTAAAGGTCAAAATCAAGCACTTGGAGTATTTTAGAAATCTCTACCTTACTTTTCTCGAGTACGACGGTAATCTTCTACGACAGGAGTTCTTTGTCTGCTCGGGGTCAGAGGTCAACGGAACTTCTATTGACTCCATGGTAGTCAGTTCTGATAACTAGTTCATTCTAGTGATAACTAGTTCTTTCTAGTGATAACTAGTTCATTTTAGTGATAACTAGTTCATTCTAGTGATAACTAGTTCATTCTAGTGATAACTAGTTCATTCTAGTGATAACTAGTTCATTCTAGTGATAACTAGTTCTTTCTAGTGATAACTAGTTCATTCTAGTGATAACTAGTTCATTCTAGTGATAACTAGTTCTTTCTAGTGATAACTAGTTCATACCCTGTAATGCTGTTCTAAAACATATTACAACTAGGCATATTATCGCTAACTTTGACAACCTGTGCAAGACATTTAATTTGCCTTTTGTTACTCTATTATGTTGTCGAATAATATATTTTACTGTCAAACTATGCACTTCTTCTTAAGTCTTTTTCAAGTCGGTGTGGCTGATTTTGAATTATATGTTGATTTGCCTACTCTTATGTGCAATGTTGACTTTTTGATTTATAGTAATATTATTGAATTTTTGTTATGTTTGTTGTCCTATGCTCAATAATAGAATGTCTAAAGTGAGTATTTTGATTCAATTAGGCTAACTGTAACTCTAACTGTGTAATTGGTGGTGGTTTATTTTTGATCCTACTTTTAATATTTATGCTGTTTGATTTGTTTACTGTTGCTTTTCTTCCTGTCATGTGTTGACGAATAAAGAATTGGATATATATATATATATATATATATATATATATATTCTGTTTGAGTGTTTCTGCTATATAATGGTAACTAGTTCATTCTGTGTTGAGTGTTTCTGCCGTATGATGGTAACTAGTTCATTCTCTTTTGAGTGTTTCTGCTATATGTTGGTAACTAGTTCATTCTGTTTTGAGTGTTTCTGCTATATGTTGGTAAATAGTTCATTCTGTTTTGAGTGTTTCTGCTATATGATGGTAACCATTAACCACAGTTAATAGTATAGCATTAACTGCCTTTTGATGTTGGTTATGTCAGAGGAATAATTTCTAGTTTAACTCATGTCAAGTATTATCATTTTGAGGATCGCATCTGCTTTTTGTAAAGTAGTCTCGAAGTACAGTTCTGGTCATATCATCCTGACACCTGGGCAGAACTACATTTACTTAAGACACAATTTTGTGATGCATTTGAATTTTATTTTAGATTTCATCACCAGTCGCAGATATGATCTCTGATTCTGCCCAGAGACTAGAAGAGGAGGAAGAAATGGACGAATGCTATGAATTTATGAGAGAGAGAATGATTGTTCATCGCACTCATCTCTATTACATAGATTACGACCCCAGTGCCGGGCCACCCCCCTCCCCTCCCCCCAGGGTGGCTGCAGGCACCCCCGCCCCCCTGTCCCCCCTCGGACTAGCCACCTCTACCCTGAGGACCCCCGAGGAGAGGAGCGTGGAGAATGTGAGGGACGTGTCTGACATCGATGTTACTCTCATCACCCAGCTGAGCACCGATAGGCTGCAGGTTTCATTGAATTCATTGTATAGAAGTAAATGTTAGTAGTTTTTAAAAAAGCTAATGTTAATGTTAGTTTCCTCACTCGAAAGCGATGTCAGTGACGGGCGAGCCCAGGATTTGAACCCCGCAAATAATGATCTGCGGTCGAACTTCTTACCGACATCACCATTGGCTCCAGCCAATCTAAAGCTGTTTCCAATTTAAAGCCATTCTACTCATTGGTAGTGCATATCAGTCAATCCTTTAATGTGTCTCACTGCTCAGTTTAAAGTGCCGCAGATCTTCGCGGCAGAAGTGCTGAATTGAAATTGAAGAATAAAGTTGACTTGTACGTAAAGGCCAAATATGAATCTAGACCATCAAATCTGTAGCAAATGATCTCTTTCATAGAAATCATCACGATGTTGTCATAAAGCTCTCATGTGTCTGTCTGGGTTAGTCTTCTCATATGAACACGTGCAGCTGCCGATAGGTTTAAATACAATTCGCTGTTGTTGATTTTCTCAAAGCTTACTAGTTGGTAACCCACAAGGTCATCACTTTAACTTTTATGCATAAACATGGCTGACGTTATAGTGAACATCCATGGATTAACTGTTGCTTATATCAATAGATCATCAAGTAGAAATTTTTATGTACTTTGGACCTATAGCGTAAAGAGCCAAGACACTGCAGAATCAGAGAAATAGAGGAAATTATGATTTCGATTGATGGGAAGAACTTTCTGCTCTTCTGTTCTGTTTTTTTGTAACGTATGAGCACTATAAATACCGCCATTTCATTGGTCAGACAGTATCTGTGCTCTGTGTATTTTATAACAGATGCTAGAGACTCTATCACTTCATTGGTCAGGACCAATAAGCGTCGCCCTCTACATGTCGGACGCAGAGGCTCAGCAGTTTCTGCGCTATGCTCTTTCTTCTAAAGTCCTGACAGCTCGTTCTAACATTGGATATCACATCGTCTATAAGGACGGGGTGAGAGAATAGGATTATGTATTTCTATATCAAGTCCATTCTTGGCTAGTTGATTGCAGATATTTAATTGATATTAAAAGATTTATTATGTATCTATTTATATAATTATATATATTTTTGAGCGATATTTAATCGATATTTAATTGGGCAAATTTATAGCAGGCAAATTTATAGTATGTATTTGTTTTTGTTTGAAAAGCTAATTTACTAAGCATTGGGGGAATGTGTCATGGATTCTAAGTGCTTATTGCTGTCTTTGTTGTCTTAGATGAATTGAAAGTTTTAAACTGCTTTTTGTTGCCTTCGATGACATTGGGAGTCTAATAGTGCTTGTTTTTGTTGTTGTTGTTGCTGAAATTTTGACAGTAAATCTCAGCAACAACAACATAGATCTATAAAATTTTATGGGATGCTAAATGTTAAGTGTTATTGTTCGATGGTACAATGGATTAGTTGATTGAGTAATTGGTTGATTGCCTATTAATCGACTGATTGATTGATTGACTGCTTGACTGTTCTAGATGTGTTTTTTCTGAGATGTTTGTATAACATAGCTCAGGGTAAGATTGGAACAATGTTTTGTGTGCGGCATTTATCTGTATCGATTATTTGATTGATTGTTTTCTTGTGGGCAGCAATACTATCCGATCAATTACCTGCGCAACGTGGCTCTGAGTCAGGTGCGCACGAGCCACCTGTTTGTCTGCGACATTGACTTCCTGCCCATGTACGACCTGTATGAGCAACTCAAGCTGTCCATCAGCAGTCTGCTCAATCCTGCTGCTGCCCATAGTCAGAAAAAGGTTTGTTGTTGTTGTTGTTGTTGTTATACTGGAATATGAGGGGAGATTTGAGTGCAGATTATTGTTCCGTTGTTATTTGTTATATTAGAATTCTATGCTCGTACAGATATATAGGCCATGCCTGTTCTATGCTGTTCGTAGAATAGGCCATGCCTATACCGTACGTTGTACCTGAACATTGTCTTTGTGTCTGAACTTTGTCATGACACCTGAACCTTGTCATTGTGTATGAACCTTGTCGTTGTACCTGAACCTTGTTATTGTACCTGAATCTTGTCATTGTACCTGAACCTTATCATTGTACCTGAACCTTGGCGATGTACCTGAAGCTCAGACACAATGACAAGGTTCAGTTACAACGACACGGTTCAGATCCTGACACGACGACAAGGTTCAGATCCTTAACCTTGTCGTCGTGTCTAAACCTTGCCGTATAAAGTGTTTGAAACAAAATGACACGTGTCGGTACATTTATTGTTCTTAGCAGGCTTTTGTTGTGCCAGCATTTGAGACTCAGCGCTACAAGAGCAGCTTTCCTGCTTCCAAAGCTGAGCTGATCAGTATGCTCGATGTGGGAGATCTCTTTACTTTCAGGTCTGTGCGACTTTCTGTCAAAACTATGAACCAACCGCAGAGTAAAGTGCCACGATAGTTTGATGTTTGTGTCTCAATTGTGCAGTTTTATGTGACAACAGGTTGATGTTTGTGCCACAATAGCTGCAGGTTTATGTGACAACTGTTTGATGTTTGTAGCACAATAGATACTGGTTTATGTGACAATAGTTTGATGTTTGTAGCACAATAGCTGAGTTTTTGTGACACCAGTTTGATGTTTGTAGCACAATAGCTACTAGTTTTGTGACAACACTCTGATGTTTATGACACAATACTACTAGTTTTATGTGACAACAATTTGATGTTTATGACACAATACTACTAGTTAATGTGACAACGGTTTGATGTTTATGACACAATACAACAAGTTTTATGTGACAACAATTTGATGTTTGTGTCGCAATAGCTACAGGTTTACTTGACAACAGTTGATGTTTGTGGCCACATTTAGCTACATGTTTATGTGACAACAGTTTGATGTTTATGACACAATAGCTACTGGTTTTATGTGATAACAGTTTGATGTTTGCTGAGAAATTACACGACATTTGTATTTAATATAACTCGATGCTTTTATGACTGTAGCTTAATGTTATACCATTAGAACTGGAATAATAATCCCACAAGAAGAACTTCTGTTTGTTCTTCTGGTAAGAATACTGGAAATTCGTCTTATGTGCTTGTTGCCTTTTTGATCAAGTGTACTGGCTGGATACATGAAGAACTAGCAAGTTGTCGCTATACGTAGCTTAGTTGCCAACATAGTGCCGAGTGATTGTAAAATAGTGAAATACGTATATTTATATACTAATTCAATCATTCATTGATTGATTTTGTTTGATTGATTGGATAATTAATTAATTGATTTAATAACTGACTGACCGGGTCGTAGGTTGATTCGTGGTGGTTTATGGATCGATTGGTTGATATATTGTAATTTTTTGTATTGTATTGTTTTGTATTGTGTTTTATGATATTGTATTGTAGATACCACGTGTGGCCACAGGGCCAGTCTGCCACAGATTACGCTCGTTGGAGATCGGCTACGACTGCATACAATGTATGTCTCTTTAATTCTATCTCACTCTATGCGTCTATGTTTGTTACCCAAACGCACTTGGAGTAATGCTTTTAGATCAATCTTTCACTATATCAGATGGGAGTCTGATTAATCTATTATGGCGGGCCTAGGTAAATTAGATTTCAGACATATTAGGGTACAGTTAGAAATTAATTTTTTAAGAAAGAAGTACGTGCTACCTAGATATGGTGCTCTAAAACATATTACAATGAGATATATAATTGCTAATTTTTACAACCTGTGCAAATTTATATTTTATTTACTGTATAATGTTATCAAATAGTATTTTACTACTGTCAAACTATGCACTTCTTATACTAGTCATTTTCAAGTCGGTGTTGTTAAGTTTCAATTATAATTATGTAAAGTATACAAGTTTCTATTATGTAAAGTATACAAGTATTATGAACACGTTTGGCCCTAACGTAACCGTAATAGTAAGGGGCCTATCTCCTATTAGACCGTCGTATGTCGTTGAAGTGAACGTTTATTTCAAAATATTGCTTCTTTTCTTTTATCTGTCTAACTGGTGATGGTTTATGTTGATTTGCTTATTCTTATGTACAATGTTAGCATTGATTTTGATTTTGATTTTTAATAGTGTGTGCTTTATTTTCTCCTTTCTGATGATGACGAATAAAGAAGTAGATATAATATAAGTGGATATTTCATACAGATGTAACAAATTGTTTATTAATTAGTCTTCTTCTTCTTCTTCAGTGCACTGCCAAGTGGCAGGTTCAAGGTACATATTTGTACTCAAGGTCTGCTTTCTCGCTCCATAAGAGCACTCCTTAGATCACAAGTTAATCCCTTCACAAAGTCTATGCCTTACCCATAGCTTATGTAGCCTATAGCTTGGAAAAAGTATGGCTTCTGATGTGATTTCCCGTTGCCTTCCTCAGTTAGATGGACTAGTTACCATTTAATCCTGGGGAAAATATTTCATGGTGAGGTGGGTCACTTTTTATTAATTAGATTGACTCATTAATTTCTCTGTTTTCTTTAATTAACTGTTCAGGTTAAATGGGCTCCTGATTACGAGCCGTTCCTAGTGCTGCCTAAATCTGCAGCCTCGTTTGATCAGAGGTTTATTGGATTTGGCTGGAACAAAGTCTCACACTTCTTAGAGCTCGATGCTCAAGGGTTTGTCGTTATGTAATTATATGTACTGCTCCTGAAATCAACTTGTGATGACAAATTCTAAGATGATCATTGATTGATTGACAGAATTGTGGATTGTCCGTAGAATTGTGAAGCTGTTATGATTGAATGACGGATAACTATAGCCTCCTTAATCTAATTGAATATGTGATCGATTAACTTACTGATTGATTTATTGTTAAGAAAGTGAATAGAGTTTATTGTGAGGAGAGTGAATTGCATAGATATGATTGATTGATTGATTAATTGATAGCTTAATTGTTTGATTTATTGATTGCTTTATTTATAAGCTTATGTGATTTGTGGACTTGTTTGATTGATTGATTGCAGATACGAGTTCATAGTTCTACCCAACGCATTTATTGTTCACATGCCGCACGCCCCTAGTCTGGACATCGCTAAGTTCAGATCCAGTTCCACGTATCGTCACTGCCTGAAGAGACTGAAGGAAGAGTTCCAGCGAGATCTCACACGTAGATATGGACTCAGGGCTCTCAAGTATCTCTCTGTTAATACATAGCTGCTGGCACATAGCTGCGGGCACATAGCTGCTGGCACGTAGCTGCTGGGACATAGCTGCTGGCACATAGCTGCTGGCACATAGTTGCTGGCACATAGCTGCTTCTATCACTTCGCAGCGGTTACTTAGCTACTGGCACATAGTTGCTTCTGTCACATAACAACTGACAGATAGTTGCTGGCATATAGCTGCTGGCACATTGCTGCTGGCACTTAGCTGCTTCTGCGACTTAATAGCTGGCACAGCTGCTTCTGTCACATAACAGCTGGCACATTGCTGCTGGCACATATCTGCTTCTGTCACATAACAGCTGGCACATTGCTGCTGACACATAGCTGCTGGCTCATAACTGCTTCTGTGACTTAACAGCTCTGAAATAATTCCTGAGGACCTTTCGTCAATCTCAATCAATTTCAGTTTTATGCAAATGTTTTTTTACTGCAAATTATATTCCGGCATTATGTAACACGGTCAAATCTCTCTACGTTATCTAAAGTAGAAGGGATTTAAATTGCTGGTGCTCAAACTTGAAGACATATTACGCTATATTACCTAAACTTTGCAATGATTTGCATGCACTGCCATACAGACATGAGTCTGCTCAAGCAGCTTATATGCGCAGGTCTTGTGCCCCTATACTGTTCAGATTAGTGTTGTTGTACTTAGCAATTCGTTTCTAGACATTTGAGGCCTTCACTATATTTTTGCAATTGCAGAAGCCCTGTGATTACTAGGAGTTGCAAACTTGCGTCCATTTAAGTAGATGATTGGTGAATAAACTATTGTGCTGAGTCATTATGTGTAGCAGCTGGCTCGTTCTGTCTCTTATGACTCTTCTGGGCTGCTAGATTGATTGATATTGTATAGAGCTTTAATATTTGTATGTGTGGAGATTGGTTGTCTTATTGATTAGTTGATCGATCGATTGATTGATTGGTTGACTGATTGATTGATTATTGATTGGTTGATTGATTGACTGATTGATTGATTGACTGATCTATTGATTGGTTAATGAAAAATGAATCTCTTAGCTGTGTACATATAAATACTGCTTGCTAATGTTATCTGCAGAAACTTGTGCGTAGTGTAGTCTGGTAATGTAGTTAATACTGTGAAGCTGATGCTAAACTCGTATGTATTTTGATATGATTTATTGTATAGAACCAATATAGAATATTTTGTACGTTTAACTTACGAAATTGCTGCCTATCGGCTCGGTTTTACCTTGGTTTTTACTTCGAATGTGAGTATTCAGAAGTTGTTTAATGCCATTCAACAATAATTCTGAGTTTCATCGGATTTTTCTGTGCTTTGCAAATTTATATTAATTTCACTCTCCCCCCCCAAAAAAAAGAGAACTATTACATCGTTGACGGTTTTCTAAAGAAACCCGTCTCAAGGCTTGTGCTCTAGGCCAAGTATATACACATGTACATAATTGTGATTGTCAACTGGTTCTATTAGTAATAAAATTATTTAATGAAAATAGAGTCAAATATTCCCGCTAGAAATACATGAAAACCAGTAGGCCTATACTCTTCCCGTGTTTTCTTATTAAGCCGCTGGTACTACTTTTTACGTGGTTTTGGTTTGAAATAAATGTTACAATTTCATGCAAAGTTACAATTTAACATAATTTCCTGAACGCTTAGTAATTCTTGTGGATGGAAAATGATTCTGTCTATTATCTAAGTAACCAATGGTCATTGAAATGTTTATTTCAATACTAATTATCTCTTTCTCCTAATTTCGTAGTCAGAATCTGATAACCACAACCCTGCAAAAAGATCTTCTCAAGCTTATTTGCACTCCTTTGTAAGTTAACGACAAGGTTTTAATAGAATTATTGTAAAGTACTGCTAGCGTGTATCTGTTACAGAATTCTATAATTGGTGTTATAGCAATTAAGATCTAACTTCAGATTCCACATTCAAGGATTCAAACAATTCGAGGAGTCGAGTCAATTTTTAAGTTTATGTGTGTTTCAGATGGGTGGCCGAAAGGGCTGGCCACCTAAATTTATCCCCCAAAATTATTGATTTTAATTAGTGATGAAAAACTCTTTCAAATGCTCCATCAGTATTTCTAGCCCTAAGACCACCGCAGTGTGCTTCAGTTTTTATATGATACATTTTACAGCATTCTCTCTTCATATCATTTTTATTGCTCTGAATCCCGATGTATTATTGACTGATTGTTGTCTCATCGTAATCAAAATAAATAAATAGCGATTAAAGCATTCTGATTGAACATTGTTGATATGTTGTTGCTCTAGTGGAAAAGATAGTAACCCGTCGGTATAGATATTAGTTGTTGTAGTGTGAGATCAATCGTTCAATCATGTCCTAGGAATTCCATCTGGATATTCGATAATTCTCTCCATGTTTCCATCGATCGACTGAGTTATTAATTGATTGTTTTGATTTACTTACCTGTATCTGTGACAAAGTGGTGTGCTTGACAAATTAATGATAACATTGACTCTTTTATCAATGGATCAATTGATTGTACTAAGTGATTAATTAATGTTAACATTGTCTCTTTGATCCCTGAATCAGTTCATTGTATGAAATCATTGTTTTATGTCAAGTGGATGTGTAATATGTGTGAAATAATTTCATCTACATTAGCAGAGTATTTGTCTATTGACCCTCTTGTATTACATTAAGTGTATTAGGCGGCATATTTCACAATATTTTGTTGTTAAGTATAGCTGTTGTTTACAATTGAATCGTTATCGTCGTTGTAGTTGTGTTGATTCGTATACTGTAGAATATGAGCAACAGCTCATTGTTGTCACGTTTATTTAAAAACAATCGTGATATTAATCAGTTATGTAAATAGAAAATACTGTTTAATTCTAATGACTTGGAACGTGTTATTTTGATTCTTAAGTCCAACGTTTCATTGACTTAACCTTAAGGGTCTAAATATCTGGCAGTAGTGGAGAGTATTGGATGATATTAACACAAGATTTTAATCTGATAACTGTAATTGATTTTACTTAATGGTGACAATTCTTGTGCTATTTTATGTTTATAAATGAAATTTATTACAAGTTACGTTGTTGTAGTTTATTTTGATACGTTTTTTCGCTTGTCATTTCGTCTGCCTGTCATATTTGCTTTGCTAGTGATTTGATGGAGAATTTTGTTATTTTGGTAGGCTATTTGTTTGGTAATTGCACGATGCATACTATACATTATATTCTACTTCGATTCGTTGTACTTAGTAGTTGTTTGGCTTAATCTAGTTTTGAAAAATGACCCTCAGATGGTCTAGTCGCAAAGGCTCTGGCCGGTGGGTTAAATTGCATATAGTACCGTTGGATTGTTTTTCCTTGTCTTCAATATCTGTGTATTTTATTAGTGGTTGACTAGTGACAGTTAAGGCCTGTGAAACGTGTTTAATACAGTGCTGCGTCTTAACAATGTCTTGAAGATCTTCCCATTGGATCATAGCAACAGTTTTATTAGATTTTAATCTTAGTTTATTTAACGTCGAAGCAAGGCAGTTCATCAACATACGGAGATGCAACCAGTGATGCTTCAGATACAGTTTTCAGACAATGTGAATTAGTTTTGAGTAAGAATTTTAGTATGTTTGTCTTATTTGTTACAAAAGTAAATGAAAAAGTGCTTCGTTAAGGGGTTAATATCATAATAGCGTAATGGTGAATGGCTCAATATTTAGCGTAGGGGTAACGTCATGAAGTTTTAAAGGACAGATCCTGAGGTGAATTGAACCCTAATGAGTTCGAATCCCAGCCACGCTGATCAGAATGTAAAATCTCAGACTTTCACTGGACTGGTTATTCGAAAAGTGGAATATATTGCCTAATGGTTTAAACATGTGGTATTAAAAAGTGATAAATATCAACATTTCACTGTAATGCATGTTTATTCATACTATCGGAGGAGACTGAATAACTGAATAGATGGAGCGACTGTGTGTTTTGGGTTATGACGTGCTCCAATATGATCGAGATAACTTACTGACTATTGACGAATTTCTGCAGGATTCGTCATCTGACAGAGAATTTAATATTAACCGCAGGACTTGACTTCTGATTTCCGATATTTGTACTATAGGACTATACTTGCATGAAATTTGTTGTTACTAAATATTACGCAAAAATACTTACAAGTTAAATTTCAGCTAGATAAGCAATTGTTTGGTTTTCTGTGTTGGACTTCAGTTTATTTCGTTATCGTCAGTGTAATACTTGGTGTAAAATTTAACAAATTGAATTTTTATAGCGAATGCATAGAGGCTTTCCGAATTATAATTCGGTATGTAGTTCGACAATGTAAAATTTTGTTAATTTATCATCAGTGTTTTTAATTCGTTAAATTCGTATAATACATTTTGAAAACTCTCCATTTCTTTAAAAGGTGTATAATATTTATATTCAAGTACAGCCTTTTCTCAATACAGTTTCAGAATGATACATTGGATGTTTAAAATAAGGATTTCATTTTTATTTTTCTGTTTATCGAATTTAAACAATCTTATATTACTTCATGACTGCCAACTCTTTCAGACGTTAGATACTATCTGTTAAATTTATGCTACAGTATTCGATGCTATTACAGAACTTTGTGAGAAAATTGTTTACGAACTTTTGGTGATTTCTGCGACTGGTCAGCTGTTATCTAATTTCGTCTAATCCTGTTATTCTGTCGTCTTTATATTTTGATATTTTTTTGAGTAGCAGATGTCTGAAAGTCTGTTAGAGCTAATGTGAGAGCATTTCAAGTGGTTCTTATTCCATAGCTATTAGATTACTATACGACAGGCTGAAGCTAGCCTCCTGTCCGAAGCTTTACTATTGGACGAAGAAAATTACCTTAATATAATATTAATTTTAATAATTAATTAATATTTAATTTATTTATGTACCCATGACATTAATTAATTATTGATTGGTTGGTGATGGCAATACTCTGTGATAGATTGATTTAAGTCACATGTGTAAGAAGTTGACAGCCAACATTATTGATAAAGTGCTTAATAGAGTCGTCGTCAATCAAAACAGAGCAATTCCTGCAAAGCTAAATTACACTTGTAACTGCACTATTTAAATTGTAATGGATCGTTCTTTTAACAGAGCACTTTATTCCTGCACAAAGAAATTAAGTTTTGTAACGGTGTTATTTAAATGTACTAAAGATACAGGTATGTATGCCTGTATAATTACAATTTTATAATTCAGTAGTACACAGTGTTATACTCTCAAATGTATTGTTCGCCGATGTACGTAGTCGATTTCTGCATTGAATATATCTAATAGTAAAGTTTTATTTTTAATTTACAATAGCCGTTACTGGTGTTTGTCTAATTTCAGGATATCTCAGTGAAATGTATTTAATTATTATACACGTAAATGTTTGCCTGATTGAATTGTTTAATTGATCGCTTCTCGTCAATGTATGAGCTAGGGTGCGAAAATTAAATAGTGAATTATTGACTTAAACGACATGTAATTTATTTAATTGAATTAATTAAATTAAATGAACGAGGTAAATTCTCAGTCATTAACTAGTAAATAAATTGATGTTAGTGGAATAAAAATTTGATCAGTAGCCTATGCGAGTCATATATTCTGATATTCTGTAGCATTGTTTAATTCCTTTAATTCATTCAGTGTATACTGAGTTTATTCAATACTGAGTTATTAATCCGTATTCCATGTTGTTGTATCGTACATAACTCAATTCTTTGTTGTTGTAAAGTACATAAACCTTTAGTCAGTATTGTATTACAGGCAGGCAGTTGTTTATTCGTTTAAGGTGTTTTTAGTAACTAAAACTGTTTAAAATGTAGTAGGCCTACTAGTGGTAAAAATCTTGAACATTTTGTATGTAATGTGTCATCACACTTTCTCTCTCTCTCTCTCTCTCTCTCTCTCTCTCTCTCTCTCTCTCTGTCTCTCTCTTCTCTCTCTCTCTCTCTCTCTCTCTCTCTCTCTCCCTCTTGCTGATATGCTGAACTCTAAAGGTGGGTGCTTAAAGTCTTGCCTACAATAGATTATACTTGATGTACAATACAATTAAATGTATACAAAACATTATACATACTGTACAATACATACAGGTTGCATAATGCACAATACAATGCTATACATACAATACATTATACATACTGTATAATATAATGCAATGCAGACAGTACAGTGTACATACTGTAAAATACAATGCAATACATAAAATACATTATACATACAGCATAGTACAATAATATGCAGTGAAGATTTAGCGTCCGTCTCTTTATCTGAAAATCAAAACAATTCCCGAAAATAATATCAGTTGAAGACTGAAGTAGTCGGTTGTTTGTCTGCTAAGCAGAATGCCATCGGTTCGATTCGTACGAGAACCGTGTGTGGCAGTTTATCTTTAGAGGTGAAAACAGACATGAAATTAAGTGCGTGTAGTTTTCAATTTGTTTTTACAATTTTTCGTTAAAGCGAATATCACTGATCAATATTTTAAAGAATACTTAAAAATTACATAAATAGATAAAATAAAATAAAATTAGCTGTTTGTAGTATCCACTTAGACGAGTTCAAATGAAGCTAAGCTTACTTCATTCTTGACCAAATGATTGAATCTTCAATTACAGGGTTTAAAATTTGTTTATTTATTTAAGTTATTATGTAATAGTGGTTAGTGTATGAATTAGCTCTACCTGTATGCATATAAGCTTATCAATAATATTTTAGCTGATTCGACTAAAACGCCATACAGTTGTAAAAAATCAAAGATAAATTAGTTTTCACTTGGGAATTTATACTTTGTGGTTTCTTGGCTTCCTGATTATGTAATTGATATCTAGTTATGTTTTAAGTATTTGGCGATTCTTTCACAATACAACTAGAGAGCATTTCTGTTCAGATATAAACTGTTGATCTGATTTTCAGTAAATAAATCTTCTTTTAGACTTTTTATGTCTGCACACTATAATGTTTACTATATTTTCCGGTTCAGATTAGCAGTATATTTCAAAACGGATTAAATGTAACTTAAATGTTTCTCTGCTTTGAAATCCAATTCTAGACTTATGGATGTATTGTTTCTTGTAGCATACATTAGAATGAAGTCATTAACTTTAGCCACTGTATAATATTTTTAGTAATAAATTTTGATAAATTGTTATATTTGTGTATTCTGAAAGTTTAAATAAAAATTGACATCCTTTGACTATACTATATCCTAAAATATGTCTTTTGTAATAGTTTTTTGAGAATCACGTGAAATTCTAACGCAGACAAGTTAGAGCATCAATCTGTGAGAAAATAAACATCCGGTTTGTAATCTTTCTTTTGCTGGACATATTTAGTACTTTTAAAAATTTAATTAAATATATAGGATAAAATGATAATAAAATAACATTAAAAATTACATAAATAAATTATAATTAGCCTACTAAGAGTGCTAGTAGAATCATTTTATAGTTAACATGGTTTAGCGTCAGGTTTTCTAAACTAAGATGATGCTAGGGACGTCTCGAGATGGCTGTTGCGAAGATAGAGAGAGAGAGAGAGAGAGAGAACTATGTTTTATTTCAAAAATACACCGAAATATGCACACACACTAGGCCGTCAAAGAGGTTTAAAAAACCTATCTAGTTGATCACCCATCATGCATGCATAAAAGTACAAACTAAAAAATGAATATGCAAACTAAAAATGAACAAAGCAAATCAAACTCAAAGAATAGAAGCAATGTGCACATAAGTATGCATAAAAATGCGCATACATGCAAATAAACATACGTGCATAAACAGAAATACATACTCAAATAATCTCATATGCATCTAGTACTAAGTAGAAATTTTCGTATACCCAAATGTTAAACGTGTAAGCAGGAAATTATAAGACATACCAACAAAGATATGGAAAAAACAAAATTACCGATAATAAACACTACTCAAGCAATAAACTAAAATAATTTTTGAAGTTAGTAACAAACAATTTTTGTGAACGAGAGTTATGAATATCAATAGAAATTTTGTCCCATTCGAAGACACAGTCATAAATATAAGATTTGAAATAGACAGAGTTGGCGCTAGAATATATATAGTTTGTATTTGACAGCCTGGTATTATAGGGGTGAGATAACTGTAGAGTATGGAATATGTCTCTGACATCATAATTCAGACACTTATAAACTAGTTTACAAATAGATAGTTTATAGAGTAGTTGATTTGGTATAGTTCTATAGTTTAAATATAGTTTATTCACATTATAATATTTATTTCGACCTTGCAATGTTCTTAAAACTCTATTGCATGAAACATAAAGT
This sequence comes from Enchytraeus crypticus, assembly GCA_905160935.1. NCBI lineage: Eukaryota > Metazoa > Annelida > Clitellata > Enchytraeida > Enchytraeidae > Enchytraeus > Enchytraeus crypticus. Next base: position 980,001 of record CAJHZI010000741.1, on the reverse strand, counting down.
GGACGTAGAAGCCTAAGAGATGATTTTCCATAAATTTCAAAACCATACTGAATTCTTGAATGAATAAGGGCAAAATAGAGATCTCTGCAACAGATATCATGGATATAGTCACTTCGTCTGAAAAGCATGCCATTGAAACTATTAATTTTTGAGACTAAGAAATTTATGTGCTCTCTAAACGAAAGAGTGTCGTCAAGCAGAATGCCAAGAAATTTCACGACATGAATCCTATTAATTAAGCACACATCTAGTTTGATGTAAAGATCATTAGATATAATAATATCATCATCGTCTTTCTTAGGAAGAAATAACAAATGTCGATTTACACATTACCAACATAATTATACAAAGATCAAATAAAATATTTCTGTATTTACGAGGATCCAACAGAAAACGTGATAAGAAACAGTGCAAATATTTTGTCTTATTAACTGTAGCCTATCCAACCAGGTTTAGGCTGCAATCTAACATGTGAAAGAGACGTCTAGTGAAGCTTTCCATGATTTTTATTCATGTATACATGATTGACTATATGCATAGCAAAATAAAGGTAATAAATTAATGTCTGAATATGAAGAAGGATCGACTGAATGTCTGTGTATGAAGAAGCATTGAATGTCTGCTACGGAATGATAATAAATAAGTATCTGTTGGGAGAAGGAATTGCGCTAATCTTTAGACAGGTTTACTACATTAGAATTATGTCCCGTCTTTTGGTCCCTTTGTTTTTCGACAGCATGTGTTGTGCAGCTTCCCTAATTAAAGAGATAGGGTTGCGGAAATATTATCGTAAAAGGTTATTTTTCTTTCAGAATTTTGAGTTTCCGATAGTAAAAATGACATTTTATTTTAGAATAGAGTTTTGAAATAGGCCCATTCCTTATTAAGCCTAAGCTATGATAAAAGCTTTGTATGTATACATGTATAGGGCCTACTGTATACATCACATTCATTTCCTCTTAATTGACGTGCAGATAGCATTGTCTTGTGCAAGGCTTGTCAACTTTTTCAGACTACACGTTAAACTTAGGATGGTCGATCCTAGCTATCTATAATTAGCGCCATCTTAATTGTTGCTAATACATTTATTTAAGTTGATGGCATATATTTTAAATTTGCATGTTTGATTGCCACTCAGCTAACTGTCGTTCTCATTTAGTCTTATTATATAATGTTTTGTTTTGCTAAAATGACTCTTTAAGTATTAAATCAAAATTAATTAAGGAGGCCTAAAATTAAATAAAATAGGCAATTGCCCGAATGTTAGCTTCAAACGCGCACAAAATTGTCATACAAGCAGATGGAATAGAATGAATGGTAGCAAACGACAAAATATGTGTTATTTAACTTTTAGTAGAGCTATGGGCCAAAGCACATTAGCAGATGAAATATCATTTGTGGTGTATGTCGAATGTCTCAATAGCGCAATGGTTAAGGGTGTAGATAACGTCATGAAGTTTTAAATGACAGACCCTGAGGTGAATTGAACTCTCGTGGGTTCGAATCCCAGCCGCGCTGATCTGAGAGCAAAATCTCGGACATCCACTGGACGGGCAACACGGAAAATGGACTAAATTGCCTAATGGATATAACATGTGGTATTAAAAGCGATAGATATCAACATAGTTGATCATTTCACTATAATGCGTGTTATTATTTATTATTGTAATAAATATTCATATATTAAAATTGTTAACTCAATATGTATAGCAGCTATGTAATAGAATGAATATTATTCTGCATAGTAACAACGGCACAAAATTTAAAAAAATAAGATTGCCATAATTCAATTTGATCTTCAGATATAGGCCTAAATTAAACTGAAGCAAATCTATTTTCTGTACGCGCTAATGTTTCACAGAACTCTCTCATCAAATTGGTTGTTGTAAAAGCAGTTAACTGGCAACACTGTTGACACTCAACAGCTGCAGCAGCTGCAGCAGCTTATCATCACGCCACTCGCAAACAGCTGCTGACAGAGTCGCGGGTTCACAGCGCTAAACTTGTAATACGTGGCTTCACTTAGCTACAAATGTTTTTGCAACAATGTCTACTGTGATTATTTAGCAAAAGTAAAACCTACAACAATACGATATGCATATGAAAAGACACAAAGATTCCATTAAATATCAGATAATGATAATACGATAATTTTATTTAGTTGCGCGTCATATGCGATTATGGGACACCGGCCTCGGTTAGTACTTTGTGGGTGACCACCTTGGAATATCGTGTGTTGACAGCTTTGAAGGAAACATCCCAGGGTAGTGGAAGGTTATTCTTAAATCCGCGCCGGCTGCAATTGATGCGCCATCAAAAGGCAACGATTACTAACAACCATGGTGAGGAAGGAGGAAATGGGCCTTAAACAAGCATCATATTCGGTGCTTCCTGACCCAGGGTGCCGTTATATATATTTTTTAAATTATCGTAAGTCCTAAAGTCCTGCAGGCCTATGCATATTCAAAGTACAGTCAATAAATCTCAACACACTGCTTGCATCACTTCGTTTTAAATATTTAAACATATTTCTTAGCTCAATGCAATAGCTAAGCAAATATAAAAGCAAGCTGTAATATCGTAAAGTGTTCGAGAGGATTATGGCAGGTTGAATTTAGACAAATTAAATTAATATAAAATCATATCATGGCTAGATCAAAAGTGACGAGATACAAGATATAAGCCTGGGACAGTTGAGGCCTAGCAGTTGCGCTACGAATCATCAGCAAGCTCTGATGCGCCAGCAAGCTGCTGCGCGACCTAGGCTGCAGCCTGACGCTCGGCCTAACAGCTAGCAGCTGCTGTTGTGACCTTTCACACTGATTAGGTGATCAGGTGTCTCGCGGCACATGTGACAATTAGGTTCAGTTAATTTAATTAATTTAATTTAATTGATTTAATTGAGTGCGGATTGATATTCTTTTTGAATTACGGCTTTTAGTGGAGATACATTTTAGTAATGTCGTCATTCATGATGATGCCGCTCTTAGTAATTGCTTGTGTCGTTAAGTGGTTTATAATTTCTCTATTTACCGGCTTTCTGTGTCATTTCCGCTAGTCTGTTTCGTATCGTATGTGAAATATCGCATTATATGTGAAGTATAGGCTCGCATGTGAAATATCGGCTCGTATGTGAAATATCTATAAATAGTATGAAATATCTATAAATTGACTACCCGGATTTTTGCTCGCACCTTCTATGGACCCCTCACTCTGCTCATCGGTTGTAGTTCGGTTCCACAATGTTCGATGTTGTCATGGACAACAGTAGTACTCTAATCGTATTGTTGTTGTTGTTATCGGCTATGTATGTGAAATATCGGGTAATGTGGTTCTCTGTGGGTAGATATGTTAATATTAAGGTTGACAGGGCAGGGTAGGATGAATAGATGGTAGGATGATAGGGTAGGGTAGGATGATATGGTAGGGTAGGATGATGGTAGGGTGATAGTAGGATGAAGGTAGGAAGATATGTTAGGGTAGGATGATGTAAAGGTTGATAGGGTAGGTGGGACGCCTAAGTTGTAAATAAAAATTAACACTGGTAACTTGACACAGAGTCAACCATACATGCAATAATCATGCTAATAGGCCTATTAGGTATAAATGTATATTATTTTTTAAATATATGTATATTTAGCTATTGATGTAAAAATACTTTTGTATTTGGCATACTGCTATGGACTTGATGCAATAAGTGGCATTAAAAAGTTCACAAATGATGACTAATAATATAATTTGGTCATTATTGAAATATAATCGAAAATATGTTTATAGAATATGCTAAATTCTAAACTAAATGGTGATTGAGATGGGAGTTTTATGGGATGCTAAAGTCTAGACTCGATATTTAAAGATATTGGCTATTTATTTCAAATTAACTTATTCTCTATTTTATATAGTATTGGAAATTGGATACCTTTCTGTGGATTATATTTTCCTAAAATTCTTTTAATCATTTAAAACACAAAATACAGTTATTTGCATTAGAATTGCAAGTCATTATTCTGGCAAATATGAGTGGAAGTGAGTCAGAAATAGCGGATTTTTATCGAGGACGGTGCGTCCTAATTACGGGTGCTTCAGGGTTTATTGGCAAGCAGATTATGGAGAAACTATTGAGGTCATGTCCAGATATTGGGTCACTCTATGTGCTGCTGCGTGCTTCTAAGTCAGATCCTCCGCAGCAGAGACTCCGGAACATTCTAAAAACAACGGTAACTACATCTATATGCATAACTACATATGCTGCATAACTAACTTGACGAGAAATTCAATATTTGTGTCTAGCAGTAGAACCGTACGAACTAGCGAAAATATTGCGCTCAATATATATATATATAAATATCAGGGCTTATTCAATGAGGAGTAAATAAGTTTTCAGCAATTTGCTTAATTAAAATTAAATTTATGGTTATGTATTTGTTTGCTGTAATACAAAGACTTGGATATACTTCTAAATGTTGAATTCTATAGCTGCATAAATTAGGATTAGGGAGGCAGTAGGTTAAAAGCTAAAAAGCTAAAGTGAACATCAGTTTCGTCACTCGAAAGCGATGTCAGCAAGCTCAGGATTTGAACCCTGCATATACTGATCCACGGTCAAATACCCAACCTACATTGCCACTGGCTCCAGTCAGTGGCGATGAAAGGCAATGATCACTAATAACCATGAACCATGAAGAGGAAGGAGGAAATGACCCTAAATAATCATATGTGCTTCCTGACCCAGTGTGCCGTTATGTTATGTTTAGCGCTCATCCTAATTCAGACAGGCTCATCCTAATTCAGACAGGATCGTAATAGAAAATTTGTATAAATTATAAATCGCCCAACAATTAGAACACTGCAGTTTTCTTTAACAACTTCGAGCTGTATGGGACTAATATATTTATCCAGCCTAAGATCTAAAGTAATAATAATAATAACAACAATTAGAGTGCTACAGTCATCAATGACAACATCAAGCACTATTGAGACAAAATCAAACCAGCGAGCAAAAAGAAGGTCCAAAAATGGTGCAATTTCCAAAATCCAGAAATTCAGGCCAAAGTAGAAAAGTAAATTAATAATGGTGCATATTCAAAATTTTGTCACATTTGCTCTTCTCATTGCTCGTTATGCCTGAATGATGGCTAAGACTCTAATTGATGTCTTTATATAATGTGCTTTAAAATTGACTAAGTGCCAATCGTTGCTTATTTTATGTGTTAAGTTGTTTGAGAAGCTGAGAACCTCACTTGCTGTGGAGCTAGGCAGTAGCAGTGATGATGCCCATGACCCAGTGCTGGAATATCTGGAGTCAAAGTTCAAGGTCATCACGGCAGACATTTCCACGGATGACCTTGGGATCAGTGAGGCAGATAGGCAGGACATTACTGACAATGTCTCCGTGGTCATACATCTAGCGGCCACAGTCAGCTTTAACGAGCCAATGAGGTGAATAGGCTTTATGAATCTCTAAATTTACAACTAATCGATTGATAAATCATTCAGTATGTTAATCAATTAGTTTTACAGATGAAATCATTTGTAAAATGTTTCTGTTTGTGTATCGTGGCCCCTGCCGTCAGTTTAATGAATTATTTAGAATATTGTTGACTAATTAGTACTGATAAATCAGTCAATTTTCTATTGACAGTGAGAGAGATAAACATAAAAAAATATAATTTTAGAACTGGTCAGTTACTGGTCTTCAGAATTTGCTGTTGAATTTCTACTTCTTCAGTGCACTGCCAAGTGGCAGGTTCAAGGTACATATTCATACTCAAAGTCTGTTTTCTCGTTCCATAAGAGCACTCCGTAGATCAACATGTTAATCCCTTCACAAAGTCATACAACGCTAACTCTGATGAATTTATGTACATAATAATCTTTTGAACATCATCATTATCTTCCCTTGAATCCCAGTCTAACTAGCGTCGGGATACGAATAGACCAATACATAATAATTTGTTATGATTATAATATAATGATTATATCTTTTTATTGGTCAAGGTCCTGAGAAACACTGCAGTTTTTAACAATTTGTAATTTAAATATTAATGTGCATGATTAACTTAATTAGAGAAGCTATGGCATTCTGTGTGTAAGCAGTGAACTGATATGAAAAACGATAGAGATAGATAATTACAATTTGAAGTATCTTGTTTGGTTTCAATAAGGGCTCAAATAATATAATAAATTAATCTTATATTAAAGGCATCATGGAGTACTATTAAATGAAGGAGTATTTTATGATTCACAAGTGCTGCTATCTCATAGCTTTGTCGACTTGTGTTAATAATGGACCCATTGTTGAGAGCTGTCTAGTGCTCTAAATACCAGACTTGCTACTAGTGGAGGTGAAGCATGATGTAACCTCATGATAAACCCCTTGTTAACTGCAGCTTTGTCAACCTAAGCATAAATCTCGCTGGTAGAGTAAATGTAATGGCAAGAACTTTTAATTTTAATGGTAAGAGATTAATGCTATACATTGTGGCATTATTTTCTTGCTATTCAGGCGCCAAACGTTGCGGCTTGATTGTTTTGTTCCTCAGGTTAATGCTATATACATTGTGGCTTTACTATCTTGTTCCTCAAGTTAATGAGCTATACACTGTGGCTGTATTGCGTTGTTCCTCAGGTTAATTATAAAAAGTATTGTCTTGATTTTATTTAATGTATTCATAGTCTGGTTGGTCGAGATAGTACTTGCAATACAACTTGCAGTTCTTAATTGTCCAATTCCTGCAATTGATACAGAGTAAGCGATGTATGATAGCAAGACTTGGCTTAAAGTCTTGCTCATTGGGTTAATGCCATAATATACATGTAACGATGTAGACATTGTATAGTTTATGATTTTGATGATCAAGTATGACTTCTTTGCTTAAGTATTGTACCAGTACCTAGCCAGTCTCTAGTAGCAAAGGCATGTATGTGATGCATTAGTGCACTGCCAAGTGGCAGGTTCAAGGTACATATTCATGCTCAATGTCTGCTTTTTCGCTCCGTAAGAACACTCCATAGATCAACAAGTTAATCCCTTCATAAAGTCTATGCCTTATCCATACCTTATGTAGCCTATAGCTTGGGAAAAGTATGGCTTCTGAGGTGGTTTCCAGTTGCCTTCCTCAGTTAGATGGATTAATTGCCATTTAATCCTGGGGGAAAATATTTCATGGTGAGTTGGGTCCCCTCTTGTATGTGATATAAACATTATATAAACACATGTATGTGATGTAAAGACTATATTTTGTTCATGTAAAATTTTCACCGTTCAATATCAAAATTGATTGTGACTTATCAATATAAGAAAGAGATGGTAATGACATTGCTTAATCTATTATTACGCAGAATTGCCGTGAACCTGAACATATCTGCATTGAGCAGGGTCATTAAGTTGTGCAAGGAAATAAAAAATCTTGATGTAAGTCCTCCTAGAAAACTGTTCAGAATTGTTTGCTTTAATTTATATTATTGTAAAAAAGCTGGTAAAGCTAAGGGTAACTTCAGTTTCCTCACTCGAAAGCGATGTCAGTGACGGGCGAACCCAGGATTTGAACCCACACATACTGATCTGCGGTCGAGTATCTTACCGACGTCGTCACTGGCTCCAGCCAGTGCCAGTGTGAGACAGTTTTCAGTTACAATGGTTTGCCTCTAGCTGTAATTTATTTTACACTTGTGTGTTTCTCGGATATTTATTATTCATAATTACGCTGATATAAATGAACTACAACTCTATTGGCTGCGTTTAATGATGTCTTAAAATATCCTACCTAGCGCATGCAAGTTTTAGTTATGACCGCTTGACTATTTTGTGAAGAAGGCTTATGAATTCCTGCAGCCACTTGTAAAATGAATTTCATACCTGTGAGTCAGACGCTGAGCTCTCTCAGTGTTGCATAGCTAGGATTCAGAACTTGTCATATACGGGCTGTGTCTGACATACTGACACCTACTCGTATAGCATGCAGGTGCTTTTTTAGCAGAGGAGTTATATTGCTCTTATATGTAGTCGGTAACTGGGTTATTGGAAACTGGGTTACGTTGTTAAATTTTGTAGGGCAAGAGATATACATTGGCTTGCGGTTTGATATAGAAGTTCAGTCATGGCATGATCTTCCTTGATGATATCTATCACTGTGTGATTAGTGTATTTATAATTGCTTACTGCTTGATGCAGTGGAGCTGCCAGTGATGTGGCTTTCTAATGAGGAACAGATGTTAACCCTTATTGATTGATTGAAAGATGGATGAAAGGAGGAAATGGAAAAGTATTGACACCAGTCATGGCTGAAGGAAATATAGAAGCTTAAACAGTGAACTTAGAAGAATTACAGACAAAGCAAAAGATCATTGGTGGAGTGAAAAGTGTGATGATTTAACAGAATATAATAGAAGAGGGAGGTCGGATCTATTATACCAGGAAGTCAGGATATTAACAAGAACCGATAAGAAAAAGAAAGGCGATGCAAAGAACATTAGTATAATGGGTAAAGATGGGGAATTGAAGGCAGAGCTGGAAGAAGTAAAAGGAAGATGGAGAGAATATGTAGAGGAATTGTATGATAAGGCTTGGAAACCAGTTCAAGAGGATTTTAAAATAGAAGAGGAAAATATAGAAGACGATAAAAGGAGCCCTGATTTAATGAAGGAGGAAATTTATTCTGCAATTAACAGTATGAAGAAGAGGAAGGCAGTCGGAATAGATGAAATCCCAGCAGAATTCTTGAAAATGTTGGAAGGAGAAACACTCAAAAAGTTGATGGAGGTATGTATGGAAGTGTACAATACAGGTATTTGGCCAGACGACTTTACCAAGTCAGTGATGATTCCAATTTCCAAAAAAGCCAATGCTGTGGAGTGTTCGGATTACAGAACAATCAGCTTAATACCTCATGCATCGAAGATCTTATTAAAGATAGTAAATAATCGCATTCAGTCAAAAGCAGAGATGATACTAAGCAAGACAAAATTTGGTTTTAGGAAAGGATGCGGCTCAAGAGAAGCAGTAGGAGTAATGCGGGTTCTTTGCGAAAGAAGCTTAGAATATGGAAATGACGTTTTTGTATGCTTTGTAGACTTCGAGAAGGCCTTTGACAGGATTGATTGGATAATGATGATGAATATCTTAAAAAGAATAGGAATTGACTGGAGAGATACATGTAGAAGACTAATTTTGAACTTGTCCATGAATCAAAGAGCAGTAATCAAAATGCAACAAGAATACTCAGAAGAAGGTGAAATAGGACGTGGAGTAAGACAAGATTGTAGCATTTCGCCGCTGCTGTTTAACATTTACGTTGAGGCAATGATGGAGGAAGCCATGGAAGACTTGGAAGAAGGAATAAAAGTAGGAGGGAATTGGTTACAAGATGTACGATTTGCAGATGACCAAGGAATGGTAGCGGGCAGCGAGATTGGATTGCAGCAGATAATGGATAGGCTGAATGATACGGCCCAAAGATATGGCATGAAGATTAATATAAAAAAACCAAGGTTATGAGAGTTTCCAATAATAAAGGTGAAGTTAATATCACAATAAATGGTATGAAATTGGAACAGGTAAGGAGTTTCAAATATTTGGGTCATACTATAACCGATAATGGGAGATGAAATGTGAGACGGAAATATGCAGTAGGATTGCACAAGCAAAAGCGTCCTTTGGTATTAGAAAAGAACTATTAGCAAAAAGTCTAAAGAAAGACACAAAGATAAAGATAGTGAAAATTTTGGTTTGGACCCTGCTATTGTATGGATGTGAAACATGGACCTTAAGGAAGGAAGATATTAGGAAACTGGAGGCATTGGAAATGTGGATTTGGAGAAGAATGGAGAGGATCAGCTGGACTCGAAAGGTTACAAATGAGGAAGTCCTGGAGAGAGTTGGCACAGATAGACAGTTGATAAATGTATTAAGAAATAGGAAGAAGAGATGGATAGGACACATTTTAAGGGGGGAAGGTCTATTAAAAGAGAATGGAAAGGATAAGGTAGAATGGAAGGAAAACGAGGCAAGGGGCAGGCCGAGATTAGGTATGTTAGATGATTTAAAGACCCACTCATATGTGGAAATGAAGAGGAAGGCAGAAGACAGAAGTGTGGAGGTGTTATGTACCATGGACCTGCCAGTAGGCAGTGCACTAAGAGAGATTGATTGATTGCTTGATTGTTTGACTTATTGCTTGCTTGACTGTTAACTTAATAAACAACAATATAAAATGATAATACCAATTAATTAAAAATGAAATTAATAGTAATATTAATTTAATTTTTTTAAAATTGTTATTATCATTTTTATTATTATTTATAATTTATATTTTTATTTCAACTTAATCTGATTGACTCAATCCATCTCAAGCTAGATTTCTTTTTTCTGATCCGTTTTGGGGATTTTTCTAGAGTTCGTTCATTTGCTGATTACATGATGTAGTGTTAACGGTTATTAGCATAACATTACAACAAGTAGTGTGCTATTGCCATCAATGACTACAAAGAGCACTATTAAGACAAATCCAAACCGATGAGCAAAAGGAAGGTATAATTAAACGGGTGCAAAATCCAGAAAATCAGTTCAACGATAATATAATAGCAGACTGCTGCACTTATATTTTATCAGTGGCCAATTCTGTAGCTCGTTATTCTGCTGCTGTTATGCTGCAGTCGTTCGTGCACGTGTCAACTGCCTACGCCAACTGTGACAAGCATGACATCGCTGAGGTGATTTACCCTCCACCTCTCCCGCCATCGCAGATACTGGACGCTGCTGAGTATGCTGTCCTATGTTTCTAACAATTAAATCTATAGAATTACATATTTATTAGAAATACATGACGGTTTAATTATCAATGTTGAAAAACTGATATTAATTATAAAAATTAAAATTAATTATAAGTTAAAATTTGACTAATGACATGACCTTGGGAGTAGTTCTGTGTTACATTTTGTATGTTTAGCGAAATGGATATGAATATTAGAGTTTACTTGTATATGCATGTATATACAGTATCCTTAATCATATTTAAATTTTTACCTTATATACATAGCTATTATATACCTAGCTATTGGTGAATGTTATGTGAAAATCTTTTTCCGATATGATTCAATATTTAAGAGCTCTATCAAATATGAAACTGTTAATATTTTTTATTTTCGTAGACTTGTATAAATTTTGAATTATACTATTTTTTGCCAGTCATTTTAATGTATGACAGGTGCAAGTGGCGAAGTCAGTAAGATACTCGACCGCTGATCAGATGGTGCGGGGTTGAAATCCTGGGCTCCCCCGTCACTGACATCGCTTTCGAGTGAGGAAACTGACGTTAACCTTAGCTTGACTAGCTTTTCTATGGATAATCGATCAACCACTTTATTGTTCGATTGACATTGATTGACCGATCTGTTGATTGATTGTGATAGCTGGATGTCAGACTCCATTTTTGCCGACATTACCTCACGGGTGATTGAACCCAGGCCGAACACTTACACGTTTACGAAGGCTATCGCCGAACAGCTGCTGCAGGATGAGTGTGGATCACTGCCTGTCGCCATCTTCCGACCTTCCATCGTCACCGCCACACTCAGGGAACCCATTCCGGTGAATAGATTTTCTGTGTTTTATTTCTTCTAGACGGCAGTAGATTTCTCATTCTCTCTCTCACACTCATATTCTCTCTCTTTCTCTCTCTCTCTCTCTCTCTCTATCTATCTATCTATCTATCTATCTATCTATCTATCTATCTATCTCTATGTCTCTTTATTTCCATATTGATTTGCCATGTCTAGTGAAATAATTTAATTTTTGTTACAGACTGTTGCGTTTCACGCCGGGAACATAGAATGAGAATTTAATTCTACTCATAATAGTGCAGCTATTAATTATTTCAAGTACCAACTTTCTGGCAAATACTGTAGAAAACTTAACATTCGGTTCTGGATTTTCTTGAAATGGATTAAATATACTTGTATATAGTTGCTATTTTCCATATTAATAACGGATTTGTAGATTAGGTGAATGAATTAATTGAAATTTTATCTAATAAAGTGTTGTCTTTAGTAACATATATTTTATTTCTCAGTCATTCAGTAAAGGGTTTAGGAAAATTATTCTTATCTCTGCGCTGGCTGTATAAAAACAACAATGTAAAATAAGCTGAAATTTAGAATTGTATATAAAGCAATTTAAATTAATTCTACATTATGTATTGAACTAAACAAATAGTGAATGTAAAAAATTAAATGATGTAAAAGCAGCATAGCTGAAACTGTAATTCAGTTATCATCACGATTTTCCATAATTATTGTTTTTTTACCTTATCGATGAAGAGAAATTGTTTGAAACTATTTCAGGGATGGATTGATAACTTAAATGGATGCACAGGAGTTTTAACTGCGGTAAGTTGATTATAATGATTATGATTCAAAGTTAAACATTTATTTTTAGATATCTTTAGACAATTTCGACCATCGTAGACTTCGTAGTTACGTTTAACATATCAGAGTAATCGTCCGTATCTCTGATTTGGTCGTCAGGGCGATTTTTCTGGTCCTTCATGAATTCATCACTTTCTTTGTAATTGTGTTTCTGAATACTTGATCATTGCAACAGTAAACGAAATATTCCCAGTCCATTTTCTCATCTTAAGAATCGAAAACCATTGACACTAAGATACCGGAGCTTTCTGCTTGTCGGACACGTGTGCTGCCGGTTTGGCTACCAGGATTTGTTTTCCAGGACATCTGTGGTTATGGAAGCTTTGCGCAACTGTGACTTTTTTGTCGTTTAGTGATGACGAGTGGCTACTATGTACACATGTAAGATTGAGAGATAATTCCATTCAGTCTTTTTGGTAGTTCATAATGCATTATGACTTCACTTTTACATCTTTTGACTAAAGCTGATTAAAAGTAAACGTCTGTTCTGTTTGTTCTTTTTTACATCTTTAGACTAAAGCTGATTAAAGGTAAACGTCTGTTTGTTCTTCTATGAACGATGCTGATGTGTGTTAACCACAGATTGGAGGAGGCTTCCTGAGAGCTGTATATGGAGGACCTGGTAAGACTGCAGATCTAGTGCCTGTTGATCTAGTGGCCAATGCCATCATAGCGACTGCCTGGACAACCGGGTTACGCAGGTAATTATCTAGCTACAGCTGGAGAGGATAATGAGAGTTACTGATGAAATCAGCAATAAAATATTTAGAATTAGAGATGTAATTATAGTTTAAAGCTGGTAAAGCTAATGTTAACGTCAGTTACCTCACTCGAAGCGATGTCAGTAACATCACTTTCATTTAGTCTCTTTCATTGCTCCAATCCTATTAACAGTGAAATTTTGGTTAGTCTTGACTATATATATACACACCGGTATGGTATGGTCGTTGACTTCGTGACGATAGCTAGATTGTGTTTAGTTATCTTGAGATATATTTGTACTTGATCAGACTTGCCCTATCATTAGTGAAGACTAAATGCTGTTATGATCCTGACATCACCCTTGGACGTTAAAACATGTTCTATTGTATAGTTTGTTTATTCTGGGTGTAGTTCCGGTCTTTGATATTAATTGATTCATGCAAAATTAACAATAAGCAGAAGTATGGTGTTTGTTGAATACAGAAGGAAGGAAGGTGATAATGTACCCGTGTACAACTTTACCAGTGGTCATAATACACCCAGACTTACGTGGAAGTTTGTTGGTATGTTGTATTGTATTAAATCATTATTTTCTATTTAATGGCATAGTAGAGTGTTAAGCTAAAAGACGTAGGGTGATTAGCTATTTCTCCTATACTATGCGGGTTGATTGTGAACATTACTCTATTGCTATTTATTGTGATCAGAATTATATTACTATTTAAAAATTATAATTTCTCTTTAGCGTTTGAGCACATTAACTGGTATAACAGCCATCATCTTGCATCTTGTTGCACATTTTTTCCATATTGCTCATTAATTTATTTGTTTTTAATTAATAATTTGCGTTCAAGCTTGCCTAGAAAAGACATCTTGGCATTCCTGTCAAGATATCCAAATTGTTAGTTAATCCTAACTGTTTTGAGCGCTTTATGAAATTGGCAGACGTATAGATAGCCTCATATTATAGTATTAAACACAATAGTCATTTCAGTCTTCTCGCAGTAATATGTAGTGTGGATATTTTTGTTTAAGCTGAACGAACTATTCTTACTTAACTACTAAAAAGTTCTGCTACATTGATTGACAGGAATGAAGACCAATGAGTGCTTCAACCGCTTTCCATTGGAGAATCACGCGTGGATACCTAAGGGCTACGTTACAAACAACAGGTTAAACTTTTTCCTTCATTTATCTTTTTCACTCACTTTCTGTGTTTCATCAGCCTTTAAGTAACTCATTTACCAGCTTTCAAATATTTTATACATTAGCAATAGATAACCTGATTTCAATCATTCAGAATATCATCTTTTTATTCTATATTCTTATTATTTTCTTTTCTCTTATTGATTAATTATAATTATTTTTGAAAGGACTTAAATATTTTGAGTCATACTGCAACAGCAATATGCAATTAGTGTACTGTCGACGTGCAGGACAGATTTGATTAATACAAGCTAACGCTAAAGATTAAAGCTAAAGCCAAGTCGACGAGTAAAAATTAGTAATCCATTTAAAGTTGCAAAATATTTGGATAATAAGGTATGTACATTGCATTTCTAATGCTAGTGCTAAGAAATGTGTCTAATGATTTCTTGGTTAAACAATTTCCTCAATTCTATCTCTTATTAGTCTTATTGCGATAGGTTAGATAGACTTATTAATTAATAGAAGCCTTGGTTTTGAACCCATGCCTCTGATTGTATCATTGTAATATCAAATTACACGTCATTTCACGTCAAACTAAGCTAGAATTCTATTGTTTTCTTCACACCCAGTATTGCTTGAGCAAATATGTACGTAAATTAAAATTTCTGTCTTCACTAACTTATTTGTACTTGCTCTGCTTCATATGTTTTTCAGTTAATTTAGATATTTCATTTTACGTATTAATTCTAAAGTTATATTCCACTTAGCAACTTGATTATGTTCTACAGAACGAAGTCACTGTGCTCGCTGTATCTGGACATCTATGTGCGCATGATGGGTATTGACCTGATACGACGAATTCTTGGCAAGAAACCAAGGTAAACAGTTCTCTCATTGCTGTCATGGAAAAAGTGGCTCTGATAGCTAGATATCAGAGCCACTTTATTTTTTTCATACAGCGCTCTCATAACTTTTAGATCTAAAAGTTATGAGAGCCTAATTTTTTCTCTTTCCTTCTTAACCTTAGTATTTTATCTTTTAAGCTTTGAGGATCTATGTTTCAATTCTGCTAAGAGTTTATGAGAGATAAGATGATACGATCTGTTGGTTACTGAGAAGTTGTTTGTGTTGATTCTTACAGAATGATGCGGATACACAAGAACGTCTGCAAGATGGCGCACCTGATGGAGTATTTTACATTGAGGGATTGGAACTGGGACCATGACAACATCGCAGCAATACAGAACAGTATGTCTGAACGTGATAGGCAGGTCTGTCTGTGTGTCTCATTGTCTACACGTAGACCTCTGTCTCTGTGTGTGTGCGTGTCTCATTGTCTGTGTATACCTTTGTAGACCTTTGACAGAGATCTCTGTCGGTGTGTCTCTTTGTCTGCATGTAGACCTCTATCTGTGTCGGTGTGTCTCGTTGTTTGCAAGTAGACCTCTGTAGCTTTGTCTTATTGTCTGCAATCAAGATAAAATTGCCGTTATGTTCTCTATCGTGTTGAAATTACTGTATTATATTTCTGCAACCAACTGTTTGTTAGCTTTGTTTGATATGAATTTGTATCTAAATAAAATAAAATAGTATAAACTGTAAGAATTTTTTTTATAGTAAATAAAAGTAAAATATAATAATCTGCAAAGGTTAAATTAAATTTTCTGAGAAAATTTTTAGGTAATAAGACAAAATATGATTGATTCTGACATTTTGTTATATTTATAACCAAAAATATACTGTGGAAAATAATTTACTATTGCTTTATAATTAATTATCGCTATTTCTTTATATATGTACAGTATATTTAATGGCTCATGTTTAGCATCAGCATCGAAAATGCATATGAGTGACTGACTAAAACTGGGTTTGAATGCAGCACATTGTCTAAATTGTCGAAAAAAGAGTTATACTCAATCATGCCTCTGGCTCTATGACATTTTTTACATTTTGCCTTTGGAAAAGTTCGTCGTTTAGGCTAGTGGCTGAGTTGGTAACGCGCGTGGCTGATAAGCCAGAGGTCATAGGATACAAGCCCTGCAGACCGTCTCTATCAGCACTTGCAGGACGGACACAGACTTGTTTTTAGTTTTAGTTCGTTCTATATTTCAGACATTCTCTTTTGACATGAGTTCAATACACTGGTCGTCCTACTTCGACAACTACTGTCTGGGTATTCGTCAGCACCTCATGAAGCAGCAGCTCAAGACTCTGCCTGATGCTAGGCGCATGCTCAGAATGTATGTCTTGTTTCTATCAATCAATCAGTCAGTCAATCAATCAATAAATCAATCAATAAATCATGCCTGATGCTAGGCGCATGCTCAGAATGTACGTCTTGTTTCTCTCAATCAATCACTCAATCGACCAATCAATCATTCATCATTCATCTATCAGTCATGCGTCATGCAAGGTGCTTTTTTAGCATCTACACCGTCTTAACTCTGTCTGTCAATCGGTCATTTAATTAATACAATGAAGTTTGTCGTCATTTTCTTTCTCGATATAACTCTTGTACTCTTACAGTGTTAAAATTATAGATCCAATAATTTACTTTAAAAATCTAAAGCTGGTAAAGCTAATGTTAACGTCAGTTTCCTCACTCGAAAGCGATGTCGGTAAAAAGTTTAAAGTTATTTCTTCGTGCATTCTCCTAAGCTTTACTCTCTATTGTGACTATGTGGTGCCGTTTTACTGATTGCAGATTAATCCTGGTGCGACGTGTTGCTATGGTAACCATTCTTCTGTTTATAACTCGCTTCATCATATCCAGGGCTGAGACAGCCTCCAGACTCTGGAAGTTCCTCATGGGCTTTGTCAGGTCCCTCGTTCTACGCCTACCCCGCGCCGTCAGGGCTTAGGGCTTTGTCAGGTCCCTCGTTCTGCGTCTGCCCCGTGATGTCAGGGCTTAGGACTTTGTCAGGTCCCTCGTTCTGCGCCTACCCCGTGCCGACAGGGCTTAGGACTTTGTCAGGTCCCTAGTTCTGTGCCTGCCCCGTGCCGTCAGGGCTTAGGACTTTGTCAGGTCCCTCGTTCTGCGCCTACCCCGTGCTGTCAGGGCTTAGGGCTTTGTCAGGTCCCTAGCTCTGCGCATATCCTGTGCCGTCAGGACTTAGGGCTTTGTCAGGTCCCTCGTTCTGCGCCTACCCCGTGCCGTCAGGGCTTAGGGCTTTGTCAGGTCCCTCGTTCTGCGCCTAGGCTGTGTTATCAGAGCTTTGTTAATGTCTTCGACTTATCAATATCTTTGATGTTTATCAAATATATCTGGGCTTAGTGGTAGCAGGATTTCGGGACTTAGGAACATTATTGTTAGTTAGAGTCTTAAGGTGTTTAATGGCCTCTAGCTGTTAGAGCTTTGAACCGACCTCACTTGATATGATGAGAGGTGTGGTCATCTTGGCTGGGCAAAATATATCAGGGAAGTAATTTGAAAGCTTAACATGTTTCATTTCAGCAGAATTATTCTAGTAATGCATCTTTACGATAGTAGTTTGTACAGGAGTGGTATTGGTTCTAGTGCATTGTGTGTTAAATTGAGATTGAGTTTCATGAAGCTATATGTTGTTTGTGTTGTTTTTCTTAACTGCTGTGTCTGTATTACCGGTGTATACATGAGTATACATAGCATATGCGCAATGCAAAAGTTTTAAGGTTCTTGCACGCATTTCATAAATAGTATTAGCATATATACAGATTGGTTTTACCTATGATTTACGTATTAATAATGCTGAATATCTGATTAAAGTTATCAATGTGCACAATATCGATATTTAATGGATATTTTATCACAATGCGTAATGACGTATCATGATAAACCATCTCTTAAATAATAGTATGGTGCACAATTGTACATTGATTATATCTTTAACATAACCTTTGAGCATTTTTACCAGTTTGATGGTAGAGTTACTTGGTGGACTTGATCAACAAAAGGCCACAATATTTTATGTTCAAATGTTAATGAAATAGCTGAGTGCGTCGTTGTATCTGTTGACGAGGTTAATGATTTTTGGTAGTTTTATTTTCTAATTTATGCTAAACAGTTGCTAAGCTTTTTACTTCTATTTTATTATGGTGTGATTTCGATACAGTATAATACCCATATCGTGATGCCTTACAATCTATATGGTTTATTATGATATCTGTATTTTATTACCTATTAGCGGATAGATTCAATAAGATACCAATATTATGAAAGTTAACCTACAGCAACAACAACAACAATTAGCGTACTACTGTTGACAGTGACAACATCAAGCATTAATTAACGAAATTCAAGCCGACGAGCAAGAACAGAAGGATTCAAAATCGGTTCAAAATCCAGAAAATTGTCCAGAGATAGAGAATTAAAAAGAGATTTACGTAATAGTGTCTCTAGTCCATTTACTCTTGGATGCTTTATGATATATAATATCATTGTCCTTATATACTGCCCCTATTTTGATATGATACTGTAGTCTTGTCGGAAATTCTAGGATCCTCTAATTACAATAGTATATCATAGTTTTGCTGGCTATTTGTTCTATCTGTTAACGTAGTCAAAGCAGTTATCAAATACTTTTGTTGTCTAGTTCACATAGTAGAATTATTTTGTAAATATTCTTAAGCTCTATTGTGTATTTGTATTTAATCATTTATAGAAATGTATGTAGGTGAAGCCTAACATTAGCACTGCGCTGTTTATGATCAAACTCTCATTGACTATAATGCTGCTCATGTTCATCTTTGTTAAATGAGTGAGTATATTCAGAGTATTAGTTTCTTGCTTTACAAAGTAGTCAGTTTTGTGATTCTATTAAAGACTCTATCTGTCACTTGTAGATTTGTCAACTTCATACTGTCACTTAAATCACTTGAAGTTATTTTTGTTTTAAGACAGTAGTCGCATGTTAGAAAAATCTTTAAGTTAACTAACATTACATAGACTTGTGACTTAAAACACATATAGTTAGTTCTGTCGAGTGTTGAATCCCTATGCCTATATGAAATGTTATCAATGCTATGTGCTGAAATGTTATCAATGCTATGTGTTGAAATGTTATCAATGCTATGTGTTGAAATGTTATCAAATATATGTATTTGAATGGTTAAGCTCATACACAGGATAGATGAAAACCGTGCAGATAGCTCTTGACAAAATT
Source organism: Enchytraeus crypticus (assembly GCA_905160935.1). Classification (NCBI taxonomy): domain Eukaryota; kingdom Metazoa; phylum Annelida; class Clitellata; order Enchytraeida; family Enchytraeidae; genus Enchytraeus; species Enchytraeus crypticus. Next base: position 960,586 of record CAJHZI010000741.1, on the reverse strand, counting down.
GTCTAGTTAATTGTTCAATGGTGTGCTCACTTATGAGCGAGATAGTTACGATCGTGTTTATTGTGTTGTTGCGCACCAGCCGTATAAGTTCGAATTTGTTTCTTGAAGTATTTCATTTCATTAACATTTGTTTAATGCTGATCGCGTTCCATTGCATTATAGATTCTCTTGCATTTATTCTCTATGTGCTCTAGTATTCAACCATATATGCTCTTAGGAAATGTTTAGTACCGCTAGTACAGTTTCTTTTTCATAGTTGGTCGTTTATGTTATTTATTCTATTCCATTTTGCAAAGAAAGTTTACGAGGCAAGGTTGCTTAAGCTTGCCTCTATTCCACTGACAAAACCTAGTATCTTATTTGCGATTATTTTACACTGACGTTAGCTTTGATCAGAATGCACTTATTGCAATAATTGAAGCTTGTCTTTTTAAGGAGCAGATTTGAAAGGGAAACTTGTAAATGAAAGAGAGGATTTTTAAGCAGATTGACAATAATGCTTTGAGCCGGTACATAGTGATGGTGATAATTTGCAAATAATTTGGAATTAGGGTATGAAACAAATACCAAAAAATGTTAATATCAATGAAAATGCTAAATCTAGATTTCATGCTAGACCTTCAGATGACATAACTGATACAATTGATCATAGCATGTGTACATGTATGTAGTATAATAATGTTCTTATGGATGGATTTCTTCTTTGTCTAATTCTTCTGCGTCTCGAATAATGTATTTTTGTTGACTAGCTAATCTAAACAATGCTCTCTTATGCCTTCCTGATGTCATCGTCAGCCGATGGACCGGACGTTAACTCTGTGATTTTGATTTCTAGCCAAATGATTGACTGACTGAGTTAAATGATTGACAATTTATTATATATATATATATATATATATATATATATATATATATATATATATATATATATATATATACATACAAGTATATATAAGTATATACAGTATACTGTATGTGTGTAGATATTATATATATATATATATATATATATATATATATGTATATATATACATGTATATATATTACCGCTGATATATTGTCAGGCTAATTAATTTATTGATTTTTGACTCTCTAGCGAATATATCGGTATCTTCGCTAAGCTACTAAGCTCGACATTTATATCTATTTTAGCCTCTGGTTTATATTTTTGTTAACATAAAAAGATTTTAAATAAGATTTGAGATAAGTGCCTTATAGGATAAGTTCTCGTCTGCCCGGTAACTCTCTGTTCTCTGTTGTTGTGCAAGTTACGTGTTTACTTGTTTATGCTTTCAATGTTTATGCTACGAATGCTCTCTCAACTCCTAGTACAATTACTCGCCTATATTATGTGTATCAGTTGGCAGATCGATGAACCGATTCTGATTGATTTTAGACGTTTCTTTTAATTCAGTTCTTGATTTAAAGTAGGAAGGAATAATTCATTTCTTTGCATTGGTCGTCTATTTAGGTGGCTTATATAAATGAGCAATGCTCAATATCGTCGATTACCCTTGTCTCTAAATAGAATCAGTAGGTTCAATGCACTAATTATTCTGCAATGTGGCTCGGCTACCACTTGAAATATTTGTATATTTTTTATAATTATGCATTTATCATATCAATTCAATTTCAATAAAGTATTCGATAAAACAGCATTTTGTCTGTGTGCAGATACATTTATTCCATATGTATTCCATATTTATTCACATAAAGCTATAGCATGCCTCTTCTAGCAGTTAATTTATCACTACGATTAATTCAGTTGTTTTTTATTTCAATGGCGCTCTTGATCTATTTGTTATCTGCGTTACATTGAGATCAGGTGCTGATACTTGAAAGTCCTCTTGCAATGGGATTGACTGAGGGATTAAATAAATAGATTAAAGAGTATTTTATTATAGATTCTTAGATTATTATATTAATTTAGACGAATTATTTAATTCCTGATATGCGATTCATTTGCATGCATGCTACTTAAGTATTGGAAATGATAATTATAATGTTAAGTATTAAAAATAATATAAACTCTATAAACCTGCATTGCTGAATATGACAAGGTGGATTATATTCGAGTAGTACTATTTTTCCTTCCGTTTCGTAAGATTTTTATTTGTAACATGTTAGGCCTTTGTAAAACTGTGCTCAGCAATAGGATTTTAGTTTTAAAGCTAAAACTTATTTCTGCCTTTTGACAAAATGTAATCTTTTAAGTTTAAGTAAGAAGTGTTAGCAATTTGTGACTGTTATATTAAATGTTTTTAATGTTTGTCTATCAGAAAAGTTATTAATTTTTAATTAATATGTTAGAATTTGTCTAATTAAGTTAATGCGCATTAATTGTATGAATTTATCTTATTATCCTTTTAGAAGTTGCCTCTAGCATTAAGTGTTGATTTAGTGTTGTGAATGTATTTAATTCAGTTAAGATGCAATACGATTTATCATTGCTTTTGTCTGGCTACGTTATGTGCTTAGTTAATATAATATATATTATAAAGCTATTATATTATATACACATATACAACGTATGTTTATTGATGTTATTAGTGTTAGTTAAAATGATTTACAAGTACCATAATAGTTTGGGTATACTAAGTAAAATATATTAAGTGTTCATTTCCTTTGTTTTTCAAGGACGCTGAAGAAAATACCAAACGTAAACTGTAGTAAGAGTCGACTGAACAAGGACTGAAGAAGGCAATGGGAAACCAATTTAGAAGACATATTAGTCTCAAGCAACGTTAAGCATAGCTTTTTGTGAAGGGATTAACTCTTTGATCGATGGAGTGCTCTTTATGGAGCGTGAAAAATAACATATGAGTAGGAATAAGTACCTTGGGCCTGTCACTTGGTAGAATGTAAGAGAATGTAAGAGAGAGAGAGATGTGTTTTGTAATCAGTCATGACTTTAAACTTTTTCGTTAAAAAATTGACTATCAATTAAAATTCTGTCGAATCAAACTCGTTATGAAAACAAAGAAAGAATTGGCAAAAGATAAATAAATATTAAGTCAAATACTTCCATGCATTCATGTAGCCAGGCTCAAGTACAGCAATCACTGTCAACTGGTACTATCTGGTTTACATGTATAACTCAATAAACTCTTTCCAAAAAGTTATTAACTACTGATGACATTCAATCCATCCATCCTACACTCCTTCCTGGAAAATTTGACAATTAAAACTATGAACGTGTTCATGGTAAATTACTGTCGCAGATTAATAACTGAAACTACCAACAACAGCGCGTGATAATAGGCTACTAGTAGAGAGAAAATTCGTAGCCATGTGAAGAAGAGTTTTGATTGAGATTAATCTCGCAACCTGATTACTTTGTGATGTCTGCCTACAAAGCGAAGTCAGCACCACTGGAAACTTACGGTATCTGAGGTAGATTAACATTGTCTTCTTCAATATCAAGTATACATATACAGCTCATATCCTCAAGGCACATCATTTTATCTATTTTATTTACAGCGGAAAATTGCCTAAATCGTAAAATCAGTCACGAATTACCTAAATCACGAATACTTCCCTCAGTTTCGATAGTTCAACATGTTTTTAATATCACGATAATACTGAAGATCAATGGGAAGTACAGAACGAGATTTATTTCCGAGCCATTCTCGCAAACAATCCATCGCCAAGTACTCGTAACCATCGTGAAACTTGTTGGCGAACAATTCTTTGCGAGATATCAGACGTGGTAAATCCCCCACACCAAACACGCAAGAGTTTCTAACGAACTTGCCCCCACATTCTCCCTCGCCCTTCCAGGTGGAATAAGAGAGAAACCATGGCTTTCGCTCCGGAGCGGCGTCATAGCCACCAGGAGTCTGGAACATTGGGTTAACCCATCGGCTGTTGACAGTGGCCCAGAATATCTCGTCTGGACTGAAAACATTTTCAGACCAAGTCAAAAATTCCTGAACCGTTTTATCACGAAATATGAAATCGATGAGATCGTATGTGAATGCCCCGTAGGCGCTGCCTTTGATTAGTTTGATGTTATTGGGGGGAGGGGGGTTCCGCTCGTTGGTTTTCATCAGATAACTTCGCCGGATTTTCCACTTGAAGTCCACCCGGACTCTCATTCCATTGAGATGCCACTGAGATAGGCCCTCGATGTCGTTTGATCCGTTGAATGTTTTCAGGATTCGAACTATTTCCAGGTTGGTTTTTAGAGGAAACATCTGACCGGTAAGATTGATTAGATATTTCCATCGTTTGGAATGTACTGGGATGAAATTTCTATCGGCTTTGTAATTAGCATTTCTATTACTATCGTCATCGATGTTTGTCGTTAGATTTGACTCTGCTGTTCTAGACTTCAGACTGCTGCTCTCAATGTGGATTCTGATGTTGGTGTTGAGGCCACTAGCTCTGCTTGTGATGCTACTACGGTTGTCCAGAGCAATGGATGCCTCGAGAAGTCTCTTCATACAATGTAGTTCTGCCTGAAATACAACTTTAATTGCTTAACCATTTACACGACACAGAAAAGTAACAGAATAGCTCTTTTGTTGTTGATTCCAGGACTCATATCATAACATCACACTGGGTCAGAAAGCACAGATGCTTGTTTTAAGGCCCATTTCTTTCTTCCTCTTCATAGTTTTTAGTAGTCTTTGCCTTTTGATAGCGCATCAATTGCAGCCGACGCGGATTTAGGAATAACCTTCCATCACCCTGAGATTTTTTCCTTCAAAGCTGTCAACACCCGGTCTTCCAAGGCGTTCACCCACAAAGTACTCCCCGAGGCCGATGTAGCTTTAATTCGATTATTTACGCGCAACTAAACCAAGTGCTATAAATCCCGCCGCTCCAGACTCCAGAGCCATACAGAAGAACATTCTGGAATAGCAGCATTCAGGGGTGTCTTCGCCATATAAGCCAAGACGCATTTTGCGTCACGAAATTCTCCGGGGATACCAGAAAATAAAATTTAGGGTAGTTGTGTTTTGCGTCATAGGCCGGGGGGGTGGGGGTGGCAGCATTTAAAAAGTAATTACAGGGTGCGCATTAAAAAAATATCCTCCTAGCACAATTACGATAGCTTAGCCAATTATTGATATTTCGCCTTGAAATTTTAAGGTTCTCTTGTGGAGGAATTTAGCCACAAGCTGACCAAATTTTGTAAAAAATATTTTTAAGCGAACCGGAGTTATCCAAGTTTTGCGAAAAAATTTATTTTTTTCATTTAACACGTAACGTAAAACGTCAATTAGAATCAATTCCTTTTTGAAAATGTATTGACCCTGAAAAAGGCCGTTAGATGATGACGAATCTGATATTGTGCAACAATGTGTGCTCGAAATGAACGCCCTGGGCTTTAATGCCGGCCAGAAGTCTTTCCTTACAGATAAAACTGCGCTGTCAATGGACTGCTGTGGTAGGTCTTTCCAGATCTCTTGAAGAACAGCCTTTAATTCCATTGTGTTTCTGGGTTTGGGCTTGAAAGCACGATACTTTTCCAACATTGGTCTTCAGACAAAGAATCAGGTGGATTAAAATCTGGAGAATTAGGAGGCCAATCATCCATTTTTATGAAATCTGGCCTGTATTGTACAAGAAAGTATTGCGCAAGACGTGAAGTGTGAGCCGTCGCGCCGTCCTGTTGAAAAATTAAATCATTTGACTTTAACTTGTTGCAGTCTTCAATCAGTTTCGGCAGAATAGTGTTAGTGTAATACATTGTAGCACAATATCAGAGTCGTCATCATCTAACGGCCTTTTTCAGGGTCAGCACATTTTCAAAAATGAATTGATTCTAATTGCCGTTTTACGTTGCTTGTTAAATGAAAAAAAATCAAATTTTTCGCAAAACTTGGATAACTCCGGTTCCCTTAAAAATATTTTTACAAAATTTGGTCAGCGTGTGGCTAAATTCCTCTACAAAAGAACCGTAAAATTTTAAGGCGAAACATTAAGAATTAACTAGGCTATCGCAATTATGCTACGAGAATATTTTTTAATGCGCACCCTGTAGAGCAAAACGTTGCTTTTAAATCCATACAATATCTAGTATTATTTAACGATATTATTCTTAAAAGTTTAATATCTAGAAGATAATATTTAAAATGTAGCGAAATAAAAGGAAGCTCTAATAATTGAGAAGTTCAAATCAACATTTCTGATCGAACGAAAGAGAAACATCAAAACCAGTGTAACTATGTATTTAAATAATAAATCATAAAAAGACATTTGCAGTAAATTGAATTCATATGCTGCAGTTTTTGAATAATGAACCCTTAAAATAGATAAACAAATAAATAAATAGTAAACCTTTAATCTCGTGTAGTGCCCATACACGACTGTCTCCCGGACTCGAGGGAGGTAGACGTTAGGCAGGCACTCTGCCAGGGCACTGATGGACCTGGAGAGATCACTGGAAGACTTGGAGTCGATGTGGATACAGTAGTAGTTGAACGGACTGTAGATCTGTCGCAATAACTGCAGCACCTGACAATCAGTGATTTAAGTTTTATTAAATCATTGATCTGATAACCAGTGATTAAAGTTTCCTTAAATCATTGATCTGGAAGCGATTAAAGTTTTATTAAATCATTGATCTGACAATCAGTGATGAAAGTTTTCTTAAATCATTGATCTGACAACTACGCAATGATTAAAGTTGTCTTAAATCATTAATCTTGCAGCGATTAAAGATTTCTTAAATCATTGATGTGGCAGTGATTAAAGATTTCTTAAATCATTGATCTGGCAGTAGTTTCTTAAATCATTTACTTGGCATTGATTAAAGTTTTCTTAAATCATTGATCTGGCAAACATGCAGTGATTAAACTTTTCTTAAATCATTGATCAGGCAAACATGCAGTGATTAAACTTTTCTTAAATTATTGATCTGGCAAACATGCAGTGATTAAACTTTTCTTAAATCATTGATCTGGCAACCATTCAGTGATTAAAGTTTTATTAAATCAACATTTCTTAAATCATTGATCTGGCAACCATTCTGTGATTAAAGTTTTTATTAAATCAACATTTCTTAAATCATTGATCTGGCAACCATGCAGTGATTAAACTTTTCTTAAATCATTGATCTGGCAGTAGTTTCTTAAATCATTTACTTGGCATTGATTAAAGTTTTCTTAAATCATTGATCTGGCAAACATGCAGTGATTAAACTTTTCTTAAATCATTGTTCAGGCAAACATGCAGTGATTAAACTTTTCTTAAATTATTGATCTGGCAAACATGCAGTGATTAAACTTTTCTTAAATCATTGATCAGGCAAACATGCAGTGACTAAAGTTTTCTTAAATCATTGATCTGGCAAACATGCAGTGATTAAACTTTTCTTAAATCATTGATCTGGCAACCATTCTGTGATTAAAGTTTTATTAAATCAACATTTCTTAAATCATTGATCTGGCAACCATTCAGTGATTAAAGTTTTATTAAATCAACATTTCTTAAATCATTGATCTGGCAACCATGCAGTGATTAAACTTTTCTTAAATCATTGATCTGGCAACAAGTTATTAACGTTTTCTTAAATCATTGGTCTGACAACAAATGATTAAAGTTCTAGTAAATCTGTCGATCTGGCAGTGATTAAGGTTTTCTTAAATCATTGATCTGGCCATCATGCAGTGATTGAAGTTTTCTTAATTCATTGATCTGGCAAACATTAGTGATTAAAGTTTCAGTAAATCATTGATCTGCTTGTGCAACCCCCGATTTATTTCTGGCAATGGGTTGAGCCGGTGGCATATTGTCGAGATGTTCGACAGCGAAATTGTAGGTGCATGGTTCTAATCAATTGCTCTCTTTGTAAAAGATAGGCATACACTATTATAAAGCAGAAAACTGACGTTAAGCCGGGCTTTAGCTTTGATTTTTTGTAATAATAGACATCATTTATTAGGCATGTCGCAAGTGGTCAGGAATAAGACGGTGAAGTTATGGATTCACTTTAGATGGAGCATTGTTTCCAAATTTAAAGGCTACTTTAACATATTGCAGTGACTATATTTTGGAATCAAATTGTAGGCCGAGGTAAAGCTCTCTGCAAGGGAATGCGTAGACAGAAGCATGTTCGGAGGGTGAGGGCTAATTTTCAACGGCGGGCGATAGTTTCCTGTCTTTAAGTTTAAAATTTAAGCAGAAAATCATTAGTATTGTTTAACTTTTGTATGCTTTATCTTTTAAATGTCTCTCTCTCTAGAGCTCTGCCGAATGGCTGGTCCAAGGTACATATTCATACTCAGTCTGTATACGCTTCATAGAGAGCACGCTATAGATCAAAACAGCTAATCCGTTCACAAGAGGCTATGCTCTATACTTATCTTTTGTAGCCCCTAGATGGTGAGAAAGTTTGGCTTCTTTCTAAGATGTTTTCCAGTTGCCTTCTTCAGTTGTTGTTTAGTCGCTTCTTACGGCATATGCAGTCAACGGTTAATCAGTGTCTTCAGTGTTTCGAACACGGAATATTTAATATTTTATATAACTTTGCTTGTAGTCTTATAGTTTATCTTATCCGACAATTTGTGCTGGGAAATAAACGAATTTCTTAAAGTGCCCACTTAAATACTCAAGAGCCTTGGTGCACACCTGCTATTAAGTAAATGCTTTCACTATTCTGTGTATTCACAAAATGCTGTGTGAAATATCTAACTAGTCAAATCGCTCCTTTCAACCTGTTAACTGGATTGGGTAAGCGACCTATCAGGCTACCAGCCTACATGGCTACCGGGCTACCAGCCTACCTGGCTACCGGGCTACCTGCCTACCTGGCTACCCGACTACCAGCCTACCAGACTACCAGGCTACCCGGCTATCAGGCTACCAGACTACCAGGCTGCCAGGCTACCGGGCTACCAGGCTACCGGGCTACCAGGCTACCGGGCTACCAGGCTACCGGGCTACCAGGCTACCGGGCTATCAGATTGAATAATTAAAATCAAATAGATTAAGTCAAAGGATAAATCAATAAAGATTTAAAGTCCGCTTCATCGCCTGAAGGTGATGTCTGAAGATATTTGTATAAAATTAATAAAACGATTAATTGATGTGTACACTTAAAATACTAAACAATTACAACAATACATGAATATACTTTATAGATGGAATAACAGATTGATAAATAGTATTTATTAGCGTCAATATACAGACGTTTTCTATACCTGAGCACCGTCTTTGTGAGCGAGTATTGTAAACGCCAGGGGAAAGTCTCGTTCTTCCTCTCTCCCTCTCTGTCTCTCAATTTCGTACTGTGACGTCACCAGCCGCCTCATTACGTCACAACCTGACGTCACGAGACGTCGCAATTCTAAGTCCGAAGTTGATTTGTGCGGATGGGCTGCCATGTACCTCTTAGCCTTTTCCAGTTCCCTCCCTCCATTCACTCCCTCTATAAGAGTTCTGCAATCCACTGACGTCACTAGCCTGTGGGCACTGCTATCCTGGAAGCTTCTTTCTTCAAACCTAATGAGAGCTTGAGATTCTTCTGCAGCAAATCTTACGTCATCGCATGTTCGTTTGGGTAGAAGATAGAACGAAGAAAGAAAGAGAAGAATGAAAATTAGAAAAACTTTTCGTCGAAATGATGATAACCTCACCATTCCAGCAAGCTTGTGTTAGAATAGCATTTCATTCTTCTACATTTAACACTTGTTTACAATCCTTATACATTTAAAAACTTGTTTACAATCTATTTCGTGTAGTCATTAGCAGGTTCATAGAGTATAGTGCTGGTAAACAAACCTAATGTAAACTAATTATTCATGCTTAGCTAAGAGTTATGTAAAAACAGACCTGCTCAAATAGGCCTATACATGTATATTCATATAGGCTTCATACAAACATAACATAGAGCCAGGTAGAAACATGTGCGCAGTGTAACCCAGAGATTTAAGACTTCGTTGCGTAAAAAGCTGTTAAAGAACTTGTTAATTGTTAAATAACTTGTTAATTTTTAAAGTATTTGTTAGTTGTTAAAGAACTTCTTAGTTAACTGAGAACTCATTGCTTGGATTCGTCTATTAGTAAAAACTGTCATTAAAAATTTTCGGATCTGAAACAGATCAACCAAGGAATCCAATTCTTTTGGGTCGGCTAATTACAACTCTTGCAATTATAACTTTCTAGCTAATTAAAAATCTAGTAGCAATTATAACTCTTCGCTGTAGAAGACTCTCCAAAACAACCAGACTTTAAATTAATACTCATAGTAAATCCATCTATTTAGAGGTGTGTAGATCAGCTTGAAGATTAGTTATTTAAAGTACTGATTTCTATATGTGAATGCACACAATAGCTACTACTCTCAGACTCTAATGCTATGCTTAAATTCTATATGTATATAAAATAAATGACAAATTAAATGGCTGGAGCCCGTGGCGAAGTCGGTAAGATACTCGACCGCGGATCAGTTGATGCGGATTCAAATCCTGGGCTCGCCTGTCACTGACATCGCTTTCGAGTGAGGAAACTGACGTTAACCTAAGCTTTTTTAGCTTTTACATCAGTTTTGGAAAATAAATTAATACAGTGATATCTGATCTAATTTATGAACCTATTCTATTTGCCTACCGAAATTACAAGAGGAAATGACTAGCAAGCTAGTTTCTTTAATCTATTTCTATCTCGCTCTCTTCCGCCAGGCTTGTCTAGATTCAATCAATATCGGACTGTCCTTGATTTTCTCATTCATAATCTGCCACATATATGCTTAGACAGACACTGCAGAATTAGACTGAAACAGCTTCTGCGTGCGTTGCCTTTAAAGTAAACACGTAATATAGTGAAATGATCAACTTTTTCGATACCTATCAGTTTTAATACCAAATGTTTAAACCGTTAGGCAATTTAGACCATTTCCCGTGTAACCAGTCCAGTGAATGTCCGAGATTTAACTCTCAGATCAGCGCGGCTGGGATTCGAACCCATGAGGGTTCAATTTGCCTCAGGATCTGTCATTTAAAACTTCATGACATTACCCCTAAGCTATTGAGACATTCTTTCGGTTAACGTTGTTTGTAAAGTCAATTAAATTACTTATACTTAAAAAATATAAACGAAATTTACTACAGGTATTATTTTATGTACTTACAACAAACCCCAGAAATACTCGACTATGAAGGAACTATCTTTAGTTACCTTGATTGCATATTTCATAAAAGGGACCACTTTAGATCAGATTTCTCTCATCAGATATCTGATCAGACAATCTGAAGGTGACTTAAAGAGTGCATAGGGAATTTCTAATAACATCGTCGCGAAATATAATTTCTGAGTTATAGGGCTGTCTATAATCTGTAATTCTAATGTTTTCGTTATTGGCACTTCATGAAGACCTGAGTTCACACTCACTACTAAAACAGAGTATAGTAAAATTACTAAAATAGAATATAGGCATTTGTTAGCCTAAACAGTATAATCGGAATGAAAAATATACTTTAGGCCTATATACTAAATATATAGAATACACATGGAATATTCAGTTATTATAGAATATCTACTAAAAGAGGGGGAAGGTCTATTAAAAGAGGTCATAGAAGCATAGAAGGTAGAATGGAAGGAAAAGAGGCCGGGGCAGGCCGAGATTAGGTATGTTAGATGATTTAAAGACCCACTCATATGTGGAAATGAAGAGGAAGGCGGAAGAGAGAGAAGAGTGGAGGCGCTATAAACCATGGACCTGCCAGTAGGCAGTGCACTAAGAGAGACTGAACATACAGAATATTCAGGATATTCTGAATATTATTTTTATTAATATATATATTATTTTCTTACGCAGCACCCACAATCTGGAACTCTTTACCTGCTAATCTTCGCTCTTGTTCTTCTCTTTCAACACTCTCTAGCAAGCTTAAAACTTACTTTTCCCATAATAGACATAATCGATCTACCCTGACAATTTTTTGATCACCGGACTGGCTTTCGTTTAGGACCTTACTTCTCCTCAGCACATTTCATTTGCAGATTGGTCTGTGTGAATTGATCTGTAGTGATGTGTGCTGTTGGGGACGTCCCTGACATCATCCCTAGATGAGGAAAGGACGTAAAACCTTTATTATTATTATTATTAATATACAAAATATACTGTATTTTAACGGAATAAGCAGAATATACATGTACTCTATGCATATATATGTATATATAACGTATATATCTATCTATCTATCTATCTATCTATCTATCTATCTATCTATCTATCTATCTATCTATCAATATATACAGGGTGAGTAAAAAAAGTGATAACACCTGCAAAAAGTTTGAATATCTCGGGCTATTGTTAATATTTTCAAAGCAAACTTTTACCAATTACTAAAGTACTAATTGTTGATGGGGTGGCCAATTTTCATCCATTTTAATCTATGGATTGGCCAGTTATATTGTATATATATATATATATATATATATATATATATATATATATATATATATATATATATATATATATATTCGGAGTATGAACTACATTTCGCTTATAAATTTTGCTTATAATCAACGCAATCGAGTCAACTTTAAGTCGTTATTTACATAGATTTCTTACAGCAAGTCTAAATGCAATACATTATCAGACACTGTTTACTACTTATCACCTGCCTAAAGTACTTACATAAATAAATCTAGACTCGATTAGCCAACAGCCTAGTGGGCCACTTGCCGTCAGCCAGATATAGGCTTGTGACTTCGTTAGACTTCATTATAAGATATTAGGCCTAGTAGACCTTTAGGGCTTCGAAAGAATAGAAGTTCCACTTAGGTTTTTAGTGAAATAAGGACATGGGCGACATTTTACTTATTCCGTTGTATAACTCTCTTCTAAGGGTTGAACCTAGAAATTACCTGTATGGGCCTAGTACATGGCCCACTTCTCTATTAGCAATCATACCTTAATCATCGGCAAATCTTTCAGCTTTGATAGGTTTATCTTCAATTTTTATTCTTTCTTCAATGTATTGCTGTCATCATCATTGACTCAGCGTAAATGTTAAATAGAAGTGGTGACATGCAACAGCCTTGCCTTACTCCCCGTCCTATTTCTGCTTATTTTGATAATTAATTTCTGTAGAACTTTTATGATACCATCTCATGGACAGGCATTAATAATAATATTATTATTGGATAATATCTATAGATGTGCCATGGCCGGTGACAGGTCTTCGAGACTGCATTGCATGTTCCTGGAATATTGTGATCAATCCTTTCTACGGTCAATCGTAGCTTTTCTATTAATAGTGATTTATGCATAACCTTCCATGGGCTCCAGGGGATATCCATTATTTATTGACTGAGCTGGGCTTTAAGCCCAGGCCACTTGCATCCTAGGCGAACACTCAAATCGTTGCATTATATGATGTCCCTGACATCATCCTTGTATGAGGAAACGGACGTTAAACCTTTATTATTATTATTATTATTATTTTTTAAATGCCCTTGGCTGTAAAGGGCCCTGGGCTAAAAAATAAGATAAAAGAGACTTTATTATTATTATTATTATTATAATTTTTTTTTTTTTTTTTTTTTTTTTTTTTTTTTTTTTTACCCCGGTGTAAAGAACCTGGGGTTTGATAAAAACGATTCAAGCAATACGTGCTGAATCGCCGCCCGGCTACTCGAGGTCATCAATCGGCTTAAAAGAATTGTTGAAGCAGACTGCATTAAATCTTTGCAAAGTCATGGAAAGCCTTTGCCAAAGAAAAGATGTCTCTCGCTTATCGCCGGTTTGCTCTGCAATAAGTCTGCCTATGCCATTAATAAAGTCAACTCTTCGGGATTCATCGGGCCCATGGTTTCAATAGCCACCGGAACAACTTCATATCCTAAGGACAGATCACGGTATTTATCCAACTTCCTAGAGGCGGCATGAACAGCAGCACCACCGGCTGTGACTGAAGTCGTATTCAGGTAGGAGTTTGCCATAGTGTCAATGACCGTGACGTCCCAAACGGCACATTTACCGTTGCACCAGGGCACTAAAGTCATGCCGTCCGGACGCTTGCCGTCTGATCTGGACAACCCACTTGGTTCCTTATAGGAAGGGATGCCTGCTCTCGAAAGTGCTCGCCATATTATGTCATTTAAATTGTGATGGCGAGACATTCTACCTGAGCTTCGTTTGCAGGAGAGACCGTGGAGACCTAAAGCGTCGACTTCATGACCGCAGGGGCACATGTGAGGCTCGCAAGTTTTCGCCCCTAAACGGAAACTAACAGCTACTCGAATCGCCTCATTGACTAAAAATAGCCCACAAGAAGCAACAGGGAGAGCGTGAAGCCAGTCGCTGCTTCTTTTGTTGATACAGCTAGGAGTCGTGCTCTGTCTACTGCATTGGACTGGGATTCTAACAGACTGTTATAAATCCGATCCACTATAGGACGGTCCCATGATTTCTGGCTACTGACTGAGGTAGAAGGTGGAGCACTGGAGGTGAGGCTTTTGGACCAAACTGACAACGCAACGTCAATGGAACTATCGGCAGAAAGGGAGCACTTATGAAGGATGGCGTCTTGCAACTGCCTCGTTCCCATCGCTGATGCCAAGAAGGCTGAAGGCGCGATATGGGAAACAAGACGAATTCCAAGACCACCCATGCTCACCGGTAGACTGGCTTGCTGCCACTGCAAATCAGACAAATCTGCGTTGATAACGGCGCATAAGCATTGCCTAAGAGCCTCGTCGTAGTCTAAAAGCCGCGGATAATAATTATTATTATTATATTCCATGCCCGGATATAGTATTAAGATGAATTTACCCCCTCCCCTCCATCTCAGTCTCGCGTCCCTTGGTAAGAAGTAGTGGCTATTTTTTATATCAGAACTGTTTCAATCTCTGCAATGATTTGGGTTCAGTTCCCCTTACCTTTAGCACATGGCCATGTTATACGTGTATAAACCTTTCACTAAACCATACCGTGGTCGGGAAACAATTCACTCATCTGTTGATTCACACAGTTCGTGTTCTTTATTATTCATATTCATGCGTTTTTCTTCGTCTAATCCCTTTCTTTCAAGATCGATCGGGCACGGAAACAACTATGAAAAAATAATACAAAGAATAAAAGGTTTCTGCTTCCTAAAATCGCAATTAGCACTCGGAACTTGCAATTCCAATGCAATAATGAAAAAGTAGTGATTATAGGCATATTCTCTGGCGTTAGTTGTGGCTTAGTTTATGACAATAACATCGAAGTCAGTAGATTACTAAGATTATTTGAATGGATTTACATTCAGTGGATCTTATCAGTTCATGATAATGCCAAATAGTATGTTACACAGCAACCGAGCTTTCCACAAAGATGTGTATTTATCTGTGCGTGAATAGATCTCTCTTCCTCTCTCTCTCTCTCTCTCTCTCTCTCTCTATCTCTCTCTCTCTCACTGTGTCTCTCAGTGCACTGCTTAATGACAGATCCATGGTTCGTAGCGACTTTCTCTTCTACATCTTCCGCTTTCCTCGTCATACCCACGTATGAGTGGATCTTTAAATCATCTAACATTCTTAATCTCGGTCTGACTCTGATTTGCTTTCCTCCCATGCAACCCGCTATGACCTGTTTTAGTAAACTATCTCCCCTTAACTGGATGTCTATCCACTTCTTCATATTTCTTAATTTATTTACGTATCAACTCTCTTTAATAACATGCAATTATAGATAAATTTTTATTACGTGTAAGTAATTTTATTTGCTAGAGCGTTAGTCCTCAGTATATGTATTTCTCGGAATGATATTCAGATATTATTAGCCACATATTTGATTGACCATTAATGATATCGCGAATGTGTAGAGTGAACTACGGGTACGAACCTGCTCTAGGAAATATTCGAACCTGCTCTAATAATGGTTCGAACCTGCACTAGGAAAGATTCCAACCTGCATCAGGAAAGATAATTTCAGTAATACAAACCGATGGAGCTCACCAGAATGCTTTCAAATTTGCTTAATAGGGTACACCATATTTAGGGTCAAATAGACCAACAGGATACACCAGAATTACGGTCAGATAGAACAGTCGGATCATAAGAATTACAATCAAATAGTCGAGTGGGGTTATAATAATTATGATCAAGTAGCCTATTGGTAGGTCAGAATTACGATCAAGTAGCCTATTGGTAGGTCAGAATCGTACAAAAGAAGGCCAGTGGCTACGTCAGAACTATCGCGTAGTAGCCGAGTGGACAGGATTTTGCATAAGGTTAATAGTTTTATACAATACTGGTGGCCCAGTTAAACGAGGTAGAATACACTGCGTATAACAGCGAGCGCTTGCATTTCGTAGATGAGGCTTTTAAAGTTATCTTAAGTCCTTCGATGAGATATACTCAACTAGGTTAATTAATTCTTACAGATTATTAATAATTCTCAAAGCTTCTCTCGCACAAGCACAGCCTGTACGAATAAGCTGATAATAATTTTGCGCTATGGCAGCCAAGTGCGCTAAATAGTCGGTTTGAAAGTCTCAATAGCGCAGCGGTTATAGGCGTTAGGTAACGTCATGAATTTTTAAATAACCAATTCAGAGCTGAAGTGAACTATCGTGGGTTCAATTCTCGGCTGCGCTGATCTAAGAGTAAAATCTCGGACATTCATAGGACTGATTATACTGAAAATTTAATACGTTACCAAACGGTTTTAAAGTGTTATATTTAAAGTGATAGATATCAACAGGATTGATCATTTCACTATAATGCGTGCTATTATTTTATTATTTGAAAGCAACTTTCTGTTATTTCTGCAATCTATACAATTACAGTATTAATAAAAGCGAGAAGTTCATTAGAATTTACGAGGCACTATACTACAAGCGAAATAATAAATGTCAACAACTCAACATGTCATTGGAGGAACGTAGAGCTACGGTACAGTAGCTTAAATAATTTATAGTAGGCCTACTGTTATCACTGATGGTTTATGCCTAAGTCTATGCTATTTTTGCACTTGTCTGTTCTATTTCTTTTATTTCGATGCACCTTTTTTCTCTCTCTTTGAGTCTGTGGATTGATTCTTCGAAATAAATACATATATTATTTTCATAAGTTGTCATGATATACGATAAATTATGCGATTAATTATTTGCGATTATTGTTTTACATGTAATTCTTTTAATATTATTGTATTTATAACTGTAAACATTACGTTTAATGCTTCTTTAAAAATTTTGCGAAATATAGAGTTTCTGCGAAACCACTCGTCACTTACAGTCATAATTTCTTTACAGCTGTCATTTTGTCAGCTGTCTTTGGACAGCTTGTCAGTTGTCATAACAACTGTCATCATAATTTCTTTACAGGCTGCAATTTCTTTACAATTAAGAAATTAAATTTAGAATTTTAATTTTCCTATCCTACGAAACCAATCAATGTAAGAAAGGACATTCGGTTATGAACGCTTAGGCTCCAGAAATTGCTACAATATTTTCTAAAACGAATGGAAAAATTCGCATCCAAACCCTAGTTAAAATGGGATTCAAGGGAAGGTAATGATAATCACGTTTTCTTATCCAATATACTACTAACATATAGAGGCACTTCAATATTCATCTGGTTTGTCATATCACAAAATAGCTTAACTATTTTCCAACAGCTCTATACAATTCGATCAACTTCACCAAAGAATCATTGCCGGGGAGTTTTGAAGGCCCTCCCGGGGGTATAGTGCAGTCCTTTCTGCACACGGGACATCTGATAGATTTCTTCAGGCCCACATACTCCTTCAAGCACTTTGCGCAGAATGAGTGGCTACAGGGGAGTACGCGGGGGTCAGTGAAGAGTTCTATGCAGATAGGGCAAGTTATCAGCTCTTTGTCGATCAGCTTCGATACTGCCTCATTCTGCAAGCTCGTCGTCTGCACGTCATCACCAGAGATAGGACACTGTAAATATAAAGTATGTTTTAGGTAAAAACTTGTAGCGGCCTGGAGTATGAAACAATAAAATTGTAATCATCGTCGTCGTCGTCGTCATTGTCATCATCAGCATCAGCATTATCAGTATTATCATCAATATTGATATATTAGTATAGTGAGCATCAACGCCTGATATTCGTACCGTTAGTACCAGTCATTGGTTAGTTCTTATTGGTTTTTGGTAACATTTCGCCACATTTTTGTTACTTTGTATTTATTTAACAATAACATTGTTAAAGCAACTTTTGCCTCATTGTTGCCATCACTCCGCAAAATGTGAGACTTCGATTTCTATCGACTAATTCTACAAACTGATTTCTATGATCTTCACCAGAATTCGGGCAGGATTTGATCAAGGTACAGTATGATTTGATCAATGTAAAATATCACCATTGAACAAATCACCCAGATCAATCCCTTTCTCTTTATCTCTTATACCTTTTACTGCGAATTTAGAAATTTATCATCAGCTGATAGATTATGACACTTTAAAAGATATATTCTATTCTGCTAAATGAGATAGCTTTCTCAAGTTATATTGTCAGCTAACGTCGGTTTCTGTGTCATAACAGGATATTCGCTACTTGCAAGTTTTTTGCCAGCCTTGATGATGATGACGTGATGATACTACCTACGTGCTGCCTCAGTCAGGGTACTGAAAGGTGAACTGAATTAGTAACATAGACCAGAATTTCATAATTTCATAGGCGCTGCTCTCGTGCAATCGACACTGGATTACTGTAACTCCCCATTTCTAAATCTTCCCAGTTGCGAGATTGATAGGTTGCAGTTCATCCAGAATTCCCTTGCACGTGCAGTCTTTCGTAGCTTCAAATATTCTCATGTTACTCCAATCCTCAAGTCCTCTTCCTTTAAATCTGCGCACTACCTCATCTATTCCAAATCAGCCTTTCCTACTCCACGAACAGTTTCATAGGCGATTGAAATCTTTTCTCTTCGAATTTTCATATCCACCAAACGTCCACGAACTGAGACCAACACGTAACCCTCCATTCCGCTAGTACCCTTCCTTGAACTGACCACCCGGATTTTGGCTCGCACCGTTTATGGACCCCTCACTCTGCTCATCGGCTTTGATTTGGTATCACAGTGCTCAATGTTGTCATGGACAATAGTAGCACTCTAATCGTATTGTTGTTGTTGTTGTAGACCTACGTGCTGACTCAGTCAGGGTGATGAAAGGTTGATTGTAACATATACCAACGTGCTGCCTCAGTCAGTGCACTGAAAGGTTGACTGAATTAATAACATAGACCTACGTGCTGCCTCAGTGATGGTACTGAAAGGTTGATTGTAACATAGACCTACCTCAATGTTGAGGTCGCTGGTTTGTCTAACAGGCTCACAGCCCCACAGCTCTCTATCCAGCAGCCTGACACACTGCTGATGTCCTGCCGATCTCATCGCTATAGCTGCAAACAGCTGCACCTCCTCTGCTGCATCTGCTGCACTTGTAGAATCAAGTTTATCCTGTTTACAATCTTCCGCTGGAAATTCCAGTTCACTTATCTGCAATTAGTTAAGCCAGCCGGAAAAGTGTATAGAAGTAGAATTTATTACGATAGGTTAATTACAAATAAAAACTCCCTTGTTGTGTCCTGGTCGTTTGAAGAATTGACCAACCAGTGACTGCATGTGTCGTAGAAGGCGACTAAAGTACTAAGATCCATACCAACGAAAGGGCATTGGGTTGGTGAGCGCCTAGGCTCCAGAAATTGCTACAAAAATTTAAACGAATGGAAGGGTCTCAAATAGTGGATTGGCTGGGGGTGAGGTGTAGGACAAAAGGATTTGAGACAGTCGATTTTTGTCCCGACCCTGGTTAAACTGGGATTCAAGGGATGATGAATGATGACGATGATGATGTTAATTAAAAATAAGGGATAAATAATAAGGTTACAAAAACATAAACGCTCAGTGACATAATGAAGGAAAATGCCCCTCAACCGACATGCTTTCGAAATAAAATTGTAGTAAATTTGAACTCTGGCTCCATGCCCTCCTTGCCCTCCTTGCCCTTTTAACCAGCCTGAGACTTTGTCTCTTCAAGATAACCCGCACTTAGCAGAGAGCAATTCTAACTTCAGTTCTATTTCTTGTTGACATTCTAATTTACGGAAACTTTCATCATAAATAGTGAATCAAGGTTTAAATTAAGAAGCTACAATAGCTGCATTCCTTATAACTCCAAGGAAAGTAGTTATTGCTTATTATGACAGAAAAGTAGTTATTATGCCAGAGTAGTTATCGTCTAATATGGCAACAGGGTAGTTATTGTCAGTTGTGAAAGTAGAGTAGCTATTGCCCAGTATGAAGGGGAAGGGGAAGTAGTTGCGCAGATCAGAAAGCTTAACAAGTAGACTTCCTCTAGATCGTTATATGAATATCGAACTAAACAGCTTAACAATTTACATATGAGTTATTAAACGCTATAAATATAACAATGACAATATTTATAATGTTTAATAACTATAATTATACAATTATAATGAAACCAATGTATTCATGATGATTCATCAGGAATACAGTAGTTTCATTATAATGTGTTAAGACACTAATAGTCAACCTCATCAACTTCGATAAGTCAAACAAAGTTAGTAAAAAACTGATGGAAATGTCACCAATTAGAAGTGAGAGCATCGTCTAAATACGGCATAGATATTAAATATTCGATAGCGCTAAACTTACTATTTCATGCCGCTCTTTCGTCAATATGATTCCAATTCATTTTAAAAATGGATTTTCCCTGATAAATACTGACAGTCTAGGAGAACGGTTGCTGTATGCACCTTGTTACACGGTTTGTAATTATTCGATTATAATAGGCCTCTCATATAGACTCGATTAGCAATTGAAACGGATATTTTTCTAAAACTGTGGCTAAGAACTATCTAATTTTACACATATAAAGCAATAATGCGGTCAATAAGTAAAGTGAAATATTTGAACTCATCATCATCATCATCTTCCCTTGAATTCCAGGTTCGAGAGGTGTAATATTTGAATTAATTAATATAAATAAAAAATTAAATAACATTTCTCCAAAAATAGTATTTAACTAATTTGCATCTATTCAATTTCAACAAAGCATTAAATAGATAAAAATGGGAAAAAAATTCACGCACCAGTTCGCCATTCTTTTCGAAGTAAACAATAATCTTTCCATCAGCCTCCGCTCCAGTCCTCACTCCACACTTAATCCTGTCTCCATAGTTACTCGTTAGAGTGGTCATTTCTGACGTCATCGTGCTGGGTTTTCCACTTACATACACTCTGAAAATACACAAAATAATGTATTGAAATCTGATCGACGATACGATGTATTGCAGGGTTATTAGATATGGCGGATAATCCGTCATGACAGCATGCGCTTAATTGTCAAAAGTTGTTTGACAATAAATCGTAAAAATCTAAATTAACTAATTAAATGAAAATTAACTATTTAAATTAATTTTTAATTTCTTTTAAAAATTGTTTGTTAATATATTTGCGCAACTGGCTATAGCCAGTGTCGACGTCGGTAAGATATTAGACCGCGGATCAGTACCAAAACCCTGGGCTCGCCCGTCACTGACATTGCTTTCGAGTGAGGAAACTGACGTTAATCTTAGCTTTTAGCTTTTTTTAGCTTTACCAACTACGTTTGAAAGAGCAATACTATCAGAAATATCTCTGAGGATTAAATAAAGATAACGAGGACTTCCTATACTTAATTCTCAACATTTCCATTTGCCATTTAATTGAAGAGAAGAGATATTTAGGCCTACATGTACCTCTCGTTAGGGAACATATTCAAAACTGTATGTCTTTATTTTCCGTTAGTTGAAATATTTGTTTCTTCACAAATTGAGAATAACAAAGGTTAACATAATTCCCGATTTCATTACGTGAGATAAGCAACGCTGTGCAATTTCTTTTCTATGGTTTTGCTCTTCTTAGGGTTATCTCTTTTTGTCACCGTTGTGATTCGCTGTTTTATGCTTTATAATATTTTGTGCATAAATATTTATAGAGCTTTTAAATTAGTAATGTTGATCTCCATTATAGTTATTTTATTATTAAATAAATATTTTGGACCTTTGATCTTGGACTTGCACTGTTTGATCTCGCTTTCTCTTGTGGTCTCTGAGTACTCGGTCGTCATCGTGTGGTGCTTTGGCGCCTGTTTGTGTAGAGTATGCAAGAGACGTCCCTGACATTGCCTTATGACGAGGAACCGGACGTTAAATTCATATTGATTGATTGAATTACTTTATTATTAACAACGAAACCTGCGCCACATAGGACTGTTTTATAGGAACAGGATAAATGAGCAAAACGATTGCAAATAAATCGGACCATAGTGATCAAAACATCAAATATTTTATCTACAAAAACTTTGTGTAATCATAGTCGAAGTAATAAATGCGAGTACTATTATTTTTTAAACCTGTACACAGATTCTGAATGATAACGTATGTAAAGCTACTTACAGTCCCTTTCCAATGTTGTATCCGACAGAACCAGGAACGAATCCCGGATGAGACTTCTTCTCGAATGCTCCAGAAACCACTCCCACAGTTATGTGAGTCCCATAAGAGATTTCTACGATTATGGATGTTGTAGAATAATATAAATTTTGTATAAATCTTTTCTTCTCAGAAAGTAATAACACCTGATTATATACAATTAAGTTTAATTAATCTACGATTGTATAGTACTGAATCAATTGGTTATTAAAGGTTACTAATATCAAGTAATAATTATTATTTCTGTTAGTAGACCCATGATTTTCTGTGGTTGAAACTGTTCTTGTGATTTGTTGTTGTTTTTGTTACACCGTTTATGCACGTACGTGTGTCTGTGTGTTTGTTTGTTGTTGTTGTTGTATGAGTTGTTATGCCTGAATTAAACTAATGAATAAAAATAGAAATTTTTCATGGTTTTGGCTAACGGTAACGGTAATAGCCCTTGTCGTGTATACGGTAGATAGCAACATTTCAGTTAGCTCAGATTTATTAATTAAAATTACTTTAAAATCAAGAAGTCATTCTCAGTCGCTTTGAGATTTGAATCCTGACCCCCAGGTTCAGAGCCGCTAACGACTGCACTAACCCCTCTTCTCGCTTAAATGACGAGATTGTTTAAAATGCAAGTGATATACTTCCTACGACGGAAAAAACTGGAAAACGGATTTCTATTTGAGGAAAGACGAAATGTGTCATTGGGATATTCCACGATTGGGAATTTCAGAAAAGATACAAACACTAAGCATTTCGTACAGTGTGCGCAATTAGAGAATACAAAATTAATAAATAAATAAATAATTGGTATTAATTATTATTAATTATTTAGAAAGTTAGATTGACTATTTTTCATTAGTTAAGTAATATAAAAGCTTAACTACCATTGACTATTACAAGGTTAATAATATAATTGAATAAAGTCTATACAAACAAGATAACGAATATCAAATATTAACAAACCCATGAGGTTAGTTCTCTAACGTACTGGGGTCTAATAAACTGTATTAGGCTACTAATAGATTATCTATTAAAGTCCATAACAGACATAGTCTGTAACCTATTAGGTTACTCGGACTATTAAAGTATATAACATTATTGGATTACGAAGATTGTATGTTACAGTCTACAACAACCTACTAGGTTACAATGTTCTGAGGTTACTAATATTATCTATTAAAGTATCCAACAACCTATTTGGTTACTTAGTTATTAAGCTATTAGGTTAAGAGTAGTTATTGAATTCTAGCAAACCTATCTCAAAGTGATTAAAATCTCCGGAGAAAGGTTGAGAAGCAACCAAGAAGCCGTCAGCAAGTAGACCAATTTCTGACTGAAAACTAAGCAGTATAGTACTATTATCTTAGTAATTATAAGAGTAAATAGTAATATACAAATTACAAAAATATCCTTTTTCTAGGCAATGCTCAATATATTGAAAGTATTAGACTGTCTTAATAGCGTAGGGGTAACGTCATGAAACTTTAAATGACAGATCTTGAGGTGAATTGAACTCTCGTGGGTTCGAATCCCAGCCGCGCTGATCTGAGAGAAAAATCTAGGACATTCACTGGACCGGTTATAAGGAAAATGGTCTAAATTAATTGCCTAATGGTTTAAACATGTGGTATTAAAAAGGATAGATATCAACATAGTTGATCGTTTCACTATAATGCGTGTTAACTTTTAACTTTACATGTTCTATTATTTATTTTCTTATTGCTAGATGCCTTACAGCCTACGGTAGTAACAACTCTGATACATATTTACACAATCAATATTTCATTAAAGTTAATAATAGTTGTAGGAGTTGTCATTGCGAGTCAATACTGATTATTCTACAAGAGTCTCTGTGTGACTATGTCGCTTCAACTGATAATTTCTATAATTAAGAAAATGACTCAGAATAATACATCCTTGCACGGCTTCGGCTGAAGATCAGTACATGGTTCAAATCCAGTGCTCGTCCACTCATTAACGCACTTCAAGATTGGAAGCTGACTTTAAAATATATTTTAAACTTTATTCTAGGAGCGGCCTTTGTGGTGAAGTAAAAATACGACGGTTTGTGTGAAAGGATATAAATCTTGAACTTGCATATTGTATAACAGAGGGAGAAAAATACGCTCATATCATATTGGTCTTGATAAAGAGCATCATTAGAGATTGACAGATGATATGAAAAATATGAAAATGAATACAAAAATAGGGATCGACTGATGATACGGTTTGTGACAGAGAGGACTGGAGAAGGTCTATTTGTATCCCGACCCTATAGTTAATAGTTAAACTAAGATTCAAGGGAAGATGATGATGATGATGACGACGACGATGATGATGATGATGATGAAGAAGAAAAAGAAGAAGACGGTGATGATGATGAAAAAGATGATGTTGATGATGATGAAAAAGCATAAATTGACTTACGATGCTCTCGCGGTGTCTTTGCTCACTTTGATGTCAGCAGGCGGCCTATGTGGAGTTAAATTCATATCCACCTGCAATAAGCATATACGTTAAATATAAGACAATCATGATTGACACTCCGGTTCCTCAAGGCCTGTCCAGGAAGTGTATAAACAACAGAACGATATGCCTATGTCTTTCTACTCTGTAATAAGTAGGAAAGTGTTATTACCTGAAAATTTATCATTGAAATTTTGTTTGTGCACAATTTTACTTTATTTTGACCTATTAGTAACTTATTTAACAAACTATATATAACTTGTACAATTATTATTAGTAGTTATATTCAAAGTAATTGTTAATAGGTTAAAAATAACAGTTCTGACTTGTGAATTTTATATATTAACTAAATATCTAACGATAACAACGATAAATATAAAATGAAGACACTGTAACTTAGTAACAGTCCAATGGTTAGAAAAGAACATTTGGAAAAACATTTTTATTGGAATATTTTCTGATTTTAAATCCTCAGTACTTATTACATTTGACTTTATAGACTTTCAACCTCGATCACAATGAGCCACATATCATGAGTCGATCTCTACGTCTCATGAAAATATATTTATATGCCCTTCATAGTTGTATTCTTTGTTCCCCGTGTTGTGTCCGGGTTGTTTGAAGAATTGACCAATCGGTGACTGCACGTGTAGTAGAAGGCGACTAAAGCACTAAGATCCATACCATAGTCAGAAATGGCATTCGGTTGGTGAGCGCCTAGGCTCCAGAAATTGCTACAAAAATTTAAGCGAATGGAAAGTCTCAACTAGGGGATTGACTGATGATATGATGCAGGACAAAGAGGATTTGAGACAGTCTATTCGTATCCCGACCCTAGTTAAACTGAGATTCAAGGGAAGAAGACAATGATGACGATAGTTGTATTCTTTGAGCATTCGGATGGCCTTTAAACGATAGCGAAAACAAAACCGCAAAATTATTTAATGATATTCCTCCCATACTATCGGTATTATGAAACAGATTTAAACTAGATTTTTTTGCATACATGAGCAGCCTTGGAGTCGTCATCCTCTTCCAAGCCTTCAGCATCCAGCCATGGTGTCACATCCTGGATGCACACGCAAACGGCTGATCCTCCTGCAGATCTCAATCCTATAGCCGGATGTAGCTGATTCCATAGATTGGACTTCACACTCATCTCCTTAAACTTCACAAATAACAGAACATTTGTCATTGAAAATATTAGATACACAAAATTAGAGCGATCTATAGGATGATACCCAGCTCTAAAACTAAGTCAAATCTGACAACAGTACTAACTCCACAGGAATACAATACTAATACTGATACTAGAATACTAATTCAACAGTAATAGATTAGCAAATACGAATTCACCGAACTTATAGAGTAAAAAAAATTATAATATGATATACTAGTTCAATATTTAAAAATGCCTTCTTATTTTATGAATAAATAAAATGAATAATAACAAGTAGATACTGCTCGGAAATTTATTTATCTAGCGTCATTAGTTATGCTAGTATAAAAATTCAGGATTAAGAACTATTAGATTGACTTCATTAATGGCATAGGCAGACTTATTGTAGAGCAATCCGGTGATAAGCGAGAGAACTCTTTTCATTGACAAAGGCTTTCCATGACTTTGCAATGATTCAATACAGTCTGCTTTGGCAATTCTTTAAGTAGCTAGATGACCTCGAGTAGCCGGGCGGCGATTCAGCACGTATTTCTCGAAACCTTGGGATTTTTACACCCGGGTATAAAATAATAGTATTAGGTTTTTCTCAGACCAGAATGACGTCAGGGACGTTCCCTAATCATACACGTTAAACATATGACATTGACGTGCGTAAGAACGTCTGAATGGGAGGAACCGAGCGTTAAAAATCGATTGTATTGTTTCTAATCGATTGTATTTCTGCAGAACTGATTCCAATCGATTGTATTTATGTAGAATTGATTCTAATCGATTGTATTTACGTAAAATTGATTCTAATCGATTGTAATTATGCAGAATTGATTCTAATCGATTGTATTTATGTAGAATTGTTTCTACTCGATTGAATTTATATAAAATTTCTTCTAATCGATTTATTTATGTAAAATTGATTCTAATCGATTGTATTTATATGAAATTGATCCAAATCGATTGTATTTATGTAGAATTCATTCTAATCGATTGTTTCTAATCGATTTGGATTCAAAGTAGAGACCGTTTCAGAGTTGTGAGTGAAGTAGACAGTCAGTGAGTCGGCAGCTCTGCGATCAACTCCGCAACCCAACTTGTCCCCCACAGCGACAACAGGGGCGTTAGACCTCTTAATGCTCCCCTTCTTGCCATCTCCCACACAGATGCTAAAACCATACATACTATTGTTATCAGTTATCTATGTCATATTATTGGTATCAGTTATCTCTCTCACAGTATTGTTATCAGTTATATCTAGCGTATTATTGTTACCAGTTATCTCTTTCATAATAATTTTATTGTTATCAGTTATATCTGTCGTAATATTGGTATCAGTTATCTCTAGCATATTATTGTTATTATTATCTCTATCAGATTATTATTATCAGTTCTATCTATTATGTTTTTGTTATCAGTTATATCTATTATATTATTGTTATCAGTTATATCTGTCATAATATTGGTATCAGTTATATCTATTATATTATTGTTATCAGTTATATCTGTCATAATATTGGTATCAGTTATATCTGCCATAATATTGGTATCTGTTATATCTGTCATAATATTGATATCAGTTATATCTGTCATAATATTGGTATCAGTTATATCTGTCATAATATTGATATCAGTTATATCTGTCATAATATTGATATCAGTTATATCTGTCATAATATTGGTATCAGTTATACCTATCATATTGTTGTTATCATTATATCTATTATATTATTATTACCAGTTATCCCTATCATAATATTGGTATCAGTTATCTCTATCAAAAATTAATGTCACCTCAATCACTGGAGATCGGTAAAGTGCAGCCGTAATTGATTGAATTATAATTTTTAATTATCTATATCAACACAATATTTTAGTTCAGTGAATTCAAGAACACTGCAGCTATAATTGATTTATTTAAATTTTAAATAATGTATCTCCCGATCTCCCGATCTCTCTCTTTCTGTTCAGTCAAGTGGCAGATCCAAGGTACATATTCATACTCAGAGTCAGCTTTTGCATTTCATGTTCCTTAAAGAGCACTCCATAAATCAACAATTTAATCTCTTCAGAAAAGGCTAGGTTTTTACTTTATGTAGCCCATAGCCTGGAAAAATAGGGCTTCTGAGGCGGTTTCCCGTTTCCTTCCTCAGTTCTTGCTTAGATCCTTCTACGATACGTGCAGTTAATTGTTGATCTATTCTTATATGGGCCGGAATACAACACGGGAAAATAATTATATCAAAATAACATTTGATTTCAGCAACAGTGCATCTAATACAATTAATGTACTCGACCTTAGTACTTGAATTTTTGCTTTCAAAATATTCTTCAATATTATTTTTAAAGAAATATTTTGTAGTGGTAATTATTATTTAATTCCCACGCCTGCTACTTGTATTAATTGTAATTATTTGTATATTTCCGTTTAGTAATAATCCAGATAACTGCAGTTGTAGTCTTCATTACTAATATTTCTTTAAAAATAATAATGAAGAAAATTTTTAAAGCAAAAATTCAAGTACTAAGGTCGAGTACATTAAATATTAAATATAATTAGTTTTACTAACGCCCCAATACGTCCCCTATATCCCACAGAATCACTGAGCCCGCAGCCAGGAAGACGATTTCTGGGATGATTAAGGGAGGCAGCCCCCACACAAATTTCATCTCCCTTACCAATCGCCAGCACCTCTGAAAAAAACACATTTCATTTTATATAGTTTTATTTCATCATTCAAGAAGCAACAAATGATCTTTAAATACAATCTTACAAGTAAAAAATGGAAAGCAAAATTTCAATGTAAACTTAATGAAGTCAAACCTGCGACTAAAATATTAATTTGAATTATTAAATTGTTTTTACAGCGAAAGTTAAAAGTAATTTTGTAATAATGACTTTCAGGGAACTTTTCTCAACCTGGAAGCTCTCAGGCAGGATAATTATACCATTTACACAGCAGTATACAATTGATAAATTGTATTGTTGTGGTAATGGATTACAGTATTAACACACTATATACTGTACATAATTTGCTGTATTAGCGATTAAGGATAAACCTCCCTTTCACTTCCCAAAAATAAAAACATTATAAGTTCTATATCTTATAAGCTATGGCGTTACAGGATTTTTTGATTTGGTAATACAGGATACTTTGGTTTGTTAAGTCAGCTGTATCAACCACAGCGATGGTCGGGGATCAGGGTACAACGGTTCACCGGTACATCTGACGTCTCGAAGAGAACCCTTAGGGTTTCTGACCTTAACGTTAAACCCACATCATCATCATCATCATCATCATCATAAATCAGTCACCGGATCTCGTATACTCTGGATCTCGGGTAACATAGTCAGCTAGTTGTTCAGGAATATCTCTACTAAACACAGTGTGTTTTGGCATAACATATTACATGTCTATTTTATCATTATTGTCACTGACATTCTTTCGATATGAGAAACTGACGTTAAACTTAAGTTTAGTTTTTGTTCTTCATAGATTTGGGAAATGCTGTTACTCACCCAGAACAACTGCTACATTGCTGACATCTTCCATGTTTCTTTGAGTACTGCATTATTACTTATCATTTTTGATCACATATCATTTTTGGTCACTTATCATTTTTGGTCACTTATCATTTATGGTCAATTACCAGTTGCGCTTATTATTTTAGCCCGGCTCTGACTTAATTGCTAGCGCGCTTGCTAGATAGCCATATAGCATGGTTCGAAATTCCGCCGAATTGCCTCTGACACGACACATTTAGAAGGGAAATTGATGTTATACGTAGCGTTATTTAGCCTTATATCACTTTATTTACTTTATCTAGCTTTACCTTGTCTAATCATAGCAGTAAGCAGGCTTGCTCTCATATCAACTGCGGACAAGTATGCGCACAGTTTAAAGCTTAGCTAGGCTCAATGCTGATTATTGATATTCATTGTTTCACTTCTCTCATAGGTTTCAAATAATTTATGCAGAAGCTCTGAATTTATATCTAAAGCGGAAATTTACACAGAAGTAAAATCCTTTGCATCATTATTGTCATTATCATCATACTCCTCCTCTTCTTCTCTTGAATCATAATTTAACTAAGATCGGGATACGAATAAACATTCGCCTTTCCATTCTTTTGAGATATTTTTGTAGCAGTTTCTGAAGTTTAGGCACTCATCAATCGAATGCCTTTTAAGATGCTGGTTTGGACCATAGTGCCGAGATGAGAAACTAACGGTATACGCAGCCTATCCTTTACTGACGAAGATGTCGCTCACCCACTTCAAAGAAGGCGCAAGAAGTAAAAGGACATGCTGCCACCAATGAGCAGGATTTAGTTTTCTTCTCTTGGCTCTCCTTTAATGTTGCACGAAACCTGTAGAATGATAAACATTTATGATGCAATATTGACCCCTCCAGCTTTCTCAAAATAGAATTATAAATTATACCAGTGAGAGTGTAACTATGTGACTGAATAATCACGGAATCATTGAATGCAAAACTATTTAAATGGCAAGACTTAAAGGATGAACTTAATACAATTATATTCTGGGATTTTTCTCAAACTGCAAGTAATATTATTTTATGGACTAGAGAAAATTAAATAAATTCTGAATCCATAACGTCACCGGCATGCCATATAATCACTGGGAAGTTCTAATTATATTTTGTTTGAGCGCAGGTCATTTTCTTAGTTAAATTAAATAATTTAGTTTGTTACCATTCAGTAGGAGCTTAAAAAGTTTTCCTACGACAAATATATAGAGATACATTTAGAGATACATAGAGGCATATAGATCTATACAGAGATACAATACCGAGATATTCTACTTCTTCCACATAAGAAAATTTTAGTCATAAATTAAAAGAAATAAGAAAAAGTAAGAACGTTACAATAGAGGAATAGCATCATAAATATATCAAGTATATTTTTTGTTTCCAATGAATAACGATTAGTAAAACTAATTAATTAGTAACTATTATTAATTAATTGATAATACTTATTAATTAATCAATAATTATTAGTTAAACAAATTAATTACGTCAGCTGTCCCGTGGCCCTGTTCACCTTCACCAGATCTTTGCTTGAGGGCTGCGTGTCAATCATCAATCAATCAATCAGTCAGCTAGGCAGTCAGTCAATCAGTCAATCAATCAGTCAGATAGGCAGTCCGCCAATCAATCAATCAATCAGTCAGATAGGCAGTCAGCCAATCAATCAATCATACGTCCTCGAACTAACTTTTTTGACTAATAGTATTACTGTACACCGACATTCGGTAGCTAATTGAAATGATCAATTAATTTTGTCGATTAATGAAACAATCAGTGACATTCGCTAGCCGGGAGGTTTAGCTAGTAGGCTCATCAGGAAGACAAAGATTATAACCGGGAAGACAAAGATTCGAATTTAATATTAACAATTACTGACAGCATTCGTATTAAAATAGCATGCCACAACAACAATAGAGTGCTACTGTCATCCATGACAATACCGAGCATTACTGAGACAAAATCAAATCGGTGTGCAAAACGAAGGTCCAGGAGAAGTGCAAATTTCAAAATCCAGAAATTTAATTTCGGCATACATTGAAGGCTGAAATGACACAAAAAAGAGAATTTAGTTTCATTTTTTGAAAGGATATTAAATGATATTAATAACAGAAAGGATATTAATAACAGGATAGCTTTGACATAAAATTGTTGATGCAGAAGCATATTTTAAACTTCGCTTGATCTCGTTTCATGTATTTCTGATTCGAATTTACTGACACTGAATTTCCATTTAAATACACTTCTCCAGCCAATTAACAAAGTAATTAATCGTCTCTCATTCTGTACAGTTAGCCTTATATTCTATTCCGTATATATGTATAATAAAGCTGCAGTATAAGTGTAAAAATTATAATAATAATAACAAAAACAATAATAATAGTAATAGTAGTAGTAGTAATAATAATAATAATAATAATATAATAATAATATAATAATAATAATAATAAAGCCTATGTTGTCTCATTTTTTAGCCCTGGGCCCTATTATATTTTTAAAATAATAATAATAATTTTAAAAATTAATAAATAAATCACAATAATAATCATTATAATAACAATAATATATTATACTGTGTGCGTATAATAAATGTACTGTACACATAACGAATCTATAGTAGCTGATGCAGAAAGTTCATACCCCTGTGAATGCTATACTGTGTTTTAGTTTTCTGCTGATATTGAATATTTGTCTATGTTATAGAGAATTGCATTAAGCTATTGAACTGCTAGTGAAGATCACCTGTTTCTGATTACTTGATGGTCTCCATGTTTCCGCTGACACCAGTCTAACTTGATCTTGCTGACTCATTGTGGTGAGGGCAGGGAACCAGAGTGATTGAGCAGAGTCTGATGCCTCATACCCTTCACACTGAATACCCTCCGATATCTAACAAATATTTAATTCTATTAAACATAGGAAAATAGCAACTATAAGAAACTTAAGAACAATATAACTGAAATATTTGTGAATAGTGTAAACTAGAGAAGTTTGTATGGGTACATAATGAAGGCAACAGAAAAGCACTTATGATATCATTTTCGGCTTCCAAAGTGTATGGTAAGACCAGCTAGGTTTTACAGAAAAAGTTTTATTTTTGACTCTGCTATTTGATGGTGACGTTGCTAGAGGTTAGATGTTGCTGTTAGCATACAGTATGAACACATGTATGTGCTGCGTTCAAGAACTCAATGAATGTTCTCTGCTTGTTTGTGTTATTCTTAGCTTATATAAAGTTCAAAATATAAAAATCTTTCAACAATAAGAAATATGGTGATAAAACCATTACTATGATAGTGAACAAAACCATCAGAGACCTCTTAGAAAGATATGATCACAGAAATATTGACAGTTAAAGAGATAGAAAACTAGTTCATATAACTAGTTTCCTCACTCGAAAGCGATGTCAGTGACGGATGAGTCCACAATTTGAACCCCGCAGATACTGATCCGCGGTCGAATATCTTGCCGATGTCGCAAAGAGGATAACAATTGCTTATCCAGAATAAGCAATTGGAAAAATTAACATATTTTTATATGTTAATTTTTTTTATAATTATAGTAAATATTATAGTGATTATGCTTATAAATAGTACTAACCCGTAAATTGTACATTCTACTAATATCAGCCAAAATACTTACTCTTGTTCCGTTCTTCTGGAAGTAGACGGTTGCGCCCGCTTCATTCTCTTCAAGTTCACATCCAATACGATCTCCAACATTTAGTTTACAGGCAACCTCGTTCAGCCGCAGACCATCCTTCCAAATACTGGTATAGCACAGAAACACGAATAATATGTCATATGCTAATGCAGTACCGCAATGTGACATATTTTATAAAATTATATTCTGGAATAATTTTTGGTCAAATTGCAAATATATAGTATAGATAGTCATACGTCTGCTACAATGCTATCTAATGAGCAGCACCAAGCCGGCTACAGATGTTCATATCATATTTAGAAAAAGTAAAGACGCATTATAGTGAAATGATAAACTATGTCGATATCTATCACTTTTACTACCACATGTTTAAACCGTTAGGCAATTTAGACCATTTTCCGTGTAACCAGTCCTGTGAAAGTCTGAGATTTAACTCTCAGATAAGCGCGGCTGGGAAACGAAACCACGAGAGTTCAACTCACCTCACGATCTGTCATTTAAGACTTCATGACGTTACCCCTACGCTATTGAGACATTTAGACTTTAGACGGAAATATTTGTCTTGTTATGTGCGTCAGCGGCACACACAGGGTTCGACACCAAGCCCTTGCCTTCGTGAGAGTCAAACCTCGATGCTCCCCAATGACCAACAAAGCTAGCATAGCATTTAATATGTGCTATTTCTATAGCTTATAATTAATTATTAATAACTATTTTCATGATACTTATTTTCATTTCAATATCATAATTTAGCCTTTAGACTGAAATAGTAGTCTTGTTATGCCTTTTTATTATTCGCTCCCTTACTGTCTGCCTAGGTTGGTTCTCTGTTCACGTCTTGGTGGATCTTTTAACAAGTATCCTGAATTCAAATAAGTGTAAACAACCTTTAAATGCTTATAGTAAATTTACAATGTAAACTAAGTTACGTTGGACCCTTAGCTTTTAGATAATTTAAAGTTATAATACTTATTTGCCATAGTAAGTATAAATATCGACTTCGTCACTGGCTGGAGCTATTGGCGAAGTCTGTAAGATACTCGACCGCAGATCAGTATGTGCGGGGTTCAAATCCTGGGCTCGCCCGTCACTGACATCGCTTTCGAGCGAGAAACTGACGTTAACTTTAGCTCTACAAACCCTTTTTACTAACCTTAGATCGCTGAGTTGCAGACCAACTGATCGCTTTCTATGACCGGGCTGTCTTCTGTAGCCAAACGTTTTATCCACTAAGCCAACTACTACACCACCGCCATCCTCAGGCCTTGTCAGCAGCTCTGTCGTGATAATGTTAACATAATATTAAATGAATACTAATTAATAATTATAATTAATATTAATAATTAATATAATTATTACTATGTTACTATTTAAAAAATAGCAGCAGAACTAACAAATACCAAGAAATAGAGTGGTTCGTGTGTTTCGCCACAACTTCTAATCGAGAGAAACTTTCATTAATACATAAAAGGAGTTTTTCTTTATATGATGAACAATCACGATCAAATTGAATTTTCTTTTTGAATTTCGCATCAAAGCTCAGGTGATCAACAGCGATAGACTCGTAATTAATTTTTCCCTTTAAGTAGCCTATTTCTGCTTAATACATTTAATATCCGTCTTATATAGTCTTAATATAGCCCTTCAGCTGTGTTCTAAAGAGAGGTCACTGTGGCTTCCTACGTCCCGGACATCATCCTTGTATGAGGAAACGGACGTTAAACCTTTATTGTTATTAATATTAAATAAACTAAGCTAAATTAAAACTAAAATATAATGTTACTGTCTGCCCCAAATCGTAAGTAGATGTTCCGATAGATATTCACGTTCTCCAGAGAAAAACTAATAAAACCCTGCAAATGAAATATGGGTTCCGTGCTCCAAAGTGGATTGTGGCTTCTGATAAATAAGAATCTAACGGCTGAGTATCGCAAGACGGCGATATACAATCAGCTACAGATTTCCGTAAGCTCAGTAACATCTAAAATCTTTGTGGAACGACACAACAAATTAATATTTAAAGCCTTAATAGTCATTAAGATTCATACTTTATTGCTCAGTTGTAACAATGGAAGTACTAGAAACTCTATAATACAATTTCTAAAATAATGGCAAATAAACGTTACAGACACTTTTGCACCTACCGATTTCAAAGAGATTATTTTCTTTGCTCAAAGGTACCTGAGACACCAGCGTTGCCACTATGGGGATGTTTACAATCGTATTTCGAGGTAATTTCATAAACCTTAAAAAATAATCATTCGTCTGTAGAAAATTACAAATTCAGCACTATTCATAATCATTGATCAATTAATTAAATTCTCAATTATATATAC